>CM051239.1:244232118-244832118 GCA_027917425.1 Gastrophryne carolinensis | reverse complement strand
TGGAAATGAGGCACAAGCAATCCACCAATAATTTTGGTGCCGGTTGTCTTAATAAATCTGCATAACAGCATGTAGCGAGGCATGGATGCCTATGCACATGATAGTGTGCCATGACACCATGTGCCAAATCAGTTGGCCTTATGCCACACTGGTGAGAGGACTCATTAGCCACACAATGAAGGACAATACATACATTGGGACATGCACATGGCTGAACTGGGGGGCAGATATGTTTAAAGGTGAACTATTGAAGTGAGATTTTCTCAACAACACTACTGCAATGTAAGTGGCCATGTGTAAGCAAAGTGGGCCCAAAGACAATTGCAGGACAACCCACAGATACTTAGATTTTGAGGGGGGGTATTGTATCTTTGTGGACCTTTGTTTTTTTATGTTTACCCCAGTGGTATACATAGCCCAGATGCGGCCCTATATCAGAGCCCCCCCCCCCCCCCCCCCCAGCAGCAGCCCCTTCCCTGGAAACACTCACTGAACAATAAAGTGGAGGCAGAGGTGAGTGGGGAGGGCTTTCTAGTACCCAGAGTGATGTGTGGTGCACACACATCCGGAAGAGATGCATGCAGTGCACGCTCAGGGGGGGAGCACCGTTGAGGGAGGTTTCTGGTGTGTGCACGGAGGCGAGGAGGTAGCATGAATGGCTAAGAGAGTATGTACACTGGTGCCGAGCGTACATTCTACAGAAGTGGTGTAGGTAACTTGCGCCAGGCCCCCTGTTCCGCGGAATGGGGGCATGTGTCTGCACTGCCTCTATGGTATGTATGCCTTTGGTTTACCCATAGATGACAACACCAGCTAAACACACACCCAGGTCCTCCAGCTGTGGTCAGACCTGAGGAAAAGGCAGATGCCCTAGGTAAGGGAATTCTTCTACCTCCGCTTCCCAGGTAAGTGGCTGGCACATAGTACACTTGTCCTCTAATGCAGATCTGTGTGTACTAATAAAATCAAACCCACCATGAAGTGAACGGTCGGACCATAGTGGAGAACAACCCAGGGTGTGCCTATAAGGCGACACCAAATCTCACTGCCACTGTCCTCATCCTCCTCTGGGGAAGTTGCTGCCCAGCAACCGCCAGACCTGGAGCCAGCTCAAGAGGAAGAGGCAGGGGATTTGCGGAGAACTCTGGTTCCGGCCTCTTGCTGAGTACTCGGGTAAGACGCAAGACAAAAACACACACCAGAAGCCACAAAAATTAGAAAAGACAGTTGTGGTAAGCACTGTTTTTTGTGCTTCTTTGCTCCTGCAGACTCATCAGAGCCAGGGGTATATGCAGCAATAGCGCCACCCCAGACAGAGGCGACACATGAGTCAGGTTGGTGAACTGAAACAGTAGTCATATGCGCCAGGAGAACTGCCCACATCCCACCGTGTGCATTGTTTTTTATTTAACACACAGACTCTAAGAAAGGCCCATAAACACCCTATCAACATGTGCACAGTAAGTAAGGCGCATTGAGGGCAATTGTTAGTGATAACTTAGACACATGTTTGAAACAGATGTTGACCTGCCTTTCTTTGTTTTTTGCAGGTGCTGTGGAACAAATTCAGACGCACATGCCGCAAGTAGCCAGTTTTACCAAAGAAAACAGATTTAAAATATTTATATATTTTATACAATTTTAGAAAACAAAACATTTAAGTGAAAACATTAAATAAAATTAAGAACAAGATAACAACCCAAAAAATAAACGTTTTTACAATCCAAAACTTTCCCCCAGGGCACCCTGATTTGCAGTGTCCACTGTGTGAAACCCCCCAGATCGCCTAAGGCAACTCACCTCTTCCCGGTCCTACGGTGCATGCGCGGCTGCTTAACTAATCAACGCACTCGGAGCCGCTGACCTCACGTCGCCTAAAGCTTTGTCTGAGGGCAGCGGCTCCGAGCACACTGATGGCGGCATCCTCCACTTCCCTCTAACGGAGCGTCCCAAAGGTGGAGTGCAGCAACGGCAAAAAAATGGCTATGACTGTCCTGAAGATCCCCCAGCAGTGAGAATGAAAGATTTAAGGTTGGTGCAGAGGAAAATCAATTTGATATTTATCAATAAGAAACTTCCAGCTATTACAAGAGATAATCAGATGAACTTTAACTCTATTTGGGTTCTCCGTGGGCTAAATGTTCCAGGTTAATTAATTTAGTTCGAATGGACTCCCCACCACCGTTCGACCACCATTCCCCTCCTTTTTTTTACTTTCCCTTATTATTCTTATACTTCTGTTGGCCCATCCTCTTCTCTACTTTTCCTGCTGCTCCTTTCTACTTTCTTCTGTGTCTGTCTTTTCTCAATGAAAGCATGATATCATGCAACTGATAAATTTGTATTTTTACCTTTCATATCTAACTCTTCAACCTATCATTAGCTCATTTTTATATTTGAATCACCAATTTATTGTGCACTTCATCTCATTATTTGCTAGTTTTAACCTTTAACATGCAACCACACCTTCTAAAAATTTCCTTTAACAAGCCAAAACTATGTATTTCAATCCCAGATTTGCATTAATTTATGCTATACCATAATTAGTAAGCAATATCTCTTTACTCTCTTATACATAACAGTGAAATTGTGCCTGATCTGGAAGCGTCATGACTTTTTATACGAGCTGCGTTTATACGCGCTGCTCAAAACATTTAAATAAAAATATATATTAAAAATAAAGTTAGTATTAAGAAGAGTGATCGGTAGTCATTTTTTCAGGTTAGCCCTCTCACCCTTCAATTAATCAATGTTATCAATGTAATCAATCAATCAATCAATGTAACTCCTTCTTTCATAGATATCCTTAAGCATGAAAGCCCATCTAATAACATCGCAAAATTGCTCTTTGATTATCCCTCATGTATGGATAAAGAAATCAGCAGGCAGCCCAACGCTCCCAGGAGTTTTGCCAGGTTTCTACTATACATGACGTTTTTTTTCCTCTTCCATAGGCTCCTCAACCAGGAACATCTGCTTCTACACTGGTAATTTATATTTTAAACCTTTACAATATTTCTGTACCTCCCCTAAATCCAGATTAACACTACTACTAAATCCAGTACTGTAAAAAATCCTCCACTGCTTCACCATCTTTACACTGGCAAATTAACTTTCTCACCAAAACAAAATTTTACACAGGGTCTCTGAATCAACGTCTACATCTGCTCAGCACCTTCTCCCCACCCCCCACCACCCCCTTCTCCTCACCCCCCACCACCCCCCTTCTCCTCCCCACAGTACTGAAACAGGAACGCTCTGATTCGTTTCAGATCGATGAAAGGATTGTAGAAATGGACAGTGACCATTTGTTTAACATGCTCAAATGTTAACTCTATATCCAGGTAACACAACCCTTGAGCCCTTTCAGCCATTGAGTCCTCTTTCAATAAAATTGAGAAGGTGCTAGACCTGGTCTGAACTCTGGGTTACCTAAAACAGCCAGTAGAGTTGCCCTACCCAACAACAGTTGGTACAATCCTCTCCAAATTAACTATTGTTTCACAACTATTTTCACTATTTTGTTTTCAAGGTTAGCTATGTGGGGAGTGAGATGTTTCCCTCAAAGAATTTTAGAGATAGGGGGTGGACAGACTCTTCCTTAAAATGCACCCCGGTCATGAGAACCTATATTTGGACTAGTCCTCCATCAGCTTATTTGGGGATGTTAGCTTCGTATACTTGGTCAAAATGCGTATGTAGTATCCCTCCAAGTGAGGTTAAAATTAAGGCTCAATAGTCTTCTCATATGTGGGGAGATATTTAGTGCAAGTGGTTCAGTTTTACTAATATTGACATGGAGCTCTGAAAGGTC
Source organism: Gastrophryne carolinensis (assembly GCA_027917425.1). NCBI lineage: Eukaryota > Metazoa > Chordata > Amphibia > Anura > Microhylidae > Gastrophryne > Gastrophryne carolinensis. Next base: position 244,828,304 of record CM051239.1, on the reverse strand, counting down.
TCCAAAGCAGGGGAGTAAGGAGAATATATTGGGCATAGAAACCAAGGACCTTGTTATTTACAACAAAAAACCAACAGCATAAAGATTTACTTTAACTCCAATCCATTTCTCATATAGCCTGCTATGTTAGGGTCCGCCCAAATTGCCCTTGCCATGGGCTCCATCGCTAGCCTAAATATGAGGGAGGAAAGGGGACACCCCTGGTGCGTTCCTCTCAGAATAAAAACCAGTGGGTATTCTGACCTAAATATTTAAATGTAGCTGTTGGAGAAGAAAAACCCCTGTACATGCGATCAGTAAAGCCAAACTGCTCCAGTATTCTGGCTATATAGTCCCACCTAACTAAATCAAATGCCTTTTCAATAGCAATGCTAAGTAAGATTGCCTCTCTGTCATTAAAATTGACATCTTGTATGATGTTAAGTGCATGTCTGATATTGTCTGAGCTTTGTCGTCCCTGTATGAACTCACTTTGCGTTGGATGTACCAGTTTAGGAATAAACATTGCTAGCGTCTGTTAGATCATTTTCAAAAAGCATCTTTGCACTTATATTATTCTTAGATACTTGAGGAAGATCTAAAGTGGAAAGCCAACTCTCTATATCTGCTTGCTGAGCAGAGCCATGAGACGTATAGAGTATCGACAGTATGAATTCATGAAATATTCTTTTTTGTGGATTCATGTCAACACACCCTCTTTGCTTTGTATATGACATGTTCTCGAGTAGGTGTGTGTCGCTAGCTTACATGGAAACATGGTGGAGGCATTATTAGCATTTAATAAAAATCTGTCCTTTGACCACTTGAGGGCAGTCTTGGCTTTGTTAAAGATGATTTAATTTATTCTCCCTTTAATGGAGGATATCTCCTGATGAAGCTGTGTGTCCAATGTGAATGTATGCCTCTTCTCTAGGTCTATCAGTGAAGTGGACAATTTGACCATCTCTCTTCCCTTTTCTGCTTCTGTCTCTGTGCTGCCACCCTTACAAATTTCTCTCGTATGACTGCCTTATGGGCTGCCCATACTTTTGCCATGACTGCAATAGGTTGAGCATTTTTCTGGAAGTATTCAGAGCTGTAGGGTGTGCAGTCAGTTGTGGTAGAAGTTAGGGTGTTATTTAGATGCCACAAAAAGGATGGGGAGCTTGAGTCAGTAAACTTAAGAGCTATTAGGCTGTGGCAGACCAAGTACATGATTCATATTCAGTTTTCTGTACTTTGAATGCCGAAAGTGTTGTGATTAAACAAAATTCTATTCTTCCTTTATTATATTAAATATTAGAACCGCACTGATGGGACTGGAACCAATGGAAATATCAGGGCCTCAGTCAAAACTGATCTTTTGCATGTTAAATGCAGCCAGAATTACTGTAACCACATCCTGGAAAAACAAACAAATTTCTTATTGTTTTTTAAAACATAAGATGAATTGAATTTCAGTGAATTAAAAATCTAATTTGAAAAGGTTCGGAAGCCCTTTTACCAATATTTAGGGAGGAGGGGTGAGAGAGGGGAAATAGATGGAAGAGATTCATTTTAGGGGATTAATACCTTCTATCTTTTTTTTTCTTTTCTTTTTCTCTCTTTCTTCTTTTTCTTTCTTTCTCGTCTTTTAAGGTGACATCTATTTATGTAAAAGATACTGAGGGGTATGATATGAAATGAAAAATGCCAGTCATTAATATTACATAAGTTGATTGTACTTATATGCACTTATATGTACTGTATAAATAAGCTATAATTGAGGTATTGGACTATACATGTAATTTTGAGTAATCAAAATGCTATGGATACTATGGCTTTGATTTACTAAGAGCTGAAAAAATGCTATGGATACTATGGCTTTGATTTACTAAGAGCTGAAAAAAAATGGTGGTAGTAAAAAATTCAATTCATGAGAAAAAAAGCATGAGAATTTCACTGATTGGGAGCCAATGAAAGCCAAAGACACTTTTACTACAGGTAAAAAGGGATAAAAAGTTCAATATGTTTCTCAGGAGTAAAAAGGTGCCATTGACTTTCATTGTCTTGTGATTCACTAAAAGTGAAAATCTCAGGCTTTTTTCTCATTAATTGAATTTTTTACTATCATGAAATTTTTTTCAGCACTTATACACTATTTACACTATTTCCTCAAATCGCCCCATTTAACACTGTTTGGTTACCTAAAAGCTACACTATATATGCCTCATTATACATTGACCTTGAATCTGTGTAAAATTAAACTGAACTACTTTTATGTGTACTTGAAATTCTCAATACAACTATGAAAAAGATAACTTCTTCTTCTTCTATCAAGAACATTGATACTGGCTTCACATTTTAATTTATTCTACATACTTTGCAGGCAGGGCTATCATGTTTTAAGCCACTTGTGAAATTTTTAATGCATTTCCAGAAGGAATACAGAAAATTCAACTGTGAAAGTGGCCCAAACCCATGCTATAGAGTCTAAAAGATCACAGGGATGTGTTACATCCTGATTTGGGTTGTCCCACTGTGTGAATCGATATGTTTTCTTTGGAAACTACCTGCCGGTATGTTCTCTATGCTGCAACCCGTTTTTAGCCCTTAAAACTAGTGGTGTTGGTCAGGCTGGTTCATAACCCGGCCTTACTTTAAATCTTGGCTTGTCCTGAGGCTAGGCCCCCTCAGGGTTAATGGCTTAGGGCTATGACCACACCATCTCTAAAAGCGTATACTTCTATTTATCACTGCTTAAGTTACAAAACGTTTTCACATTCATCCATCCATATATTGCATATTGACAAAATATTTCAATTTGTTACATAATTATTCTTTGTTCTTTTGCATCATTTTTGTGGGGTGCAAACATGTTTCGCCTGTCTAGGCGTTTTCAATGCCCTGTGTATGTATAAATATAAAAATAAATAAAAGCATATTGAATTATTGAATTATTAAAAATCCTCCTTTTGTGCTCATCTTAAAATATGTGTTGATAGGAAACATTTAGAATACCTAATTTTCTAATCATCATTGAACTCATAAGTCATTTGTGAGCATAAATCTATTCTAACCACAGTGAGCTGCCAGCACAGACTCAAAATCCCTCAAACAAGGCCGCACAAACCAAGGTATAAAAAAGTATATCTTTAATATAAAAAAGTACTAATACAATTAAGAAAAACTATACACTTCACATACACAAAGACTATTTAAAAAACATGAAAGACAGGGCCCTCTAGTGGCCAAACCTTAAATGATTCTAATAAGGATATTTGTACACTGCCTGACTCAAAAAGGTATAAAGCTAATAACTACGTGACTTCATAAAACGTGAACAGCTGATATATCACAAAAAATAATAAATATGACAGTGTAACTAAGTGAATAATAAATAAATATTAAAAAATAAAAAGATAAGATAAACAACACATCCCAAGAAAAACAAAAATCCTTTTGGGCATGCACAAACCAAAACTATGGTTTATGCATAACCCAAATTGATCAAAAAGTGCAATGTGCTACAAACAATGACCACGTGTACAAAATGACAGCATGTGCAAAATTTTGCATGTGCAAACAATCAGCCTAAACACACAAACCATAATACAAGTTCATAATAAATATGAGACAGGCATATATTTAGAAAAAGTAAAGTTCATATCACCATAATGCTTGAGAGTCCCAGGCTGCCACTCAGGGGGCTATATCAGCATCTACGCGTTACATGGGCGTGACCCCGCCCACTTCCTCAGGATACAGATCACAAATGAGCTTGTTCCTCCTTGCCTTATATACTTGATGTTGAGAAAAAAAACTATCAATGGCGATCAAGGCGCCCATCATACCATGCCGTCCCGCCCGCACTCCAAACCGGAAGTGCGAGCGGCCAATACCGGGGACCGGCCCCTCCCGGTTGGTGTAACTAAGGGTAAGATTCCCCCCTGCAGTAGGAGGCATCCGGGAGCGAGTGCAAAGCGCAGCGCGCATGCGCTGAGCCAGCACAACGCCAGCCCCTTTATTTGATATTCCAGTCAAGCGATTGTGATTGCTGAAGACATAGTCTGCAGCACATCATAAGGCAGGGTGGTACAAGTGTCCTATGCGCTAATGCCAATCTATGAATATAAACAATACAAGTTGGGTTTAACAGGTACTAATCAAAAGGTGAGTATATTGATTTAGTAGCTATTTTTATGTTTGTTATGTATATTACACACTATTAACTGGAGGAGAGTGTTCCAAATTGTTATATGAGATCAATATCACCAAATAAGGGGAGGGGAACCCAACTAGTTCTCTCTCACAAACACAATGAGAGACGTTTTCATTGGGGATGTATCCACTCCTCTATGGGGTGACCGATTAAAATTAACCCACCTTGGCATCCATACCAAGGGGAATAAACATTGAAAGAGGTATTAAAAACATTTTATATATGTTTACTCAATAAATGCTGCCTAAAAATGTATGGCAGAGGAACACAAGAAATTAAGAATGCAAAAAATGGGCCCAAAAGCCCTCAATCCATATCCTCAGGATATCTCTAATTATTACACAATAAGAGTGTCCTTTTTATTTTTGTATGGTGCCATATTACTCAATCCTGGAAGTAATGAGATTTTATCTTAATTTCTTTGGACATGATGCCAGTATCCATCAAGTTACTTGGACCATCCAATATCGCCAGCCTAGTCCATTGCCTGTCTAATCAGGTAACAATGGCCATATAATAGATATGATTCTTCATATGGACCTTGCACGAAGATGGTAAATTAGGGTCACTATGAGTGGACCCCACTTTAGGTTGACCTCAGAATCAGGAACCATCACGGTCTATGCAATGATCGCAGTCCACAAAATCTGAACCATCCGCACCAAACGCTCCTTAAGATGAGACTTGAACCTCGAGAGGGAGAGGGTAAGTGATGGAGAACTCCTTCAGAGGAAAGTGCCTGGTGGATATCACGAATCTCTAAATATTAAGTGAAAAATTAAAAACGTAATTAATTCATTAATTAAATAATTAATTAAAATTTGTGAGCATAAATCTCCTAAATTCCCCGAGGAGAAGTGATGGTGCGCCAGTCTCCTAATTTGTCAGCCCAAATTATTGAACAAATTCAGCACATCAATACAGAAAGTCGCTATGCATATATAGGGTTAATGGCAGAGTATTCATTCAATTACCTTGTTGCAATTCTGTCCCCTTTAAGGGATTCAGACAGGTCCGCTTTGAAGGTTCTTAGGCTTCCTGCTGTATATTGCCTCTAAGATCTGTTGTGAGTCTATAGGATATATATAAGGACAAGATGTATGTAATCCCAACTATCATTCCCAAAGTGCACTATTATCTTGTGTTGATAAATAAATATGTATAGAGGAAGTTTTTTTACCTCATAATTTTGACATTTTGACTTATGACATTTAGTACTTACAAGAATATGTTGACAGTGGAACAGTACCCAAGGGCCTGAAAATTAGATTATTCCCTCAAATTCAAACACCTGATGAGACATTTAAACAACAATAGGAAAAAAACCCTCCAGGATTGCTCACTGCACCTGATGGGGTTATTAATCACTCACCATACCTATCAATTAGAATTACTCAACAACCAAATCAGGATTACCATAGATAGCCTTGACCAACAACACAAGACGAAAAATTTAAAAAGAGGGACTCCAGTATACAGTCAGTCAATAGAAAAAAAATGAATAAAGAGTTAATACAGATGAAAGAGAGAAAGCTATTCAGGGACTAACTAACATACAAAAATAAGGAGGCCTACATTTGGCCCAAGATGTCGATTCAGGGAAGAGGTAGGAGAAAGTACCTGGGCCGCATAAATAGCTCTTCAGATACTTCCTCTCCAAGAATGGATCCCCGGGGAATACAACAACAAAAAAGATTTAAAACTTGGATAGATAGAGACAGGACACCCTGGAAGGGCCTACCCAGAAGGGATATTTCCATACCCAGGGAAGATGAGAGTAAAAATGTCACAAAGCGGAAAATGGACAACAGAAGTGTCCCCCTTGAGAAGACAGGGGAAGCACAATTGCCCAAACGTGATTATATTAGAAAAAGATATAACCAACGCCTAAACAAAAAGAGGAATGCCGCCCGACAATGGGCGAAAGGACTCCTCCAAAAAACTAACATTATTCCCCCAGCACTGGGACAGATAGAGGGACACTTAGAAAGCTACAGTGTACAGCAGAGGGATATTATAAACTTATCCCAACGAACACTAACAAAAGAACAACATGAACTTTAGAAACGGGGTTTGAATTTTTGCCCATCTAAAAAATTAGATACCTTTGAGAAGGTGAAAGATGTCCACATGTTCGCAAGGAAGGTGATATGCAAATTTCATTTTATGGATAAGGGAGATGATATGATCATCCCTAACCCAACAGACACCTTGAGTGATATACAATTAGCGAAGGACATTGAGGAATTAGGAATGGAGGTAGCGGGCCAAGTAGTAAGCAATACCACCAAGACAAAATTTTAAAAAGCCTTCACTTTCTTTCCCTGACTGAACATGAACCACGATGCTGCCACCTTTGTAGATTTAATAACGGCAGATTTGGAGCAATTATCTAAGAAAACGAGATATTGATCGAACATAAATGAACAGCTACAAGAAGCTATAAAAGAACTTGAACAGAATCATGAATTAATAATAAAACCTGCTGACAAGGGTGGCAACATTGTGGTCATGTCCATGGGACAATATAAAAAGATGTGCATGGACATACTTAACAACAAAGACTGGTATGCACGGGCCTCCATGTCCAGACTCACCGGGAATATCACCAACTTATCCACCAAGCCTTAGACCAAGGGGGGATTGTTTCACATGTGGCTGGCTTCCTGGAGTCCCCATGCCCAAAGTTTCTAACTTTTTTTTTTTTAACAATAAATCTTTATTGAGAAGAGCGGGAGCAGTAAGACAGATCACAGTTATCGATTAAACATGGTAGCCAAGTCTCTTGAATATTACATACATACTGTTTGAAGCTTTCAACATGAAAATTGACACCAATATGTTAGACCAATGCCTGTCCACTACCGGAAGGCAGGCTTGAGATCGTGTCCCACCGCCCCCCGCCCCCCGTTTTTTCCAAAACTGAACAGATAGAGATAGAGAGCGAATAGGAGTATGGAAGGGTAGAGAGGATCACAGGAAAGGGGATAGCTGAAAAGGAAGAAAGACTTTGTGAAAGGAAGGGGAAGGTTGAGAGAGCAGGGGAGGGAGGGAAGGGTGAGGACGGAGGGGAGGAGCGACGGGGCTGAGGGCACAGAGCATGAAGGGCGTGCAACTCTCGGATCCCGGCCGAACCTCCTCCCCACCACACCGGCAGAGAGAGGAACCCCCGTCCACAACCCCGCGGGGTGCATTTGTGTCCACGACCCTAAACGGGACACGGACAGGGGACCGGGCCGGGGGGGCGGAGGGGAAGGGGGGAGGACCAACGCCCCCCCCAAGCGGGCGGCTAAAGTGAGCCCCACGAAGGAAGGACACCACCCGGTCCAGATCGGGCACCCCAAACCAACACCGATCCCGAATCATCCCCCGACCAATTAGGTCCCGTCTCGCAGAGTTTTGCCTTCATCTGATTCTATGAACATCGACCATTGCATCCACCGGCGTCTATTTTTTTCCTCTGTGCGCTGAAGGAGAGCCGTCCAGCACTCCATTCGACTGACACCCTCCACCCTCCGTACCCACGAACCAATCGTAGGCGGTACAGGCGACTTCCATCTGGCGGGTATGCACGCCCTAGCTGCATTTATCAAGTGTATTGTCAAGGATTTCCTGTACTTTACAACCAAACTTTTGGTGGAATGCAAAAGAAGAACTTCCGGAGAAAGTTCGACGGGCTCCCCTGTTATCTTGAGAATCCACTTTACAACCTCCTCCCAGAAGCCTTTTATTTTTTCGCATCCCCAGAAGATATGTGCAAGGGATCCCGGGGCCCACTCGCATCTCCAACAGAGGGAAGATACTGATGGGTAAAAACGATGTAATACCTGTGGCGACCTATACCATCGACTCAGCATTTTATATCCCGCCTCCTGGTACCAGTTGCTTATTGAGGCCTGCTGCGCCAGCTCCAGGATCTTCTTTACTTGAGTTGGGGCCAACGTGATTTTGAGTTCCGTCTCCCATGCCTTTACGAAATTAGGTACATGGGTTTCTCCTGGGTCTACCAATAGTTTGTATATTGTGGATAGCGCGCCCTTGGTTGATTCACCCATCCCACATATGCGCTCAAATGGTGTCAGCTCTCTAGCGAACTCCCCAGGCGGGGGCAAGCTTGCCAAGAAGTGCGTCACCTGTAGTGCCCTCCAGTGAGGCAAATGGGGATGATCCCCCCAGTTTTGCAAGTCCTGCAAGGACTTCCAACTTGTGCCGCTCAGGAAATCCCGAGCAGCCCCTCGGCCGGGGGCCCTCCACCTTGCAAAACCCGCGTCCAGCTGGTTTGGTATGAAGTCCAGAGCACCCGTGACCGGGCGAAGCAGAGAGGGCGCAGGGGCTATGTTCTCTTTGATCGCATATCTTGCCCATACTCTGAGGGTCGGGCCTATTGTGGGGTGAGACTTTAACACATACGGGATTTCACCTGGAGACCAAGGGAGGCCCCCCAGTGGAACCGGAGCCCACAATTGCTCTAATTGTACCCATCTTTTGCTTCCTCTATGCCTGTTCCAGTCCACGATCCTGTTGAGGTGTGCCACTGCATAGTACATCCTGATATCCGGGAGTCCCACTCCCCCCCTCATCTTCGGCAATGTGAGTGTTTGTTGCGCAATTCTCGGGCTCCTGCCCCCCGTACGAATTTCATGAATGCACAACGAATGTCCCCCAGAAAGGCAGATGGCAGGTGGATGGGCAGTACCTGGATTGGGTAGAATAGCCGAGGTAAGACGTTCATCTTCAGTATGTTACATCTACCGAACCAGAACAGTGCCCTGTCCTTCCATGTATGGAGATCCCTTTTAATGGTGCTCAGGAGGGGTGGAAAGTTCTTGGCAAACAGGTCTTTAATCTGAGGCGTTATCTGTACTCCCAAGTATTTGATCGCTTCGGATCCCCAACGGAAGGGAAAGTTAGCTTGCATGTTGTCCATGTGTCTCTGTGGAAGAGAGATATTCAGTGCTTCAGACTTCTGAAGGTTAATTTTGAAGTTGGACAGCTCCGTGTACTCTCTCACTTCTCTTAGTAAATTGGGGATGGTCGTCACCGGTTGGGTAATACAGAAAAGTAAGTCATCAGCAAATGCGGCCACCTTATGTTCCGCACCTCCGCCCACCCACAAGCCCTTTATGTCCGGGTTCGCCCTGATCCTCCTGAGGAAGGGTTCCAGCGTCAGGATGAATATGAGCGGAGATAATCGGCATCCTTGTCTTGTGCCGTTCGTTATCGGAAAAGGGTCAGACAAAATCCCATTGGCTTTGACACACGCCGAGGGAGAGGAGTAGAGGGACAACATCCAAGATCTCATGTTCTCTTGTAAACCTATATGCTCTACCTTGGCCCGTATAAGGTCCCAATGGACCCTATCAAATGCTTTCTCAGCATCTGTGGAAAGCATCATGGCGGGAATCCCTTTCTCATGTGACAGGTGGATCAGGTTAAGGATTCTGGTCACATTGTCTCTTGCCTCTCTACCTGGAGTGAACCCCACCTGGTCCATGTCTATGAGGTTGCCCAGGTATGGTAGGAGCCTTGTCGCCAGAAATTTTGTGAATATCTTAAGGTCCACATTTAGGAGCGATATTGGCCTGTAGTTGGAGCAGAGAAGTGGATCTCTTGCCTGTTTGGGTAGTATCGCTATTTGTGCCCTCAGCATATCCATAGGTATAGCCTGCTCGGGAGATATACCCCTCGATTCAAAGAGCAAAAGTTAAGTGATTTCGTATCGAGAATCGTAAGTTTGGGTGGGTGTTTGTCATTTTTTCTTGTTTTTTTGGCCATTTCGTATTCGCACGATCGTTCGCGCATAGACGTATATGAACATACGCATTTCGTACGAGAATCGTATAATTTGCGTTAGTTCGTGTGTTTTTCCCGTCCAAATCGTATTATTTGCGTCCGATCCTATTTTTTACGTCCTTCACATGGGCTTGCGCCCAATTCAGAGAGGTGATTGCTAATTGTTTTGAAGCCCATTAAAGAGCTGCTTTACGAAATGTTTGCCGGCAGCTATTTGGCCTCGGGAGTAGGATGGAGCGGAGCGAGTTTGTGGCACATCAAGGGCTTATGCTTTTTGGCATTGAGTTGATCGAGATGTCTGAGAGCAGATTGCCCCTGCGTCGTCGCATGAACATCGATAGCATGAATGATGTTGAGCTGTTCGAGCTGACCAGGCTTAATCGCGCTTCCCTCCATAAATTATATAGTGAGCTGCGGCCATGGTTAGCCCGCACCACAAGGAAGGGGCATGCAATTTCAGGTATGACCAAGATGCTTGGCTGCCTGCAATTTTTGGCGAACGGCTCGTTCCAGAGGCTGGGTGCCCTCTCTGTGGGGATGTCACAGCCTACGCTGAGCCGCGCACTGTCTAAATTTTTGGAAGGCATGGCTGCCATAACTCAAAAATATATTTTTTTTCCAGATGATATGGCAGCCAGAAACGCCATTAAGCTTGGTTTTTATAATGTGGCCGACATGCCCAACGTTATTGGTGCAATTGACTGCACACATGTGGCACTCGTACCTAGGGCAGCCGACGAGTATATATATAGGTATTGAGATTGGTTATTATGTTGCCCAACGTGTCATGTAACCTGTTTTCCTTTGCGGCAGCATATTTGTTTATCCCTCATTTGTGTAGCTGCTTTATCTCGGCTTTTCATTAGTCTTTCCCAATAGAGTGCAGACATGTTTTGTGGTTAATTTATTAGTTTGGGTCAAATATTAATTACCCTTTTTGTATGTTTTTTCCTTAAGGAATCGTAAAATGGGACACTCACTTAATGTCCAGGCCGTGGTTGGTCCGGATATGCGGTTTATGAGTGTCCTTGCCGGCTACCCCGGATCGTCCCACGACTCCTATATCCTCCGGCGATCTGGGTTGTTTCGGAGATTTGAGGCAGGTGAATTTTCGGGGGCATGGCTGCTTGGTAAGTGTGTCCTATTTGTGTGTTATTAAATGTGGCATTAATCTTGTATTTGTTGATATGTTTGTTTTGGAAAACTTTACAGAAGCGTACAACTGCCTTTTTCTTGGCTCATATATTAGGAACTTACCCAAAAAATCCTTGTCTCGCTGTGGCCTTCAGAATGTTTTCCCTTTAGTTAGGATGTCTGTAAGTTCCTTGTGCCTAAATATATTGGTTTGGAGTTTATACCCAAGGATCTTTGACCTTTGGCTCCTTTGGGACTATTGGTCTTTAAATGTCAAAGTGGACTTAAACTGCATACATTGTATTTTCCAGTGAAATGTGGATAGGGATCTTTGACCTTTGGCTCCTTTGGGACTATTGGTCGTTAAATGTCAAAGTGGACTTAAACTGCATACATTGTAGTTTCCAGAGAAATGTGGATAGGCCCTCCGCAGCATCCTAATTGTAACATGTCTGAAAACTACAAATATATGTAAAATACAAATACCCTTGGCCGTGCAGATGTTTGTTAATTAATTGGTATATAGAAGTGCCATTTTTATTTAGGTTATACCTTAGTGCAATTTTTGGGGGCCCTAATGTGCCGTGTTTTTTTGTGGGACCACTTTACCTTACATCATTATGATATCTGTGAAATTTTTGGTGTTGGTTGTGTTGCCTTTTTAATTTTGATTACATTTAATTCTCTGTTTAAGGTGATTCCGGGTACCCACTTCTACCCTGGCTCATGACGCCTGTGCTGCGGCCCCAGGATGCCTCTCAGGAAGCGTATAACCGTGCGCATCGCAAGACCCGGGCTGTTGTGGAGAGGGCCTTTGGTCTGCTGAAGACACGTTTTCGTTGCCTTGACCATACTGGGGGGGCCCTGCAATATGATCCCAAGAAAGTGATCGACATTATAATGGCATGTGCTGTTTTGCACAATTTTGCCATCATGGAACGTGTCCCACGTTATGTGGACAGCCTGCCCTCTTCAGCCGTCGAGGATGAAGCCGAGAATTTTGAGGGGCCCCCCAGTGAGTCTGGCCAATCTGTTCGAGCCAACCTGATCAGCCAGCATTTTAGTTAACTTTTTTCCCTGTCTCACCATTCTGTATGTCTGTGTTATCCTTTTTGTTACATATGTTGTTTTGCCGTAATGTGGCATTACCTCTAAGTAAAACATTTAGACCTTAATTGTTGCCTAATGTATTTCATGTAGTTTCCTTAGCTTTAGCTTTGCATTGTTACACCTCTTCAAACCAAAATTATCTGGTTTAGCCCAAGCTGTTAAAAATGTCTTCCCACTAAAAACGCCACAAGTATTGGTAGTGAATTTTTTGTTTTACTTTGAAAATGAAAAATTATAGTGGTTAACAGAAATCAGTCCACATACATCTGTGGTAACAAATGGATAACATTAAAAAAAAAACATCGAGCACATCTACACCTGGAAGTGAGTGGCACAACCAAACAAGGACACCCATTCCAAAGGCCAGCCTAGTCCAGTCATTAATATTGCCTGTGCCCAGGGATATTTGGGCATGGCCATAATGTCACACAAACATGTCTGCAAACAGGAGGAGCACCAACCAAATACATAGGTAAAGCCATAAGTGGCCAGATAAACTCCACATAGACCTATGGCATTGGCTAGTGGCCTTAAGCATTACTCTAAGGAGCTATATGGGAGCAAATACAAAACACAACCTGCCAGAGCAACACAAAATGGATTGTTTGAAACCTCAAAGGACAAGTAAATACAGTGGGGGTTAAGAGAAAAGATGTCCCACACACCCATGGCTTAATAGGGTGGCTGCCCATAATACCCAGGTGGAGGTCCAGGTGGAGGTCCATGGGAATGGGACCTAGCCTGGGCCATGGCAGCATTGTGAATTTGAAACTGCTCCACAATGTTTCTCTGCATATTGGTCATCTCAGCCATGGCTGACTGGATGCCATTACTTGCATTGGCCACGTTGCTGTTGAGGGTACGCAACTCCGCGAGGATGCCCTGTAGACTGGTATGGATGTTCACCATGTCGGCATGCCTTTGCTCATGCTCTGTAACGAGCTGGGCGTCATAAGAGTCCCTTTGTTGGGTCCATAATTGAAGCAGGGCACTCTGCCTCCCCTGGGAAATTGTGGGGCGGCGTAATGGCGTCCGCCGCACAATTACCCTGGCTCTTGGGCGTGCCCTGCCGCGTGGTGTCGTACCCTCAACAGCAACCGGCCTGCTTTGCAAATCCTCAGCAGCAGAGTGAACACTGGGGACTGTAGTGTCAGTCTCCCCATGTGCAAGCACAATGGATGGAGATTCACTCTGCTGCTGAGGATTGGCCAGAGAAACATTATGGAGCAGTTCCAAATTGGGACCCAGGGGGAGTTCATCCGACGTGCCCTGTACGGAGACATCATCATCTTCCTCCATGTCCTGGATCTCTTCCATGAGTGTGCGGGTCTGTAGGGACATATCAAAAAAAAAAGGCTAAGTTTGCGTCCCAATTTTGGATTTCAACAGTTTAACACATTCTTAAGCACTTGTTAGTATTTATGCTACTAAATTAACTTACCGAAAATCTCTGATCTGGGCTCCTATGCTGTACGGACCTGGTAGGCATAACCAAACTGGGGGGTGAGTTTACCCTTGCTGAGGGATCATGCTGGGCTGAAGAAGAGAAAAACAAACCACGTAAACACACACACATAACCTTTTTGAGGATAGGTAATCAAATATAGCTCTATTTGTAATATTATTCAACTCTAGAGCAATGGTGACCTTTGTTCAAACACACGCAAGTTTACATAGGTGCAATGGCTCTGACAAACTGCTAAGTGACCTCAGTTCTAAGTCATGAAGTGTACCCAGTCAGCATACAACTTTCCAGGCACATTTTTGGATTTAGCCTACCATTCGCTAGGTCCGGGGTACTCAAACAATTGTTTGAAACGCCCATTTAAAGGTATGTGGTGAGAGGTGAATGTCTGGCCATGGTGCTGACGCAGGGGGTGTCTAGTTAAAAATAAAGACACTGGTGGAGGGGCTGGAGATTTCAAAGTGCCAACTAATAAAGGCTGCTTGCCCTTGCTGGGCTGGATGGGCCAGAGCTGAGGGGACAGGGATTGGATGGCTAAAGGGGGGAGTTAACGTATTGATGGTGATGGGATGGATGGAGCCAATCTGTTACAAATGTATGGGGCTTATGTGGGGGGGGGGCATGGGGGGACTGTGGCAGATGGGCCAGAGCAGGGGCAGCGGGACACGATTGTGGCCAGAGAAAATTAAAATAAGTTACTGTGTACCTTGCAATGCCACTTCCTGGGCAGTACTTCATATTGCAATGCTATGTTTCACGGAGCCATGACATTGGGCAGGAGACCAACCACTACATGGCCGATCAAGGGGGCAGCTCTGAGCACGTCAACACAGAAGTAACTGAGTGCAGGGCTGTCTGGGCAGGGGTCCTTGAATGTGGTGGCAAGGTCCGCATTGGGACCCCGGGCTGCCAGTTGAGTCTCGCTGCTCTAGGTCACATATGTTTGTGGGTGGCTAATTAAATTGTTAACTCAAACACAACTCACACAACCAAAAGGCAACCCATACATAATGATGTGTGTTTTGTGATTGATTCAAAATATCTCACTTATCTTGCGAAACTTCATGACTTTAACAATACAATTGGACATTTGAACTTTGCCAGAATGGCTGTGGGCCTAAATGTGTGATTCCCAGGGACAAAAAGAGGACACAAACAGCCACAGTAGTGCGAGGCCAAGCAAGGCAAACCATAGGGGCATCCCGTTAGCTTGTTACTAGTGAACTGTCGATTATTTAGCAAACAGGCAAACATGCAGATTTAAGAGTACTCACCGTGGGTACGGGTCGGTGAGTCTGTGTCCCTTAGACCAGCATGTCCACCGACCGCGACCGGATGGAGAAGTCCAAGCACAATCTCCTCAGCAGGGGTAAACTCCAATTTAGATGGAAAGCCACCGCCAGTTTTCAGGCTGAAAAGAGAAAATCGTTTGGTACTCAGAAAAGGTGCATACAGTACATCCAAAACATTAGATTTAGCGTAAACATTTAGTTACCTGTAATTATGCCTTTTAATTTCTTTTTGCCGTACAGCATACTTCAGATCAGAGATTTTCTTCTGAATTTGGGACACATCTTTCCTCTCTTCCCCCGCTGCATTTACTTGTCGGAGGATGGTTTCAAACAATTCCATCTTGCGCTGCTTGGTGGTGTGTTTGGATTTGCTCCCATATAGCTCGTCATAGTATAATGTAAGGCCACTAGCCAATGCCATATTTTGGTCATGGGAGAATCTCCCACTCAACTGGCCGCGGCGCAATGTGCGGCCAGATGGTTGGCTTGGCTGCTCCTCCATGTGTGCAGACACATGTGGTGACATTATGGCCTGGGGCTGGGTAGGGGAATGGCCGGATTGGTGGCTTCCCAATGACTGGACTGGACTGGCCAAGGGACTGGGTGTTCTTGCGTGGCTGGCCACCGAACTTCCAGGTGTAGATGTGGTCATGGGGGCAATTCGGGGCCCTCTTGGGGGGCTAGGTTCCCGGCTGGTGCCAGGTCGTGGGCTCTGTTCCCGGCTGGTGCCAGGTCGGGGGCTTCTGGCCCTGGATTGGGTTCGTCGGGCCCTGTAGGGGCTTCTGGCCCTGGATTGTGTTCTTCTGGGCCTGTCGGGGCTTCTGGCCCTGGATTGGGATCTGCGGGCCATGTAGGGGCTTCTGGCCCTGGATTGTGTTCTTCTGGGCCTGTAGGGGCTTCTGGCCCTGGTTTGGGATCTGCGGGCCCTGTAGGGGCTTCGGGCCCTGGATTGTGTTCTTCTGGGCCTGTCGGGGCTTCTGGCCCTGGATTGGGATCTGCGGGCCCTGTAGGGGCTTCTGGCCCTGGTTTGGGATCTGCGGGCCCTGTAGGGGCTTCGGGCCCTGGATTGTGTTCTTCTGGGCCTGTCGGGGCTTCTGGCCCTGGATTGGGATCTGCGGGCCCTGTAGGGGCTTCTGGCCCTGGATTGGGATCTGCGGGCCCTGTAGGGGCTTCTGGCCCTGGATTGGGATCTGCGGGCCCTGTAGGGGCTTCTGGCCCTGGTTTGGGATCTGCGGGCCCTGTAGGGGCTTCTGGCCCTGGATTGTGTTCTTCTGGGCCTGTCGGGGCTTCTGGCCCTGGATTGGGATCTGCGGGCCCTGTAGGGGCTTCTGGCCCTGGTTTGGGATCTGCGGGCCCTGTAGGGGCTTCTGGCCCTGGTTTGGGATCTGCGGCCTCTGGATGGGCTTCGGGGCCTGGATGGGGTTCGGGCCCTGGATGGGGTTCGGGCCCTGGATGGGGTTCGGGCCCTGGCTGGGCTTCGTGCCCTGGATTGGGTTCTTCGCCCTCTGGCTGTGCTTCGGGCCCTGGATGGGGTTCGGGCCCTGGATGGGGTTCGGGCCCTGGCTGGGCTTCGTGCCCTGGATTGGGTTCTTCGCCCTCTGGCTGTGCTTCGGGCCCTGGATGGGGTTCGGGCCCTGCTGCGGGGCATGGGTTTCCGAACTGCCCTACTTGAAGGCATGGCCGGTGTGGGCTCACTGGTGCTGCCTGTTCTGGGGGCAGAGGTGGTGGGTGCTGCAGTTGCCAGCTTTTTGGCTGCAGGAGGGGCACGAGGCTTGGGGCCCCTTTTTTGGGTACCTGAGGGTCCAGGGTCCCTTGGTGGGGCCGAGGTGGGAGTCTTGGATCTCAGTTTTCGGCCAGCTTGCTGGGACCTTGTGGTGGGGCCCTCCGCGGTCTTGCTTGCCTGGGGTCGCTTGCTCATCGCCTTTTTTGGTGCCATCGTACACAAATGCTCAAAGAGAATGAGCTTTGGGTGCAGGGACCTTTA
Source organism: Gastrophryne carolinensis (assembly GCA_027917425.1). NCBI lineage: Eukaryota > Metazoa > Chordata > Amphibia > Anura > Microhylidae > Gastrophryne > Gastrophryne carolinensis. The sequence goes on along the minus strand of CM051239.1, from coordinate 244,811,346 downwards.
AATAATGAGCCCAGCGTGTGACGCCTATGCGCACGACTACGCGCTCGTACGAACGTACGTTCGAGCGGAACCAGGAAACCGCTGGGACTTCACTTATCTGCTGCCTGGAAGAAGCCTAAAGATGGCGCCCACTATCTTCACCCGTCAACAGGAAGAGATCCTCATGCTGGTAAGTGGCTGCCTGTGCATTTTAATAGAATAGTCAATGATGGCCTAAATGTAAATGATGCGTTGGGAACTAGTTTGGGGTCTCTTAATGTTTAATCACTGGCTCCTCACACTTCATCCTCAAGGGCCGAGCCTGGCCACGTTTTCACCTGTCTATGCTGATGTCCTAATTCGGCCAATTGCTCCGGCTTAGCAACAGTTAATTAACCTGTGGAGTAGCGGGGCGAGCTGTCAAACCTGGCCTGTCTCGGACCTTGATGCGGATGTTTGAGGAACACTGTTTTCCTAAGCCATAAAAACACAACGGGAAGCCACACACGTGGTCCAAAAGCCTAAGCATTAGGCTACATCTTGGATGTTTAAACCATCCTAACATGCCATAGATGCAGGTGGCCTGATTCTTGATGTTGGCTATTATCTGTATGTACATGGTGTGTGATACATATAACATAAGACCAGACTGTCAATCACAGTCAACGTCCTCTTTAAGGCACTCCCCAAAAATGGCGGCCATTCGAAATGTGTGTGTTAATGACATTAAATTCTCAACTTGTGATGCTACACATATGGGTCTGTGTGTAAAAGTAAAAGCTCTGTGTCCATTATGTTTTTCAGATCATGCTTCAGCGCCGGTATGACTTCGCGCCCAATGTGTGCGAGAAAAGGGACATCGCCCGGGAGATCATCGCCGAGATCCACCGTGTGACCAGCACCACCTTCACTCACACCCAGATAATGCAGCATTGGTCGGACCTGAAGCGTCTGCACATGCCCCGGGTGCGGAGGTTTTTTGGGATCCATTTCCCAAGTAAGTACAAAGCAATTGCATGGTATATGTTCCAAATGTCTAAGTTATGCCTTTATTTATAATGACTTTTCTTTGGTAGTGTTGGAAATGGATTTCAGAATTCGCCGCACCCGGAGACGTACAGGCCGACCAGTGCTGCATGACTCTGCATCTGTGAGTGAAGGTGGTGGATCTCCCGGGCGACGGACCTACCCCTCCTCTGTGGCCTCCTCAGACCAGCCCCTGGACCTTACCACAGAGGAGGGGCCAAGGCGCGTGGGCGTGGAGTCATACCTGGCCACGCATGGGGAAGGCTCTGGTATGTCACTCTTCATGTATAGGCACAAAGATATACATGGCAGGCCAAAAACTAAGTTATCCTTTATTATGTATTTGTAGAAGCTTCAGGAGCGGGTGAGATAGTGGAGGAGGAGGCAGCAGAGATGCTTGAAGTCGATCCTGGCGAAGGTGAGTGATGTCAGCCAGACTGGGAGCCAGATATGTTGGGGATAGTGACTCTCTACAAATACTAACCAAATGTCACATGTTTCTCCAGGGACTTCTTCACAGCAGAGCCAGGACCAAGGGCAGCCTGTTGGCCCCAACCAGCCATCTGTCGGCCACCAACTCCGTAAGTCTCCATGCCATTATTCATATTAATGTTTGGTTAGCTAATAACACACACATAACTAAAGGCGTAGCCAATGTGTAGTTCACACTTTAATGTGGGCACTTCGTTAGCTTAAAGAGGACCCTAACTAGTATTAAGAACCAAAGACTTAGCCATCACACTGTACCTACAGATTAGAAACATGGAAAAACACCCTTCACCCATCTAATGCATGTTATTAGACAGAACAAAACCAATATTGGGGAATATGGAATGCACAATATTTACAGGCAGCATGGGATACAGATTGAAAAAAGGAAGGTGCTGCCATGCATTGTGTGAGTGATGACCTTTCCCTCAACCCAGCTATGCTCTGGATTCCCAACGCACCACTGTAACCTACTCCCCTGTACTTTATCCAACTCTCCACTCCTCATTAAGTGTTATGCTTCAGAGTCCAGATGGCGGCGCTGTAATCCCAAAAAAACCCTAAATAACTTTGAGGTGGTGCAGAATCATTTGTGAATAGTTTTTGGTTTTCATTAAATAATGTTGAAGGTCCGGTTTAAGGAGTTTAAACACTTACCTGTGGGAAATGCATTAACTGTATCCCTTTGAAGAAGGACATATGTCATGCATTTACATGTATTTGATTAACCCTAAATCTATTTCCAGCATACAAACCGGTCTGGGACTCCTATTTATGTTTCTTTCTCTATTGGTTACAGGGATGATCCCCCAAACCTTGGCGGGAAAAAAAAAAAGAATTAAGGAGTTGGTGGCCGAGCTGCTGGCCATACAGGCGACGTTGGGGCCAACAGATGAAGAAGACGAGGAGGATTAGTGCCCTTGGTCCTGGCTCCTTTCTTCCAGTTGTTTTTAAATGGTTCCAAATTTTTAAACTTTTATTATTGTTTTGGTGAAAAACCAAAAAAGTTGTTTTAAAAACAAAAAAAAAAAAAACAAAAAAAAAAAAGTGTTTTCCTGTTAAAAAAATACAAACTAATTTTATGTGTTTTTACTTGCCCAAAAAAAAAAAAATTTTTACAATTATTCCCAAAAAAACTAAGAAAATATTTAAAATAAATTATATTTTAAGCCTTCAAAAATGTGTCTTTTCTAATATGCACACACCCAAAAAATTACACAAACCAGAAACAACACACTTCGAAACATATAGACATATGTAAATTATGTGATATTCTTACGTTTTAGGGACCGAGAAATGAAGTGGGATGCAGCCGCTACGGGGTTTAGGTAAGTTTGAGGGACCGAGAAATGAAGTTGGATGCAAGCGCTAAGGGGTTTAGGTAAGTTTGAGGGACCGAGAAATGAAGTTGGATGCAAGCGCTAAGGGGTTTAGGTAAGTTTGAGGGACCGAGAAATGAAGTGGGATGCAAGCGCTAAGGGGTTTAGGTAAGTTTGAGGGACCGAGAAATGAAGTGGGATGCAGCCGCTACGGGGTTTAGGTAAGTTTGAGGGACCGAGAAATGAAGTGGGATGCAGCCGCTACGGGGTTTAGGTAAGTTTGAGGGACCGAGAAATGAAGTTGGATGCAAGCGCTAAGGGGTTTAGGTAAGTTTGAGGGACCGAGAAATGAAGTTGGATGCAAGCGCTAAGGGGTTTAGGTAAGTTTGAGGGACCGAGAAATGAAGTGGGATGCAGCCGCTACGGGGTTTAGGTAAGTTTGAGGGACCGAGAAATGAAGTTGGATGCAGCCGCTATGGGGTTTAGGTAAGTTTGAGGGACCGAGAAATGAAGTGGGATGCAGCCGCTACGGGGTTTAGGTAAGTTTGAGGGACCGAGAAATGAAGTGGGATGCAGCCGCTACGGGGTTTAGGTAAGTTTGAGGGACCGAGAAATGAAGTGGGATGCAGCCGCTAAGGGGTTTAGGTAAGTTTGAGGGACCGAGAAATGAAGTGGGATGCAGCCGCTACGGGGTTTAGGTAAGTTTGAGGGACCGAGAAATGAAGTTGGATGCAGCCGCTACGGGGTTTAGGTAAGTTTGAGGGACCGAGAAATGAAGTTGGATGCAGCCGCTATGGGGTTTAGGTAAGTTTGAGGGACCGAGAAATGAAGTGGGATGCAGCCGCTACGGGGTTTAGGTAAGTTTGAGGGACCGAGAAATGAAGTTGGATGCAGCCGCTAAGGGGTTTAGGTAAGTTTGAGGGACCGAGAAATGAAGTTGGATGCAAGCGCTAAGGGGTTTAGGTAAGTTTCTGGTTGAGGGTGCGCATGCGCAAGATCTTATATCCAGAGGCTAACGCAAGTAATTGGAAGAGCTTGACGATGGAAGCTGCCGAAAAAACAGGCTGCCGCCGCAACAGGTGAGCACATGAACGTGATTTTTACGATTGGCAACTGACTGAGGCAAGTTCGGGAGATATCATACGAACGGACGTATCTTTTAGGATAGAAACGTATTTGCTTATTGAATCACTCGCAAGTTCATACGAACGCACGAGCGGACGTGAAAAATAGGATGATCGTGAGCAAAATCCAAGCTGTTACATGTTTCTTTGAATCAACCCAATAGAGTTGAAAGCCGCAACTGCTCTTGGGGTCAGGACGTCTGCCATCCATTTGTAATACGATAAGGTGAAACCGTCAGGACCCAGAGATTTTCCCGTCTGGGAGGACTTTATTGCCTGTGACCATTCCTGCACAGATATGGGTTCTTCCATGGCCTCCGCCACCTCCCGACTCAGCGTGTGCAAGCCTGATGCCGCAACATATCTCTGAGTTTCCCGGCACCCCTCCCCGCCCCTCAGGTTATAAAGCTTGTGATAGAATTATCTAAAGGCCTCGGCAATGGCCGCCGGTCTAGAAAGCAGATGACCTCCCATCCCCAGCACCTGTGGGGCAAAATTACTTGCTCTCTGCTCCCTTATTGCCCTAGCTAACATGCGGCTGCATTTGTTCCTGTATTTGTAAAAGGAGCGCCTGGCCTTTAAAAGCGTGACCTTGGCCTTGGTTAGCAGGATGTCTCGCAGTTTTTCCCGCGCCGCCGCCAATTCCTGCTTGACCTTTTCCGCTTGCTGCTTTTTGTGTTCTGAGTCTAGCCGAGTAATTTTCTGCACCAGGTCTCCGATTATTTTTTCCCTTTCCCTCTTCTTTCTGGAGGCCATCTTCAGTATAATACCTCTAATATATCATTTGTGTGCAGCCCAGAGGTTTAGGGGAGTCGTCTCTTGGTTGGCGTTGAGTTCGAAGTATCTCTTCAACTCTCTTCTGATTTCCTCTTTTAGAACCTGGTCCTGGAGCAGCGACTCGTTGAGCACCCAGGCACCCGGTCTAGTCAGCAGCTCGGTTTCACAGATAATGATATCAAGGCGTGATCCGAAATCAATATGGGGCCGATCTCCGCTTTCCGGATGATCTGCAGATGTCTATGTTCTATTAGAAGGTAATCTATCCTCGAGTAAGAGTCGTGGGGTGCCGAGTAAAAGGTATAGTCTCGGCCTCGAGGGTTCTGTAAACGCCACGGGTCCATCAGTTGAGAGAGTTGCAGGGCATTTTTCAATTTTTTGAGGGCTGAGAATGACAGGTGGGAGGCCTTCCTGGAGGCATCTAACAGTGGGTCCAGGGCCACATTAAGGTCCCCGCCAAAGATCAGAACACCCTCCGAGAACGACTGGAGAGCATCCAGGGTGCGTTCAATAAAGCCAATTTGATCTGAGTTGGGAGCATAAATGTTAGCGAATGTGAATACCTGATTACCCACTTTGCCTTTAACAAAGACAGAGCGACCCACCTCATCCTGCCTATTGCCTATCAGGGTCCATGGGAGGGTGGCCGAAAGCAGTATACCCACACCTCTGGATTTCAAGTCAGGGGAATAGGAGTGCCATCCAACAGGAAAGCGCCTGTCTTGGAAACTTGGGGCTCTCCCTTTCTGAAAATGTGTTTCCTGCACGAACACTATTTGCGCCCTATGTTTCCAGAATAGATTCAGGTATATTCTCCATTTCTCAGGGACGTTGAGACCCTTGGTGATCAGGGAGACGATCTTGAGATCCATCGCGCCACCGGTGCCCGACCCAGACCGCGCACGACACACGTGAAGGGGGGGGAGGACCCAGTAAACTAAAGCCGCAAGCTAGGGACTTGTGAATCCCAGAAAATGGGGGGGAGCATGGTCCCGATCAAGAGGAGCAAGAGGAGAGCCAGGCAAGAGCCGGCAACCAGGACCCAAGAGAAGATGCGCTGTAAAGAAGGGGGAGAGGGAGGAAGGAAAGATCTGACAAGGAAAGAATGAGAGAAGAGCAGAAACAGGTACGACAGGAAATGAGAGAAAAGAAAAACGCCCGCCTTAGGCTAAGTAAGCCTAGGCGCGCTGGCCTACGTGGGGTAAAGAAACTGTGGCGCTGCAAGGCTACGGAGGTCACCCGCCTCCCCAGCCCGATTCAGCCCCTCTTTCGAGGGACGGTCCAAGACTTATTTCCCCCCTGGGGAACAAGAAGAAAACAACATAGAAAGAAACCCGAGTCTTCCTTGACTTCAAAATGACACTCAACGATCTTGTTAACTTATGGCATTCCAAAGAACCACATAATACATTTGGTTTAATACATTTTATATAATACACAGCCCTGCCCTTCCTGAGCAATCACCCCGTTGGTCTACCTCTCTCCAGTCCCCACCCGCAGTCCACCCTCCAAGCGGGTAGGTGAAGGGCACCAGGAGGCCCAAGCGACCCACCCCAAGGGACAACCGACGATCCAGAACCCGAAGAAACCAGAACCCGGTGCGGCCCCCGGGCAGAATCTAGGAAGTCCACCATCAACTCCGACTGTGACAGAAAATCATGGCCCATGCCCACCCCAGGCACCGCCGGGCAGCTCCCCCACCACCGCCACACCCGGCAACCCAACAAGGCTCGCACTCCCAAGAGCCATCACCTGTCCACCCCCCCGGGACCAGGCCGCAAGCCAGCCTACATCAAGGGCGCCTGGCGATGACCATGACAGCAACTCAAAAGCAGGGGAAAGAAGGGGGGGGGGGCGGGGCACAATCAACAATAAATTCAGAATACACTGTGCACACCCCGAAGCAAAAAGTATTGGTCCACATTAGTCATGGGCGCGGGAGCGCTCCCACATGGCACGTCCACCAGGATGACCCCCCCCAACAAGGTCTGTGCAATCGAGGGCTATCACCCGTCCATCCCGCCCCCCCGCCGGCCAGGCCGCGGAGCAGCCCTCACCATGGGTGCCACGGCACCTCCACTGGAGCAAGGGGAAGGGGGGGTAGGAGGGGAGGACACAAAAACCCCAAAATCAACAGTGAATTCAAGATACACCATGCCAACCCCGGAGCAGGAAGCATTGGTCCACGCCGAGCATAGGTGCGGGGCGATCCCACAGGGCATGTCTGCAAAAGCAAACCTCCCGACAAGGTCCACACAATCGAGGGCTATCACCCATCCATCCACCCCGCCCCCCCCTTCACGGCCAGGCCATAAATCGGCCATCACCATGGGCGCCCAGGCGAACGCCACAGCATCACCGCCAGAGTGGAAGGGGGGCGGGGAAGGGGGGGCGAGGAAGGGACCCAAAGTCAACAGTAAATTCAGGATGCATTGTGCAAACCCCAAGGCAATAAGCACTGGCCCATATTTGTCATAGGCACGGGAGCGATCCCATAGGAGAGGGGGCAAGAGACTGGCAGGGAACTGTGTCAAGAAGGGGAAACTGACCAGTTAGGAAGGTCGAGTCCACTTCATTGTGTTAGAGTAGATCCGGGCATTACTCAGCCATGGGGGGGGGGCGCCTGATCCTCTGCGGTAAAGGCTGGAAGGTAGGAAAATCAAGCCAATTCGGGACCTCCAGTAGTAGTAGGGGGTAGTGTCCAAAAACGCAAAGAGGTTATCCAGGTCTCCAGGGTGTAAAGGAGCCCCCGTTCTTCCTAACGATGAGATGGAATGGGTATCCCCATCTATAAACTGCACCACTGTCCTTTATCTTCTGTAGGAGTGGTTTCAGTTGTCTTCGCATCCAGAGCGTGGACCGGGCTAAGTCCAGTAAGATGGTTATATGCGCCGAGTCGTGTACAATTTTTCTTGCCTCCCACGCCTTCTTTAGAATCTCTTCCTTTATCTTGAAGTGATGTATTCTGCATAGGACATCCAAGTCCATGAACTGAGGCGCAGATTGTTTTGCCTGTTTCTGTTCTCCAAATCGTCGTAATGTAATTTCAAGTTGGCGATCTGGGCAGCATGTGTATCATTCGACTGCTCCAGGCGGATTAGGCGTTCCTCCGTCGCTGTGTTTGCGTTCTCCAAAGCTGAAACCCGATCCTCCACCGCCGCCACGTTGTGTTGAACAGCTTCCAGGTCTTTCTGAAAAGTTTTCTCTATCCTAGAGACCATAGCTTCCATATTTGCTTTGGTGGGGATTGCCTCAAGATCAGCCTTAGTGGGGAGGGAGAGGAGGACCGAGCGCAAGCCGTGGTCCAGGCCCCGCTGGGGAGTGTGTATCATTGCCTGGTGTATTGTCTCTCTTCCTCGTGTGCTCTTGGAAATAAACCCCGGCTCAGTGTTAGCTGGATGGTTGATCCCCTCTCGGATCCCAGGGACCTGGGCTGCATCCTCCCTCCCTGAGTCGAGGTGGCGTCAGGCAGGTAAGTAGCCCGTCTGAGGGTGACATCTGCCGTGTCAAGGCTGATGAGGAGAACCGGCCCTCCCTTCTCCCATGCTGACTTGGATCTGGAGTGACTTGCTTCGATGAAAATCATGGGTTCAGGATGCCCTCCCGGTCCGACCGTGTGACCCAGTCCGCCCACTCCTGGCCTCTCGGGGTTCCCCCGTGTTCTCATCCCATATTGTGTGGTCTGAGGGGGAGGGATGATGGGCATGGGCCTCGCACGAGAGGGTCTCTGGCCCTTTAAATGGAATCTTCATGGGTGACAGGTTACTGTTCCAAGCTGGGCTCTGCAGGCCAGGTTCCTACCTGGTTGGGCTTGTTTGTGAGCCGGGGAGCAGACCAACCTCCATCTCGCACACTAAGCTCTTTGAACTGTGGGGGGAGCACACACTGGAACACACACTGGAGGCTCTCAGGCTAGGGGTGTGCGAGCTTTCCCCCCACTCGGTCCCCGGGATGCCCCCTGGGCCCCTCGGCTTCCCCGCACCGTGACTTCCCCTTCTGCTCGAGGGAGAGCGCCCGCCCGCCTCTCGCCGTACCTGAATGCGGTTTTCTGTGCTCAGCTCCTCGTCTGCCCACTCCACCCGGCCACCGCATTCCGGCCATAGTACGGCCGCCAACTGGCTGGTGCTGCAGGCGGCGGTCCCCTCTCCTCCGCGCCCGCTCACTAGATGCGAGCTGCCGCTGGCTCTGCCGGGGGTATTGCGGGGGGGGGGCTGCCTACCTCCTCCTCCTGCACTTCACACTCTGTCATGCTGCTGCTACGAGCGGCGGTCACCGCTCCTCCGCTCCCCACCCGCTCGCTTGATATGGGCTGCTGCTGGCCCTGTCGGAGGTAATGTGGAGAAGCGCCGGCCTCCTGCTCGCACTAACAGTTCCCCTCAGCAGGCGACTCAGCTGTCCTCGGCAGCGCATCCGGCCGCTCACCATGCTCCCCCTCCTCGACCTAATCCGGCGCCATTTTGGGCAGGCGCCGGGTCCCGGGGTCTTCCACCTGCAGAAATCGGGTGATCGCTTGCCCCTTGCCGGCTCTGGAAATCTTCCTTGCTCCTCCACGTTTCCCCATCTCCTAGGGGGACTTGGTGGGGGTTATGGCCCCACAGAAACACGTTTTAGGCTGGGATTGTGCAGGAGCCTCCGATACAAGCTTCTCTACTCTGCCATGCCGCGGCCACGCCCCCCGTTTCTAACTTTTTATGCACTCCCCAAAGTGCATAAATCGCTCCCATCATCACCTGGGCGCCCTATTGTCTCGGGCATGGGAGCTCTCACGGAAAATGCCAGCCGATATGTGGATTTACACCTCCAGCCCTTGGTGGCGGGTCTACCATCATACGTCAAGGACTCGGGACATATTCTGAGGATCCTTGATGAATTATGGGTGAACCCCGAGGCTACCCTGGTGACTCTGGACGTGGAGGCCCTGTATTCCAGCATTCCACATGAAAAGGAATAAGGGCAGTAGAATTTTTCTTGAATGAATTAGAAATCTCGCAACATGACCATTAGCTGTTCCTGCTTCGGATCCTCCATTTCATCCTCACCCACAACCTGTTCCTCTTCAAGGGTCAATTATACCTCCAGATACAGGGGACAGCGATGGGCACAACTTGTGCCCCATCGTTTGCGAACCTTTATCTGGGTTGGTGGGAGAGGGGCTTGTGGGTTGGGGACGAGATGATCCAGTACCTGTGCCACATGGCGGCACGGCACAGGTACAGAGATGACATCTTGGTCATCTGGGAGGGGCCGAAGCAGAAACTATTAGAATTTGTGAAAAAACGTAATCAAAATTATGTTAATTTAAAATTTACATGTAGCTATGACCATCAAAAATTACGTTCTTAGATTTAGAAATCATGAAAGATCCCGAAGGACACATAACAACTAACCTTTATCGGAAGGAGACCTCCGCCAACAATATGCTGAGAGCCAGTAGCTCACATCCGGCACATCTTTTAAAAAGTATTCCATATGAGGAATTTATCCGTGCCAGATGCATTTGTTCCACAATAGATTTGTTTGACAAGGAAGCAGCTTTGGGAGAGGGGATATAAAAATTCCATTCTAAAGACAGCCTATAAAAAGGCCAAAAGCATAAATAGGCAAGAACTTTTATACAGACCTAGAAAAAACAAAAAAACAGCTAGGACCCGCCCTCATTATGACTTACACTGAGGCCAACAAACAGATATGGAAAATATTGCAAACCCATTGGCCGGTCTTATGGAATGACCAGCACCTAAATACCTTCTTACCGAAGGAACCTAAAGTTATCTTTAGATGATCAAAAAATTTACATGACCCCCTTGTGCAGAGTCACTATGATGAAAATCAGAAAAAAGAGTGCTGCAAGGTTAAGGGCACGTACCGTTGCTGCGGATGTAATATGTGCAAATATGTAAAAGTTGGCCAAACAGTGACAGTGGGAGATCGAGGTACTTTTAAAATGCACCATTTCATTAATTGCAGCACAGTAAATGTGATTTACCTCTTGACCTGTACCTGTGGATGCTATTACGTGGGTAAAACCAACCGCCCCTTGAAGAAGAGAATATACGAGCACCAGTATAATATAAAGACAGGATCCCAAAAGACCCAGTGGGTTATCATTTCTTAAAACATCACAATAAAGACCCAGGTTCCCTACAAGTACAGGGGTTAGACAGGATACACCCCCCGATACATGGTGGAGACATTGAAAAGATGACGTTGCAGCTGGAAACAAGGTGGACTTCCCGCTACCCCAGCCTTAATGAAACCCTAAGCTTCATGTCAATTTTATAAGATGACATTTATATATGGATACCCTTATAAGGAAAAAGGGAATGGGTACCTAGGCAAAAATAAATAGAAACCAAATTAAAGTTATATGGGTGAAACAGATCTGAGAAAATAGGCCCCAAAAAATAGTACATATGAGTGTACATGAAAATATATGAATGACCACAGAACTGTGAAATTGTACTGTAATACTATTATTGTGAAATTATAAATTGACACATGTGAAGGATTGTAAACCTGAGGAGAAATGGTGGAGTGCCACCCTAAATAAAGAATCTAAAATCGTGAGTTTTAGCATTTAAAAACTAACATGATTGCTTTACTTATGGAAATTACAGAATTATATTTAAGCAGGAAATCCAAGGTTAAGGTAATACCATTTATTGGCTAACTCATTTAGATTGAAAATGCAAGCTTTCGAAGCTGTTCAAGCTTCTTCTTCAGGCATAATACAGATCTGTAACTTAGACACACATTTATACAAAAAACTACAAAGGAGTGACAATTGTTTTTACACTGACACACATGAAAAATAGCTAAGTCGTAAAATCGTATACTGCGAGATAAGGATCAGGGGGATTATAACAATTAATGGTGGGCTGATAAGAATGAGAGGGGGAGAGAAAGTGTGTGGAATTTTTATTGCTCTCACACCAGGCCAGACAGTCTGTTTAATATCAGACCTTGTGATAAGTCTTGTCTATTCAATCCATGTCATAGTGACACATATGACATGGATTGAATAGACAAGACTCATCACAAGGTCTGATATTAAACAGACTGTCTGGCCTGGTGTGAGAGCAATAAAAATTCCACACACTTTCTCTCCCCCTCTCATTCTTATCAGCCCACCATTAATTGTTATAATCCCCCTGATCCTTATCTCGCAGTATACGATTTTACGACTTAGCTATTTTTCATGTGTGTCAATGTAAAAACAATTGTCACTCCTTTGTAGTTTTTTGTATAAATGTGTGTCTAAGTTACAGATCTGTATTATGCCTGAAGAAGAAGCTTGAACAGCTTCGAAAGCTTGCATTTTCAATCTAAATGAGTTAGCCAATAAATGGTATTACCTTAACCTTGGATTTCCTGCTTACATCGATGGCTAACACGGTACAACAACTTACTACTACTAGAATTATATTTACTAATACTTGTCATAATGCAGTTCTGGTTCCAACATTTCAATATAGAATGACAATTTGACGAGGAGAATTTCAATAGAAATGAAAGGCAGCAACTTAAGTAAGTATCATATAAACAATACGAAAAAGTCCACAACAAAATGGCGAATCTTCGGTAAGATGGCGTCTTGTTGCAGACAGTCGGGCCGGACTAGCGGCGTGGAACGTCACTTCCGGTGGAAGCCGGGAGTGATAGCAAATGCGCACCAGGATGTGGAGCACATAAAGAGCGTTGCTGGTGCGGCAGCAGGTAAGGATCCTACGCCACGCACAGGAAAGTGGAGTGGATGGGTGAGCCTGGGAGCCCGATCAGGACAGGGGAGAGCCAGGCATACGGGCAGCAACAAATTCAAGCTGGTCTATGGGAATTTAGAAAAAGTGAAGCCAGCCAGCGTTTGTTTTTGAAATCCTTCAAGCATTTTTATTGTCTTCTTTTAAAAGGTAATAATCCAACAGGTCAAAGCATCCATCAAAATATACATGAAAGGCCCCAACGCCAACGCGTTTCAGACAGATAGTCCTTAATCATGACATCCAGTGGAAAGGATAGAATAAATCTTAAATACCTCACAGTGGGGCTTGATTCATTTTGCGCTCAGCAGCTAGCCTACGCCACGCACAGGAAAGTGGAGCAGACGGGTGAGCCCGGGAGCCCGAGCAGGACAGGGGAGAGCCAGGCATATGGGCAGCAACAAATTCAAGCTGGTCTACGGGAATTTAGAAAAAGTGAAGCCAGCCAGCGTTTGTTTTTAAAATCCTTCAAGCATTTTTATTGTCTTCTTTTAAAATGTAATAATCCAACAGGTCAAAGCATCCATCAAAATATACATGAAAGGCCCCAACGGCAACGCGTTTCGGACAGCTAGTCCTTAATCATGACATCCAGTGGAAAGGACAGAATAAATCTTAAATACCTCACAGTGGGGCTTGATTCATTTTGCGCTCAGCAGCTAGCCTGTTGTTCATTAGGGTAATTTATGACTCACTCCACGTCATTCTGTCCGAGTCAGTATGTTAACCCTAAAGATTCAGGGATCTCAGTTGTTATCTGGAAGGTATGTGATAATAAGATTACATAATACCTTTCCAGGGCGCAAAAAGAGTGAAAATATATTTGATTTGTGAGTCCTACTTATGAGGTATCATAATAGATCGAAAATATTGCCCAAGGCACAACTATTGGACACATAAAGATATGTTCTAAAAAAAAAAGATCAGACGGTTCCAGAATATATCATAGCTAATAGCTCATAAATAGATAAAGCTCACATAACAATTTCATATATTTTTTCTTCATTACAGTAACATAGAAACAGCAAAGAGCAAGAGGCCACATGGATATTCCTTGATACATTATTGCCAACCTCTCATAGCAGACTCTGAACCAGCTGTTCCCTCATTCAATGCACTTAGCTTATTTTAAAAGAGTGATACATTCCTTAATTTAAAGAAGAGTATTCTTTCATTTGTCAGTCACACATCTAAATCTAACTTATTCTGACATAGATACCACATTAGCACCCTAGTAGGGTAGTACAGTCGCATCCCCTCTAATTCATCCTCCAACTATGCTCGTTTTAGCTCTCCCTTAATATGCTTCTCTATACAATTTAAAACGAGACTCCATCTCATTTAAAGGAAAGGAAATCCATTTTAGCAGGTCAGATGCCATCAATTGAGTATTAAAAAGGATTGTATGTGTGTGAGATATTATTCATATTGTTAATATAGATGTATATTTTCATTTTACTTAAGCGAAAAGCAAGATAAACGAGAAAAGGAGGGAAAAGGATAGACAAGGAAAGCCTAGATATTATTGTAATTATAATTTCTCACTAGTTATTTCAAGAATAAATCTACATCCCAACGGGAATTCATCCCCTTAGGGATGCGGGTATTCAAACTGAAGATCCAGTATACTTCCCTCTGTAATAACTTTTCATGGATATCACCCCCTCTTGGACCGGGGACAATTTTTTCTATTCCCTTACATCTTAAACTACTTAAATCTCCTCCATGTTTTTCCATGTCTGCCTACATTCGAGGGCGATGTGGATCGCTCCTGTTGGGTTGCCGACAGATGTTCCGAGAGCCTACGTTTTAAAGGTCTTATTGTACAGCCCACATATTGCATCTGGCAGATATCACATGTCAGAAAGTAGATGACATAGGGGATGTTGCAATTTATAAAGTTGTTAATTCTATATGTCTGTTTAGTTGTAGTTGAGGAAAAATGTGTCCCAGAAGACACATACTTACAGAGGCCACACCAGGGCTCCCCGCATTTGTAAAAGCCTTTACACGAGAGCCATGTCTCTGAAGGGTATCTATCCCTTTATAGAGACTAGGGGATAACCTCTGTCCCAAAGTAGGTGCCCGTTTACCTACAACCTTCACTCCATCTTTAATAATTTGTTTTAGTTGGGGATCACACTCTAACAATGGTAAATGTTTGTATATGATATTTTTGATTTTAAAAAATTCCTCAGTATGTAGTGGACATAATTGAAGCTTTACTCCTATCATTATACCCAGGATTCAAAATCCTCCTATTACTCTCATTAACTATACTTTGTTTCTGCTCACCTCCCTACGGGTCTACGGGAATTACCTTTTAGCCGTGGCAATTGCACATGACAAAATCATAAGGTAAAAAACTTCCTCTATACATATTTATTTATCAACACAAGATAATTTTGCACTTTGGGAATGATAGTTGGGAGTATATACATCTTGTCCCTATATATATCCTATAGACTCAACAGATCTTAGAGGCAATATACAGCAGGAAGCCTAAGAACCTTCAAAGCGGACCTGTCTGAATCCCTTAAAGGGGACAGAATTACAACAAGGTAATTGAATGAATACTCTGCCATTAACCCTATATATGCACAGTGACTTTCTGTATTGATATGCTGAATTTGTTCAACAATTTTTAAAGGGCTGACAAATTAGGAGACTGGCGCACCATCACTTCTCCTCAAGGAACTTAGGAGATTCACGCTCACAAATGACTTATGATTTCAATGATGATTAGAAAATGAGGTATTCTAAATGTTTCCTATCAACACATATTTTTAGATGAACATAAAAGGAGGATATAATTCAATATGCTTTTATTTGTTACATACACAGGGCATTGAAAAAGCCTAGACAGGCGAAACATGTTTGCCCCCCCACAAAAATGATGCAAAAGAACAAAGAATAATTATGTAACAAATTGGAATATTTTGTCATTATGCAATATATGGATGTATGAATGTGAAAACGTTTTGTAACTTTTTTAAGCAGTGATAAATAGAAGTATACGCTTTAAGAGATAATAAGGTGTAGTCATAGCCCTAAGCCAATAACTCTGAGGGGGCCTAGCCTTGGGACAAGCCGAGATCCACTGTGTGAATCCCCAGAGCTTATCCTCAAACTGATGACCCTGCCAGCATCCCCAACAATCCTTCATCTGATGCATGCACCCCATCCAGGCATTTCTCAATACGTAATACATTCATTTAGCATTCATTCCTGGGACTTAATATGCAAGGAAATTAACGCTGGCTGGATACAGGCATCTCAAATACAAGATGCCTTTTCGAGATTCTGGTGTGTTATTTTGAACATATTTGTGTTTGCATAAGAGCGTTTTAGCCTTTTCACACAGAAATCTACTGCTTGTTTTCCCCATTTTGTTTTTGCGTTTTAGCGTACAATATGTAATTAGTATGGGTTTGTGCATGACTCACAGCCTTGATTAGGCTTGATTTGCCCTCCACTTACGGGATAATTTTCCTGGCGGGAGTGCAGTGGCATGTTGAACAAGATCGTTTGGTGCTGGAGCCCTCAGATGAAGTCCTGTCAGTGTATGAGCGCCTGCAGCGTCGCAGCCTGCTGTGCAGGTAACTGACGGAGCTCTGATTGCATCGACCACATGTGGCTGTCGATTGCATGCATGAAGTTGAGCTATTTGAGCTGCCCCACTTAACCATATTTCCTTTGAGAACCTGTATTGTGAGTTGCGGCCATGGTTGGCCCCCGCCACAAGCAAGGGACATGGAATTACGGGCATGACCAAATTGGTTGGCTGCCTTCGAAATTTGGCAAACTGCTCATTCCAGAGGATATGAGCCGTCTCTGTGGGTATGTCCCAACCTATACTCAGCCGCACTCTCAATAAATTTCTAGATGGCATGGCTAACTTGGTGGACAAGTATATATGTTTCCCTGACACCATGGTAGCCTGGAATACGCTTAAGCTGGGCATTTTCAAGCTGGCCAATTTTTCCAACGTCATGGGTGTGATTGACTGTACACAGGTGGCACTGGTAACACCAGGTGCTGATGAATATCTTATTTAGGTATATGTTTGATTTCCTTTTGAAACCTAAACTCCATGCTATGTAGTTGCATCTATTTTTTAATCTAGCTTCCCTATATTTATTGTGTTTTGGCCCTTGCATTGTATTGCCTTCTGTAAAGCAGACCTCCATCTCTCCTTTTAACTAATTGTCCCTTGTTCTCTGTAGCTGCTTCAATCCTGTAAGCCAATTGTTAATGTTCATTTTCCTTTTGCTCACACAAGTTATGGCCTCCCACCTAACACTATCTGCCAAGTCCCTTTTTCTTAATCACCCAAAAAAGGCAGTCTTATCATTGGTTGTCCCTTTTTGCTTAGCATCTATTTTGTCAGTGTAGGTGTGCTTGAATGCTGCTCTGCACATGACCTGTGTACTTTGTGTATTTTGTGCATTAACCGTAAGATGGGCCATTCCATCAATGTGCAGTGTGTTGCAGGTCTGAACCTACGGTTCCTAAGTGTTATGGCTCGGTTTCCAGGCTCCACCCATGATGCCTACGTACTGAGGAATTCAAGTTTGTACACTCATTTTGAGTCTGGTGAGCTGTCTGGTGGGTGGCTACTTGGTAAGTGTTATTACTCCTTTCTTGCTGATGTTTTTTCTCATGTAGAACTTGTGTATCTGTGGATGCATCCCTTGTCTCCTCCATTCATTTGTAAATATTTTTTTTTCAGGTGATAATGTGTTTATGATGTATGTGGCTGAGGCTCCTTATTTTTGTAGGTGATTCAGGCTACCCTCTGCTTTCATGGCTGATATTGTGGCCTTATACTCTGACCTATCAGCCTATAACCTGGCTCTTACCAAGACGAGGGCAGTGGTGGTGCAGGGTTTGCTTAAGACCCGGTTTAGGTGCCTGGGCGATATTGGGGGGGGGGGGGGGGGGCAGTGGTGGTGCAGGGCTTGCTTAAGACCCGGTTTAGGTGCCTGGGCAATATTGGGGGTGCTTTACAGTACCTGCCCCAGAAGGGGATAAAAATAATTGTGGCGTGCATGTTGCTCCACAAACTTACTGTCCTGGAAAAGGTTCTGCAATATCAGGATATGTCCCGCTCTCCAGCTATGACAGATCTTTCTGCAGACCTTTATCGGGGCACACAGACTGCTTCTGGCCAGTCTGTCCGGAACCACCTTGTCGTGTCACATTTTAGTTCATTTTTGTCCATTTTGTTTTTCCCCAGTGTTATGTTTGTGGTTTGTCTATGTATATATGTTGTAGGGATCTTCCCGGGGGATGGTGTGTTTGGACACAGTTCACGACAGACTTAGGTGTTATAAAGCAGGTCTTGGCGTTTATTCATGGCATAAACAGTCCAGTAAACAAAACATACAGCAGCAGCGTGCTTCTTTAGTGTACAAAACAAAATAAAGACCTAGCCCGTCTGGGCGCTTACTAGCAGGTTCTTCTCACCTAGCTGACACTTTTAAAACACAGCGTTCGCCTGGACATCGCAGGGTGAGTTTTTAGCTCCAGCAGTGGCTGCGTTCGCAGCTTCCTTCACACACACACACAGGCTGTTCATTTCAGGCTGAGAGAGCAATAGCCTGCAGTCCCTGCAGAGCTTTTACCTCCCAGGCTAATTAGGATCAGGGCTCACCTGATTCAAAACCCAAACTGGATCGGGGAGGTGTGGAATGACAGGTCCCTCTACCAAACCTACCTGCCATTCCATATAAATCCAGGCCCGGCAAAATTAAACAACACCTCAGCAGCATATCACTGCTGGGAAACAAATCAATCCTGGACTTACCATCTCACCCAGCGTAGTAACCTAGGTGAAATGTACACCCCCTCGATCACTTCTCCAGTGACATGTCTACATATCCCCCCCCTCTTCTTCAGACCGGAGGGCTGAGCATTTTGTCCCCACAGACAATGTACCCTCGACAATGCGTCAGCATTTGCCTGTAATTTCCCTGGCCTGTGTTCCACAGTGAAATTAAAGTTTTGTAGGGACAGAAACCATCTAGTCACTCTTGCGTTTCTCTCCTTATTTAACTTCATCCATGTTAGGGGGGCATGGTCTGTCACTAACTTGAATTTCCTGCCTAGCAAGTAATATTTTAGGGATTCGAGGGCCCACTTCACTGCCAAACATTCTCGCTCCACAATGGCATAATTTTTTTCGGCCGGGGTTAGCTTTCTACTCAAGTACATCACCGGATGCTCCTCACCATTTACTACTTGTGAGAGTACTGCACCTAAGCCTGTGTTAGAAGCATCTGTCTGGACCAGAAATTCTCGCCTGAAATCGGGGGTAACTAACACAGGTTGTTGGCACAAGGCAGACTTAAGGCTTTGGAAAGCCTTCTCGGCCTCTGGAGTCCACGTGATCATGGCTCTCTTTCCGCCCTTGGTCAAGTCAGTTAGGGGAGCAGCAACTGAGGCGAAGTTCGGCACAAATCTACGGTAATAGCCCGTAATACCAAGGAAAGCTCTGACCTGTTTCTTTGTCAGGGGTCTAGGCCAATTCTGTATTGCCTCCACTTTATTAAGCTGTGGCTTAATCAACCCTCTTCCAATAATGTAGCCCAGATACTTGGCCTCTTCTAGGGCTATTGCACACTTCTCGGCATTTATGGTCAACCCCGCATCACTTATGGTATCCAATACAGCCTGTACCTTACAGAGGTGACTTTCCCAATCAGGGCTAAAAATGACCACATCATCGAGGTAGGCAGCTGAGTAATCACGATGTGGTCGCAAAATCAAGTCCATCAACCTCTGGAAAGTCGCAGGTGCTCCATGTAACCCGAACGGCATCACTACATACTGGAATAGCCCATCAGGGGTGGAGAATGCAGTTTTCTCTTTAGCCTCATTAGTAAGTGGAATCTGCCAATAGCCCTTTGTGAGATCGAGGGTGGTTATGTATCTGGCATTACCCAACTTCTCAATCAACTCATCTACCCTGGGCATAGGATAGGCATCGAATTTTGAGATCTCATTCAACTTTCTGAAATCGTTACAGAACCTCCAAGTTCCATTAGGCTTTGGGATTAATACAATCGGGCTGGACCATTCACTCTGTGACACCTCAATTACTCCCAGATCAAGCATACGCTTTACCTCGGCAGATACGGCTTCCCTACGGGCTTCCGGGATCCTATAGGGCTTGAGGTTTACTCTGCTTCTAGGCTCAGTTTCAATGTGATGATAGATGAGGTGTGTACGCCCTGGGAGGTCAGAAAACTTGTCTTTGTTTTTCTGTAAAAATTCCTGAGCCTCCTGTTTCTGTGACACTGATAGGGTATCACCAACCTTGACTGGAGGGATTGGTTGTGACAAATTACTAACAGTATTTGTCGCCCCCAAGGATTCCCTGTCTTTCCAGGGCTTAATCAAGTTTACGTGGTAAACTTGGAAAGGCTTCCTTCTACCTGGTTGGTGCACCTTGTAGTTCACCTCACTGACCTTTTCCACAATTTCATAGGGACCTTGCCACTTCGCCAGGAATTTACTCTCAACAGTGGGAACTAGTATAAGGACCCTATCGCCTGGGTTAAATGTCCTGATTCTTGCAGACCGGTTATAAATTCTACTTTGGGCCTCTTGCGCCCTCTGGAGGTGTTCCCTTACTAGGGGCATTACAGCGGCTATACGGTCCTGCATTTGTGCTACATGCTCAATAACGCTCTTGTATGGGGTGGACTCGCTCTCCCATGTCTCTTTTGCAATGTCCAGTAGACCCCTAGGGTGACGACCATAGACCAACTCGAATGGTGAGAACCCTGTGGACGCTTGGGGCACTTCCCTAATAGCAAACATGAGGTAGGGTAACAAATGATCCCAGTCACGGCCATCTTTTTCCACCACTTTTTTCAGCATATGTTTCAAAGTTTTGTTAAATCTCTCCACCAATCCGTCCGTCTGGGGGTGGTATACAGAGGTACGGATGGGTGAGATTTTAAATAGTTTGCATAACTCCTTCATCACCTTTGACATAAAGGGTGTACCTTGGTCAGTTAGGATTTCTTTGGGGATTCCAGTCCTAGAGAACATATAAAACAACTCACGTGCAATTGTTTTAGATGCGGTGTTTCTTAAGGGCACAGCTTCAGGATAGCGGGTCGCATAATCCATGACCACCAGAATATATTGGTGTCCTCTAGCGGATTTTACAATGGGACCAACTAAATCCATGGCTATACGCTCAAAAGGCACCTCTATAATAGGGAGCGAAACCAAAGGACTGCGAAAATGTGACACTGGGGCACTAAGCTGACATGTGGGGCACGACTCGCAGTACTTTTTAATATCACCATATATCGCCGGCCAGTAGAACCTCTGGAGAACCCTCTCCTGCGTTTTGTCAGTCCCCAAGTGTCCCCCAAGAACATGGTTATGTGCCATGTCCAGCACCTGACACCGGTACGGCTTAGGCACCAGAAGCTGTTCCACAACCTCATCCTTAACCTTAGTGACTCTATAGAAAAGATCATTAGTCACAGAAAAATGTGGAAATCTTTTCTCAGCATCTGGTTCCTGAGGTACCCCATTCATGACAGCAACCTGCTCTCTCGCATTTTTGAGAGTGGGGTCCTGTAACTGTGCAGTCCCAAAATTATCCCTAGACACCTCTAAGTCTGGTATATTTTGCTCAGTGGGAGGAGCCTCCTCCTCTCCAGCCAGGACCTGCAAAGGAAAACAATTATTTTCATCCTGCACAATTTTATCATTTACAGGGGGTAACGCAACAACCTTGGGAGTATCCTCACTCCTTTCGGGGGATTTTCTTTTTCCCCAGAGAGCCCAGAATAGTGGAAAATCGCGCCCCAGTATTACGTTGTGCATGAGATTTTTAACCACACCCACTTCATATTGTACGGTGCCTTGTTTAGTCCCGACTTCAGCCAGCACTATAGGGTACACTTTTGTATCCCCATGTATACAAACGACACTCATATGCTTTTTACACTCAAAGTCCCCAGCCACCAGGCTGGCATGCACCAAGGTTACGAGGCTTCCTGAGTCCAGCAACGCCTTAACAGGAAAGTCATTAATTGTAATGTCGCAGATTTGCGGTTCAGTCTCTAGTCCAGGAACTGCAACGCAAGATGGTTCCGCAAATAGCGACTGACGCCGACTAACCTCACAGTCCATGGGCTCAGTGGTAAGAGGGCAATGGGCAGACACGTGTCCCGTCTCATGGCATCTCCAGCACTGGATAGAGCCTGTTCTCCTTGGCAAGGAGTCCTTTTTAGGGCTACTTAGCCACCCGGGACCATCTCCAGTCTTTTGCCCCTGAGACACCACTTGAGCCCTTCTTCCTCCCTCAGCACCCCTCCACACTCCCCCAATAGATGGAAGTCTCTTACCAGCTGAAGGCACAGATCTGGCACTCCGGGGAGGTGAGGATGCTGCAGAAACATCACGGAGGTAGTCCTCAGTCGCCTGGAATCTCTCCACAAGGTTGACAAGTTCGTTTGCATTCTTAGGGTCACCTTGTCCCACCCAGCGTTGCAGGTCAGCAGGAAGTGCTCGGAGGTAGCGGTCCATCACAACCCTCTCTAGGATCTGTGCAGGAGTAGAAGTGTCTGGCTCCAACCACTTCCTCGCCAAATGGATCAGGTCATACATCTGGGACCTCGCCGATTTGTCCAAACTGTAGCTCCAGTTGCGTACCCTTCTGGCACGGACCGCAGTAGTAACGCCTAGTCGGGCAAGTATCTCCGCTTTTAGCCGAGTATAGTCCTTAACCTCTTGCTCACTGAGGTCATAGTAGGCCTTTTGAGGTTCCCCTGTTAAATAGGGCGCAATTACCTCTGCCCACTCAGCGACTGGTAACTTCTCTCGCTCAGCCACACGCTCAAACACAGTTAGGTAGGCCTCAACATCGTCCTCAGCAGTCATCTTTTGCAGCGCTCGCTGCACAGCTCTTTTCACATCAAAAGTCTCTGGAGCGGCTCGCACCACTGACTGGGGGTTGGCAACCACAGGCGCCTCTTGTTTTGCTATCAGGTGTTCAATAAGTTGTTGTTGGGCAGCCATGGTCTGTTCATGTCGTCTGTTGGCCTCTATCTGAGCTTGTTGTTGTTGCAAACTTACTTGCATAAACTGCTTCAGCATCTCCTCCATGTTGCCCGACTGTTCTTGGAGTGTAGTTGCAGCTTTCACCCAAGACATAAGCAGCTGTAGCCAAGTCTGTCCACAACGTTGCCCCTAGCAACCGTTTTGCCCGCTCCGCAGCACCAATTGTAGGGATCTTCCCGGGGGATGGTGTGTTTGGACACAGTTCACGACAGACTTAGGTGTTATAAAGCAGGTCTTGGCGTTTATTCATGGCATAAACAGTCCAGTAAACAAAACATACAGCAGCAGCGTGCTTCTTTAGTGTACAAAACAAAATAAAGACCTAGCCCGTCTGGGCGCTTACTAGCAGGTTCTTCTCACCTAGCTGACACTTTTAAAACACAGCGTTCGCCTGGACATCGCAGGGTGAGTTTTTAGCTCCAGCAGTGGCTGCGTTCGCAGCTTCCTTCACACACACACACAGGCTGTTCATTTCAGGCTGAGAGAGCAATAGCCTGTAGTCCCTGCAGAGCTTTTACCTCCCAGGCTAATTAGGATCAGGGCTCACCTGATTCAAAACCCAAACTGGATCGGGGAGGTGTGGAATGACAGGTCCCTCTACCAAACCTACCTGCCATTCCATATAAATCCAGGCCCGGCAAAATTAAACAACACCTCAGCAGCATATCACTGCTGGGAAACAAATCAATCCTGGACTTACCATCTCACCCAGCGTAGTAACCTAGGTGAAATGTACACCCCCTCGATCACTTCTCCAGTGACATGTCTACAATGTCTATATGTGAATTTGGATTTGAGGCAAGCCTTGTACTTCAAAGTTTTTTTCTGTAAGCTTCACCCCCTTTTCCATGTATTCAGTTATATTAAACTTAATTACAAAATCCCTTAAGCTTGTTTTGTTTAGTGTTGTCAAAAATATCTGCTATTTAACATTGTGGGCCTATATTCTTAGGCTACTTAGATTTCAAAACAAAATGACCACAAAAAAAAAAAAAAAATCCTACAAAATGCATTTTTTCTTATTGCTAGGGTGGCTGGCTTGGTGGGTCTCTAGCTTCTCTTAGTGCCACCAGGTGGGCCAGGTTGTGTTGGTTGTTGTTCTGTTGTTCCCTCACCATTGCTTGGAGGTCATGGTGGAGCAGCATCATGCGTCTCCCCATTGTTTTGCGGAACCAGGCACTGTTTTGCCTGAAGGCTCTGCTATCTGCTTGCCAATCTGCCTCCATTAACTGCTCCCGCCTCACCAGGGGAAGATGGCAATGAGCCTGCAGCTGAAACTGTACTTGGCCTTTTCACATGTGTTGTGCTTGATGAAGGTGAAGGGAACTCATTGGCAGCAGAGCTGGCCCATGGAGGTGATGGCTGCAGCTGCTCATTACGCTCCAGCTGTTGGGTCATGCTGGAGCTGTGGATCCAGCTGCTGCTGCAGATGGAGTGCGGGAGGCAGCTGCTGTTGCAGAGGGGGTGGGGGAGGCAGATGATGCTGCTCCAGATGGATTTGTGGATCAAGCTGCTGCTGCTGAGAAAGTGCGGGAGGCAGCTGATGCTGCAGAGGAAGTGGGGGAGGCATCTGATGCTTCAGAGGGTGCTGATGCTGCTCTAGTTGTGGAGGCAGATGCTGTGGATCATCCTTCTTGGGTTCCTATATGACAGGCAGTAGCAGAGGTGTCTGTAGGGCTAGACCAATCAGTTAGCTCTCACACAAAGTACACAAAAATAAGGCTGCATGGGGATCCAGGGGCCCCCACTTTGTGCAGAGGACACTTACCAGATCCAAGTCTTCCATCAGTACAGTCCTTGCTGATGTAGCAGTTGTGTGTTCCTGTGGTTGGGTGGCCATATTTGACTTTCCTGTGAATAGGGCATAAGCTTGGTAAATCACCATTCCTTGTGTGGCTAAGCAAAGGCTACCCCATCTGGTTCCACTTTGTATAGTAAGCGAGGTGTGGCACATACACCTGCATTTAAAGGTCAGTACTTGGCTTTGAGGTGGAATGTGGCACTAAGATCAGGGCCCACATCAACATCACCAATAACACACAGTCCCTTACCCTTGTTGCCTGTTTTTGTTGATATTTTTCCTCACAGAATATTTAATGTCTGCAAACTTCTTTTGCACGTTAAGAAGTTAGTCTGTCAGGTACATTGAGAGAGGGGGTGCAGGGGGGGGGGAGGGCTGCTCTGTCTTGGCCTAGCACTTTGGCTGGAACTGCTCAGGATTGGCCTAATTGTCCCAATGGATGGGACATCCCAAACACCAAGCAAGGAGAAGGAGCAATGCTGGAGGGAAGGATGGGTACAGGAAAGTACTTAGGAGCAGAAGAGACTTGGCACAGCAATAAGTATATACTGTAATTTCAGGGCCAGGGGCAGAACACTGGAAAACATAAAAAATGAGAGGGTCGCATATGCATGCAAGCCAGCTCATACGTAAAGACCACAGACTGAACACGCAAAAGTAAGGGAGAAACAGCTAATCTAAGTTAACTAGTGGGACCTCACTGGATAGTGGCACATTTCACAGCAAGGTAGGTCAAAAAATGCCCAAGAAATGCTGTAGGACGGGACGTTCGCTTCACGTACACAAATCTGTCGTTCATTGGATACGCTGTGAATGTAGGCTTATGCAACAGCCAAGACGTAACGTAGCAGCCCCGAATAGGCTCTGAATCGCCCTTAATATTCCTAGATGTTACGCTGTACAACATGCCAAGGTGACATGAAAGACATGAATATAGGATGGTTCATTTTCTTTCAATCTTTTAAATAAATGGGTTTCATGAGAGCTTTTCATTTTAACATCTCATTGCACAAGAAACTTTTAAAGATGGATTTTCCTTTTTGCACTCAGAAGGTTATCCGTGGTGTACATTAACAGCTGTAATGGCTAAGTAATACACATCTTTCTAACAACCATTGTAGAGTAACAATATAAAGATTCAGTGAAACCATTCTAACACAGACGCTATTTTCATTTCTTTTCAGATGATTGGATACATACCTGAGTGACATTGTTTTTCTTAATGACATATTCCCAGCTACTAGCATTTAATGGCAGCAAGTTATTGCTTTTGTTACCCTTGTCTAGTGTATTTCATGAAAAAATGTTTAAACAAGCAGCAGTGTCTGCTTTCTCTAGGTAACAAATACATCAACTTTTATTCAAATTGGTTTATAATTATTATTAGATGTCCTCTGGCGATTTCATGCTCATTACATATTTTTAGAGATGAGCGAACTTTTGAAAAATTCGATTCGACTGATTCGCCGAATTTTCCGACAAAAATCGTTTCGACCCGAATAAATTCGCGACGAATCGCTATTAAAAACGGCTATTTCTGAGCCTCCTACAGCCTCAATAGGGTTGTAAACCATTCAGCCTTGCTGTAACACGCACAGGATGCGTGCTGGGTTAGTTAAATAATACTTTGAAGAAATATCACATGCAGATCAGAGGCATCGCTAATAGAATCGCAGAGCGGCACAATTGCAGAGAGTTGAAGTGGCATCACTATGAGGGGCAGAAGGAGCCCAAATATACACTGGAGTTGGCCTCAGGAGCCCAAAAATTGGATGAATCACACCCTGGAGTTGGCAGAAGTTGGCAGCAGCAGCAGCAGCAGGAGCCCAAATATACACTGGAGTTGGCTTCAGGAGCCCAAAAATTGGATGAATCACACCCTGGAGTTGGCAGGAGTTGACAGCAGCAGCAGCAGGAGCCCAAATATACACTGGAGTTGGCTTCAGGAGCCCAAAAATTGGATGAATCACACCCTGGAGTTGGCAGAAGTTGGCAGCAGCAGCAGCAGGAGCCCAAATATACACTGGAGTTGGCCTCAGGAGCCCAAAAATTGGATGAATCACACCCTGGAGTTGGCAGGAGTTGACAGTAGCAGCAGCAGGAGCCCAAATATACACTGGAGTTGGCCTCAGGAGCCCAAAAATTGGATGAATCACACCCTGGAGTTGGCAGAAGTTGGCAGCAGCAGCAGCAGGAGCCCAAATATACACTGGAGTTGGCCTCAGGAGCCCAAAAATTGGATGAATCACACCCTGGAGTTGGCAGGAGTTGACAGTAGCAGCAGCAGGAGCCCAAATATACACTGGAGTTGGCCTCAGGAGCCCAAAAATTGGATGAATCACACCCTGGAGTTGGCAGAAGTTGGCAGCAGCAGCAGCAGGAGCCCAAATATACACTGGAGTTGGCCTCAGGAGCCCAAAAATTGGATGAATCACACCCTGGAGTTGGCAGAAGTTGGCAGCAGCAGCAGCAGGAGCCCAAATATACACTGGAGTTGGCCTCAGGAGCCCAAAAATTGGATGAATCACACCCTGGAGTTGGCAGGAGTTGACAGTAGCAGCAGCAGGAGCCCAAATATACACTGGAGTTGGCCTCAGGAGCCCAAAAATTGGATGAATCACACCCTGGAGTTGGCAGAAGTTGGCAGCAGCAGCAGCAGGAGCCCAAATATACACTGGAGTTGGCCTCAGGAGCCCAAAAATTGGATGAATCACACCCTGGAGTTGGCAGGAGTTGACAGTAGCAGCAGCAGGAGCCCAAATATACACTGGAGTTGGCTTCAGGAGCCCAAAAATTGGATGAATCACACCCTGGAGTTGGCAGAAGTTGGCAGCAGCAGCAGCAGGAGCCCAAATATACACTGGAGTTGGCCTCAGGAGCCCAAAAATTGGATGAATCACACCCTGGAGTTGGCAGAAGTTGGCAGCAGCAGCAGCAGGAGCCCAAATATACACTGGAGTTGGCTTCAGGAGCCCAAAAATTGGATGAATCACACCCTGGAGTTGGCAGAAGTTGGCAGCAGCAGCAGCAGGAGCCCAAATATACACTGGAGTTGGCCTCAGGAGCCCAAAAATTGGATGAATCACACCCTGGAGTTGGCAGGAGTTGACAGTAGCAGCAGCAGGAGCCCAAATATACACTGGAGTTGGCCTCAGGAGCCCAAAAATTGGATGAATCACACCCTGGAGTTGGCAGAAGTTGGCAGCAGCAGCAGCAGGAGCCCAAATATACACTGGAGTTGGCCTCAGGAGCCCAAAAATTGGATGAATCACACCCTGGAGTTGGCAGAAGTTGGCAGCAGCAGCAGCAGGAGCCCAAATATACACTGGAGTTGGCCTCAGGAGCCCAAAAATTGGATGAATCACACCCTGGAGTTGGCAGAAGTTGGCAGCAGCAGCAGCAGGAGCCCAAATATACACTGGAGTTGGCCTCAGGAGCCCAAAAATTGGATGAATCACACCCTGGAGTTGGCAGAAGTTGGCAGCAGCAGCAGCAGGAGCCCAAATATACACTGGAGTTGGCTTCAGGAGCCCAAAAATTGGATGAATCACACCCTGGAGTTGGCAGAAGTTGGCAGCAGCAGCAGCAGGAGCCCAAATATACACTGGAGTTGGCCTCAGGAGCCCAAAAATTGGATGAATCACACCCTGGAGTTGGCAGGAGTTGACAGCAGCAGCAGCAGGAGCCCAAATATACACTGGAGTTGGCCTCAGGAGCCCAAAAATTGGATGAATCACACCCTGGAGTTGGCAGAAGTTGGCAGCAGCAGCAGCAGGAGCCCAAATATACACTGGAGTTGGCCTCAGGAGCCCAAAAATTGGATGAATCACACCCTGGAGTTGGCAGGAGTTGACAGTAGCAGCAGCAGGAGCCCAAATATACACTGGAGTTGGCCTCAGGAGCCCAAAAATTGGATGAATCACACCCTGGAGTTGGCAGAAGTTGGCAGCAGCAGCAGCAGGAGCCCAAATATACACTGGAGTTGGCCTCAGGAGCCCAAAAATTGGATGAATCACACCCTGGAGTTGGCAGAAGTTGGCAGCAGCAGCAGCAGGAGCCCAAATATACACTGGAGTTGGCCTCAGGAGCCCAAAAATTGGATGAATCACACCCTGGAGTTGGCAGAAGTTGGCAGCAGCAGCAGCAGGAGCCCAAATATACACTGGAGTTGGCTTCAGGAGCCCAAAAATTGGATGAATCACACCCTGGAGTTGGCAGAAGTTGGCAGCAGCAGCAGCAGGAGCCCAAATATACACTGGAGTTGGCCTCAGGAGCCCAAAAATTGAATGAATCACACCCTGGAGTTGGCAGGAGTTGACAGCAGCAGCAGCAGGAGCCCAAATATACACTGGAGTTGGCCTCAGGAGCCCAAAAATTGGATGAATCACACCCTGGAGTTGGCAGAAGTTGGCAGCAGCAGCAGCAGGAGCCCAAATATACACTGGAGTTGGCCTCAGGAGCCCAAAAATTGGATGAATCACACCCTGGAGTTGGCAGGAGTTGACAGTAGCAGCAGCAGGAGCCCAAATATACACTGGAGTTGGCCTCAGGAGCCCAAAAATTGGATGAATCACACCCTGGAGTTGGCAGAAGTTGGCAGCAGCAGCAGCAGGAGCCCAAATATACACTGGAGTTGGCCTCAGGAGCCCAAAAATTGGATGAATCACACCCTGGAGTTGGCAGAAGTTGGCAGCAGCAGCAGGAGCCCAAATATACACTGGAGTTGGCCTCAGGAGCCCAAAAATTGGATGAATCACACCCTGGAGTTGGCAGGAGTTGACACCAGCAGCAGCAGGAGCCCAAATATACACTGGAGTTGGCTTCAGGAGCCCAAAAATTGGATGAATCACACCCTGGAGTTGGCAGGAGTTGACAGTAGCAGCAGCAGGAGCCCAAATATACACTGGAGTTGGCCTCAGGAGCCCAAAAATTGGATGAATCACACCCTGGAGTTGGCAGGAGTTGACAGTAGCAGCAGCAGGAGCCCAAATATACACTGGAGTTGGCCTCAGGAGCCCAAAAATTGGATGAATCACACCCCGGAGTTGGCAGAAGTTGGCAGCAGCAGCAGCAGGAGCCCAAATATACACTGGAGTTGGCCTCAGGAGCCCAAAAATTGGATGAATCACACCCTGGAGTTGGCAGGAGTTGGCAGCAGCAGCAGCAGGAGCCCAAAAAATGGCCTAAAGACATAAATATGTTTTGCACCATTTGGAAAGTGTAAAACGTGGCACCATGCTGAATCTAGTCGCATGCATCAGGCATTGGTGGGTGGAAATCCTGGCTGATCCATCCCTGATTCATTTTGACAAAGGTGAGTCTCTCCACATTTTTAGTTGACAGACGAGTTCTCCTCGCCGTAACTATGGCCCCCGCCGCACTAAACACCCGCTCAGATGGCACGCTACTTGCCGGGCAGGACAGCTTTTCCAGGGCAAACTCTGCTAGTTGCGGCCACAAATCAAGTTTGGCTGCCCAGAAGTCCAGCGGATCCTCAAGGTGTGTTGGCATGGTCATGTCAAAGTATGACATGACCTGCTGGTTCAGGTCCTGCTCCAGGTCTTCCTGCTGCTCATGAGTAGCCTCACTATGCGGGTGTAGAAAGCTACTCATTAGCGACTGAAGACTGAGGCTGCTGCTGCTGATGGAGCTTCTGCTGCTGCTGCTGCCAACCCCCCCAGCGGCCATGGCAGTGGAAGGTGAGCGCAGAGGTCCCCTCGAGTCAGACCTGCGAGAGTATGGACCATGGCGCAGATAGGCATCAGCCAACTGCCTACGTAGAATGTCTTTGTAGTAGTTGAGTTTGTCCTCCCTCTCGGTGGGTTTAAAAAATGCCCCCATTTTGTGCCGGAAGCGAGGGTCCAATAAGGTGGACAGCCAGAAGTCATCCCGCCGACAGATGGAAACAATTCTGGGGTCACTACGCAAGCATGTGAGCATGCTTCGTGCCATTTGCGCAAGTGACTCGGATGGACTACCTGTCTCCATCTCCACTGCATACTGCCACGGTGTGCCCGGGTCCTCTGTCTCTCCTTCCTCAAAAACCTCTAGCTCCTCTGGCTGCTCCTGCTCCTCCTCTCCTGTCCGCTGACTAGATAAACCAGCCATTTCGCCAAGCCTAAACTGTGTTTCGCTGGGCAACTCCTCCTCCTCCTCTTCCTCCTCCTCCTCCTCCAGTTCAGCTCCAACGGGGTTCATGTGGCCGTAAGATGTAAACGCCATGTCTCCAGTGCCCTGACCAGCCATGGTTTCCAACATGTGCTGTAGTACATGAAGCAGTGGAATCACGTCGTTCATCCCGTAATCCTGCCGACTGACAAATAAAGTGGCTTCCTCAAAGGGCCTGAGCAAACGGCAGGTGTCACGTATGAGCTGCCACTGGTTGACATTGAAGTTACACAGGGGAGTCCCCCTATCTGCTTGGATCATCAGGAAATCCGTGATGGCTTTTCTCTGTTCATATAATCGGTCCAACATGTGAAGGGTGGAATTCCAACGGGTGGAAACATCGCAAATCAGACTATGTTGGGGGATACCATTCTGACGCTGTAGCTCAAGAAGGGTGTGTTTGGCGGTGTAGGAGTGGCTGAAGTGCATGCAAAGTTTCCGTGAAGTTGTTAGGATGTCCTGCAGATGGGGGGAACACTTCAGAAACCGCTTGACAACCAGATTGAAGACGTGAGCCATGCAGGGGGCATGGGTCAGGCTTCCTTGGCGCAGCGCAGACAAAATGTTCTTCCCATTGTCGGTAACCATGATTCCCATTTTAAGTTTTCTCGGAGTAAGCCATGTTTGGATTTCCTGATGAATACATTTAAGCAGTTCCTCCCCTGTGTGACTCCGTTCGCCAAGACAAACCATGTGAAGCACTGCGTGACACCTCCGTGCCCTGCACACATGGTAGACTGGAGGGGCACTGAGACTTGAGCCTACAGTGGAGGGTGAGGAGATGGCGGAGGATGAGGAGGCCGAGTCGCACGGTGTCACAGGCCCAATGGGCAGAGAGCGCGGAGGCCGAAGCGGCGTGACCTGTCCAAGTTGCTGCTGCAAAGGGACCACATTCACCCAGTGGGCCGTAAACGACATGTACTGCCCCTGACCGTAGTTACAGCTCCAGATGTCGGCGCTGCCATGTATTTTGCTACACACCGACAGGCTCAAGGACTGGCCCACCTTCTGTTCAACAAAAGTGTGCAGCGCTGGTACTGCCTTCTTGGCAAAGAAATGACGGCTTGGGACTCTCCACCTCGGCTCGGCACAAGCCATCAGTTCTCTGAAAGGTGCAGATTCCACCACCTGAAAAGGGAGCGACTGCAGCACCAGCAACTTGGACAGGAGCACATTCAGCTTCTGCGCCGTAGGATGAGTGGGCGCATACTGCTGTCTCTTGGACATGGCTTCGCTGATGGATTGCTGGCGGGATGCATGACTTGGAGGAGGAGGAGCAGGAGCGACAGAGGATGGGTATGACGCACAGCTGCCTTCGGCTGAGGTGCTGGAGCCTTGGCTGGCAGAAATTGGGAGCTCACTTGGTGAGGAAGCAGACTGGACCACCCCTTGGGAGCCTCGGTTCTCCCAGGTCGTTTTATGGTGACGCATCATATGTTGACGCAGGGCCGTGGTGCCAACATTTGGACCCTGGCCACGCTTCACCTTTTGCCTACATATCTTGCATGTGGCCATGTTACCCTCCTGCGGATGCCTCAGGAAAAACTGCCACACTGCCGAGTAGCTACTTTTCCCACCCCCTGGCCTCACTGATTCACTGCTGCTGTTGCCAACTCCAGGAACCCCTGCTCCACTACCTCCCGATAAGGTAGACTGCCGCACAGCAGGTGCTCTACCCCGGCCCCGGCCCCGGCCGGCTCCAGCCTTTGGAATTGTGCCCCCATGCTGACTGCTACCACCTTGCTGCCTCAGCTGCTGACTCCGGGGCAACCTGCACCCCTCTTCTCCTGATGATGACGATGAAGCCCCTTCATCACCCGGCTCCCAAGTGCGATCGGCTTCATCGTCATCATCATCATCATCACCGAGTTGTGGCTGTACGTCACTGATGTTCGTGGATTCGTCAACAGTGTCTGGCGCAGGAGCTGGAACGCTCGCAGCACCCACGACACTGTCCACATCACTATTTGTCGGCCTAGCTAAAGAAGCCACCTCCATTTCTTGGCTGGGCAGTAGCTGCTGACTGTCCTCTATCTGATGGTCCTCCTCACTAAAGAGTGGAGCTGAACCCAAAGCATAGGATACGTCGCTGGGGGAGGGAACGGCGTAGGCCAGAGGCAATGGGAGGACAGGGACTGCTCTCGGGGCATGCCAACTCAGGGTTGTGTCAGAGGAACCTACCGACCCTAGACTGGGGGTCTCAGACGTAAGTTGTGATGATGTTGTTGATGAGCGCGTCAACCAATCTACCACGGCAGATGCGTTACTGGTGGAGACCCGACCGCTAGCAGATACTGGCAGATTAGGTCTCTCAGCGTGACTCCTGCTGCTACTGGCCCCCAGTCTGATGCGAGCTCTGCCTGCGGAATCTTGGCCTCTGCCACTCCTCTTTTCACTTCCAGGCACTTGTCTGCCCGACATAGTCTAACTGGCGTGGTAGTAGGTGATATTTAAAAAAACCCCGGGCAGCGGTGGGTCTATATGAAACAGAATATAATGCACACCAAAAGTGAGCAGTAACACTCAGCCTCCAACAGGCCTGCTTAGTGTAAATAAGAGAGCTGCTTAGTGTAAATAAAGAGGGGTATGCTATGTTACAGAATGGGATGCCTCAACAGAAGTGCACCTGGCAGGCAGCAGTAAGCCTATGCCCAGCAAAAGTGTCTTATAATATAAATATGATAAGAGCAAATGCTTATATGGTCTTAAACAGAGGCTGCTGTAGTCACAGAATGGGATGCCCCAACAGGAATCGACCTGGCAGGGTCCAGTAGTGCTTTGGCCAGCAAAAGTGTCTTTATCAGGCTAATTTCAAATATGATAAGAGCAAATGCTTATATGGTCTTAAACAGAGGCTGCTTTAGTCACAGAATGGGATGCCCTGGGCAGGAATGGACCTGGCAGGGTCCAGTAGTGCTTTGGCCAGCAAAAGTGTCTTTATCAGGCCTAATTTCAAATATGATAAGAGCAAATGCTTATATGGTCTTAAACAGAGGCTGCTGTAGTCACAGAATGGGATGCCCCGGGCAGGAATGGACCTGGCAGGGTCCAGTAGTGCTTTGGCCAGCAAAAGTGTCTTTATCAGGCCTAATTTCAAATATGATAAGAGCAAATGCTTATATGGTCTTAAACAGAGGCTGATGTAGTCACAGAATGGGATGCCCCGGGCAGGAATGGACCTGGCAGGGTCCAGTAGTGCTTTGGCCAGCAAAAGTGTCTTTATCAGGCCTAATTTCAAATATGATAAGAGCAAATGCTTATATGGTCTTAAACAGAGGCTGCTTTAGTCACAGAATGGGATGCCCCGGGCAGGAATGGACCTGGCAGGGTCCAGTAGTGCTTTGGCCAGCAAAAGTGTCTTTATCAGGCCTAATTTCAAATATGATAAGAGCAAATGCTTATATGGTCTTAAACAGAGGCTGCTTTAGTCACAGAATGGGATGCCCTGGGCAGGAATGGACCTGGCAGGGTCCAGTAGTGCTTTGGCCAGCAAAAGTGTCTTTATCAGGCTAATTTCAAATATGATAAGAGCAAATGCTTATATGGTCTTAAACAGAGGCTGCTGTAGTCACAGAATGGGATGCCCCAACAGGAATGGACCTGGCAGGGTCCAGTAGTGCTTTGGCCAGCAAAAGTGTCTTTATCAGGCCTAATTTCAAATATGATAAGAGCAAATGCTTATATGGTCTTAAACAGAGGCTGCTTTAGTCACAGAATGGGATGCCCTGGGCAGGAATGGACCTGGCAGGGTCCAGTAGTGCTTTGGCCAGCAAAAGTGTCTTTATCAGGCCTAATTTCAAATATGATAAGAGCAAATGCTTATATGGTCTTAAACAGAGGCTGCTGTAGTCACAGAATGGGATGCCCTGGGCAGGAATGGACCTGGCAGGGTCCAGTAGTGCTTTGGCCAGCAAAAGTGTCTTTATCAGGCCTAATTTCAAATATGATAAGAGCAAATGCTTATATGGTCTTAAACAGAGGCTGCTTTAGTCACAGAATGGGATGCCCTGGGCAGGAATGGACCTGGCAGGGTCCAGTAGTGCTTTGGCCAGCAAAAGTGTCTTTATCAGGCTAATTTCAAATATGATAAGAGCAAATGCTTATATGGTCTTAAACAGAGGCTGCTGTAGTCACAGAATGGGATGCCCTGGGCAGGAATGGACCTGGCAGGGTCCAGTAGTGCTTTGGCCAGCAAAAGTGTCTTTATCAGGCCTAATTTCAAATATGATAAGAGCAAATGCTTATATGGTCTTAAACAGAGGCTGCTGTAGTCACAGAATGGGATGCCCTGGGCAGGAATGGACCTGGCAGGGTCCAGTAGTGCTTTGGCCAGCAAAAGTGTCTTTATCAGGCCTAATTTCAAATATGATAAGAGCAAATGCTTATATGGTCTTAAACAGAGGCTGCTGTAGTCACAGAATGGGATGCCCCGGGCAGGAATGGACCTGGCAGGGTCCAGTAGTGCTTTGGCCAGCAAAAGTGTCTTTATCAGGCCTAATTTCAAATATGATAAGAGCAAATGCTTATATGGTCTTAAACAGAGGCTGCTGTAGTCACAGAATGGGATGCCCCGGGCAGGAATGGACCTGGCAGGGTCCAGTAGTGCTTTGGCCAGCAAAAGTGTCTTTATCAGGCCTAATTTCAAATATGATAAGAGCAAATGCTTATATGGTCTTAAACAGAGGCTGCTTTAGTCACAGAATGGGATGCCCCGGGCAGGAATGGACCTGGCAGGGTCCAGTAGTGCTTTGGCCAGCAAAAGTGTCTTTATCAGGCCTAATTTCAAATATGATAAGAGCAAATGCTTATATGGTCTTAAACAGAGGCTGCTTTAGTCACAGAATGGGATGCCCTGGGCAGGAATGGACCTGGCAGGGTCCAGTAGTGCTTTGGCCAGCAAAAGTGTCTTTATCAGGCTAATTTCAAATATGATAAGAGCAAATGCTTATATGGTCTTAAACAGAGGCTGCTGTAGTCACAGAATGGGATGCCCCAACAGGAATGGACCTGGCAGGGTCCAGTAGTGCTTTGGCCAGCAAAAGTGTCTTTATCAGGCCTAATTTCAAATATGATAAGAGCAAATGCTTATATGGTCTTAAACAGAGGCTGCTTTAGTCACAGAATGGGATGCCCTGGGCAGGAATGGACCTGGCAGGGTCCAGTAGTGCTTTGGCCAGCAAAAGTGTCTTTATCAGGCTAATTTCAAATATGATAAGAGCAAATGCTTATATGGTCTTAAACAGAGGCTGCTGTAGTCACAGAATGGGATGCCCTGGGCAGGAATGGACCTGGCAGGGTCCAGTAGTGCTTTGGCCAGCAAAAGTGTCTTTATCAGGCCTAATTTCAAATATGATAAGAGCAAATGCTTATATGGTCTTAAACAGAGGCTGCTGTAGTCACAGAATGGGATGCCCTGGGCAGGAATGGACCTGGCAGGGTCCAGTAGTGCTTTGGCCAGCAAAAGTGTCTTTATCAGGCTAATTTCAAATATGATAAGAGCAAATGCTTATATGGTCTTAAACAGAGGCTGCTGTAGTCACAGAATGGGATGCCCCAACAGGAATGGACCTGGCAGGGTCCAGTAGTGCTTTGGCCAGCAAAAGTGTCTTTATCAGGCCTAATTTCAAATATGATAAGAGCAAATGCTTATATGGTCTTAAACAGAGGCTGCTTTAGTCACAGAATGGGATGCCCTGGGCAGGAATGGACCTGGCAGGGTCCAGTAGTGCTTTGGCCAGCAAAAGTGTCTTTATCAGGCCTAATTTCAAATATGATAAGAGCAAATGCTTATATGGTCTTAAACAGAGGCTGCTGTAGTCACAGAATGGGATGCCCTGGGCAGGAATGGACCTGGCAGGGTCCAGTAGTGCTTTGGCCAGCAAAAGTGTCTTTATCAGGCCTAATTTCAAATATGATAAGAGCAAATGCTTATATGGTCTTAAACAGAGGCTGCTTTAGTCACAGAATGGGATGCCCTGGGCAGGAATGGACCTGGCAGGGTCCAGTAGTGCTTTGGCCAGCAAAAGTGTCTTTATCAGGCTAATTTCAAATATGATAAGAGCAAATGCTTATATGGTCTTAAACAGAGGCTGCTGTAGTCACAGAATGGGATGCCCTGGGCAGGAATGGACCTGGCAGGGTCCAGTAGTGCTTTGGCCAGCAAAAGTGTCTTTATCAGGCCTAATTTCAAATATGATAAGAGCAAATGCTTATATGGTCTTAAACAGAGGCTGCTTTAGTCACAGAATGGGATGCCTCACAGCAGACTTAAGATCAGTTCAGTATATATGCACAGTTAGTTACTATAAGCAGCCTGAAAACGCTAACAAAGGCTGGATGAAAAAAAAAAAATCTCCCTGTCAGCCAGCTCCGTTTTTCCTACCTTTCCCTGGCTTTCTGTCTGTCTCCTGTCTGTCTCCTGCCTGTCTCCTGCCTGTCTCCTGCCTGTCCCTGTCTGTCCCTGTCTCCAGCCTGTCTAACTGCCTCAGCTACACAGCGTTCTGTCTGTCTGTCACGAATGCAATAGAGAAATGAGGAAAAGCAAGATGGCCGCCGTTAAATACCGCTGTGTGACGTCACCGGGCTTGCTGGCTGCTGATAGGCTGCATGTGACTGCCCCAGCTTGCACTGGCGCGGGATACATGTCCAGACATGTCCCGTCCGCCATCTTAGAATGCCTGTAAATGTAAATGAATGGATGTTAAAGGAAAACTTCGAGTGATCGAATCGCGGGGAAATTCGGATTCGATCCGAATCGAATTTTTCCTGAAATTCGGATCGAATCCGGGTTCGTCCGGATCGATTCGCTCATCCCTACATATTTTTCACATCTGTTACATGTAACAAAAAGTCCTTCAACCACTATTTAATTAAGATTTTTTTCTTTTCAGTGTCTTCTTATTTTTAAATCACCACTGCTATTTGTGTGCCCACCACCCCAAACCTAAATTGCCCAGACATAAGTATTCAGCAGACTTTTGAATGTTAGGTCCATAGTAGCAGCCCAGCATCTGAGACTTCATGTCAGCAGCACATGACTAACTGATATACAACACAACAAAATACAACTAAATAAAACAAACTCATAGCATAAGCATAAAAAGGGATTTGCAGGAATTTTCAAGAAAATGGCATATTTTCTTTTTGTGGCAGAGTTTAGGCTTTAACATAAAATGTCTTGTTTGTATTTTTTCCACTTTTTTTTTATATATTTTTAAGTAAATAAGTAAAAAAAAAAATATATATATATATATATATATATATATTTTAAACTGTCTCCTTTATTTTAACTAAAACATTTATTTTATTAAAGAAAACCATATTGCATGTGAAAGCCTCATTTCTCGCGATTACAATGATACCACATATGTATCGGTAGCCCCCTGTTCCTGTCCAGGAGATCCACTAAACTGAAAAGAGCACTTTATAACATTTACAAATAAAATACAATTACTATCCACATAATAAAGAGCTAAATAAAAAAAAATTGGTGTGGGGTCCCCCTTCACGGGGGGGGGGGGGGGGGGCACCATTTCTTGGGGGAATTTTAAGGGTTTTTGGGGAGGCAGGTAATGGGGGGTCTCGAGGGTTAATGGCAAGTCACCCACTAGCCGCAGGTGACTTGCCAGACCCAGAGCCTTGTGAACTGGTATAGAGATCTCATAGATCCCTTACCAGTTCGCAAAGGGTTAAATGTAAAAAAACACACTAACACAGAGAAAAAATATTTTATTATGTTTTTTTAATATTAACCTTCCATCCCCGTGTTGCACGCTGATCACTTTGGCTTCTGCTCTCCTGCTGCTGCTGGAAGCCTTTTATACCTACTGGGTGACAGGTAACATGGGGTTAATTTAAAAAAAAATGACATAGGGTCCCCCCCAGGGAGGGGGGCCCCATTTTTTAGGGGAATTTTAATGGTTAAAAACCCTTAAAAATCCAAAGAAAAAATGGCGTGAGGTCCCCCCTACCCAGCTTAACCAGCCTGTGACCAGCTATGGGGGCTTGTAGAACAGGGCGCAGGGGCCAGCTTTGGTGGCCCCTGGCCCTGCAGGCTACAAGCTGGCATAGCCTAGGGCCACGGCTCTTCTGCCCCCCCTGGGCTTTGGGGAGGCAGGTAATGGGGGGGCTCGAGGGTTAATGGCAAGTCACCCGCTAGCGGCAGGTGACTTGCCAGACCCAGGGCCTTGTGAACTGGTATAGGGGTCACATAGATCCCTTACCAGTTCACAAAGGGTTAAATGTAAAAAACACCACACATAGAGAAAAAATATTTTATTATGTTTTTTTTAATACTTACACTGGCATCCATCCCCGCGCTGATCACTTTGGCTTCTGCTCTCCTGCTGCTGCTGGAAGCCTTTTATACCTACTGGGTTACAGGTAACATAGCGTTAATTTTAAAAAAATGACATAGGGTCCCCCCTCCCAGGGAGGGGGACCCCATTTTTTGGGGGGATTTTTAAGGGTTAAAACCCTTAAAAATCCCCCAAAAATTGCGTGAGGTCCCCCCTACCTAGCGTAACCAGCCTGTGACCAGCTATGGGGGCTTGTAGAACAGGGTGCAGGGGCCAGCTTTAGTGGCCCCTGGCCCTGCAGGCTACAAGCCTTCATAGCCTAGGGCCACGGCTCTTCTGCCCCCCCTGGGCTGGGGAGGCAGGTAATTTGGGGGGCCAAGGGTTAATGGCAAGTCACCAGCTAGCCGCAGACATGGACCCCTTACCAGTTCACAATGGGTTAACAGTAAAAAAAAAACAGACACACTCAGTTTGCAAATAACTTTATTAAAAAAAAATTTCTTTACTCACCTCCGATCTTCATATGCAGTGTCCCGCGGCGATCTGATGCAGGTGACGGCTGGGCAGAGAAGGGGGGAGGCAGGCGATCGGAGGATTGCCTACCTCCCTCCTTCTCTGCCCAGCCGTCACTGGCATCTGACAGCTGAACTGCCGGGTGCCCCGACGACGCCCGGCGGTGATGTAATCCGCCCCACCCCCGAAAGGGGCGGGGCTAGAAGTAAAGATGGCGGCGGCCTACGGAGATCCATGGGAGGAGGGCTGTTAGGCCCCCTCCAGAAGACGGAAGAGTGGGGAAGTGATCGGAGCCCCCCCCCCCCCCCCGTGAAGAGGAGAGCTGGCGGGTGCTAACGGGCACGAAGGTAACTGTCATTTTTGTTTTTTTGTTTTTTTTTACAGGTAATTCAAGCGGCTGCTGAAACGGGGGGACAAACTATTTTGGGCCCTCCCCTGCAGCCGGAGGAGCCCCAATGGGTGATCGGAGTCCCACTGGCTGAAGAGGAGACCCGGCCAGATCGAACAAGGGGTCAGGTAAGTGACTTTTTTTAACTTTTTCTGCTAGCAGGGGGGAAAGTCAGGCACATAAAATTTACATGGCTGGCGGTTAACTGCAGGGGAGGCAGCCACGTAAATTTTATGGGTTAAAGGGTTAAAGGTGAAACCAACCAGTGAAAATCCAAATTTTATTCCAAGATTCTCCATATGAGAAAAAAGATTTACTTTCCAGAGGCAACAACCCTTTTTACCATAAGAACTATACATATACAAAAGCTTGTTACAGAATCAACAGCTAAAAGCTTCAAAAAAGGATTATGGGCCTTATTAATGATGTGTGCCTTTTATCATAATTTATGTGGCTATAGTGCCAGCTTCTGAGCGCCGGCATTCCTGTATTATCTGGCGCTGTGTACTACATTGTTACGAGCAGTCACTGCATGGAACATTACTAATTTATTGGCCGACCTATGTCAGTGCCTAGTGCCAGTGAGCGACAC
Organism: Gastrophryne carolinensis; assembly: GCA_027917425.1. Taxonomy (NCBI): domain Eukaryota; kingdom Metazoa; phylum Chordata; class Amphibia; order Anura; family Microhylidae; genus Gastrophryne; species Gastrophryne carolinensis. The sequence goes on along the minus strand of CM051239.1, from coordinate 244,771,024 downwards.
TTTGTACTGCCATTTTTCCAGTGCTCTCCAGCATGTTTATGAGTTTTTTTTCTCCTTTAAATCCTTGTATTTTTCTGGTGCTGGTCAGAGTTTTTTCATTACAGTTGCGTTTAGGTTGTATTTTAGTTGTTGGGGTCCTAATTACACATTGTTAAGCAAAAGAAGCCATTAAAATCAGTTTTATTAACCACCTAATTTTGGCCCATCTAGGTCCTGTGTTTCAATTATAGACAAGTACCAATGCAAGTTCTGTACACAAAAATGTGTGTAATATTAATTGTAATCATTAAACTGTACAATCCAGTTCTGCCCATTGTGCTGTATGGGATCTTGTGCTACAGAACCAGGTTTCATCTAGCACTGCTTCAACCAGAGCGCCCGGCACAGCGTCATTTTCAGTGCAAGTGTTAAATAAGACACTATCCAGCAGCTGCATCGGCGCTGGTATTTTTTTCCCTAAATCCAACGATGAGTGTTGCTGAGGCCAAAAAATTGGTGCTGTGTGGCGCTGACCCAATGCTTCCCACATAGGGATGGGCGAACCTGCTCAAGTTCCAGTTCAACAAGTTCAGCCAAATTTGCCCCCGAATAACCATTTAAAGTCAATAGGGACCTGAACTTGAGGGCCCATAAATCGTTGTACAATGGGAGTAACAAGGGGTAGTGGGCTGCAACTACCTGTGGGTTTATTTTTTTATATATTTTTTTTTTTGCATTCTTGGTTAGATAGTTTTTATCTAACAAATAGACAGCCTGACTTTTTATTTTTTTAGATTTTATACTTGATTTTATACTTGGAGGTGTGGCCACCATGGAATCTCCCTGCAGTCTTTGCTGATGCCACACAAGAGGAAGGGCCATGATGGGATTTTACCATGCCACCCCATCTAGAGGCCTCCTCATTTGTGACATCATAAACTATGTCACAGAGCATCCACAAATGCCCCACCTCCTTATTTAATATCTGCTCCCTGGCAGCCTATAATGGAGTCACCCAGCTAGAAAGGGGATGAATGGAAGGGAAGAGGGGAACTCGTCCTTGCTAAATGCCGCTGCAGAATCTTTAGATGCCCTGGCAGCATACATTCAAAGGAGACTGTGTGGAAGCCCAAATAGAGAAGGTAAGGTGTCAGGCCAGTTTAAAAGTTGTATACAGGGTTGGTTTCCGGACCAACAGCGGCCAGCCAAGAGACAGTTACAACTACCATCCTGCTGGATCCCCACTATAAAGATAACATCACCTCCTCTGGTGGACAAACTATTAGCAGAGTTCCCACCTGACTTTGAGGGCTCAGTGGCAGCATGAGGCAGAGGAGGGGGAAGACACAGGCCATTTGCATGCTTTGCCACTGGTCACTGAAGCTAGGGAAATCGCCTGGAACCTGCAAAGCAAACAGAAAAACATTATTAGTATTATTAAAAATTATATTATTGAAATAAATACATGAGGCTCCCTCTGAGGCTTCCATTGTCTCAGCCTCTAACGCCACCTATACAAGTCCACCTGTATCCCCCCAAAAGGGAGAATAATAGACCATAGCAACCACCACCACCAGGCCTGTCCACACATCCTAGAAAAGTGTTCAGCTTTCTATTCCTCAGACAATGGACAGAAAGTAGAAGTTTGGCCCATCTCACTCACAAACATTGGGCTTGAATGTGGGCATTAGAAAATTGCTTACCTTTAAAATGCTCCCATTCAGGCTAGTGGAGCTGGAGAGCTTAATAAATCTTATGGCAAGGGGCGGTTATCTCAGCTACAGCGTGGTGTGAATAAAAATCTTATGGATGCGGCTATCCTACAATACATCAATGCTAGCCACCACAACTTTTCTTAGCTGGCCATCCCTTCCCTGCATTATCAAGTTGTGGAGAAAATGAGGTGAGCACTGTGCAATGCTATATGTTGCAAGGTCCACATCACAACTGACATGCGGACAACTAAGCATGGGCAGGGTCTGCTGAGTCTCTGAGCCAGCTCTCACACCACAGCCAGCTTGTTAAGCCGCACCTGTGTATCCAGCTCTCCAAGCGGCTAGGACATGTGATTCACTTCCACCCCCATAAATCACCAGACAATGGCAACCCTCAGAAGCTGGTGGAGTGCGGCGGAGCGCGTGGGGATGAGTGGGTCACTGATTCCTAGAGGACAGTCTACATTTGGGAACAGGGCAGTATATCTTTTATCTCATTATCAGTAGATTACATTCCTTAAGGGCTGCCTCCCGGTTATACAGCAGATTACAATTAGATGTTACTGTTTGGATACTAGCTAGATGTTATTGTCTGCATATTAGTTATTGCTGAATCTTTATATATTTATTTATTTATTATCTAAAGAGCACTTGTCACTTTATATCTTTATAAGAATTGATTGGTTTAACCTTGCATCTGGGTAAGATTATATTGGTATAATATTACACATAGATGAATTGGGTATTCTATATTGATAACATTATAAAATCGAATTAATTCCCATTTTTGTACTATTCATTAGGGTTTTATTGTTTATTCACATTGGGGTTATTTGGATGAATGTGTGTAGGACTGTATTTTTCTTTACACTATAAATGAGTTTTTAGGTACACTTTAATGGTGCTTTACTGGGGGAGTTCTCTCTCTTTTTGAATATTATTTGGAAATGGCCTCTGACCTCCTCCTTCTCATAAGAAACATTGCAATAACATGAGACCAAGCAAATCAATTTCTCTGCTAGGAGAAACATTGCTGGCTACAGGATACAACATGGTTGGAAAGAAGGTCCAATAACACAATGAAAAGGATTTTAATTTTAAATCAAGTACTAGTCATCCCTTTCCTCTGAACCCCCCTGAACTATACAAAGATGAAATGGTGTCTGCAAGTGGTGATGAAATTATGTCTGCTCATGAAGTACTTCCAGACAGATTTGCTTCATGCTGGTTCAGCAGTGCCCATTTGGCTGACACTGTGATTGGTAAAGCTGTGGAACATATGTTTGAAATGAAAGACCAGAAGTTCCAAAGACAAATGGCAAGGGATGGTTTTAGCCTGATCACCAATCATGGTTATATATAACATATGAAAAAGACCCTGTTCTATATATGTATCAACCTTTAGATCATTATAAAGAAGAAGATATTTGCATTATTCCTGACTCCACTCCACTAACTCCACTCCACTAACAATTGATATAACAAGGCAGGGACCCCTAAGTGGTCTGAACATTTGGTATTACAGAGCACTGACATACCAGTGGTTTGAACAATTGGTATTACAAAGTACTGATCCTGAAGTGCTATTACAGAGTACTGACACTGACATGCTATCAGATTACTGACACTGACGTGCTATTAGAGAGTACTGACACATCAGTGGTTTGAACCAATGCGCACTACACAAAAACATATATTATCAAGAAGGCCCTAACTGCCCTGACCTAGTGCATACGCCAATTACAATTAGTATAAGTGGGTACTAACACAGAGGTGCCTTCAACAACTGGTATAAGTGGGCTCTAACAAAGATGTTCCTTCAACTGGTTGATAAATTAGCACTGGCGACATGCAATGTGAGCCGTAGACACGCTCTCGGCTCTGTTCTGCATTCGACATGGCGATAAACTGACATTAATTGGAATGGTTTTAAGCTGAACACCCCTGGCATTAATATCCTTCTGGAATGGTCATTTGATTCTACGCCTCTATACCATTGTCTTTTTGCTAAGTGTTCACACTTAACTTTTGGTGGATTGCACATAGTTTGAACAGATTGTGCACCCTTGCATCTTTCAGCTTTCAAAGGAATTTTCACCATTGACTACAGCTCTGTGTTTCTTTTGAAAATGACTATTGGGGACTTCCGGGGGCGGAGCCAACGAACATGGCCGCATTTTAACATGCTCCTCCATATGCTCCTAGAATCGACTACAATCCTAAATGCCGGAGCCTTGGGGCACACTCGTGAGAGGGGGCAAACGTTAGTACCATCGTCTGGACTTACTGGAGTCCCCCCTTTCATGATTCCCCGGAGTCCCTGCCCGTATTTGCGAATCCCACGTGGCGCCTGGCGCGCCAAAGGCAAGGGCAGGTAAAACAACCATTGCTGGAGATCTCCCTACCTCTTCGCTTGCCTGTGATCGTCCGGACCCACTGGAGCGCACCTGTAGCCGCAGAGAGTCTGCTGTTGGCGAGCCGGCCCTGGTATCGGCATCGGCCTTGGCCGGAGGAGGAGCGGTGGACATCACCCCTGTTGCGAGTGGTGGAGGGGCGGGCATCCTGCACTCCCTGCCCCGCGTGGTCCCTTGAGAGAGCTGTGCAGCCGGTGTGAGTGCGGCGGCGGTGGGGACGAGACCGGAGACTGGCGATCGAGGCGGGGGTGAGTGGAAGCGGCGCGACGGGACCTTTTGCGCCTTCTTGCTGATCCCCCCTTCCTGTTGGCTTGAGGCGAGGGAGCGAGCGGTGGAGCGCGGTGCCCGGCTCCTCGTGTGACCCCCCCGGCGACACTGCCGGTGAGAGAGGCAGGCGGCAGTCTGCTTCGGGCATCAGAGGACAGCCCTTCCCATTAACTTTGCCCCTGACGCCGAAAGAGCGGCGGGCATCACCCCTATTGAAACTGCTGAAGCGGCGGTCATCGTGCGCGCCCTGCACTGTGGATTCCCCCGACGGATCAGTGTGTGAGTGACGACGGGAGCGGGCTTGAGGGGTGAAAGCCTGAGGGACCCTCTGTACACTCCTGCTGACCCCTCCCCACCCGGCGGAGGGCTGTGAAGTGTGATCCTCGGTTCTCTGTGCGTCCCCTCTCGCAGCGTGCCTCCCTCTGCCAGTGAGAGAGGTAGGAATGCCCGCAGACCGCACCGACAGACATACCCCACAGTAACTGTGCAGCATCGAGGAAGTTGATCAGCCAACTCTGAGAAGCCTGATCGCCGGCTGAAGACGGGGATCGCTCCCCTCGTTGTGCTATCTATTTGTCCCCCCTGCTGGGATTACCGCCCTCACTTCAACACGGTGCACCCCCCCCTCCCGGACGCTCTGCTTACTTGGCCATTTTTGAGTCCTGTGAAGAGATCATTTCCACACCCTCCTTTGTCTTCCCTTTCCCCTATAACCGTGGCTGCTGTCCACGTGTCCATCAGTGTGCCCCCTGTGATTCCCCTTAGGTTGGATCTCCAATTACATTACTGTATATAGTTATTCTCTTATTGTATTTCAAATCTGCAAATATCATCCATAGATTTCTGCAGGAAGCACTGGCTCTCTGCTGCAAGCAGGAATATTCTGTGTAAAACCTGCTGCTGGGGGAGCCGAGTACAGTTCATCTCTTATCACCTTGAAAGCGAGATGCCTGTCCTCTGCTGCCACCTGCTGGCCAGACGGTAAACTGCTCTTCTCTTGCACTTCTTTTGTAGTCCTTGCAATTTGCCAATACCTGTTTCTTTGTTCATAATGTCTTAACCTGTTTAAAGGGGCTTGAACCGCTACTTGGAGAGATAGTTACATTCATATCCCCTTTTGCCCACAAAGTCCCCATTTTGATAACCTTTGTAATTTTTTACCGCTCATATTTTTATTCACAATGTCTCAAACAACCAGAAAGGGCCTAGACCGTTATCTAGAGAAGCAGCAGTCTTCTAATACAACAAAAGCTGACAGGGCTAAACAGACCCAAAGTACTCAGAAAAACAACAACACCCAGGGATCGCCCCCGAGCTCCCCATTAACCTCTGATTTGCACGGAGATTCGATTCCAGACACACCTCTGGACCGAGGAGGGGAGGAGGGCAAATTCATAGCTCAGGCAGTCTTGGCACAGATTACCCCTTACCTAGACAAACGATTTGATTCCCTGCAGGACGCCATTGCCAACTCCATGACCCAGATCACATCTAATACCACGAGAGTCACGGAGTTGGAACAAAGGGTTAGTGATTTGGAGGATAAACTAGATCTTCTTCAAACCAGATCCTCTGCTCAGGAAATGATTATTTCATCTTTAAACGAAAAGCACGAGGATCTGGAAAATAGGAGCAGGAGATCAAACCTCCGTTTTATAGGAATTCCAGAGTCATACAAGACTACCGCGTCCCTGACCAAGTTCCTTACACATGACCTTATGCTCGCTCTTGGCCTCCGGACCACTGACTCTAGACATATAGAACGGGCGCACAGGTTGGGCCAGGAGAGGCAGTCGGTAAGCGCAAGACGCCCTAGGCCGGTGATAGCCAAGTACTTTCATTATGCAGATAAAGAGGCGATTCTCGCAGCCTTTAGAAAGCAGAAAGAACTGACAGTGGAAGGGCATAGAATCCTGATATTTCAGGACTTCTCTGCTGCAGTCGCACAGAAAAGACGAGAATTCGCCCCGGTGTGCAAATACTTGGCTGACACGGGAATACGGTTCGCCCTCTTGTACCCCGCTAAATTGCGACTGCTAATAAATGGAGAGCCGACAATATTTGAAAACCCGACTCAGGCCAAAAAAGAACTACTACCGATTTCTGCTCAGGAGAAGCCCACTTGACGTACCCTCTTATCACACATAAGTTTAGCAATTCCAAGTTTAATATGCTACTTTGGGAGTTGAACAAGCTCTATTAGACTACCTTTGAATCACTATGATTATAGAAAAGTTTTGTTGTTGGAGCACGGAGATGGTCGTGCAATCACCGACTCTTCTTGCATGATCCTCTCCGTCCTTAATGTTTGTAAAGCTTTGTTGTTGGTGCGCGGAGAGGGTCCTGCAGTCGTTAATTCTGCTGCACGATCCCCTCTGTCTTTAAGATTTAATGTTTGTTATTTGTTTATAGTGCTGATTTTTCAGATTTCTCCCTCTGATCTTGAGGGAAAAGGTTACATGATGGAAAAAGGAAAATGGGGAGGAGTGACAGGAACGTTGTAAGGGAATAGCATTGATAATTGGTTATACAGCAGAGATTACACCGTCTCCCAACTAGGGGACAATGCTTTTAACTGTCTGTACTGGTTTGCGGAACGTAATAGGGAGGGTGCCTGGGACAACCCCCCCTGTTTACACTGACTTTCTGGGCTCTCTAAACTTTGACAGCGCTATCTATCCTAGATGAGTCTGGCAAATGAGCAGTCCGGCCAACCCAAATCCCATTTAAGGTTGGTTTCCTGGAATGTGGGAGGGCTTAACCACCACCTTAAACATAGAAAAATATTAAAACACCTAAGCCACCACGCCCCTGATATAGTTTTTTTTACAAGAAACGCACTGGAAGGAAGGAGAGGAGTGCAACTTGAAAGCACCCTGGATTAATGAGGTGATTGCCACGACATTTAAGAAAAAGCAGAGGGGAGTTGCGATCCTGTTAAGCAAATCACTTAGATACACGATTCTGGAAACAGTCATTGACCCCCAGAGCAGATACGTCATATTGAGGTTGGAGGTTTCGGGGCAAGAATATACCTTGGTGAATATCTACGCTCCCAACACCCCGAACCTCCCCTTCTTTGTTGACTTAACTCAGCAACTACATGACTACCAGGATACAAAATTGATCATGGCAGGTGATTTTAACATAGTGACAGACCCTACACAGGACAAATCTAGCCCCGCTGCAAGGGACGGTAGGGGACTCACAACACCATTTAAACACATCTATGACTATCTGCCCCTGGTAGATCCCTGGAGACTCCTTAACCCCTCGGCGAGGGAATATACATGCTATTCCAAGGCTCATAAATCCCTGTCTAGGATCGACCATATCTTAACGCATGAATCCCTTCTCTCGGAGGTCACGGAAGCAGAGATCAAGCCGATTGCACTGTCGGATCATGCACCGATCGTGATCTCCCTTTTACTGGAGGTCCCCCAGTGCAGGTCAACGTTTTGGCGCTTCCCCACGTACTTAGCAGGCTTGGATGGCTTCCGGGAATTCCTGAGAGGAACTTGGGAAAATTACAAGGATGACAATATCCAACACATAACGGAACCTGTACTATTCTGGGAGGCGGCAAAGGCAGTGATCAGGGGTCATATTGTAGACTTCGCTTCTCGAAGAAAAAAAACACTGAAAACGAGACATAAAGAGCTTTACGATGCGGTCTCGGAGTCGTATAGAGCTTATCTACAACTTAACACTGAAACCGCAAAGCAACAATGGTTGGAGGCCTCTCTTATATTAGATACCTTTCTTAGTGCAGAGGCAAAGAAATCAAACTTCTTTCAGCGACATAAATATTACAGATTTGGTAACAGGTCTGGTAGGCTCTTGGCAACAATGACTAACCCCTCAGGCCCTAGAAGACATATTGCTGCCATTAAAAAGCCAGCCTCTGAACAAAATTACACTAGAACCTCCGAGATAGTCAAATCCTTTGAAGATTACTACAGAGGCGTCTACTCTTCTGCTCTGCCGGACCGCTCATTGTTAAACCCTATTCTCCAGCGGGCAGAACTGGAGAAGCTGTCTGATTCCCAGAGAGGGCTGTTGGAGGGCCCTGTTACAGAGAGAGAGGTTACGTGGGCGATCCGACAGCTAAAAAATTGCAAGACCCCGGGGCCCAATGGATACACAGGAGAATTTTACAAGATATTAGGCCCTTATATTACCCCAATTTTACAGGATCTGTTCAACACAATTCTTCAGAAGGAAGTCTAAATGCCATATTTCACTGAAGCATATACTACCTTAATTTTAAAACCTCAGAAAGACCCCCTGTCACATTCTTCCTATAGACCCATCTCCCTATTGAACAATGATTACAAACTTTTAGCTAAAATAATGGCGGAGAGGCTGCAATCGATTCTCCCGTCCTTGCTCAGTGAACATCAGTTAGGTTTCGTCCGCAATAAGCACATCACGTTGGGCATTCGGACGGCTATCGCAGCCACCGTTGCCGGCAGGAATTCCGGGGGAATACTTCTTAGCCTAGATGCTGAAAAGGCATTCAATAAGGTGGAGTGGCCGTGGTTGCTGGGTGTCCTGGAGAGAAGGGGATTTGGAGGGCGCTTTTTACATTACATCCGATTCATCTACAACAACTCACGAACCTTCCTATTGATCAATGGGGAGAAATCACGGGAGGTGCGCCTGGCCAGGGGCACGAGACAGGGATGCCCATTCTCACCCCTTCTGTTTAACCTAGCTCTGGACCCACTCTTGAGAGCCTTAGAGGCAGAACCGGAGTTTCATGGCATTGGAGTTGGTTCCTCGTCAGTGAAGCTAACGGCGTTCGCAGATGACCTGAACTTATTTATATCTAACCCGAGTTCGGCCTTACCTAAGATCTTACAATTGATAGACACTTTTGGCCGGGTATCGGGCTATTCTATAAATCTGAACAAGTCGATGGCTATGTTTTTGGGATCTGGTACTAGGCCACGGTGGGGTGATAGATATCCCTTCTCATGGAGCGGGAATTCCCTGAAATATTTGGGAGCGCTCATTCCGAAAAACCCCTTGGAATTGTACTCCTGCAATATCACACCAGCAATAAAGAACTTAGAGAAGGACCTCAGAGGCTGGGCTAAACTTAGACTCTCGTTCTTGGGGCGGATACACCTCCTCAAGATGATAGCCTTCCCGCGAATCTTCTTTTATATCCAGACACTCCCGATTCTGCTGGGCACTCAGGACGTGAGGCATATTTACCGACTCTTCAGAGAGTTCATTTGGGCCAAGAGGGTTGCAGGTCTGGGAAGGCTCACGATGCAACAAGAGGTCAAGAACGCGGGGGTGAACCTCCCAGACATCGAAAAATATAATCAGGCGGCTCTCTTGTGCGTCTTGAGAGATTGGGTGGGGAATCGTAAAGCACATACTAACTCGGACTTGGACCAGGCCCTATTAGGTACCACAAGCTTGACCTTCATGATCCACCAACACAAACATCTCTTGCCCCCGCAGGTGACACAAAACCCCTTGCTATTTACAATCTGGAAGGTGTGGCAAACTATCCGTAAAGAAAGAAAGCTGAGCTCGCACTCCTCTCTGCTTTTGCCGCTGGCTGGAAATCCTGACCTCGGCTTGGGCGACGCGGCTCTCATATATGAGCACTGGCGTAAGTCGGGCATCACCTCAATCTCTGCCTTGGTAAACAAAGATCAGAAGAAAATTCTGTCTTATGAGGCAATGAGTCATTTATACCCCAGTGCAATCCTCCGGGTGTTCTCCTTTATCCAGGCCACTTCTTACACTAGGAAAATACTTAGCCGTCTTTCTGACCTTGATTGGTCCAATGAGGTGGACTCCCTCTTACAGGATCCTCCACCAAGCAAGGGAGCTATTTCTATGTATTATGCTGTGTTGAGGAAAAAGCTTGATTGGAATGGGCAGAAAACAGGAATGACAAGATGGACTCGGCATTTCCCTGACCTCACGTGTGATCAGATCTTGAAATCTTATAATTATTCTTGGTCTACTCTATCAGCATCAACATATAGAGAGATGCTTCTTAGACAGTTCCATTATAACTATGTTTCCCCGCTCCGATCTTTCCGCATGGGCTTATCTGAATCCCCACACTGCCTGAAATGCAATGCGGAATCAGCAGGCCTCTTTCATAACTTATGGGAGTGCCCTGTGATCAAAAAATTTTGGAGACAGGTGTCTCAATACACATCACAGAACCTGGTAAATTTCGCACCCCCCTTGCCGGAATGGGCAATTTTCGGGGAACTCATGTTGGAGGGAGTGAGAGTCTCACGGGGAACCAGAAGGCTATTATTGATTATATCCGCGGTCGCACGCAAAACTATTTTGCAGGCCTGGATTCACCCCGAACCGCCCCAACTCAAAGTCTTTTTGGGAAAATTACAGCAATTCTTCAAATTTGATTGGGTAGACGTGACCTCCCAAAAGGAAACAAAAGTAGAGTTCTTTTTCGCCACTTGGGAGAGCTATATCAATCTCTTGACCCCGGAAGTCCGAGCTAAAATACACAACGCTTTCGGGGGCACTGAATGGTACCTTAGAAGGCTGGTGGAAGGAGATCCACCAATCATACTAGGTTAGCGGATGGGATACCTCACAATTCCTTTCCTTTTGTTTTGTTAGTCTCGCTAGCACCGGGGCCCTTGTAATGTTCAGGGGAATTACTGCTGATACTCCTTGAGATACCTCCCATAGAACAAACTGGGATGGGACTGCTTGAACGTTCGTCAACTTATAAGTTTGACCAGTAAAAAATGCTGTAACCAATGTCTATTCGCTGTAATTAATGTTTATTTGCTACCTTGCTTATTGTCTGTGACCTGTATGATTGTAATTTTCCTGTCCTCAATAAAAAAGTTTTGGAAAATGACTATTGGTAACAATGGGCACTAACACAGAGGTCCCTTCAACTATTGCTATATAAGTGGGCACTAACACACAGGTGTCTTCAACTATTGGTATAAGTGACCACTAATACATAGGTGCCTTTGACTATTGGTATAAGTAGGCTCTAACGCACAGGTGCCTTCAACTATTGGTAGAAGTGGGCACTAACACACAGGTGCCTTCAACTACTGGTATGAATTAGCACTAACACAGAGGTGCCTTTAACTATTGGTATAAGTGGGCACTAACACACATGTGCTTTCAACAATTGGTATAAATTAGCACTGACCCAGAGGTGCATTCAACTATTGGTATGAATTAGCACTAACACAGAGGTGCCTTCAACTATTATATCTAGTGTTTTCAGAATACATCTGAGATGCTTGAGATGCTATTACAGAGTACTAAAGAGGGCCCTGACCGCCCAGACCTACTGTATACGCGTATAACAATTAGTATAAGTGGGCATTAACACACAGGCGCCTTCAACTATTGACTATTGGTATAAATTTTCACTAACACAGAGGCGTCTTCAGCTATTGGTATAAATTATCACTAACACATAGGTGCCTTAAACTATTGGTATAATTGATATCAGAGTACTGACATTGCAATTATATCAGAGTAATGACGCTGAGATGCTATTACAGAGTACTGACACTGCTGTGCTACACTGGCTCTCCTTTGAGGAAAACTCTACCTTAGGTGTCACAGCCTGGCAGAGATAATTTGTCTCCGTGACGAGTGTCAGGATGAGGTAGGGACTATGGACCACTTCCTGCTCTGCTGTCCCTTTAATGTAGAGGTGTGTAAACAGGACCACTGGCTGGGCAGTGGTGTACCTGGCTGTTGTCGGCCCAACAACCCACCCTGCGAGCCACATGTGCACTCCCCTGATGCCTGGGAAAAATGGGTCACCCTCCTCCTTTCATCACATTGTTCATCATGGCCTAATTTTTTTTCCAAAGGAAGGTGAATAGTAGCTCTGACGATGGCGTCATCAACGCTGACCAAATTGGAGGTGTACTGGAAGCACCACAGCGCCATCCCGCATGGAGGCCCACTCATGGTGGTGAAGTGCTGTTGGTCTGCACTTTTACTCACCCAGGCATTTTAAAGCTGAAACTATTTCCTGCTGCTGCTCACACACACCCTTTCCAGCATATACAATGTGGAATTCCACCTGGTGGGAAAGAACTATTTGGAGTGGTGGGGGTAAGTCCAAAGTACCTCTGCAGTGTGAGCGGCAGTAGGGTGGGAATGCTGAAAGTGCAGCAGCTCCAGCATGTCTTGATAATGGGCTTGATAATAAGTTGAACACATGTGCCAGGCAAGGGATGTGCATCAGCCCGGCTCAGCCCAACGCTGCTACAAGGTTATGCTGACTTGCACACCACCTTGCTAGACATCTGGTGCAATGGCAGCAGCCACTCATCTGTCTCCTCCTGGATGCCAATCCAGAGCTCCTGGGGTCTTTTGTCCAGACAGATGAGTTTTAGAACTGCACACTGCCATTTCCCCATGGTAGTGCTCAATTTGGTGGTGCAGGGGTTGCGCTGACTGCTTGAGGAGGAAGCAACAGGAGGCACTGACTGATTTCCAGCAATCCTGGGTGGTGGAAGAATATAAGCCACAGTGCTTTCCGCCCTTAGTCCCAGACACCCCTACATTGACCCAATGCGCAGTTAGAGAAATGTAACATCCCTACCCACATGTTCATGTATCAGTGGTGATGTGGACACTGGAACAAGTGGCATTGCCCAGTACACATTTTATTTTTATTTTTTAGGGCAGGGATGGTGATAAAAGTAACGGTGTGTTAGATACAAGCGTTTATCTGTCCACACTCTTCAGAGTATACAAACATAATTGAGGAAACACAGCTGACACGCATAGGGGCCCACGCCTCATATGCCTTGCAGCGGTGTATTGCAGGTCGCTGTGGTCAGCGAAGCTTATGGTCCAGTAAAAGGTTAACTCAGAGGTTCTTTCTGGCTCACTAGGAGTAGTGTGTCAATTAGGCAACTGCTGTGCAGCCCGGCCTTCCAACCTCCCATTGGTCAGTAGTCACATAAAGCTATCCAGGATTCAGCACACACTGCCTGTGATAGCGTCCCAACTACGCTTTTGTCTGACCCTTTGGATACTGTGACTCTGATATTTGTCTTCGACCTTTGGCTTTCCCTGGACTTCGCCTTACTCCTTCTATCAAGACATTGGTAGGACTGATAATCTGTTGTACACCTGGCTATCTCTGTCTTCCCCTGTGTATTCTTACAGTTTTGCCCTGTTGTATATCGGCTTTCATGGTCTCAGGTGCCATCCTTTGCGCCTTAAGTCCTGGGGGGAACCGTGCTTGGCAGGTGTGTAATGTCTCCCAGCAAATGGGGGTTGACTATAGGTGAAGACGGTGGTGTTAGATTGGGGGTTGGCATCTGAACGGCTGGTGATTAGCTGGGCATTACATTATCACAGGCCACAAAAAAAGAGAAAAACATGGATTTGTGCAGGAACAGATCCAAAATATTTCCAGTGCTGTGGAACAACTTACTCAACCGATTGTTGCTCAAGAGGACCAAAACCTGCCACCAGTTACAAGTTCAGCTATTCCTCTTGAACCTAAAGTACCCCTGCCTGAAAATTTTTCTGATAAATGGCAAGATTTTTTCAACTTTGCATGCATGCAAGCTATATTTTCATCTTCGTCCCCACTTTTCCGGATCTGAGTTTGAGAGTGGGAACTGTTATATCCTTGCCCAGGGAGATGCCCAGACCTGGACATTCAGTCTTCTCCCAGAAAATGCAGCACTTCAATCAGTAGACAGTTTCTTCCAGGCCATGGAAGTCCTATATGCAGACCCAGATCTCGCCTCCAAAGCTGATGCCAATCTGAGATTCCTGCGCCAGGGGCACAGGTCAGCCGAGGACTACTCTGCAGCATTCCGTTGGTGGGCTGTGTGCTTTAAATGGAACGACCAAGCCCTGAGAAGGTGGTTCAGATATGGTCTTTTTTTTTAGATGCCATAAAATACATTTTGATAAATTTTCCCTACAACATGAGAAGTTGGCACCAGCCTTCACGGTTCAACCACCTCAGCAGTGCCCCACCTCTCCAGCCAGAGCCCATGCAATTGGGCTCCACTAAGCTGTCTGAAGCAGAGAGATTGAAGAGATTAGCCCGGGGCCTTTGCCTGTATTGTGGCAAGGCTGGTCATCTGGTGAAGTGCTGTCCCCAGAAGCCATCGGGAAGACTTCAAATCCTGGTTGGTGTTCCTGTGACCCACCTAGGCGATCTGGTATTTCCTCTCAGATCTAGTAAATTGTGGTTGCCAGTAACAATTTCCTAGGGGCCCCCTTAAGTTTCATTCCAACGCCTTTTTAGACAGTGGGGCAGCAGGAAACTTTATGGATATTGCCTTTTTCCACTCTCTGAGCATTCCGTCTGAGGCTTTGATTGAACCCTTAAACTCTTAACCCTTAAAAATCCAAAAAGAATTTCATTTTTTTTTAAATTAACCCTCTGTTACCTGTAACCCAGTAGGTATAAAAGGCTTCCAGCAGCAGGAGAGCAGAAGCCTAAGTGATTAGCGTGGGACACAGGGATGAATGGGAGGTAAGTATTAAAAAAAAATAATTTAAAAAATGTATTATTTTTTAATAAAGTTATTTTTAAAGTGTGTCTCTGTGTGTTTTTTTTACTTTTAACCCTTTGTGAACTGGTAAGGGATCTACGAGACCCCTATACCAGTTCACAAGGCTCTGGGTCTGGCAAGTCACCTGCGGCTAGTGGGTGACTTGCCATTAACTCCGAGACCCCCCATTACCTGCCTCCCCAAAAATGCCTTAAAATTCCCCCAAGAAATGGTGTGTCCCCCCCCCCCCTGTGAAGGGGGACCCCACACCAATTTTTTTTTTTATTTAACCCTTTTTTTTTTTATTTAACCCTTTATTATGTGGATAGTAGTTGTATTTTATTTTGCAAATGTTATAAAGTGCTCTTTTCAGTTTAGGGGATCACCTGGACAGGAACAGGGGGCTACCGATACATATGTGGTATCATTGTAATCGGGAGAAATGGGACTTTCACATGTAATATGGTTTTCTTTAATAAAATAAATGTTTTTGTTAAAATAAAGGAGACAATTTAAGACATTTCATGTTAAAGCCTAAACGCTGCCACAAAAAGAGAATATGCCATGTTCTTGGAAATTTCTGCAAAAACCACAGTTAAATGGTGAAAAATATCCTGTCAGCAGAGGGTGACAAAATCTCAAGTAGGCTGGCAGTTAAAAGGTTACAGGTACCTATGGATGTTGGGTATTGTTCTGCTCGGGGGACCTTGCGTTTTCAGATTTAGCTTTTTTTTCTTATTTGCATATTGATATTTTAGGAAAAGGTGTTTTTTATTCTGCTTTTTTATACATTTTTTGTGAAACCCTGTGCAACCTTCTTCGAGATATTACTTACAGAAAGATGAGCCCACTACAACAAGCTGGGTATGCTTAGAAAGCTTAACAGGTGTACTTTCAGGGAATATATGGTTTATCGGGGATATTCCAAATGTAAAGGGTTGTTTTGGTAGAAAAAGCACAAGGTGCGCACTTTGTCTGCAGAGCAGAAATTTTGAAGTAAAACTACCGCTATGCGCATGCTTTACTTTGGTGTGTTTGGCAACTCTTTCCTTGACAGAACCTATGCATGTTGGGTATTGTTCTGTTCGGGGCATGTTGCTTTTTCAGATTTTCTGGTTTGCATATAGTTTTTTTCAGGAAAATGTGGTTTTGATTCTGCTTTTTTATTCATTTTTAAGGAAATCCTGTGCAACCAAAGAATACATTGAGGGATTACTTCCAGAAAACTGCACCCATGTCAATAAGCCTGGTACGCCTAGAAATCCTGAGGTGTGTACTTCTAGGGAATATATAGTTTGTGGGGGGTATTTTAAATGTAAAGGGTTATTTTTCTTGAAAAACTGCAAGGTGCGTATATTGCATAGCATAGTTGTATTTTTATCTGAAAATCTCCTAAAGCGTTGTTTCAGTTTGGGGGAGTCTCCTGGGCAGGAAAGGGTGTCTACCTATACATAAGTGGTACTGCCGTAACCGGGAGAAATTGGGGTTTCACATGCAATAAGATTTTATTGACAAACTTACTTCCATCACTTCCATCACCACGGCGTGTTTCCCTGCTCAATGGTATGTTATTTTGCTTTATTTTTGTACACTCATGTGGACCTGAATTGATTAATAGGTGGGTTTAGCACATTTTTTGTTGTATTTTTGCACCTTTGCATCTGAGAGCATATTAGTTATAGTATATAGGATTTGGATACACACTTTTAATGGAGAGTATTTTACTTTTTGCACTGAGACAGACCTCCAGCGCCCCCTTGTGGTTTTAAATGTTTATGTCATGTAGTTGTTATTGTATAGTCTTAATGTTTATTGTGATTGTAAATATATATATAATTAGTCAATAAATTTGAATATTTTTTAGACCCTTAAAGTGGTGCAACTGTTTCATCCTTGGCACTTTTTAGAGGGTACTGTGGGTTTCCCTCTTTTCTTGTAGTGTATTGAGTTTTGAGTGCTGGGATTAGTGTGCACACTATTATTGGCTTTATTGTTGACTTACCATTTGGCTTATAGACTGGTGCAACTTTTCTAGCTTGTCTAAAACTTGTTTCTTTTCCAGTCCAACGGCACATGCACGAACCTATCCCTCTAGCAGGGCATGTGCCTGCACCAGCCATTTGTGTATGGCCAGCGCGGGCACGTTCCCTGTTAGAGGGTAGTGGGAGATGCGGTCACCAGCATGCTTGAAGATTTAGATGAAGTGATGCCAGCGGATCTGAGCACGCCGATTGGACGTGCGGGCGCGCATGCACTGTAGGACTGGGAAGAGGTGAGTTTGTTTCGGTGACCTGAGGGGTTTCACACAGCGGTGCACCCCCAATCGGGGTTCCCCCGGGTGCAAGAACCAAGACGCAGGATAGTCAAAATCATGGGTTTTGATCCACTTTAATGTTTTTGTCTTTTGTCTCTTGCCTTTAACAATCAAGTAAAAAATAAAAAATACATTGGGGTCGACCAGTAGACGGTAAAAGTCAATGACAGTTTCTCTCCTAAAAAAGACGTGAATTCTCACCTGGATCTGAATTGACCCCAAAATTTTCTAGATCTCTTTGTTTCTATAGTGCGCAGTGGTTGCTCCTCAACTCTGGTATATGCTAGAGATCCATATCTGTCCCTTGCCTTTAAATCTCTTTTTCACATGACCTCCAGGCCTTCCAGAAGTGTTAGACCAGCATAACGTGCTTGATCTTTTAGTGCAATTCCTGTATTTCCTCACTTATAGACCTATCCATAAAAACCTAAGCACATATTTAAAGCCATTGCAGTTATTCACGGCTACTTACAGAATATTTTTGTGGCAGCAAGTTATTAAAACATCTCATCTACAGTATATAGTCACGTTTACATTTATGTATCTGCTTTTCTAAATAGTATAGCAATAGAAGGTTTTCTTGTGCTTTCTTATTTCTAGCCTAGCATTGGCAGTAGCCAGTGACTAATAACACTGGCGTGGTATTCATTTTTTATTATACATAATTTTGTGTTGAAGTTGAAGGTCAGTAGCAATGAATCTTAAAATATACAAGCAACAATCATTCATATCAGACCTCAGCTCATCACTGCCCATAGGAGAGGATGATTTATATGGAGTTATTCT
Source organism: Gastrophryne carolinensis (assembly GCA_027917425.1). Taxonomy (NCBI): domain Eukaryota; kingdom Metazoa; phylum Chordata; class Amphibia; order Anura; family Microhylidae; genus Gastrophryne; species Gastrophryne carolinensis. The sequence goes on along the minus strand of CM051239.1, from coordinate 244,753,026 downwards.
GCAAGAACATTGCTAAAAAGTGTTTACATTTGATTTTTTACTTATCCATCAAATTATGGTCAGATATTGCTGGTCATTGGAAGAAAAATCATGACTATGTTTCCCATAAGGGTTTATATATATGAAACTCCTAGCACTATTTTGCAAAAATCACTGATTTACAGGAAGGAAAGCTATATTCTTTGGCTCTAAAAACATAAATGCAATTTTTTGCATTTAAGATGGATAATTTAAATTTAAAAGTAGTATCCATCTACAGAAAAATGAACAATGATTGGCACAAACATCTTATTCAGTTACTTGGGCATTTCTTGCAAAGTCATGTAATTCTTTTATATAGAATAGAATTAGTGCAACATACAGTACATGGAATTCACTTAGGCTAGAGATTACAGCTGATTAAAAAGTATTAAAATAAGCATTCAATAGACTGAAGACTGAAGATAACATTATACTGGTGTGAGGGGTCATCAATAATGCTGTCTTCCCAAGATTTAACACTTCATTTCACTGATAGATGGGAGTGGAAGACCAATGCAGTTTTTTCTGCTGTTTTCATAATCCTTTGTAGTTTCCTTTAATCTATTATAGAGACCCCCACCCTAACCAAATGCACCAGCAGTTTCTTTGGTAGCTCATACTTTTTTTGTAGCTGTCTTAAGAACAAGAGTCTCCACTGGACCTTTCCTAATACCACCACATTGAGTCTCATTTTAAATTGCTGAATATTATGCATTCCAGGAATTTGGCCTCTTTGACCATCTACATTTGTTACATAGTAACATAGCATATAAGGCTGACGAAAAAATTTAGGCCACCCAGTTCAACTTGTTTATTAGTGGTCCAGCAGCCATAACCGGTAGTGTTATTGCATGCACGGATTGCATACAGGCCACTTTTGCAATTCTTTAGTGCATTTCTCATTACTATCTCCTCTCGCAGGGAGTTTCATAGTCTCACTATTCATACAGTAAGAAATCCCTTCCAATGCAGATGCATGAAGTGCCTTTCTTCTAATTACAGTGGATGCCCTTGTGTTAACATTACAGTCCTGGGTTTTAACAGATCGTGGGACAGGTCTTTGAGTTTCAAATATTCAAGGTATCATATCCGGCACAGCTTGCTTCGTCAATAAAACATACTTATAAGGCTCACCAGTTCCAATAACAGATCACAGCACAACAATGATAGCTAAGCACTAGCTATCACCTTTATAGGGAAAAGTGTGCAGGGAATTGCTGGGGCAACTTAGGGCTATTGGCCCTGCAACAATATTAGGGCATAAGTCACCCACACTGATTCCGGGCTATGAGTCCAAAAACGTTGGGGCATATTGGCCCATTTTAACTAGTCTCCAGGGTCTGTGCTGCTTGTAGCACCGCCGGAGGGCATAAAAGCTCCATAAAATACCAACATTTAATTTCAAGTGAAAAGACTAAAGTGAAATGCAGAGCAGAGGTCCGCCAAAGCAGTGACAATAGAGACCTTGGGCAAATAAGGTTGGCTGGTATGAGGCTCACTTACATGCAGGGCAGGATGTGCTCCTGCTTTTGTGGTCCGCCGATGGAATCGTGGGAAGAAGGAACCCAGAACAACACAAAATGGTCCATCGATCTTTTTAAATAGTGAGGTGAGTGTATTCAAGTTGTATGATTAAGGGCACAATGCCTGAAAGATGTAACGACTGTGAGGCGTGCCCTTTTGCTATTACTTTTATGTAGCTTGGACAATTTGGATGTGGATTGTAATATTGCTAATAAATGGAGTATGCTTTATTGATGAAGCAAGCTGTGCCAGATATCATGTTTTGAGTTGCATTTGCATTGCAGCTTATCTATCCACGGGAGTGGGGTAGAGGCAAGAACTGCTGTGTTTTGTCTCTGCACTAAGATCTTTATATTGGCTCCAAATATATTTCTACAATACATTAGATCACCCTTCAGGCATCTCTTTTCCAAACTACTAAAGTTCCAAAACCTGAACCTAGTTATGACGTTCAGTGAACTCTAGTCCTCTTATTCCATTCATTCATTTAGTTGCCCACCTTTGTTATAATATCTCTATATGCCTAAAATATTCCATACTGGAGTCCTACCAGTGAGGGTAAATGATTCTCTGATCATGGTCAGCTATGCAACCCATGATTCTGTTTGCCTTGGCAGCTGTTGCCTGGCATTGATCACTACAGTTTAGTGAGTCACCAAAATAAATGATGCCCACAACAGTTTATTTAGTTAAAAAGGGGATTTATTAGGGGGATAGTAAAAGGTTTGGATGGGAAGTAGGGGCGGCATAAGGTTAACCAGGTCAACTTGTGTCTTCTCTCCTTGGATTGGGAATGCTGGAGAGTAACAGGTGCCTGTTAAGGGAAAGTAAAGGGATTTAGTTACTGGGAATATGCTGTAGTGTCCCACTCGGGTAACGGGTATCAAGAGCATAGATTACCCTGGTGGGGGGCCGTCAGTCCTTGGTCCTCGTTTCTGTGGACACGGATCTGGGTCCGGCCTGTTCATGGGAGGTGGGTGGAGTCCCCATCTTCCTGCTGCGGGGATGCCTCAGGGAGTTCTCCCATGACCTGGCCATCCCAGGGGTACAGGGCTCCTGGGTTTGGGGGTGGAGCTGTCTATTAATAAGAGTCAAGTGGGTAGAGTTTTCTTTTAACATGTAGATACTGGGTGGAGTCCCCTTATAACCAGAGAGAATGGGTGGGGTTTCTCTTTAATAAGAAGACAGAGGGCTGGGGCCTCCCTTTAAGCTGGATGAAAGGGGTGGAGATAAGTCCAGAGCATGTGGTAAGGTGGAGAGGCTCTCCCGTGCCATAATCTGCCCTGTGCTACACTGCCTAAAAGAAGAGATAATGCTCAGATCAATGTGGGGTGGATGACAGCCCAGAGCACGGGGTTAATGTGAACTTCTGAAACGTGTATTGTGGAACTGTGATACCCTACTATGACATTAACTTTGCAAGGGGTTACGTTTAGGAAGAATTTGTCTATGTGTCTTTCGCCCATGGTGTTTAAGTTTGGATTACAGTTATTTGTCATTGGTTATCTGATAACCAACTTTTTGTGGATTACAAGTGTATTGTTTATTAAAACCTTTAGGTGTTTTTGAATTGTAGTTTTATGCAACCTTTTACTATCTATTACTGTTTTTTGCTTAAAGTGGACCAACAGCCTCCATGGCGAGGGTGTTGGGGGGCCGCCGGAGCTGCCACTATATGACTGGCTGGGGAGCGCATCCAGAATTCTGGAGAGCCCCCCGCACATAATCGTATGCCTGTAAATCATACCTTATCTTTGTTTCCCTGCCAGGAATCTAGCACTGTAATCAGCTGCACACTTGGGCAGGATATTCGGCTGCAACCGGGCGGCCGATCGCGGCACTGGTTTCCCGGTGGGAGAGTGAGGCAAAGATAAGGATTATGGGCATCCTGAGGGCCTATGTGTGGGGGGGTGCCAGAATTCTGGATGCCCCCCAGCCTGTAATAGAGCACTAGGTGGCCACCAACATCCTTGCCAACGCTTCATCATCCCTAGTCCCATGCCACCTCCGTCGGGCAGTGCCATCTTGCCATCCCGTCATGCACTGTGCCGTCCCTCAGATCTTGTGCATACACAGTGTCACTAATGCCATAATCTGCCCTGCGCTACACTGTCTAAAAGAAGAGATAATGCTCAGATCAATGTGGGCGGATGACCAGAGCATGGGGTTAACATGAACTTCTGAAACGTGAATTGTGGAACTGTGATACCCTACTATGGCATTAACTTTGCTGTGCAGACGTAGTAAATAATTGCAAGAAGTTACGTTTTTTGCACCACTCTAATTTGTACAATTTCACTTCATTCCACCTGGCAGGTCAAATTCCTCTGTGAATAGCAAAGAGGAGGTTTAGTAAATTGGCTTTCTCTGCATTGCCCTCTATAGTCACCCCTCCATGCTTTTCATGGGGCCCAAACTTTCAGGATCACTTTCAGTGATCGGCGGAACTGGATGCAGGGGCAGAGGACTCCAGTCACGTTTGGCTGTCAGTGACAGCACGGCGGAGATAGACGTGGGACACAGAGCGAACAGCGTTGGATCAGAGGTAAGTAGAGAATAAAGGCTTTTTAATTCTTAATAAATTACAATTTTGCTGGTGTGTGAGTATGTGTTTACATTTAACACTTTGTAACCTGTTAAGGGGTCTATGAGACCCCTATACCAGTTCACAGGGCTGCCGGGGTCTGGCAAGTTACCTGCCATACTCAAAACAACACAACAGATAGGGGGCTTAGCCAACCCCACTCTGACTTAATGGAAGCTCAAATCCAAACCTTCCATGTGTGGACCTTAATCATGTACATAAGCACACATAGCAACCGAGTAGAATAAAATATATCAAAATTTTATTACAGTAGACTTACGACATTAAGTTACTATTTTAAAGTGACACTACAATTTTAGTAAACATGATTTCAAACTCCTTGTGAATGAGTCGCATAGTTGGATGGTAAATAATTCTGTTGAAATGGGTGAGCTAGTTTTGCCAGTTTATGGCTACTTCAGCACCCTTTATCAATGTAAAGCATTTGTATTATTACAAAAAAAAATACAATTGTCATTTTGTGTATATACAATCATGTACATGAACAATTTTTTTTGATTGATTAAATACCTGGATTTTCAACAGCAATCTGATTGGTCCAATCACTATCAGAAACAGAGGTATTGTATAGGGAGCCTACCCAACCCAACCCTGCCATTCGGCAAGACCTTATACCTACAAGGGATTCATAACCATACGGGAAACGTTCCCCCTAATAGTTTTTAAACGATACTTTTTTTTTTGTGTCCTAAACACATGGAGGGCCCTGTTTTGTTGGATCACCAGAACCATTAATTCTTCTTTTTTGAAGTTACCTGCCAGCCAGTGAGTGACTTGCCATTATCCCCCAGCCCCATTATATGCCTTCTCAAAGCCCACATAGCCGGTGCCCAGGCTGGTTTTTACTCAACCCTTAAAAATGAAAAAAAAAGCCTGCCCCTGGAGAGGGGGGATCCCACGCCATTTAAAAAAAAATGTCTCTTGATAGTGCAGATAGTAGTTGTAATTTATTTGAAACTTGATAAAGCACTCTGATCAGTTTTGGGCGGGGTCTCCTGGGCGGGAACAAGGTACCTTTGTAATCTGAAGGAATGGAGCTTTTTACACGCAATAGAACTTCTTGAAAAAAAATAATTTTTGTATTTAAAAGATGTGACAATGCTTAAAACATATAGAATTTTTTAATTCTGTTACATTTTTTTACCCAATGGCTGCAAAATCACACTTAACCTTGGATACTGCAAAATGGTGAAAAATGGTTTCGCAAAAGTGGGTGACAAAATCTCAAGTAGGCTGGTGGTTTAAAGTGTAAATGATACCTACTTATGTTGGGTATTGTTCTGTTCAGAGGATCTTCTGGTTTCAGATTTAGTTTTTTTTTGTATCATGTTTGTATATTGATATTTTAGGAAATGTGGTTTTGATTTTTTATTAATTTGAGGGAAAATCTGTGAAACCACATAATTCCTTGACAGTTTGCATCTATACAACTACACTCACAACAATATATTGTTTGTGAATAGAGTCTTGAAAAACTGCATTAGTAGTTGTATTTCATTGGTACTTTTTTATTCTTAAGAAAAGTAGAGAACGTTTTACCCCTTTTTATACTGTAGTAAAAAGTGACATTGACTTTTGTGGGCCTTTGATCCGGACCTTTGTGATTTTGACTCTTGGGACCAAAACCCATGCCACTGAATCCCTCAAAATCAGAGCCCATGTAACCAGAATCAGACCTTTCTGTGACCCTAGGAAACCTGTCAAGGTTTCTTGGAGCCAGGGGGAAACTGGGGAAATCCCCATGTGTGAACCGAGGTGATTTAGAACCATGGGCACATAGAGGATCTTCAAGGCCTTCCTTAAGATTACCAGAGGAACAGAGAGCGGGTTCAGGCTTAGGGCAAGTCTTAACAGAGACCTCAACAGGGCATGCAAGGACAGAAGTAGCTGGGCCTTCCAGAGCGGAGGCAACAACTGGGCACACCAGAGCAGAGGCAACAACTGGGCCTTCCAGAGCGGAGGCAACAACTGGGCCTTCCAGAGCGGAGGCAACAGCTGGGCACGCCAGAGCAAAGGTAACAACTGGGCATGCCAGAGCAGAGGCAACAACTGAGCTGGGTGAGCTGAGCACTGGCATTAGAGGTTCGGCAAGGCAGGCACTGGTATTAGAGGCTCAGGCAAGGCAGACACTGGCATTAGAGGCTCGGGCAAGGCAGGCACTGGCATTAGAGGCTCGTGCAAGGCAGGCACTTCTACCTCAGGTGAACAAGACTCTGGCACTTCTACCTCATGTGAACCAGACTCAGACACTTCCAGCTCAGGTGAACCCGACTCAGGCACTTCTACCTTAAGCAAACCAAACTTGAGCACTTCTACTTCAAGCGAACCAGACTCAGGCACTTCTACTTCAGGCGAATCAGGCTCAGACTCGATAGAGGGCTCAGACTCGACAGCTCAGACTTGACAGAGAGCTCAGACAGAAGATTTGGGCTGACAGACAGACAATGAGTCAGGCTCAAAGACAGACATTGGTTAGGGTCACAGACAGACTTGTAAACAGGCTCACAGACAGATTCAGGCATGAGCTCACAGTGAGGTTCAGGTTGAGCCACTAGGGTTACAGGCACGGGTTGCGTTATTGGGGTCACGGCATGGCCTGATGATAACCAGTGTACTGGAGCACCCCAATGGACTGGACAGAGGACCAAACAACAGATGAATAGTGGTCATCCTCTGAATCAGATATATCCGTCCAGGCATTTTTATTTATAGAAAGTGCAAGCGGGTACCAGCATCAGTGTACAAAGAACAATAGGCTATGTAAACAATCAGCCAATATGTAATTCGACCATTTAAAGGTATAGATACTGTAGCACACATTATAGCGGTAGATTCACCACATAAGGCACAAATGAGGAATACGTTTGCACCAATCCCCAATATAACACGTAAGCTACAAGAGAGCACTCACTTTTACATGGAGGTAGTATGAGAAAGAAATGGATATAGAGAAAAAAGAGAGTAATAAGAAGGGGGAAAAAAGGGAAGTTAGAAGGAGGGGAGAAGATTTAGGGGACAATATTTTTGGACAGAAAATCTTTATACTGTTGAGACCCAGCAACGTCAAGTGACTCACCTTTTACCTGCATGGTTGTGCAATAGTGCCATGAGCTCTTTCAAACATTTTTTTTTCGTTAATTTTTTAAACCACTGGGTGATTGTTGGGGTGGCTTGGTGACGCCACATCTAAGAGATGATTGTTAGAAAATTTACTCTGGTTTTGTTTAAGACTCACACATTCTTTGCTGTCCCCCCCTGATGGCAACAATCCAGGATGCAGCTTAGATGAATACCATAATAATATTTATGAAGATCAGGTATGCCTCGGCCCCCTTAAGACATAGGGAGAGCAAGTCCATCTTAATTCTTTGATGGTGAGCGGCCCATATAAATTTAATAAACATGGATCTCAATCTCTGGAAAAAGTTGGAGAGAATCTTAATAGAGATGAGCAAACCAAACCGGTATAACACAATTTCGACCCAAAATTCAGGAAAACTTCACATGACTCACTGGGAAATGCAGAAGAGGAAACTGGTCACAGCCAGCCAAGGAGAAACAGAGAGACAGGGTCACATGGTTGTTGCTTAAGATGTCAGGGTAGCTAAGCCAATCAGGAGGTGCTATGCCATGTGATGTGACAACTATCCAACATTTTCAAGCTGGCTGTTGCAGAGAAAGCATTGCCTTTAGAGCAGGGACAGTTTAGGGCATTTTAAACCACAGCATAGGAGAAAAAGGGACAGGAAAGGAAATGGAACGCTGAGGGGTGTGTGTGCTGCACAGAAAAACTGCATATGCCTGCACTGGGATATGCTTGCCATTGTAGTCCAACCCTGTAAAGTATGAAAACATCAGTGAGGGTTATTATTTTTTGGCCACATCTGTTTGGTTTAGCTGGCACATTGTCACTGCGTTGGGGAACTTGGGGTACACTGTGTTTATTACAGTTTAAAAAAAAACTATCTTTTTCACCTGCCAGGGAATTTTCTGGGGGGGCTGCTTTGTTTTAAGTGTGCACGCACCGTCCCTCTTGAAGCTGGGGTGCACAGTGCCTCAGAGTTTAACCCTTTAAGTGCCAGCCTGCCTGGAGAATTTGTCACTCTCTGTTGCCAGACCCTTTTCTGACATTTTATGCTGTACATGTTCAACTGTGATTTTTAAAGGAATTTCCAAAAATGTCCTAGGAAAATTATATATTGTTTTTTTTCAGCACAGTCTGGGCTTTAATATGACATGTCTTATTTGTAAGTTCGTCAGTGTTATTTTGTTTTTTTTATAGAAAATATGTTCAAAAAAATAAAAAATAAAATGTTTTCACATTTTGTAATGCTTTTTCCTTAATAAAACATGAAAGTTTACCAGAAAATCATACTTTGTGTAAAAGCCCTATTCCTGCCAATTACAACGATACCACATATGTATTGGTAGACACCCTTTCCTGCCCAGGAGACACCCAAAACTGAAAAGAGTGCTTGAGGAGATTTTCAAAGTGAACACAACTATTTTGCGCTCCTTGCAGTTTTTACACAAAAACACCCCTTTAGATCTGAAATACTCCCCCAAAACCATATATATATATATATATATATATTGAAACTACACACCTCAAGCTTTCTATGCATACCAGGCTTTGTGTTTTTGCCACAGATGTCCAGGTGGAATCCATTCAGGCTTTTCACAGGGTTTCTTGACGACAATAATAAAAAAACAGAATCAAACCCACATTTTCCTAAAAAAAAATTCTAATCATAAAAAAACACCAAAATTGAAAAGAACAAGGTCCTCCGAACAGAACAATGCCCAACATGCATAGCTACCTGCAAGGGTGGGTTGCCAATCACCCTAAAGGTAACCATACGCATGAAGGGCATTTCACTTGAAAATTCTTACTCTGCAGACACCTTGCTCTTTTTCAGCCAAAACAACACTTTGCAATTTAAATATCCCCTATAAACCATATATTCCCTGAAAGTACACACCTTAAGCATTCTACGCGTACCAGGCTTGTTGTCGTGGGTTCAGCTTTCTGGACGCAAACCTTCGATGAATTCACTGGTTGCACCGGATTTCTATAGAAAAATAGTAAAAAGGCAGAATCAAACCCCCATTTTCCTAAAAAAAAAAATGCTAATCATAAAAAACACATCTAAATTGGAAATAACAAGGTCCCCCGAACGGAACAATACCCAACATGCATAGCTACCTGCAAGGGTAGGGTTTTCAATCACCCCAAAGGTAACCATACGCATGAAGGGCATTTCACTTGAAAATTCTTACTCTGCAGACAAAGTGCACACCTTACGCTTTTTCAACCAAAACAACACTTTTCAATTAAAATACCCCCCATAAACCATATATTCGCTGAAAGTACACACCTTAAGAATTCTACGCGTACCAGGCTTGTTGTCGTGGGTGCACCTTTCTGGACGCAAACCTTCGATGAATTCACTGGTTGCACTGGATTTCTCTAGAAAAACAGAACAATACCCAATATGCATAGCTACCTGCAAATGTAGGGTTGCCGGTCACCCCAAAGTTAGACATACGTTATGAAAAAACAACAAAACAATCCTTTACATTTCTTACTGCACTAAGAGGTACAAGTAGGGTTAGAATGGTGAGGTTGGTGAGGTGCAATTAGGATACTGTAGCTGTGGCATCAGATTATAAGATCAGTGATCAATATCAGGTATCAAGAACCTGTAAAGGGGCCCATGTTTTTAATCATCACTTGCCACAAGTACAGGGCCGTATTTAGGTTTTGTGGTGCCCTAGGCACTCTTTGGTCATGCGCCCCCCCCCCCCACATACTATGATGAATTTGCCAATCCCCCCCATGCATACACACATCATGATTAAAGTGGACCAACACCCAGCAAGATCCGCGATTCCCGGGCTGATCCAATCCTTCCCCGCCGGGCAGCCAAAATCGGGATGCCCGCTGTGTGAAAACCCCCAAGCCACCCGCTGCACTTACCTGACACGCTCCCTGTTAGAGGGAAGCGCGAGATGCAGCCGCCAGCGTGCTCGGAGCTGCTGCGGTAAGACGTCTCATTGGCGTGCAAAGCACAGCGGCTCTGAGCTCGCTGACTGGATGAGCGGCTGCGCATGCGATGTAGGAGTGGGGTGAGGTGAGTTGTAACTTGCGATCTGGGGGGTTTCACATAGCGGGTCATCCCCGATCGGGGTCCCCCGGGGGAAAGGACCAAAACCCAGGGTAGTCAAAATCCTGGGTGTTGGTCCACTTTTAAGAGAAACAACACACCAGATTTTCACTTGTTGCTCACTTGTTTCACTTGGTGTTGTTTCTCTCAGTGAGGGCATCCCAATTGAATTGGGATGCCCCACTGTGTGTACCCTCCCAGGTTGCCCTATTCACTCACCTTCCTGCTTCCTGTTGCTCCCACAGCCCATACTGGGGTCAACGAGCGCACTGACTGATAGGCTGAGCAGCCTGCTCAACCAATCAGCGCGCTCGCTTTCACTTGGCTCCCTTTGGCACCACTGAAGGCTAAGCAGCCAAAGGGAGCAGAGTGCGCATCCAGCCGCATCCCCTGCTCACCTACCAGCAGTTGCATGTGCGGTGGATGTGTGGGTGGTGCACCCATTCAGAAAGGCCAAGCGTGGGTTCAGGTAGAGGCGAGCCGGGATGCGGCCGCTGTGCAGAGATGTGAGGGCTCTGGGACAAGGTGAGTGAAATGGGGCTTCTGGGGGGTTTACACAGCGGGGCATCCCAGTTCAGGATACCCCACAGTGTATAACCCCCCAGAAAGTCCAGTAAACACTTACCTTCCCTGGCTTCAACGGTGCATGCAGGGGCTCTGGTCCAACGAAAGCCGCTCACCGTCACTGCGTAGTTCAACAGGTTGTGATCCCCATTAGTTCTAATGAGAGCCACCTGCTGAATTACACAGTTACAGTGCACGGCTCTCATTGGACCAGAGCCTGCACAAGATATTCCAAATCGGGATGACCCTGGGGAAGCAGCGCTGTATTTAGAATTTATGCGGAAGATAAATAGATAGATAGATAGATAGATAGATAGATAGATAGATAGATAGATATGGGAGGGAAAGATAGACAGAGATAGATGGATGGTTGGATAATAGATGGGCAGAGAGATAGATAGATAGATAGATAGATAGATAGATAGATAGATATTTGGGCAGAGATAGATAGATAGATATGGGATAGACAGAGATAGATGGATGGTTGGATAATAGATGGGCAGAGAGATAGACAGATAGATATATGGGCAGAGATAGATAGATAAATAGATAGATATATGGAGATAGATAGATAGATAGATAGATAGATAGATAGATAGATAGATAGATATATGGGCAGAGATAGATAGATAGATAGATAGATAGATAGATAGATAGATAGATAGATAGATATATGGGCAGAGATAGATAGATAGATAGATAGATAGATAGATAGATAGATAGATAGATAGATAGATAGATATGGGAGGGAAAGATAGACAGAGATATATGGATGGTTGAATAATAGATGGGCAGAGAGATAGATAGACAGATAGATATATGGGCAGAGATAGATAGATAGATAGATAGATAGATAGATAGATAGATAGATAGATATGGGATAGACAGAGATAGATGGATGGTTGGATAATAGATGGGCAGAGAGATAGACAGATAGATATATGGAGATAGATAGATAGATAGATAGATAGATAGATAGATAGGCAGAGAGATAAACAGATATATGGGCAGAGATAGATAGATAGATAGATAGATAGATAGATAGATAGATAGATAGATATAGATGGATGGTTGGATAATAGATGGGCAGATAGATATATGGGCAGAGATAGATAGATCGATAAATGGCCAGAGTGAGGGAGAGAGATACGACAGACAGTGAAGCTAGATAGATGGAGAGAGAGAGAAAAAAAAAAGAGAGTCTGTGAAATCAAACAACCAAAAATAAGTTCAAAATGACTGTACATGTATTGGAGGCAAATGTTGGGCTGGCAGCCCACTTCCTCCATCAGCGCACTACAATGACATTTAAAACATTGCTGGCATGCCCCCCACCATGAAAACGGGTCTATGTAAATTTGATCTGGACACAGCTTGGCACATTTGCTGTCTCCTGAGCCTCCCCCAGCTTCTCCCCGCAGCCAGTTACCTTGAATGGAGCTCCGCACAAGCTACTTCGATGACGAGCATGCTGGGAGTGATGTGTCCATTCCCAGCTGCCCCTGCAGAGCCACTCTATTGGCAGGCAGTGCAGAGAGGGGCGGGGCGGCAGCCCGGGAGCTTCACACTATTGATGTGTAAATAGGTTTTGCTTTACAGTGCTGAGGAAGGGAAGTGCGAGTGGGCGGGAACATTACCCGCTCATTAACATATGAATAGACCCCATTGTACTATGTACATCTGGCAGGAGGCAGCGTTTCACATGTATTAGCATATGAATCAGCCCCATTGTACTTTGGGGGAGGGGCAGTTTAGGGTGTGGGCGGGCGGGCGGCCGGCAGCTATAACAAGTAAAAGGACATTTTATTGTTGCAGAGAGGCCGCCCTATGCAACTGGCCGCCCTAGGCACAGGCCTAGGGTTGCCTAATGTTAAATATGGCCCTGCACAAGTATCCAGCTGCTCCTGCTCCAGCACTTCCCATCGAATCAGCAACATATCCAAATAAAAGAAAAACAAAATATAATGACCACACAAAATACCCATGCCAGCACACAGGAAACAAAAATAAGTAAAAGGGGCCCACGTATAGTCTAAAACAAAAAATTCTGAAAAAAATAATACATAGCTCAATAATCGAATTGAGTGTGATAGACCTCAAAGCAATCTTGTAGGCATAAACCGGGTTGGCTCGGACAGGTCGGGCAATAGTGTCGCCCGTCCTTTCCGATGCCACGCTTCCTGCATACCCTGCAAGCCTTTTGGGGATACTTCTTACCACCTACATTGGGAAGCAACTTTATAAAGTGCTTCCCAACTAATCTGAGCTGACTGTCATTACTAGGCATATCTGGTCCCTCCTCACTATCCCCAAACAACAAAGCAGGGAGTAACTGCTGCTGGTATCTAACAAAAGATATTCTGGAGTCTGGTACTGCTGCCTTGAAGACAACAAAGCTGTTGTAAGTTGCCATTTGGACCAAATGGGTAGCAACTTTTGTGTACCAGGCTCTGGTTTTGCAGGTGACGTTGTAATAGGTTACAACGTCACCTGGTCTGTTTTATCAACGCCATTGAGGTCCCAAAGCGCGAAGGCTAAGGTTCCAAAAGCAGAGGGAGTTAAGGTCCCAAAGCACGAGGGCTAAGGTCCCAAAAGGAGGGGAGCTAAGGTCCCAAAAGTAGGGGAGCTAAGCTCCCAAAGCGCGAAGGCTAAGGTTCCAAAAGCAGGGGGAGTTAAGGTCCCAAACGGAAGGGAGCTAAGGTTCCAAAGCGCGAAGGCTAAGGTTCCAACCCAACCAAATAAGACCGCACACACAGTGGTGACAACCAGCACCCCCACAAACCTCAGATCAGCATAACATTTTTAAAAAAAAAAAAAAGGATCAGCACAAAAAAAAAACAAAAAAGGTTGACACCTGCGCTGTTTTTATCAAGTGAACTACATGTCCCAGCATGCCTACGGCCACCCACCCAACCAAATCAGACCCCCACACACACGGTGGTGACACCCAGCAACCCCACACACCTCAGATCAGCATTTAAAAAAAAAAAAAAAACAAGGATCAGCACAAAAAAAAAAACAAAAAAGGTTGACACCTGCACTATGTTTTTATCAAGTGAACTACATATCCCAGCATGCCTACGGCCACCCACTCACCTAAATAAGACCCCCACACACATGGTGGTGACAACCCGCAACCCCACACACCTCAGATCAGCATTAAAAAAAAAAAAAAAACAAGGATCAGCACAAAAAAAAAAAAAAAAAGGTTGACACCTGCACTATGTTTTTATCAAGTGAACTACATATCCCAGCATGCCTACAGCCACCCACCCACCTAAATAAGACCCCCACACACATGGTGGTGACAACCCGCAACCCCACACACCTCAGATCAGCATTAAAAAAAAAAACAAAAAAGGTTGACACCTGCGCTATGTTTTTATCAAGTGAACTACATGTCCCAGCATGCCTACGGCCACCCACCCAATCAAATCAGACCCCCACACACACGGTGGTGACACCCAGCAACCCCACACACCTCAGATCAGCATTTAAAAAAAAAAAAAACAAGGATCAGCACAAAAAAAAAAAAAAAGCTTGACACCTGCACTATGTTTTTATCAAGTGGACTACATATCCCAGCATGCCTACGGCCACCCACCCACCTAAATAAGACCCCCACACACATGGTGGTGACAATCCGCAACCCCACACACCTCAGATCAGCATTAAAAAAAAAAAAAAAAAAAAAAAAAACAAGGATCAGCACAAAAAAAATCGCCACCTGCGCTGTTTTTTATCAAATGAACCACATGCCCCAGCATGCCTACGGCCACCCACCCAACCAAATAAGACCCCCCCAAACACAGTGGTGACACCCAGCACCCCACACACCTCAGATCAGAATAAAAAAATAAAAAAAAAAACAAGGATCAGCACAAAAAAAAAGTTGGCGCCTGCACTGTTTTTGTTAAGTGAACTACATGTCCCAGCATTCCTACGGCCACCCACCCAGGCAAAGTTACCCCCACACCAGAGACCCCCCTGGCACCCCAACCCACATCCGATCAGTTAGCACATACATCAGATCGGTTGGAAAAAGGGTTACAATGGAGGCAATGATAGGCGCACTATGGATTCCAGCATGCCACCCACCCACGCATGCACTCACCCACACATCAGTGACCCTCCCCACACCCCCACACAACCCGACACACACCCACACACACCTCCACCTACCTCAGAACCGACGATCAGAGGAGCAGGCAGCAGATCGCTAGTTGTTTTTATAGCAGTGGCGCCGGCTGATGACAGCAGCCGGCCGCCCCGCTTCTGATTGGTCCAGGGGTGAGTGACTGGGGTGAGTCCAGACTCACCTCTCCGTGACCCCCTGAAGACTCTTCTAGATCGCTGAGAAGGAATCGCCGACTTCTGTGACAGCTGATGGCCCCAAGGTGAGGAAATGTCAAGCATGTAACACCTACGTGCTTGGCACTTAACGCTTGGACATGCCAGCACGTAGGTGTTACGTGCTTGGCAACAAAAGGGTTAATAGAGTTTATAAAAAATAATCTTTTTCACCTGGCAAGCAATTTGGGGGGGGAGGGGGAGGCAGCTCTGTATCTTTCTTAGTTGGGGTCCACAGATCCTCTTTGTTTAATACAGTTTTTAAAAAGCAATCTTTTTCCCCTGACAAGCTGAGGTCCACAGTGCCTCTCGGTTTAATCCATCTAGTGCCAGCTACGTGATTCTCACGTAGTAGTCTCTCCTACTGTTAAGTGCCAGCTACGTGAGACTTTAAACCCCCACACAAAAAAAGTATAAAAGTGAAAAACTCACCTGAACCCTCGTTGGATTGGGTCTTCTCTTCACTCAGGGCCCCCCCGAGACTCTTCTCGCTTCAGGAGAGCACCCGAAATTGCAGGCCCCCCTGCTTCAGCCACTGCTGTAGTTAACTGCAAAAAAATTACTCTTTACTCTTCCATGGTGAGGAGAGGGCGAGAAATTGCCCTCTTCTGCACTTCCTGGGTCGTCGGCTGCTAGCCCAGCCCTTGGCAGGTGGAAGGGATGATGTCATCTATGACGTCTCCCAGCAGCCACATTTCTCTTCCACCCCGACAAGCTCAGTAACGCCAGGTAATCGGAGAAGGGAGGTTGGAGGGGCGAGAGGGCTGTGATCTTTTGCCCTGCCAGCTTTATACATGCTTTACACTCGCTTTATACAATCTTATATATAGCAATACTTCCATTTTTTCCACCAGTAGCAACAGACTTTCTAACAAACTTCTCCAACATAAATGTGAATAGAGAAAAAAAATCTACAGTCTCTTGTATGTTTAGGACTAGCTTGTTCTCTATGCACCACTGGCAGATCCTCTCTAACTTTTTGGGATAAAACATTGCCTTGTATTCCTTAGTATAGGAATTATAGTATTGTAATTCACGATTTTTGGGCTTAAAATGAATGCACAGATGAAGTGTAGGGATTAGTTCTCAGCGAAAAAACACAAGAAGAAAGGACACATCCTTGAGATGAGCTAGTTTTGGTAGATCTTTACCCTGACACAATCGGTCCTAGTTTCACTTGCTGTGATCTGTCTGTCAGAAAGTTCCTAATCCAAGCACAAATGAAGTTCACTTTGAGCTGCTCCAACTTTTTCACAAGGCTGTCTGGCTTGATAGTGTTTAAAGCTGAACTAAAATCAATAAACTGGATCCTAGGGTATTATTTACAACACTCAATTTGCTGCAGGACATAGTGGAGGTCCATGCTTTGCATGTCCGCTGCTGAAACCCTTCCTCTTGTAAGCATAGTGCAATGTCAAGCAGCTGCTTCCAAGGTCCCCAAGATATTATCATAGATTAAAAAAGTAATGGCATTACAGGATAGGGAAGTGATATTGAAGGATTAGGGTGCAAATGAGGGCCTCCAAATTGATAAGGGGAATGAAGGAAGAAAGATTACAGCTATTTCATATATTTAGTCCTGATAGGATATGCCTAAGGGAGATGTCATTAACATGTATAATAATGGGCAATACTTAAAAAAGAAAAATTTCATGTAAAATCCTTTTTAAGAAGATGCCCCTCTACCTGTATAACATGACACGCAGATCTCTAGGCTTCATCATGGAATAACAAGCCTACATAATCATTGTACTGGGGTCAGAAAATCAAATTTGCACCCAAACTCAATGCTTTACTGATTGCTCAACATTCTTTCAACTTCAAATGGACACCAAAAAGGCAAAAAATTCAGTTAGCACTAAAATAATACATTGCATAACACTTCAATGTTTCAAATCACTTTTTTGTGTCTGGTCAAGAAAAATATGAACATGCAAATGTTTGTCTGCTCAAACAATTATTAAAATGTGAATAAAATTGCATTCATTAGAAAATTCAGCGATAAATGTTATTCTCTAGTTTAAGCCATGACACTTTTTTTTCATCTTTTGAAATCCTATTATCATTCATACCATTAAACATTTGTAACATCCAAGGGGTGGTGGGCTTTCTAAAATGTACAACCACTACCTTTTATAATATATTTATACAATTTTAAGTGTTTGTTTTGTACTTATGTCAGAAATAACCAGGATACGTTTTGAATATTAAACAACTCCAAATGAACATAGTAATAAAGACGAATAGATTGTGTCTAATGCATTTTTTACATTTTATTTAATGAAAAAGAAAAGTGAAATAAGTGAAAAATAACTGTCCCTGTACCATACTAAGTAATATTCACAAAGTATAGCATTAAAGAAGATAAGGTGGCTAATGATCTAAAATTTAATAATACCTCCAAGATGGTTGAAATAGTCGTATGTCATTTCTACTGCACCACTGAGCTAGTTTGTCTATCTCCTTGCAATAGGCTGTCTCATATGCAACCTTGTGGTGCACCTATGTTGTTGGTCATAGATACAGACCATAGAGGTTGTTGCTGCATTCTGCCAGTGAGTAAGCTCTTGACCCATAAGCAAATATTTTGAGAAATATTGAGTTGGCTCTTATTGCTGAACAGGGTGCTCAGGTTTATAGTATTAAATGCTGAGCTGAAATCTACAAACAGATTCCTTGCAATAGTGCCAGGGTGATCCAAGTGTTCCAGCAGGTAGTGGAGGGCCAGATTAACTGCATCTTCAACTGACCTGTTTGCTCTATATGCAAATTGCAAGGGTTCAGTGTGGTTCTTAGTAAAGTCTTTTAGATATGTCAGCAACAGCCATTCAAAGCTCTTCATAGCTTAAGATTGGCTGCTATAGCCGATTAGGGCATCAGAATGAAGGTAGATCTTTTAAAACAAACCAGGATCACCCCTGAGTACCTCACAGGAGTGGGG
Source organism: Gastrophryne carolinensis (assembly GCA_027917425.1). Lineage (NCBI taxonomy): Eukaryota > Metazoa > Chordata > Amphibia > Anura > Microhylidae > Gastrophryne > Gastrophryne carolinensis. Next base: position 244,734,854 of record CM051239.1, on the reverse strand, counting down.
ACTAACAGGGGGGACACCTACGTACACGGCCGCCCGTGCCGCTTCGCTGGGTGAGAAAGAGATGTTAAGTAAACTGCCTGTGCTTAAATACCTTTAGGAGTAACTATTTCATGTTTAATGGCCAATACTATCGACAAATCTCAGGAGTAGCTATGGGGGCCAAGTGTGCCCCCTCAATAGCCAACCTCTTCTTGGGATGGTGGGAGGAATGTACCGTTAGTCCCCACTCCTTACTCCACGGTACTCACCCTTGCCAGGTTTGGTTTTCTCATTTGGCTCATTCTTCATGCTCCTTGATACTCAGTTGTTGTGGTTGGTCTTCACCTTTATGCTTAATGTTTGTTCTCAGATGTCCATGACCAGTTCTTTTAGGATATACACTCTTACACTCAGTCACTTTGTCACTAGCACTGTATTAGAGGGATTATAGTTATTTGCTGTATGAATTGTGTTTGTTTTATTTAGAGGTTTATAACTTATGCACTGTCACTTTAATGCTTCTTATATATCTGTATAGGATATTATTAGACCTGTCATTTTGTGCCGGCACAAAATAGTATACTGCTAGGAGTTTTACGTGATTATATTTAGGAGTTTCCAAGTTATTAATATGTTGTGGTTTAACAGCACTGGATGAAGTATGGGGTACTACAGTGGTTTTAATCTGTTAGTTTTTGTGATTGGTATGTCATGTTTTGTATGTCCTGATTCTTAATAAATAGCTTATTGACATTTATTTTGGTGCTCCTGTTTATTAGATCCATGGGCAGTGTCCCATGAGTCTAATTTTGTTTAGTCCACCGCTTACATTTCCTGATCTGAGCATTGCGAATTTTAGGTCTCTGTTTATAAACTGGGGCACCATGCAATGGTGGACGCATTCTTCAGGACTATGTAGCAACGGTTGAGTGTTTTATTGTCCCTAGTGGGGCATGTGATGTGTTGCCTGAACATAGGAGATTCACTGCTCAGTCTGGCACTTTTAAAGTCACCAAATATAATAATTAGTGCATCAGGGGACATTCCTTCCCAGTCTTAGATCTCATCAGTAAGTTTGGACAAGGATGTAGAAACCTTCGCCTGAGGGGGATTATACACACCAACCAGGATAAATGATGAGAATTTTAGAGGAGAGTAAAAGGGCCTATATCTGATGGTAAAGAATTCTAGGTCCATTGAGCACCCCTTGCCCAGAGGACCACACACCAGTTTGAATTAATATAAAAACAGATACCGCCACCCCTACCCTTTCCTGAGCTTGTAGAGTCTCAATCCACCTATGGATGCTGAAGCCAGGGAGGTTGATAAAATTGTATGGGTTTCAGCAAGCCACCCTCTGGCATTTCAAGCAGGTGGGTTGCTGCCCCCCTGCACTTTGAAGGAGTAAAAAGAAATAAACATAAAAAACATTCTTCTGGAAATCCCTCTCATTGTCCCTACCTTTTAGTGACATGGACAGACACATGGGAGATACCACAGACACTCCCACCTCTCCCCCTCTGAGGTATAAAAGCTTTCCTAGCCAGCAGCCAACCCATAGCCTTGACAAAACACCAAGGAAAGAGGAGGAGCAACCAAGGAAGACACAATAGGGTTGATTCAGAGAGACATAAAAAGACTTTCGCTTTTGTGTCGATCTGTTTTTTTTTTTAAATGTTCCCGCTCGCGTATGAGTGTACGAGTGATTCTAAGCATGCATCGCAAGCCTTCTGTAACGTCTTCATCCGTTCGTATGCCAACGAGAATTTTTCAGCTTTTTCATTTTCCAGCTTTCGTTTTCCGTTTATGTTACTCATGTTACAACATAGGCTTGCGTTTTTGCCCTTTTTCCATCGTCTCCTCCCACAAATCATTTACATTTCCTGTTATATTCAGATTTCCTTTTTCTATAAATAATCGTCCAGACGAAAATCCTTACGACCTTACGCCTGCGCACTACAAACTTAACTCATTAATGTGCTCGCCTACATATTGGGTTCACTCACTTTTGCTACAATGCTTAGCTAAATCACTTCGCACTCAGTATATTACTGCATTTCCCACCCCTAAAACTTACCCAAATCACTTCGCGGTCAGTATGTTCTTGCATTTCACACCACTAAAACTTACCCAAATCACTTCGTGGTCTCATTCTTCTTCCATTTCACACCCCTAAAAACGTACCCAAATCACTTTGCGGTCAGTATATTCTTGCATTTCACACCCCTAAAACAAATCCAAATTACTTCGCGGTCTCATTCTTCTTCCATTTCACACCCCTAAAACTTACCCAAATCACGTCGCGGTCAGGCGAATCTTTATATATCACTTTTTTTTGGCCCATTCGTTTTGTGGTAACCAACCCTTAATTAATGTATTTATAAAAGGAAATGACACAGAAACATTTTTTTTTAATATGAAATGGCAGTTTTCGTTTGCCATATTTATTTATTTTTTTTTTTGGTGTAAAAATTTAACAACTTTGTTTGTTTTTTTAAATGTCCATCTTTAATTTTTTTTTAGGATTTAAAAAAAATAATTTAACAAGTTCAAATTATATACACAGCAATGGCAGGCCCCAGAAGATTATTCTTCATTTGGGTTCCCCAACGAGTCGCGCAGCTCCTGCATCTCGCCCACCAACTTAAGGGCCCTGGCACTCAGTTGTGCCAGTCTGGCACGTGTGGTCCCTGTATAAAAAGGAGTAAATAATTATTTGTGGGCAAATACATGTTTAACAGCTGTGGAGGGAATGTTTATTAGGTTGCAAGCAAACTCATGAGGCCATATGTCATTATGCTAAGGAATTGATCAAAGGAAGAGGCCATATGTCATTATGCTAAGGAGTTAATCAAAGGAAGAGGCCATATGTCATTATGCTAAGGAATTAATCAAAGGAAGGGGCCATATGTCATTATGCTAATGCCATTGACTATGGCTTTATGTATCTTGGTGATCATGTCAATCCCCACATACTCCAAGTAATTACATTACAACTTCGTTGGTGGGCGAGCACGGCTTCGGGGACCACCCTCCATTCTGGGACCTGTCACTGCTGGGATGTTGAGGCTGTAGAGACATGTAAAATAGGGTCACTTCTAATGTCTGAGTCAACATTAAGCAAATGACAATTTGAATGTGTGTAACATCACCCACCTTCTCCATGTGCCTCCTGGGCCTGATCTGCTACAGTCTCTGCTCCAGATCATTCACCCACTACAGAATCATCTAGAAAAAGAGATTAAGGGAATCAGCTTTGCTTTTAATAGCATGTATGTGTGTGCAGTTACATTAAGAGTCACATACCAGAGGCTAATGGCTCCGTCGCTTGGGCCGACTCCCTGCCCACGCCGTGACGCCCCTCCTCTGTAGAAAGGTCCAGGGGCTGGTCGGAGGCTGCTTCAGGGGAGGGGTAGGAACGTCGCCCTGGAGATCCACCACCTTCACTTTCTGCTGCAGATTCATGCAGCACTGGCCGATCAAACTGCATACAAATATCTGTCACAATCCAATCAGTTGCCTAAATTACATTCCAAGACACATTTCTAGCCTCAAACTATCCTTCTAGATGCAAGTGACTTGGTTCGCATATGTGCTCACTAACTTCTGTTTGGCATGGAGTTTTACAAACTTTTCTAAACAACTGTTTCTTCCTGCGCTTCCTTAAGGCCTAGGCATGCATTTAGATTGCAAATCAAAGTCCTTACAATACACTTACGAGCATAATCAGCTCTTGTTGTTGATGGGTGAAGATCGTGGGCGCCATCTTGTTTCTTGTCCGCAGCAGATAAGAAATGCCCCAGCAGTTTCCGGGTTCCACGCGGCCAGACGAACGGCCGTACGCACGCATATGCGAACGCGTAAGCGTCATACCCAGTCATTAGTATTTAAAGGGTCCTGAACACACTAAAGCTAATAAAGTGCCTGTGCTAAGAGTGTTATATAGATTTCATAGGAGTAAAAGGACCAACCAGGGTAGGTGAACAAGACATACAACAAAAAAATATAAATACAGACCAACTGGGCCTCCCCCGTAAGTATGCCCGCCAACGCGTATCGTAACGTGTGCTCGTTACTTCCTCAGGACGACAATGAACAGGGGCCATGTATTCCTTCCCTATATACTCACAGTCATATTAAATAAGGAAGTATCCACCAATGAGACACCCGATGCAGAATAGGGATGGTTCCCCTCCCACCCATAAAAAAGGCGCCTGATCAGCCAACATCTATCACATCATCTATCACCAGCACGCGATATAATCAGAACAAATAGGCTGTGCGGCCCACTCTGGCCAGAAGTGCGGCAACACAGCAACTGCGTTCCAGCGTTGCCGTGCGACGCACCCGGCCGGAAGTGCACCACACAGCAACAAATAGAATTAATAAGCCGCGGATATCCTGCTTATGAAAAGCAAGGCATTGTAGATAAATCCGCGCCAGCGTTATAACAATTCTGTTGCTGTGACAATGTAAAATGTGAGGCTCGAGACAAGCTTCAGAAAACACACCCCTCGCTGCTGGCCCGAAGGAAGCAGGGACGGATGCGTATGTACCTAGAGGAAGGAGGGGGGAAGGGGGGAACGCGGGCGCGCACACCCGTCAGTGCCATCCGACAGTGGTGCCGACGGGTGCGTGCGCACGGCTCAGCGGACACCAGCGCACAAGTGCACGGTGACAAGAGAGACTGAAAGGGTGAGTATATAGGGAGGACATGAGGCGCACTGTTTACACAATGTTAAAACACATACAACAACGGATAGCCATAAAATAAAAAAAACAAATAAATAAATTTACATTTATAATTCAACAAAATTATCAGCAATAGACTATGATAATAAGACATTATGGTATAATGGGGCCAAAAGCGGAAAACCGCTAAGCACAGGTCCACTATATTAGCCAGCAGTGTACTGAGTTACAGAGGACCCAGCATAGCAGGAACAAAATAGTGCAGCTGCAAAACATGACAGAGCAGCTGAAAATTAGGCATAATCACCAAATATCAGTTAAATGGCCAGTTAGAATTAATCCAATTAACAATACTAATGCGTGAATGCCCTAATACCGGCAAAAAAGAAGGGACTCCACAATAAGCAAGCAACATGATGAGAACAAACCGGTCAAGGTAAGAGATGTTAGTCCTCTTCACAGACGGGCGGGGGTGTGTGGGGACCCTTATTGTCTACTGGTATTTGTTTGGGTTGTTTTGCCAAGTTTAGTGAGCACACTGTGTTACAATTATATACTTTCTCTCGTAAGAGATACTGGTGCTGTCCACCTTCCTTTTTGCCTTTGGCTGAAATCCCGGAGATGGAGGAGGATGCCAGCTTGATGGGACCTTCAGAACAGACCCCCCTGGAACCTAATCTGCCACTGTCCCAGCATGCTACTGCACCAAATCCTATGCAGCAGTGTGAAGCTGGACGCATGCTGCCAGCCCATTGTGGGCAGCAGGCTGAGACTGAGTCTACAGTCCCCAGTGGTAGCTCTGCTGCAGAGGTTTTGCCGAGCACACCTGGGACTCTTACTCACCCTAGAGGTCCAACATCTGCAGGCGCTCAAACCTGGGGAATTGGTAGACATAGTCAACAATGTAGACCAGTTTCCCAGGGGAGGCGCGTGCCGATCCTGGAGTCAGAGTGGCGCCATGACAACCATTACTTTCGGCAGGTGACTCAAAGAACCACAGAGCAGCTTACTGCACAATTAGAGACATTCAATAATACATTCACCACCATGCTGACTGAATTTTGGAAGAGCAACAGCCAGATGGCCACCTTAAATAATAACTTCACTGCCATTCTCGAGGAAGTTAGAATAAGCAATAGACAGATGCTGGAACAGTGGCAGATTATGAATGCCACACATGGCCAGGTGTTGGACCAACGCCAAGGCCCACCACCAGGGTTTTATGCCCAACATCCATATTAACACCTATTTGACCTGTATCTGCTCCACATCTTTCCTCTACATCCCCACTGTCTGGTGAGCGCTACCAAGATTGCCTTTTTTATGGCTTTGCTTGTTTGGTTTTGAATGTTGCCCATATAGCACATCATTAGAGTGCTGACATACCCCACTTGCCAATGCCTGAGCTAAAGCCTCACTGAAGCGGCCGCTCAAGCTGCCACGCTGCAGTCTTGGGCCTAATGAAACTGTAGCTGCCTCATGCTGTTTGTTGGCAATATTGGGGGACATTCTTGGCTGTGAAACAACTACATTTGGCCATGGCAAAGATTTGACTGGACTGGCATTAGGACTGGGAGTTATTGTTTGGGTGGACCAATAACTTACAGGCTTGGATGTGGCATAGGTATGGCTTCTTTTCACCTGTGCCTGTGGCAAATGTGGCCAAGCAGGGTGTGCATGTGGCCCTATGTATTCCTGGCCAAATCTTCCCCTGCAAATGGTTGCTCCCTATGTATGTTTATGTTATTGGGCAGGGAAACTTCAGCCTGGAGTGCATTACTTTACAACTCCTGGATGTGGCCAATTGCTAGGTGCCATGAGTCTGCACCAATGTATATTTATGTTTTACTATGTATGTACATGAAGTGGCCTTCAACTAAAAATTTACATATTTATCTCAAGTATACTGAATGTGACTTTAGCTGTTGTTGACTAAGTTGATGCATTAATGTTTGGGTTATTTTGAGATTACTGAAGGTTTTAAAAAAAAAAAAACATGCAAAAATGAAATGCATGAGGCTCAGATCATGTGTCAATGTTTTAGTAATTAATGCATTACTATTTTTTATAACAAATTAAAAAAGCCTTCACAAAGGCAAATCAAAGTCAAAATAACAACATAAATTCAGCAAACAAACAAAGGAAAAAAAAAAATATGCAAAATAGGTGGTAATCAAGTTGGCCCGCACAGCTTGGCCAGAGGCACTAGGTGTGCCAGGGTAGTGCTCAGCTGGCTCCTGGCTTGGTGGAGAGGGGGGCAGATCCACATACCGGGGGACACGCCCATGATGGCAAAGTTATGAAGGACACAGCAGGTGAGTATTATGTCTATGACCTTGTTGGGGTCATACTGGAGTGCCCACCCGGTATGGTCCAAACACCGGAAGCGTGTTTTTAACAGGCCAAAGGCCCTCTTCACAATGGCCCGGGTCTTGCGGTGCGCCCGATTGTAGGCCTCCTGGGCCGCATTCTGTGGCCGAAAGACGGGCGTCATCAGCCGGGGAAGTAGCGGATAGCCGGAATCCCCTGAAAGAATAAGAAAATATATAACATAAATTACACATTCGAAACAAACATTTTTTTACAACCGGTCGTTCACCCTGACTAAGAGCCTATCTTATATGTTAGCCACACCCTGTACATACAGATTGCTCACCTAACAAACATCCTACCAGCATCTACTGCATGTTATGAGCCTTTAAACATCAAAGATGGTGGCTCAGAGCAAATCAGGCAGCCTGCAAACAGGAAGTGGCTTTTGAATGTGCTGCTCGGCATTCTGGGATGTCTGACCTTTTCCGGACCCCAGCTCTGCTCTGTCTGAGCAAAGCACAGCTCTAACCCAGTTAGATAAAGGGCCAGCACACCATAGGTTAAATCAATAAACTTGTATTCAATGTTATACAGCAAGATGAGGTTCATACAGACCATTAAGCTGCATCAAAGTCCATAAGAGTGGGTTGTTGATAGCAACAGTGTCCATAAGCCGACGTTTCGGGGGTATAGCAAAACCCCCTTCCTCAGGGCAGACAAACAACCATGTAAAGGCAGCAGATGGCCTTTTATAGAGCAGAATTGTTGTGATTCCCGTCATAATGATGTCAGCGGGTCAGATTGTCACTCATTCATAACTAATTAGAGAAATATAAAATATAAAATAAGAATCTATACTCACCAAGCCGTCGGAGCGTGCCACAGAGGGCACAGCTCCGTCACCACCGGAAGCCGATCACTGCTGTGACCGGCGACGTCCCTGTCTGCCCGGGGAGGGGAGATGACGCTGGGCTCCAAGTCTGCCCAGTAACTGGTGACAGGGCGGCAGAGGCGACCCGATAGACCGCGCCTGCTGTCAGTCAGCCAGCTCACAGGGGCAGACGTCACCATTGCAGGGCGTCCGCTGGCATGGAAACCATGTCAGCGGCGCCCTATCCAGTGATCCTGCGCCGTCAACTCACCTTACCGGCAGTGAGAGCTGGAAGCTCCCGGCCTGGTGTCATTCATGTGGAAACTCTGTAATGCAGCAAAATAAACTGGTTGCAAACACATGGAAGAGGAAGAGAGGAGGGGAGAGAGAGAAAGAGAGAGCGAGAGCAAGAGGGAAAGGGAGAGAGAGAGAGAGAAAGAGAGAAAGAGAGAGAGAAGAAGAAAGAAGGAATGAGCATAAATGGGGATGTGATCGGTGGGCATAAGCAGACGGGCAGCAGGAAGAGTCCCGTGGACAAGCTAGGAAGAGGGCAGTGAAACCAGGTAAACCAGCAGGAGGAAATAAAATGTAGCTAGGGGAAGAGCAGAAACAGAGTCCCGTGGGTGAGCAGGGGGGACTAAAGTTGCCAAGCCAGAGAGTACCAAGCAGGGGAAGGCCAGTGTGACATACTGGGGGAGGGGACAGAAGAGGGATGAGGGGAAACGATGAAAGTATAAAAGGGGGAAAGGGGAACAATAAGGTGCGAAGGGAAGAGAAGAGAAGTAGAGAGACTAGGAAAAACACAGTGGGGAGCAGATGAAAAGGGAGAAAGAGAAAGAACACATAGACAGCGAGAAGATCAAGAGAGGGAGGAAACGCATAGGACCAACGGAGGGACAAAGCCAAGAAAAGAGGAACTGAAGGAGTAGAAAGAAAGGAAAGCAACAAATGGAACCAAGTAAGGAGGGTCAGAAGGGGAAATTGTTATAAAGAGAGAACCGCAAAGAAAGGAAGAGAAAAAGAAAAAGGGAAAGAGAAGAAAAGAGGGGGGAAAAGGAAAAAAGAAAGAAGAGAAAGAAGAAAGAAAGAAGGAGAAAGAAAAAAGAAAAAGGAAAAAAGACAGAAAGAAGAGAAGAAAGAGAGAAAAACGCCAGGCAAGAAAAGAGAGGAGACACATTAGAAAGAGATGGAAAAGAAGAAAGAAAGAAAAGGAAAAAAGGAAGAGGAAGAAAAAAGGAAAGACCAAGCCCAAAGAGGAAAAAGAAAAAGAAAGGGAGAAAGAAAGGAAAGAAAAGGCAGAGTGAAGAAAGAACAAAAAAGAAGGCAGGAAAATGAGCAAGTAGAAAGAGAGATAGTCCAGAAGACAAGAGAAAAACAGAATAAGAAGCTATACGCAACAGTGGTGATGGTACAGGTACTAAATCAACGTTGTGTGAGAAAACAAGAGAAGCCAAAAGAGGTGTTTAGACCTCTTGGTTGGACCGTGTCCAGTTCATGAATCCAATAAGCCTCACGTTGCAATAACCGAAGATGGCGGTCACCGCCGCGATGTGGTCGTTCAGCTTGTTCTATGACCATGCCGCGGAGCTCTGATGTCTGATGTTTGTGGCGTACAAAATGAATAGCTACAGGTTTGTCATAGTCAAGAGTCTCACCATCCTGATGTTTCTTGATGCTAATCCTGACGTCACTTCGATGTTGTTGAAATCTTTTCTTAAATGCCCCTATAGTTTTTCCTACATATAGTAGGCCACAGGGGCACTTGAGAAGATAAACGCAATAGTCTGTGAGGCAAGAATAGGTACCTCGGACCTTATATCGTCTCCCGGTGTGAGGGTGAGTAAATTCAGGACCCAAAATAAGTGAGTTGCACACATTGCAAGAGTTGCATCTGAAGCAACCCGTCCGGGAAGATATCATAACAGGTGGCTTCCTATATTTCTCCACTGGGTCAGCCCTCACTAGGGAATCCCTGAGGTTTTTACTACGTTTGTATACTTTCATAGGAGGGGTCTTCGCCAAGGGGCACAATGTTTTGTCTGAGGTCAGTATACTACTGTATTTTTTCATGACACGTTCAATCGTTGGAGCCGCTTGGTTGTATGTCACCATGAAGGGGACTCTTTCTACCTTGACCTCTCGTCCCCCAGCCATATTTGCTCAGCACGGTTTTGGGCCTTAATAAGTAATTCTTCTGGATAGCCCCGTGTGTGAAATTTTTCAATCATCCGTTGTAGTTGTTCTTTACGGGTATCGGGCTTGGTATTCACCCTGTATACCCTCAAAAATTGTGATATTGGCAAACTGTTGACAAGGGGTCTAGGGTGTGCGCTGTCAAATCTAAGCAGCGTATTTCTGTCTGTAGGTTTCGTATAGAGACCCGTGGCAATAGTGCCATCATCCTCTTTGGAGATTGCCACATCAAGGAAGGTCACATAGGTATCAGATATCTCGGGGTTGAAAGTGATAGTTGGAAAAACGGAATTGATGTGTTCAATGAACACATCCAAGGATTCTCTGTCTCCATGCTATACCGTGATGACATCATCAATATATCGTCCCCAATACCTGACATGTGCTGTATATGAGGGTAATGGAAAGATATATCGTTCCTCCAAGAATCCAACAAACAAGTTAGCAAAAGATGGAGCTATTGCACTCCCCATCGCAGTCCCAAGGATCTGTTTGAAAAATGTCTGTTCAAACCTGAAATAACTGTTGTGCAGGACGATCTCCAAACCCGTCACAATGTATTTAACTGGAATCTCTGGAGGGTTGCGTGTGAGGAAATGCTTGACTGCTTTTATCCCGTGATCATTCGGGATATTAGTGTAAAGTGAGGAAATGTCCATGGTCACTAACAGATCCTCTGGTTGAATCACAATCTCTCTAAATTTCTGCAGAAAGTCTCCAGTATCTTTCAGGTAGGATGGTAACAGGCGTACATATGGCTGAAGATAGTAGTCAAGCCATTGCGCTAATGGCTGAGTGGCTGAATCCGTGCCAGCTACTATTGGCTGAAATTTCAGCGGATGACACCCTTTATGGATCTTGGGTAATTCATATATAACCGGTGTGATAAGATACTCAATATCAATGTATTTCGCTGTTTGTTCACTAAGCCATCCATTTGCCAGACCTAATGAGATATATTGGCGCACTGTTTTCTGGATATCCCAAACCGTATTGTTAGAGATACGTTCGTAACTTACTGTATCAGACAGCATATCTAAGAGGCTCCGTCTGTACATGTCATAGTCCATGACCACAATCGCCCCGCCCTTGTCTGCAGGTTTCACAATAATAGTCCTATCATTGCTTAATTTGGACAGGGCCATCTGTTCTCCTTGTGACAGATTAGAGTGGTAACGTTTAGACTGCATGATCCGTCCCGTCTAACCCGCCCACTGCACTTTATCCCGCTCTCCTCTCCTCAGTAAGTGTCATGCATCTGATGGCGCTGATGGCGCTGACCCTATCCTAAAGTCAAGAACAGAATTGCAGCCCAGTGGGGGAAAGAATAACAAGTAAGTTACAAGAAACTAGAAATATATTATTTGGAAATGCTGGGGAATCAGTTTTTAAGGGTTTGTGCTTTGCTAATGATCATGGCTAAGGTCCGGTTTAACATGTCATCAAGGGGTCAAAACAGCCATAGGTTAAGACATGGGTCATCAACTATATTCATAGGCATACAGTGAAAAGGGAATGACATAGTTTGCAGAAACTTACCAAGGAGCCATCCACCTGATAATTCTCCAGACTCAAACCGACGATATAATCCTGATCTTCGCAAGATGTATGCGTCATGGGATGAGCCTGGATACCCGGCGAGCAGACTAAGGAACTGCATGTCCGGGGCCACCACTGCTTGCACATTCAGTGAGTGGCCCATTTTGCGGTTCCTGTAAAAAAAAAAAATATATATATATATATTAGCAAAGCAAGATAAACTACTCAAACACTAACTCCTAACACTCTCCAAAAAACATGTTGGACAATACAAATAACACTACGAACATAAGTAGATTTAAAGCCAAAAAGTGTATATATGTTGGAGAAAATAAAGATTAACATTCGAATGACTAATTAAGGTCCACATTAAAATGTTTGGCTAAGGCCTACATTAAAAACATTGCTGAAGGTATACACGGTCAAATGGGGCGCAGGGACACTTGAGAAGGAGGGATTAAGCTATACACGGTCAAATGGGGCACAGGAACACTTGAAAAGAAGGGATTAAGCTATACACGGACAAATGGGGCACAGGGACAATTTACAAGGAGGGATTAAGCTAGACACGGTCAAATGAGGCGCAGGGACACTTGAGAAGAAGGGATTAAGCTATACACGAACAAATGGGGTACAGGGACACTTGAGAAGGAGGTATTAAGCTATACACGGACAAATGGGGCACAGGGACAATTTACAAGGAGGGACTAATTGATATTTACAATACAGTTTGTCTAAAATAGATAAGAAAATGACATAAATGAACGTATCAGCATTTTTTCATGTTTGACTTTTATGTCAATGTAACTTGACAAGGTTATTTAGAATTTTAGTTAAACTATAGCTATGACATTCTTCAAATAGGGACTCACAGTAAAGAAAAAAATAGAAATGTATAAAAGTCAAATTATTTAGGCATTTCTTAATTATTACAGAGAATATATGAAAATGCCGGGTGACCGATGACAATTAAACCTCTGATTCGTATTTTTCATATTAGAAAAGTACCAGCTGGAACATTGGATACACTTGAAACTTTCAGCCAGCTGGCTAAATGAGTCAAACAAAACTTATTGCTTGGATGTTATTCAAATAATCACCGGTCCATCTGGTACAGAAATATAATACACAGAATAAAACTTTCTGTGTGACATTGCGTAGGCAATTTTTTTGTAAATAAGAATTGGAAATTAAATGTCTTTCATTGCTCTATTTTTGTGAGATCTTGTGTTCTCCTGGAGAATTCTACAATGTAATCACCTCCTTGTTCAGTTTTCAGGTTTGTAACAGTGAACAGTACTATTCATATTTTATCATTATTGGTTTGCATTGTCTTTAACTGCCCGTTGGTGGTCAAATTCCATCCTCTCCTTTCTTGCTGCCTATGGGCTGACCTTTGAGTTTATTACTACTCTTTTGCTTGGGGTAGATATAGATGTGGGGGTGGTGTGCACCCTCAATGACAATGACAGCATGTGAATTTTGGCATATGTCAGCACTGAGCTTGGCACTGCCAAGGCTTTTTTTCTTCTTACAGTTTTTTTCAAAGTGTACCCTCCCACAAGCATACAGCCTGGTGCACCAGGCATAGGGGTTGGTTTCCCAGGGTTTAGAGGCCAATTGGCCAGCCCCTGGCCCACCATTCACCAGCGCCTATGTCCTTCAGTATGGGTCTGTTGCTCTACCAGCATATTGATTCACACTGGGTTGTTATAGCTCTCCTGGTGCCCAAAAGAGGGTGCGGGTAATAGGGCAGCAATATAATGGCATGCCACCTGACAGCACTGGTTGGTTGTATGCCAGCTATGTCACCCTGTGAACTGGTATAGGGAGCCCCTGAACAGTTCACAAACAGTTAAGGAAAAAGAAGCCTCACAAAAAACAAAGGGGTCAGCCTGGGAAAAACAGGGAGATTTGCTCGGGCAGCTGAAGGACACAAAGTCATGTTGTGAATGGAGAAGGACACTGGCAAACAATGAAGCTTTGGGATAGAGAGCCCTGCTTTGTGAATTTGAATACAGCAGTCATCTTGTTTACAGATTGGATGAGTCCTGCTGATTTCAGATTAAACAGATGAGTAATCCATTTTAATATATGCTTATGCCCTGTTAGGCTTTCTGTGTAGTAACAGTGCTTGTAGCATTTTTGTATTTGTGCATTTTTTGAAAGCAAGGTATAAAAATAACTATTTAAAGCGCATCATCTAGCTTTTCCTCATAGTTACTGGAAAATTAACTTTTTAGACAACACAGTGTATACATATATTTCAGCTTTTAAATTGCCTTATACATTTAAGGGTTACAAATGTACTTAATATATTTTTTCTAAATCACAGCTGCAATATCCACTCACCGGTATCAGAGCAAGTTCAACATTCAGCTTGATAATGTATATGTCTGTGATGTTATTTTTCACATATGATATGCAAAGCAGACCTTCAGTCAAAAATGACAGTGGCCTATTCCGCGCAAGTTCTAAATTAGATTTAAAATTTGATAAAATTACTTACTCTGGTTTAGATCAAATTTATCCTAAAACAATTTATAATACTGAAAATTCACAGAGGGAACATATTGTACCCGATGTGTTCCCTCTGTCACTGTAAGTGCAAGACAGGCCCCCAGACAGTGCATTGTTTCAAGAACCATTCATATCTGCAGGAAATAGCATTAAAGTCACTGAGCACACACACTTTCTCCCACCTGATCCCACTTGAGAACAGTATAAAATCAGCAATTTCAAATCACCTGAAATATCTGATGGAATGTTAATATCATATGTATTCTAGGCTAAAGTGGTTTCTTTGCTTCAATTTCTGGGTTGTAAGGGGGAAAGGGAAGACTTGAACATGCTCTTCTAGGGTGAGAGAAACTTGTGGCTTTCCATGCTCACTCTCAATGAGAGTACCAAGGGACAAGGTAGCCCATGGGTTACTTTTTTGTGATGCTGGAGAAATGAGGACACTACCACTGCTTCTACTCTGCAGTGCAGAAAATAGAGGAGAGGCACAAGAAACAGGCATCAGGTGATCTGCTTGCCATTCGGTTTAAAGTCCCTTTAACATTATCAGTGTGGGATGCACATGGCTGGATATCCTTAACAGGAGTAAATATTGTAGAGCTAACCTAGGTGGGATGTGCTGCATAGGATCAAGCGTGTATTGCCAATACATATTCTATTTGTATAAGGTTTTTGGAATGTTGTTGCAGATATTGTGGGAATGTATAATGTTTGAATTAGATTATAAAAACTCAAAAGTATTTTATCTTTGTCTGTTGTGTGATAGAATTTTAATCACATCAATATCAAGGGCTGAGAATATCCTTTCAAACAGAACTGGTCTGGGAGTGTACACACTCCCCTGAGACACTGTGATGTATCAACTTATCAACTACATATCATGGCCCATTAAGTAATTCTCAAACAGACTGAAGGGGTGGTATCAGGAGACAATTTTTCTTACAGTTTGTGATATGTTATAGTGCTTGTATCATAGAAGATTTATTGCTTTATTACAATGCTGAATTTTACAGTTTAAGTGTCATTTGTTTGATAAACTACTTGTCCATTTTTTCAATTTCCATTTAGCAAAAATGAATACTACGTAAAGCTTACAGAGTCTATCAAACTAATTATACTAAAGCAAAGTATGTCATACATGTTTAATTACCTTAATGATCCAAGTCAACAAACATTTAATAATATCACACACAGTGAAATTACATCCTCCAATATGTTTAGGATTGTATATGTTTGACTAAATATTTTTCAGACCCCCATCTATTTCAGCAGTCATTTAGTCAAACTATTCTGGTATGCTAAAACAGCTGAATACCATTAATGTATATTTTCACTTTTTCTTTTTGAGTTACAGGCACCAGACACTTTCACGCCACAGGAGCCTAGAGGGTTTCAAGGGCAGGGCTGGTGCCAGCACTGGGAGTGCCAGAGCAAGTGTTGGGGGCTCCTGTACTCTGTAAGGGCCCACTCAGATTTAGACTGAGCTACAAAAGGATTCTCTGGTGGCCCCATGTGCAGACTTGCTCATGGTTAACCTTAGGACCAGAGGATGATCTGCAGCAATGGAGAAAGTGTTAAGAATTAGAGGGTGATTTGTGGCAGTTTAGATAGTGGTGAGGACCAAAGATTGATTGGCAGCAGTGGTGGACACTTTAGTGGCAGTGGAAAAGGTGATGAGGATCAGCTGAAAGTTAGCAGCAATGATGGAAAAGTGGCTGGGGAGAAGGCAGCAAGGACTGTAGGTGGTGATTGGCAGCTGGGGAGAAGGTGATGAGGACCAGAAGATGATAAGCAGCAGCAAATACAGCCTGGACTAGAGCGGTGGTCCTCAATAGGGATGAGCACATCGATCCGGATGAACCCGGATTCGTTCCGAATTTCATGAAAAATTTGATTCTGAACGAATCCGAATTTCCCGGCGATTCGATCGATCGAAGTTTTCCTTTAAACTCAATGACAGGCATTCTAAGATGGTGGACAGACATGTTCAGACATGTCCCCAGGGGCAAGTGACGATGGGACAGTCACATGCAGCCTATCAGCAGCCAGGAAGCCCGGTGACGTCACTGTGCTATATAAAGCGGCGGCCATTTTAATTTTGCGCACTTGAGACTTGCATTGCAGACAGAACGGAGCTAGCTGCAGACACGGACAGACAGTTAGTCATAGTTAGGTGAGAGTTAGCGATAGCTAGAGACAGTTACAGATAGGTAAAGAGAGAGACAGATAAATAGGGAGATTTAGAGTGGTAGACAGAGCTAGGGAAAGATAGGTTTAAAGCCGGAACAATCCAGCAGCATACACGTCACATTGACAGGGTGCCTAGTGCTGCCTATGATTCATATTTCATAATTACTGGGTTACTGTTAATATATTTGGTTTGGTTTAAATACAGCTGCACACTGTGCATGCAATGCACATGCTATTTAACCCTTTCTGCTATTTAGCCCTGAAGGCTATTTTAACCCTATCTGTTAAACAAAAGCATTTCTCATTATTGGATTAGTGTTAAAAGGTTCTGTTCAGCTTAAAATACATTACGCCACACTGGCATCCCAAGGCACATGCTATTTAACCCTATCTGTTCAACAAAAGCATTTCTCATTATTGGATTAGTGTTAAAAGTTTCTGTTCAGCTTAAAATACATTACGCCACACTGGCATCCCAAGGCACATGCTATTTAACCCTATCTGTTCAACAAAAGCATTTCTCATTATTGGATTAGTGTTAAAAGTTTCTGTTCAGCTTAAAATACATTACGCCACACTGGCATCCCAAGGCACATGCTATTTAACCCTATCTGTTCAACAAAAGCATTTCTCATTATTGGATAAGTGTTAAACGTTTCTGTTCAGCTTAAAATACATTACGCCACACTGGCATCCCAAGGCACATGCTATTTAACCCTATCTGTTAAACAAAAGCATTTCTCATACTTGGATTAGTGTTAATAGTTTTTGTTTAGCTTAAAATACATTACGCCACACTGGCATCCCAAGGCACAAGCTATTTAACCCTATCTGTTAAACAAAAGCATTTCTCATACTTGGATTAGTGTTAATAGTTTCTGTTCAGTTTAAAATGCATTACGCCACACTGGCATCCCAAGGCACATGCTATTTAACCCTATCTGTTAAACAAAAGCATTTCTCATACTTGGATTAGTGTTAATAGTTTTTGTTCAGCTTAAAATACATTACGCCACACTGGCATTCCAAGGCACATGCTATTTAACCCTATCTGTTAAACAAAAGCATTTCTCATACTTGGATTAGTGTTAATAGTTTCTGTTCAGCTTAAAATACATTAGGCCCCACTGGCATCCCAAGGCACATGCTATTTAACCCTATCTGTTAAACAAAAGCACTTCTCATACTTGGATTAGTGTTAAAAGTTTCTGTTCAGCTTAAAATACATTAGGCCCCACTGGCATCCCAAGGCACATGCTATTTAACCCTATCTGTTCAACAAAAGCATTTCTCATAGTTGGATTAGTGTTAATAGTTTCTGTTCAGCTTAAAATACATTAGGCCCCACTGGCATCCCAAGGCACATGCTATTTAACCCTATCTGTTCAACAAAAGCATTTCTCATAATTGGATTAGTGTTAATAGTTTCTGTTCAGCTTAAAATACATTACGCCACACTGGCATCCCAAGGCACATGCTATTTTAACCCTATCTGTTATACAACATAAGCGTTGATCAGCATCAGCTTCATGAAGCTACTTTAGTTTGCACTTGTTTTTGACTGCTTTCAATAAACCAGGCCGCAGGGCACCCCAAAGCTGCACCTAGCACCCTATCTGTTTATACTAAACAAGCAAATACATAAAAATGTCAAGCAGACAAGTGCCAGGATGTTCAAAGAGGAGTGGCAGAGGCCAAGATTCAGCAGGCAGAGCTCGCAGCAGACTAGGGGCGAGTGGCAGCAAGAGTCACGGTGAGAGACCTGATCTGCCAGTATCTGCTAGCGGTCGTGTCTCCACCAGTAACGCATCTGCCGTGGTAGATTGGTTAACGCGCTCATCAACATCATCACAAGTTACGTCTCAGACCCCCAGTCTAGGGTCGGTAGGTTCCTCTGACACAACCCTGAGTTGGCATGCCCTGAGAGCAGTCCCTGTCCTCCCATTGCCTCTGTCCTATGCCGTTCCCTCCCCCAGCGACGTATCCTATGCTTTGGGTTCAGCTCCACTCTTTAGTGAGGAGGACGATCAGATAGAGGACAGTCAGCAGCTACTGCCCAGCCATGAAATGGAGGTGGCTTCTTTAGCTCGGCAGACAAATAATGATGTGGACAGTGTCGTGGGTGTTGCGAGATTTCCAGCTTCTGCGCCAGACACTGTTGGGGAAGCCGAGAACATCAGTGATGTACAGCCATAACTCGGTGATGATGATGATGATGAAGCCGATCGCACTTGGGAGCCAGGTGATGAAGGGGCTTCATCGTCATCATCAGGAGAAGAGGGGCGCAGGTTGCCCCGGAGTCAGCAGCTCAGGCAGCAAGGTGTTAGCAGCATGGTATGCAGTCAGCATGGGGGCACAATTGTAAAGCCTGGAGCCAAACGGGGCCGGGGGCGGGGTAGAGCACCTGCTGCGTGGCAGGCTACCTTATCAGGAGGTAGTGGGGCAGGGGTTCCTGGAGTTGGCGACAATAGCAGCGAATCAGTGAGGCCTGTTGGTGGGAAAAGTAGCTACTCGGCAGTGTGGCAGTTTTTCCTAAAGCATCTGCAGGAGGGTAACATGGCCACATGCAAGATATGTAGGCAGAAGGTGAAGCGTGGCCAGGGCCCAAATGTTGGCACCACGGCCCTGCGTCAACATATGATGCTTCACCATAAAGCGACCTGGGAGAACCAAGGCTCCCAAGGGGTGGTCCAGTCTGCTTCCTCACCAAGTGGCACGCCGCTCCCAATTTCTGCCAGCCAAGGCTCCAGCACCTCAGCCGAAGGCAGCTGTGCGTCATACCCATCCTCTGTCGCTCCTGCTCCTCCTCCTCCTCCAAGTCATGCATCCCGCCAGCAATCCATCAGCGGAGCCATGTCCAAGAGACAGCAGTATGCGCCCACTCATCCTACGGCGCAGAAGCTGAATGTGCTCCTGTCCAAGTTGCTGGTGCTGCAGTCGCTCCCTTTTCAGGTGGTGGACTCTGCACCTTTCAGAGAACTGACAGCTTGTGCCAAGCCGAGGTGGAGAGTCCCAAGCCGTCATTTCTTTGCCAAGAAGGCAGTACCAGCGCTGCACACTTTTGTTGAACAGAAGGTGGGCCAGTCCTTGAGCCTGTCGGTGTGTAGCAAAGTGCATGGCAGCACCGACGTCTGGAGCTGTAACTACGGTCAGGGACAGTACATGTCGTTTACGGCCCACTGGGTGAATGTGGTCCCTTTGCAGCAGCAGCAGCAACTTGGACAGGCCACGCCACTTTGGCCTCCGCGCTCCCTGCCCATTGGGCCTGTGACACTGTGCGACTCGGCCTCCTCATCCTCCGCCATCTCCTCACCCTCCACTGTAGGCTCAAGTCTCAGTGCCCCTCCAGTGTACCATGTGTGCAGGGCACGGAGGTGTCACGCAGTGCTTCACATGGTTTGTCTTGGCGAACGGAGTCACACAGGGGAGGAACTGCTTAAATTTATTCATCAGGAAATCCAAACATGGCTTACTCCAAGAAAACTTAAAATGAGAATCATGGTTACCGACAATGGGAAGAACATTTTGTCTGCGCTGCGCCAAGGAAGGCTGACCCATGCCCCCTGCATGGCTCACGTCTTCAATCTGGTTGTCAAGCTGTTTCTGAAGTGTTCCCCCCATATGCAAGACATCCTAACAACTTCAAGGAAACTTTGCATGCACTTCAGCCACTCATACACCACCAAACACATCCTTCTTGAGCTACAGCGTCAGAACGGTATCCCCCAACATAGTCTGATTTGCGATGTTTCCACCCGTTGGAATTCTACCCTTCACATGTTGGACCAATTATATGAACAGAGAAAAGCCATCACGGATTTCCTGATGATCCAAGCGGATAGGGGGACTCCCCTGTGTAACTTCAATGTCAACCAGTGGCAGCTCATACGTGACACCTGCCGTTTGCTCAGGCCCTTTGAGGAAGCCACTTTATTCGTAAGTCGGCAGGATTATGGGATGAACGACGTGATTCCACTGCTTCATGTACTACAGCACCTATTGGAAACCATGGCTGGTCAGGGCACTGGAGACATGGCGTCTACATCTTACGGCCACATGAACCCCGTTGGAGCTGAACTGGAGGAGGAGGAGGAGGAAGAGGAGGAGGAGGGGCACAGTGAAGCACAGTTTAGGCTTGGCGAAATGGCTGGTTTATCTAGTCAGCGGACAGGAGAGGAGGAGCAGGAGCAGCCAGAGGAGCTAGAGGGTTTTGAGGAAGGCGAGACAGAGGACCCGGACACACCGTGGCAGTATGCAGTGGAGATGGAGACAGGTAGTCCATCCGAGTCACTTGCGCAAATGGCAGGAAGCATGCTCACGTGCTTGCGTAGTGACCCCAGAATTGTTTCCATTTGTCGGCGGGATGACTTCTGGCTGTCCATCTTATTGGACCCTCGCTTCCGGCACAAAATGGGGGCATTTTTTAAACCTGCCGAGAGGGAGGACAAACTGAACTACTACAAAGACATTCTACATAGTCAGTTGGCCGATGCCTATCTGCGCCATGGTCCATACTCTTGCAGGTCTGACTCGAGGGGACCTCTGCGCTCACCTTCCACTGCCATGGCTGCTGGGGGGGGGTCGGCAGGAGCAGCAGCAGCAGCTCCATCAGCAGCAGCCTCAGTCTTCAGTCGCTAATGAGTAGCTTTCTACACCCGCATAGTGAGGCTACTCATGAGCAACAGGAAGACCTGGAGCAGGACCTCAACCAGCAGGTCATGTCATACCTTGACATGACCATGCCAACACACCTTGAGGATCCGCTGGACTTCTGGGCAGCCAAACTTGATTTGTGGCCGCAACTAGCAGAGTTTGCCCTGGAAAAGCTGTCCTGCCCGGCAAGTAGCGTGCCATCTGAGCGGGTGTTTAGTGCGGCGGGGGCCATAGTTACGGCGAGGAGAACTCGTCTGTCAACTAAAAATGTGGAGAGACTCACCTTTGTCAAAATGAATCAGGGATGGATCAGCCAGGATTTCCACCCACCAATGCCTGATGCATGCGACTAGATTCAGCATGGTGTCACGTTTTACACTTTCCAAATGGTGCAAAACATATTTATGTCTTTAGGCCAATTTTTGGGCTCCTGCTGATGCCAACTTCAGGGTGTGCCTTCCAACCAATTTTTGGCCTCCTGCTGCTGCTGCTTGCAACTCCAGGGTGTGATTCATCCAATTTTTGGGCTCCTGAAGCCAACTCCAGTGTGTCTTTCAAGCTAGGTTTGGGCTGCTGCTGCTGCTTGCAACTCCAGGGTGTGATTCATCCAATTTTTGGGCTCCTGTCTGCTGCCAACTCCAGTGTCTCTTTCAGCCAATGTTGGGCTTCTGCTGCTTGCAACTCCAGGGTGTGATTTATCCAATTTTTGGGCTCCTGAAGCCAACTTCATTGTGTCTTTCAAGCTATTTTTGGGCTCCTGCTGCTTGCAACTCTAGGGTGTGATTCATCCAATTTTTGGGCTCCTGAAGCAAACTCCAGTGTCTCTTTCAGCCAATGTTGGGCTCCTGCTGCTGCTGCTTGCAACTCCAGGGTGTGATTCATCCAATTTTTGGGCTCCTGCTGCCAACTCCAGTGTCTCTTTCAGCCAATGTTGGGCTCCTGCTGCTGCTGCTGCTTGCAACTCCAGGGTGTGATTCATCCAATTTTGGGCTCCTGCTGCCAACTCCAGTGTCTCTTTAAAGCAATGTTTGGGCTCCTGCTGCTGCTTGCAACTCCAGGGTGTGATTCAGCCAATTTTTGGGCTCCTGCTGCCAACTCCAGTGTCTCTTTCAGCCAATGATGGGCTCCTGCTACTGCTTGCAACTCCAGGGTGTGATTCATCCAATTTTTGGCCTCCTGCAGCCAACTCCAGTGTGTCTTTCAAGCTATGTTTGGGCTCCTGCTGCTTGCAACTCCAGGGTGTGATTCATCCAATTTTTGGGCTCCTGCTGCCAACTCCAGTGTCTCTTTCAGCCAATGTTTGGGCTCCTGCTGCTGCTGCTTGCAACTCCAGGGTGTGATTCATCCAATTTTTGGGCTCCAGCTGCCAACTCCAGTGTCTCTTTCAGGCAATTTTTGGCCTCCTGCTGCTGCTGCCAACTCCAGGGTGTCTTTCAAGCAATGTTTGGGCTCCTGCTTATGCTGCTGCCAAATCCAGGGTGTGCCTTCCAGCTAATGTATGTGCTCCTGCTGCTGCCAACTTCAGGGTGCCTTCCAGCCAATTTCTAGGTTCCTGCTACTGCTGCCAACTCCAGGGTGTGTCAGTCAATTTTTGGGCTCCTGCTGCTGCCAACTCCAGTGTCTCTTTAAAGCAATGTTTGGGCTCTTGCTGCTGCTGCTTGCAGCTCCAGGGTGTGATTGAGCCAATTTTTGGGCTCCTGCTGCCAACTCCAGTGTCTCTTTCAGCCAATGTTGGGCTCCTGCTGCTGCTTGCAATTCCAGGGTGTGATTCATCCAATTTTTTGGGCTCCTGCTGCCAACTCCAGTGTCTCTTTAAAGCAATGTTTGGGCTCCTGCTGCTGCTGCTTGCAACTCCAGGTTGTGATTCATCCAATTTTTGAGCTCCTGCTGCCAACTCCAGTTTCTCTTTCAGCCAATGCTTGGGATCCTGCTGCTGCTGCTGCTTGCAACTCCAGGGTGTGATTCATCCAATTTTTGGGCTCCTGAAGCCAACTCCAGTGTCTCTTTCAGCCAATGTTGGGCTCCTGCTGCTGCTGTTTGAAACTCCAGGGTGTGATTCATCCAATTTTTGGGCTCCTGAAGCCAACTCCAGTGTGTCTTTCAAGGTATGTTTGGGCTCCTGCTGCTTGCAACTCCAGGTTGTGATTCATCCAATTTTTGGGCTCCTGAAGCCAACTCCAGTGTCTCTTTCAGCCAATGTTGGGCTCCTGCTGCTGCTGCTTGCAACTCCAGGGTGTGATTCATCCAATTTTTGGGCTCCTGAAGCCAACTCCAGTGTGTCTTTCAAGCTATGTGTGGGCTCCTGCTGCTTGCAACTCCAGGGTGTGATTCATCCAATTTTTGGGCTCCTGAAGCCAACTCCAGTGTCTCTTTCAGCCAATGTTGGGCTCCTGCTGCTGCTGTTTGCAACTCCAGGGTGTGATTCATCCAATTTTTGGGCTCCTGAAGCCAACTCCAGTGTGTCTTTCAAGGTATGTTTGGGCTCCTGCTGCTTGCAACTCCAGGTTGTGATTCATCCAATTTTTGGGCTCCTGAAGCCAACTCCAGTGTCTCTTTCAGCCAATGTTGGGCTCCTGCTGCTGCTGCTTGCAACTCCAGGGTGTGATTCATCCAATTTTTGGGCTCCTGAAGCCAACTCCAGTGTGTCTTTCAAGCTATGTGTGGGCTCCTGCTGCTTGCAACTCCAGGGTGTGATTCATCCAATTTTTGGGCTCCTGAAGCCAACTCCAGTGTCTCTTTCAGCCAATGTTGGGCTCCTGCTGCTGCTGCTTGCAACTCCAGGTTGTGATTCATCCAATTTTTGGGCTCCTGAAGCCAACTCCAGTGTGTCTTTCAAGCTATGTTTGGGCTGCTGCTGCTGCTTGCAACTCCAGGGTGTGATTCATCCAATTTTTGGCCTCCTGCAGCCAACTCCAGTGTGTCTTTCAAGCTATGTTGCGCTCCAGCTGCTTGCAACTCCAGGGTGTGATTCATCCAATTTTTGGGCTCCTGCTGCCAACTCCAGTGTCTTTTTCAGCCAATGTTTGGGCTCCTGCTGCTGCTGCTTGCAACTCCAGGGTGTGATTCATCCAATTTTTGGGCTCCTGCAGCCAACTCCAGTGTCTCTCTCAGCCAATTTTTGGCCTCCTACTGCTGCTGCCAACTCCAGGGTGTTTTTCAAGCAATGTTTGGGCTCCTGCATATGCTGCTGCCAACTCCAGTGTCTCTTTCAGCCAATGTTTGGGCTCCTGCTGCTGTTGCTTGCAACTCCAGGGTGTGATTCATCCAATTTTTGGGCTCCAGCTGCCAACTCCAGTGTCTCTTTCAGGCAATTTTTGGCCTCCTGCTACTGCTGCTGCTGCTGCCAACTCCAGGGTGTCTTTCAAGCAATGTTTGGGCTCCTGCTTATGCTGCTGCCAAATCCAGGGTGTGCCTTCCAGCTAACGTATGTGCTCCTGCTGCTGCCAACTTCAGGGTGCCTTCCAGCCAATTTCTAGGTTCCTGCTACTACTGCCAACTCCAGGGTGTGTCAGTCAATTTTTGGGCTCCTGCTGCTGCCAACTCCAGTGTCTCTTTAAAGCAATGTCTGGGCTCTTGCTGCTGCTGCTTGCAGCTCCAGGGTGTGATTGAGCCAATTTTTGGGCTCCTGCTGCCAACTCCAGTGTCTCTTTCAGCCAATGTTGGGCTCCTGCTGCTGCTTGCAACTCCAGGGTGTGATTCATCCAATTTTTTGGGCTCCTGCTGCCAACTCCAGTGTCTCTTTAAAGCAATGTTTGGGCTCCTGCTGCTGCTGCTTGCAACTCCAGGTTGTGATTCATCCAATTTTTGAGCTCCTGCTGCCAACTCCAGTTTCTCTTTCAGCCAATGCTTGGGCTCCTGCTGCTGCTGCTTGCAACTCCAGGGTGTGATTCATCCAATTTTTGGGCTCCTGAAGCCAACTCCAGTGTCTCTTTCAGCCAATGTTGGGCTCCTGCTGCTGCTGTTTGCAACTCCAGGGTGTGATTCATCCAATTTTTGGGCTCCTGAAGCCAACTCCAGTGTGTCTTTCAAGGTATGTTTGGGCTCCTGCTGCTTGCAACTCCAGGTTGTGATTCATCCAATTTTTGGGCTCCTGAAGCCAACTCCAGTGTCTCTTTCAGCCAATGTTGGGCTCCTGCTGCTGCTGCTTGCAACTCCAGGGTGTGATTCATCCAATTTTTGGGCTCCTGAAGCCAACTCCAGTGTGTCTTTCAAGCTATCCCCTCGATTCAAAGAGCAAAAGTTAATTGATTTCGGATCGAGAATCGTAAGTTTGGGTGTGTGTTAGTCATTTTTTCCTGTTTTTTTGGCCATTTCCGACTCGCACGAGCCTACGTTCGAATGCATATATGCTCTTACGATCATCGCAAGTTCGTGCGTAAATTTTAGGATCAAAACGTAAAACTTAGGATCAAATCCTAAAACTTAGGATCAAAACGTAAAACTTAGGATAATTGGATGTGTTTTGGTGTGATTCAGAGAACAGTTTTCAAACCTCTAAATACGTTTTAAAAGAAAGCCACTGCCGACACCTTTTAGCAGTCGGATTGCTGTTCTTGAACAGGTTTTTTGGCTATGTGGAGGAGTCTGCGCGTCTGGAGCTCCAATGAACTGCATGTATCAGCATGGCCGAGGCCATAAATTGTATGGCAATGCATACCTGATTCATGTATGCCTTATAAAAGCATTTTAATGTGGACCTTAATTAGTCCTTTGCATGTAAACCTTTATTTTGAAATCTATTTGCGTTAATGAAAGAAACTTATGTCCTTTGGTATTTATTTTTAAATTGATGTACTAGAATAATATTTTTAGTTTGAATTTATTGGTGTAGTTGTTTACCTTTGCTTTGTTTAATTATTTAAGCAGATCTTTGGTCAGATGCATCACACTTACTGAGGAGAGGAGAGCGGGATAAAGTGCAGGATGTGGGTTACTGCTGTATTTTGCACAGACACAGCAGAGCTGGGGGCACGGAAAGGTCAGAAATCAAAGAATGCAGAGCAACACAGTCACAAGGCCCTTTCTGTTTGCAGGCTGCCCGATAATACCTGAGCCGCCATCTTGGCTGTTTCTAGACTCATAACATGCAGAAGTTGCTGGGTTTTTTTTATATTTGAGAGCAATCTGTATGTAGAGGGTGTGGGTAACCACACCAAAAATTTTAAGTTGTACCATTTGAAGCCAAAATATTAAAATTAAATCCACAAGTAAAAAATGCAAGTTAACTAAAAATTAAACAAAGTAAGATTTACTTATGCAAATGCATTCATTAATGGTTGGTTACTACAAAATGAATAAAATAAAGAAAAATAAGACCAAATATTTAGAATGCACTTTAATGAGGTAAGTTTGTAGTGCGCAGCTGCAAGATCAGAAGGATTTACGTCCAGACAAAAAAGGAAAAAGGGCAAAACCAATGTTGCAACCTGAGAAATGAAACGGAAAATTCAGGATGGAAACTGACATAGGTCTGATTCCCGAACTGCCATACGAACGGGCGTACATTTTAGGATAGAAACGTATTTGCTTATAGAATCACTCGCAAGTTCATACGAACGCACGAGCGGACGTGAAAAATAGGATGATCGGCACCAAAATCAAAGCTGTTACATGTTTCTTTGAATCGACCCTTATGTGTGGGCTCCTGCTGCTTGCAACTCCAGGGTGTGATTCATCCAATTTTTGGGCTCCTGAAGCCAACTCCAGTGTCTCTTTCAGCCAATGCTGGGCTCCTGCTGCTGCTGCTTGCAACTCCAGGTTGTGATTCATCCAATTTTTGGGCTCCTGAAGCCAACTCCAGTGTGTCTTTCAAGCTATGTTTGGGCTGCTGCTGCTGCTTGCAACTCCAGGGTGTGATTCATCCAATTTTTGGCCTCCTGCAGCCAACTCCAGTGTGTCTTTCAAGCTATGTTGCGCTCCAGCTGCTTGCAACTCCAGGGTGTGATTCATCCAATTTTTGGGCTCCTGCTGCCAACTCCAGTGTCTTTTTCAGCCAATGTTTGGGCTCCTGCTGCTGCTTGCAACTCCAGGGTGTGATTCATCCAATTTTGGGGCTCCTGCAGCCAACTCCAGTGTCTCTCTCAGCCAATTTTTGGCCTCCTGCTGCTGCTGCCAACTCCAGGGTGTTTTTCAAGCAATGTTTGGGCTCCTGCATATGCTGCTGCCAACTCTAGGGTGTGCTTTCCAGCTAATGTATGTGCTCCTGCTGCTGCCAACTTCAGGGTGCCTTCCAGCCATTTTCTAGGTTCCTGCTGCTGCTGCTGCTGCCAACTCCAGGGTGTGTCAGTCAATGTTTGGGCTCCTGCTGCTGCCCACTCCAGTGTCTCTTTAAAGCAATGTTTGGGCTGCTGCTGCTTGCAACTCCAGGGTGTGATTCATCCAATTTTTGGGCTCCTGCTGCCAACTCCAGTGTCTCTTTAAGCCAATGTTTGGGCTCCTGCTGCTGCTGCTTGCAACTCCAGGGTGTGATTCATCAATTTTTTTGGGCTCCTGAAGCCAACTCCAGTGTGTCTTTCAAGCTAGGTTTGGGCTGCTGCTGCTGCTTGCAACTCCAGGGTTTGATTCATCCAATTTTTGGGCTCCTGAAGCCAACTCCAGTGTCTCTTTCAGCCAATGTTGGGCTCCTGCTTCTGCTGCTTGCAACTCCAGGGTGTGATTCATCCAATTTTTGAGCTCCTGCTACCAACTCCAGTGTCTCTTTCAAGCTATGTTTGGGCTCCAGCTGCTTGCAACTCCAGGGTGTGATTCATCCAATTTTTGGGCTCCTGCTGCCAACTCCAGTGTCTTTTTCAGCCAATGTTTGGGCTCCTGCTGCTGCTGCTGCTTGCAACTCCAGGGTGTGATTCATCCAATTTTTGGGCTCCTGCAGCCAACTCCAGTGTCTCTCTCAGCCAATTTTTGGCCTCCTGCTGCTGCTGCCAACTCCAGGGTGTTTTTCAAGCAATGTTTGGGCTCCTGCATATGCTGCTGCAAACTCTAGGGTGTGCTTTCCAGCTAATGTATGTGCTCCTGCTGCTCCCAACTTCAGGGTGCCTTCCAGCCATTTTCTAGGTTCCTGCTGCTGCTGCTGCCGCTGCTGCCAACTCCAGGGTGTGTCAGTCAATTTTTGAGCTCCTGCTGCTGCCCACTCCAGTGTCTCTTTAAAGCAATGTTTGGGCTGCTGCTGCTTGCAACTCCAGGGTGTGATTCATCCAATTTTTGGGCTCCTGCTGCCAACTCCAGTGTCTCTTTAAGCCAATGTTTGGGCTCCTGCTGCTGCTGCTTGCCACTCCAGGGTGTGATTCATCAATTTTTTGGGCTCCTGAAGCCAACTCCAGTGTGTCTTTCAAGCTAGGTTTGGGCTGCTGCTGCTGCTTGCAACTCCAGGGTTTGATTCATTCAATTTTTGGGCTCCTGAAGCCAACTCCAGTGTCTCTTTCAGCCAATGTTGGGCTCCTGCTGCTGCTGCTTGCAACTCCAGGGTGTGATTCATCCAATTTTTGGGCTCCTGCTGCCAACTCCAGTGTCTCTTTCAAGCTATGTTTGGGCTGCTGCTGCTTTCAACTCCAGGGTGTGATTCATCCAATTTTTGGGCTTCTGCTGCCAACTCCAGTTTCTCTTTCAGCCAATGTTTGGGCTCCTGCTCCTGCTGCTGCTTTCAACTCCAGGGTGTGATTCATCCAATTTTTGGGCTCCTGCTGCCAACTCCAGTGTCTCTTTCAAGCTATGTTTGGGCTCCTGCTGCTGCTTGCAACTCCAGGGTGTCATTCAGCCAATTTTTGGGCTCCTGCTGCTCCTGCTGCCAACTCCAATGCCTCTTTGAGCCAAATCCAATGTTTGGGCTCCTGCCGCTGCCAGCTCCAGGGTGTGTTTTTCAGGCACTATAGGGGCCCCTCATAGCGATGCCACCTCAACTCTCTGTAATTGTGCTGCTCTGTGATTCTAATAGCGATGCCTCTGATCTGCATGTCCTAATTATTTACAGTATTATTTCACTAACCCAGCACGCATCCTATGCGTGTTACAGCAAGGCAGAATGGTTTACAACCCTATTGAGGCTCTAGGAAGCTCAGAAAGAGCCATTTTTAATAGCGATTCCTCACGAATAAATTCGGGTCGAAACGATTTTTGTCGGAAAATTCGACAAATCGAATTTTTCAAAAGTTCGCTCATCTCTAGTCCTCAACCTTTTTATGCCAAGTACCCACTAGTAACAAACAGTTACAATCAAGTACCTCTAAAGTAAAGATCAAATATTGATGTTACCAAAAAAGTAGGTTAAGGGCCATGTAGCACCTTTTAACTCTTTTAGTGCCATCTCCGTGAGTCTCACGTAGCTGCCTCTCCAATCGTTGATACTCACATAGCTGACTTTAAACCACCGTAAAAAAAGTAAGTAAAGAGAAAAACCCAGCTGACTCCTTGATCCATCCGGCCGTGTCTTCTCTTCACCAGGGGGCATCCGATTCCCGCTCCCTGAGGGCTTGTCCAGCTTCAGAAGAAGGCCCCAATAAGCCCCCCTATCGCTCACATCTCTGCAGACAAAAGAAAATAGAATGACATTTACTCACCTGCATCTGCTTTGATCCCCTGTCTCCCCACCCCCTCCACCAATCACTGACAGGATCTGTCATTGGTGATCGTCGCAGAGCTGATTAAAGGTGAGTAAAGAAAATAGTAAATAAAAGTAATAAATGCAATTTTTTTCTGTTTTTTTTTTTTTTTACTTTTAACCCTTTGCTAACTAGTAACAGATCCATGAGACCCCTATACAATTTCACAGGGCTTGGGGGTCAGGCAAGTCACCTACAGCAAGCGGTTGATGTTCCATTAACTCCACGCCTTTTTTTATTTTTTAACCCTTTTTAACCCTTAAAAAGCCAAACCTCCCACCCTCCAGAGGGGGGACCCTATGTCATTTTTATAATTAATCCTTAATGTCCCATGACTCAGCAGGTATGAAAGCCTTCCAGCAGCTGCAATAGAGCAGAATCCCACGTGATCAGCGTGGGACACAGTGCTCTGGAATAGATGATTGGTAAGAATAAATTAATGTGTGTGTGTGTGTTTAACATTTAACCCTTTGTGATCTGGTATGGTATTCATGAGACTCTTATACCAGTTCACAAGGCTCGGGGGTCACAGGTGACTTGCCATTAACCCCCAGCCCCCATAACATGCCTCCTCAAAGCCCAGGGGGGGCATAAGAGCCCAGGGCCATGAAGGCTACGTGGACTTGTAGCCTTCAGGGCTGGGGGCCATCGATGCTGACCTCCGCACACTGTTCTACAAGCTCCCATAGCTGGTGCCCAGGCTGCATATGCTGGTTTACACTGCTTACATTTTTCTTGCACTTGGTCACTTTAGCACTTATAGTATCATTTGAGTTGTTTATTAATTGTATATATAGCACATAGAACTTTTTGCTTGAAGCACTAGGATTCATTCAGTTTTCATAGGGACATATGCTTGATATCTGACCTAGTTAATTGTGCATTACCACCAGCACCCTCTAGTGGAATGTTCATACAATCAGTTTTAATGTATTTTAACCTATGTAGTGTTTAGATGAATTCATAAAAGTGATTATTGTTATCATTTAAATGGAGTGGTGCAGATTGTGTCTTGGGGTTGGGGGCTGTGTGGAAGCCTCCTTATTGTATATATGTGGGATTCAGGTACCCAAGCCTGCACACTTCTTTGATTAATTGTTGTTGGTGTGGCCTTTTGCTCTGTATTTACTATTTTAAATAAAAACAAACATTAAAAAACAGTGGAAAAAAACAGGGCATTTCATGTTAAAGCCTAAATCCTGCCAAAAATATATATAATTTTCCTGGAAATCCCTGCAAGAATCATAGTTAAACATAGCACAAAATGGTGAGAAATGGCCTGTCAAGAGAGGGTGACACAATCTCAAGTAGGCTCACAGTTAACAGGGTTAAAAGTTCCTATGCATGTTGGGCATTGTTCTGTCCAGGGGGACCTTGAGCCTTCAGATTTAGCTTTGTTTTTTTTCTTGTTTGTATATTGATATTTTAGAAGATTCATTTTATTTTGCTTTTTTTATAATTTTTTTAGGAAAACCCTGTGCAACCGAAGAATTCTTTGAGGGATTACTTCCAGAGAGATGAGCCCACTACAAGTTGATTTGCAGGGGATATTTTGCACTTTGTCTGCAGAGCTCGAATTTTCAAGTACATTTACCGTTACCTGCATGTTTTAGTTTGAGGTGGTTAGCAGCTCTTCCCTTGACAGTACCTGTGCATGCTGGTTAGTGTTCTGTTTGGGGGATGTTGGTTTTCAGATTTATCTTGTTTTTTTCTTGTTTGCAAATAATCATTTTTGAGGAAAAGGTGGCTTTGATTTTGCTTTTTTATTCTTTTTTTATGGAAACGCTGTGCAAACAAAGAATTAATCGAGGGATTACTTCCAGAAAACTTTGCCCACATCAACAAGCTTGGTACACATAGAAAGTTTGAGTCTGCTCTTCAAGGGAATATATAGTTTGTGGGGCGGATTTCAAATGTAAAGGGTTGTTTCTCTTGAAAAACTGCAAGGTGCACATAGCAGTTGTAAAGCACTGTTTTAGTTTGGGGGAGTCTCCTAGGCAGGAAATGATGCCTACTAATTCATATGTGGTACCGTTGTAACAGGGAGAAATTGGGTTTTTACACGCAATATCATTTTATTGAAAAACCATAAAAAAATCAATAGATTTTTTTTGCAAATATTTCACCCAAAAATGAGAATACACAAAAAATGGCAAACAAGGCAGTTCATGTTAAAGCCCAAATTTGAAAAATATATATAGTGTTCCTGGGAAAATCCCTGGACATCTTACAGTTGAACATGTATAGTGAAAAATGGTCTGGCAACAGAGGGTGACAAAATCTCTAGGTAAGCTGGCACTTAAAGGGTTGGAGAAGGAAAGGGTACTTTTTCCAGTTAAAATAATATGCAAGAATTATATCAACTTCCCTGTTGGTGCACCCCTGAACATTGCTGTTCAACCCCTGGGTACATGCACATGTACCACAGGTTTAGAAACAGTGGACTATAGGACAATCGATATAGAAGGCAGTGAAGAGGGAACTGAGGACTGGGGTCGATTTGTGACAGGAAGACAAGGAAGACCCATCATTGGCAGCAGATCTGAAAGGTTATAGGGTGCATCGAGGCCCACTGGGACTCTGTCGCCCAATGGCCTACATGAGCCTGGAGCCAGCCCTAATGCAGGTAATGGGGTGGGCATCCAGGTCACTTTTGGACTCCTTTAGTGTTCTCTTTCCTCTAGCATTAGTGGATGTCCCTGTGTAATTAGATCACACCTCAGGTGTCCCTTTTCATGATTTATGGTCCTACAAATGAGAAGTGCATTTTCTATTGCATAAATTTGCGCACCAGCGCATGCCCCAGCGCAAACTTGTGCCTAAAAAATTCTGCAAGAGCATCTTTGTGGTCAGCAATTTGCATCTGCGCTTGATTTATGATCTGAAGTTAATTGTTCCAGCTGTCTTAAATACACTTGCTGGTGGGAGTGAATTTGCACCAGCTCTGAGGTGGAGGAAAA
Source organism: Gastrophryne carolinensis (assembly GCA_027917425.1). Lineage (NCBI taxonomy): Eukaryota > Metazoa > Chordata > Amphibia > Anura > Microhylidae > Gastrophryne > Gastrophryne carolinensis. The sequence goes on along the minus strand of CM051239.1, from coordinate 244,702,353 downwards.
GCCTGCTTTTTGGTCTGCAGTCCATCCCAGCAGTCTCCTCGTTGGAACCAACAATCGTGGGAGAACTCCTTCGGCTCCACCACTCCGTTGCTGCCTTGGGAATAGCCTGGTGATAGCATCCTTCCAAGGCTGGATGTGGGTGTTATGTGCTTGTTTGAGCTGTCATGGTTGGACCATTATGCCCTTGAGATCTTATATGCAGACCTGCGGCTTCCTGCTACCTCCACTTCCCCCGCAGCCTCAATATGTGGAATGCTCCCGGACTGAATTCCCGGATGTACTTGGTGGTATTGACTGCACTCAAGTGTCTCTGGTGCAGCCAGTCGATGACGAGTACAAATATTGTGAGTGTCTCATTTTCTTTGCCCCTTGATTTGGCCTTGGGTTATGTCTCTCCCTGTAAGTTTTTCACATTTAACCCTTTGTAAACTGGTAAGGGATCTATGAGACCCCTATACCAGTTCACGAGGCTTGGGGGGGCTGGCAAGTCACCTACGGCAAGCAGTTGACTTTCCATTAACCTGCAGCACCCCCCAATACCTACACCTCCAAAGCCTGGGGGGGCAGAAAAGCCCAGAGGCCATGAAGGTTATGCAGGCTTGTAACATTCCAGGCCAGGGCCCTGTTCTACAAGCCCTGCATAGCTGGCTCCCGGGTGGATATGCTGTAAAGGGGGGACCAATAGGCAAGGACAGTAAGCGTTTATTAGCCATTAGAGAACTAAAATAGATGAATGATTGAATTGCTTCACTGGCCTATGAGGATTACAGAGGGTCTGTCTCCTCAGCCACTCACCACTGTCGGAATAAAGCTGCACTACACTATTTATGCAAGAGCCGCTATCAGATAGATTAAAGCGTAGCTGTCTCCACACAGCTTAATGAATGTATCTAACTGAAATGTACACTGTATTATCCACTTGACATACAATAGGGTTGATTCAAAGCCTCTTTTACATGCACTTTCACATGTGTTTGTATAAGTTTTGTGAGTTTTTCCAGGCCTTTTCAGGATTTTCGTTTACTTTTTTCATGCGTATATGCGTTTATGTTAACTCGAATATGCACTTTCGATGGTCGTATATTTTGCGTAAAAAGTTTGCAATCTCGGGAAAGTTATGTTATTTGTATGGGCTTGAGCATGATTCAGAGCCTTGATTGTTAATTAGAACACGGCCAATAAAACAAGTGTGTTTATGTTCAACTTACAGGGTCATTTTGTAGGAGAAAGTTAGCTGTTGAGATCGGAGATGATGTATGCTGAGTACGTTGAAGAGTATGAGCGTCTACAGCTACGCGGCATTCTATGCATCTGCATGTCAGATTTCAGGTTGCATCACGCACGTTTGGATATCGATCGCATGCATGACGTTGAGCTATTCGAGCTCACCCGACTTAACCATTTTTCCCTCCATAAACTGTATAGTGAGCTGTGGCCATGGTTGGCCCCCATCACAAAGAAGGGGCCTGCAATTGCAGGCATGACCAAATTGGTTGGCTGCATTCAATTTTTAGCGAACAGCTCGTTCCAGAGGCTGGGTGCCCTCTCCGTGGGGATATCCCTGCCTACGCTGAGCCTCACGCTAAACAAGTTTCTGGATGGCATGGCTACCATGTGTCAAAAATACATTTTTTTAATACTTTTTTCCTGACAAAGTGGTAGCCTGGAATACGGTTAAGTTGGGCTTTTATGATATAGCTGATATGCCCAATGTCATGGGTGCGATCGCTTGTACGCACGTAGCGCTGGTGCCTCCAAGTGCGGACGAACATCTCTATAGGTATGTGGTTTATCTGAACATCCTTACTTATGTTTAAGCATTGTAGCACTGTATATTTTAATGTAGATCTAATTCAAAAATGTTAATGTAGACCTTCATCAAGAATGATAAACTAATAGTTAGTTGTTTTAGTGCTATATCTAATTTATTAACACCCAATAATAAATAATAATGGTCCCTTAACAATTTTGTGTTTTTTTTTTTTTTTGTTTAAAAAAAAAAAATTCTGTGCTATTGCAGAAACCGGAAGACGGGACACTCTATTAATGTCCAAGCAGTTGTTGGTCCTGACCTTTGGTTCCTGAGTGTCATGGCAGGTTTTCCAGGATCCACCCACGATGCATACATCCTCAGGAATTCCAGCCTGTGGCCGGTTTGAATCTGGCAATTTGTTTGGTCGTTGGCTACTGGGTAAGTGTTACAAAATATCTTAATTTGGGTTTGAATGTATGACTAAGGCCCTTATTTAACAAGGGATAGCGCCAGGTAGCGAATGGTGAGCGAACGGTAATGACGCTCACCACCACGAGAACGCCGGCTCCCCTCCGCAATCACACATTTAAGAAGCCGATCCTGCTTAGCGACTGACAGAGCGCCAGATAGCGAATCATTCATCATTATTCCAGCCTCACCCGACCTTGAACAGCGACAGGTATGACCTCTCGCTACCTGGCGCTCTCCAATGCATTTCAATGGAGCTAACTTTAAATATTCATAATTAATTGCTATTATTTTTTTTATTTTTTTTATGTCAAAAATTCTGTGACCACTTCTGCAATGTTAGATTTTTTTTTTTTAAGTTAAAAAAAAAAAAAAAAAAAAAATTGTGCAGAATTGATATTACAGGTCTGATATTAATGTATTCAGATTACAGAATGTTTTGAAAAACATGGTTGTTTTGGGGTTAAAAAACTACTTTTAACCCATCGCCGCCAGCGCTCTGGGGTTTAAACAAGCATTTCACAGCGCGAGAATTTTTGGAGCATGATTTGTTAATGAATATGCTGGGAGCCGTTCGCTATGGCCGTTCACTGTCATGCGCTCCCATACAGCGCGGAACCTGTCAGACAGCGACTCCTAACCCGGCCAAGCACAGCGAATACTAGCAGGCGCTGTGAAAATAACGCTACTGTCGCTCATCTGTCGCTACCTGGCGCTATTAATCAATCAGCCTGCCAGAATAATTTTGGGAAGCCCTGCCTCAAAATATGATGTTCTTCCCCTCTGATGACATGATATACAATGTAACTATGAAGTTGAGACTATTTTTTTTTTTCTTTCATGGGATCCAGGTTATCCACTGCTGCTGTGGCTTATGATACCCATCCTGCGGCCTCAGACGCAGCCACAGGAGTTCTATAATCGTACCTATCACAAGACCCGGGCTGTGGTTGAGAGGGCATTTGGGCTTCTCAAGAGTCGCTTCAGATGTCTGAACCATACAGGAGGGGGCCTGCATTATGACCCAAGCAAAGTCATTAAAATTATAATGGCGTGCTGTATATTGCATAATTTTGCAATTATGCAGAAGGTGCCGCAATATATAGATGTGTCCCCCTCCCAGCATTTATGGAAACGCCTGAGGAATTATATGATGGCACCCAGAGTGCTTCTGGCCAGTCAGTTCGGGCGCACCTAATTTTGAATCATTTTAGTTAAGCTTTATGTTATGTTTGTTTGTTTGTTTTTTTGGTTCTGTTTTGTGTGAAAAATATTTTTGTTATTCAATTCAATTTTTTTGATTCAAACTTCCTTAATTTCAAATCAATTCTACATTTTTTATTTTTTTACTTTTTTGCAAAAGCAAAATAATGTAGAAATCATAGTAAAGTCTTGTGTCACAATATTTTAGAAATAATGAAAAAAACAATTATTGAAATAGTGGATTTCCATAGTAAGTATGTTGTTGTGCTTGTTGGATGCCCACCGACTGAGCAAGGGTGGCATTCATCATCTGCCACTGCTCCAGCATAGCCTCCCTCTGCCTGTTGCTAATCCTCATTTCATAGAGCACGGAGTTTAGACTGGTATTGATGTTACTTAATTGTGCAGCCATCTCTTCATTTAATTGATAGGTAGTTTCCCTGAAGTAGCGGCTGTCATTTCTCTATGCTGACTCCATCAGCTGCACACGCCTCACCTGGGTTATATGGCGACGTTGCTGAGGGCGTCCTCCTCTTCCCCGGGTTTGGTCGTGTGCAGCTGATGGAGGTCCAGGACTAGAAACAGTAGCAGATGATGGTGCCAAATCCTCTGCAGCAGAGCTAGCACATGGGGCTGGTGGTTGTGTGTCGTGCTGCTGGCCATGCTGGAGCTGGTGTTGTTGCTCTGCCAGCAGAAGGCATGATTGAACTGCAGAGGATTTGTTGTCGGCTGCTGCTGGCGCAGTGGCAGATGATGATGATGCTGTGGTTCCATTTGGGGGGGTAGCAAAATGTTCTCCTTCTCCTCCAGATGTTGGCTGTCTGCCATAATGGGTGGTGTCTGTAGGGACAGAAAATAAATGTTTTAGATAGTGGATCAAATATATGCTGTGGCAAGTAGTCATCTTGCTTCACATGCATCACCAGTTAGTGCCCATTACACTTACCAGATCTAGATCTTCAGGTATAGGAGACTTTGGTAAAGACTGCTGCGAACAACTGCCAGTGGCAAATGATGTTGAGGGTTGCCCAATGTTTGCACTTGTTTGATGTGCTGGAATGTTAAAGTAAAGTAAGGTTAACACATACACATACCTTGTGTACCTAAGCTTTTAATCTACATTTTTCGGGACCAAAAAGAAAAGAAACATTCCTTTAAATGCTAACCTACTGGCATTAAATTAGTGTCAGTGTCCATGTGAAAAAGGAAGATATATGATATATATAATTAATATCTGCTTCACATTAACCTCCAATATCTCTACTAGAGATCAATGCTATAAATATCGCAAATACTAACAATCACATCAGCCCAGCGGCCACTAATCTGATACAAACAATGGCCGCTAAGGCTCTCCCAACACAACCAGTGAAGAAATATATTAATACCTTAAATACTTTGCACCTACAAACTACTGTGTGAGAAATTATCCACCACACACACAGTAAGATGTATTTATAAAACGGGTTTAATTAGCAACACAATTAACCTTACTAATTCAATATGTTCCTAGAGTCCCCAAGATAACCTTATATTACAGGCAGTCCTTATATTAATGAATGATAAAGTTACAGTAAGTTACGGTACAATATATGTTATAATGGATATAGAGTGATATATAAAGATAGAGCCACACAGAGATACTTAAGGTTTCAGGTCCAGGTGTCCATCCATTCAACCCCCCGCCATTCATCGACTGCCGGGCCCCCAGCACAAAGTTTACTAATGTATGAACAATAGAGGGAGTGACCAGCATTCCCCGCCTCATGGGAGTGTCTGCCAAGCTCGGCCCCCCATCAGGGCTCTTACGAATTAGATGTATATTTCATAAAGGCTATAACTCTCACAATATGCATGCTATCAGCTTCATGATCCCCATAAATTTCTTAGTTAAATGAGCCTAAATACCAAATGTATATCATCCAGGGTCCAATACTATGTGAATTGTCAGGCCCTGGACAATATATGCCATGTTTGATATCAAATGAAATGTCTAATAGTTCTGAATGAAAATCTCTCATTAATATCAGCATGAGTGACATATTACAAGAGTTACAATACTTCCCAGAAACAACAGCCAATGCTCAGGTGTTCAATGTATATTGGCCGTCTGGACTTTTCAAGGCAAAACTCCCCAGCAGTTGGAGGCAGCTATCTGGCAGCTAAGTGTGATTAGGTGTCTATTGTTCTTATAGGCATGGCAGGATGTGGGACCACTATTTGAATGTTAATTAGGGACAGCGTCCTGTAACAGCCACACATGGGAGGAACTGCTAAAAATGAGAACTCAATAAATTAGATCATGGCTTACTCCACGAAAACTGCAAATGGGACCCATGGTGACTGACATTGGGAAGAACATCTTGCCTGCGCTGCAACAAGGAAGCCTGAGCCATGTGTCCTGCCATGGCACACGTGTTCAATCTAGTTGTCAAGCGTTTTCTAAAGTCTTCCCCCATCTGCAAGACATCCTAACAACGGGAAGGAAACTTTGCATGCACTTAAGCCACTCCTACACCGCCAAGCACACCCTTCTTGAGCTACAGCGTCAGAACGGTATCCCCAAACATAGTCTGATTTGCGATGTTTCCACCCGTTGGAATTCCACCCTCCATATGCAGGATCGACTATAGGAACAGAGGAAAGCCATCACGGATTTCTTGATGATCCAAACGGATAGGGGGACTCCCCTGTTTAACTTCAATGTAAACCAGTGGTAGCTCATACGTGACACCTGCCGTTTGCTCAGGCCCTTTGAGGAAGCTACTTTATAAGTCAGTCGCCAGGACTATGAGATGAACAATGGGATTCCACTGCTTCATGTACTACAACACATGTTGGAAACTGGCTGGTCAGGGCACTGGAGACATGGCGCATACATTTCACAGCCACATGAAGCCTGTGGGGGCTGAAGTGGAGCAGGAGGAGGGGCACAGCGAAGCACAGTTTAGGTTTGACAAAATGGCCATTTTATCTAGTCATCTGACAGGAGAGGAGGAGCAGGAGCAGCCACAGGAGCTAGAGGGTTGTGAGGAAGGTGAGACAGAGGACCCAGACACACCGTGGCAGTTTGCAGTGGAGATGGAGACAGGTAGCCCTCCGAGTCACTTGCACAAATGGCACGATGCATGCTCACGTGTTTGCGTAGTGACCGCAGAATTGTCTCCATTTGTCAGCGGGATGACTTCTGGCTCTTCAGCTTATTGGACCCTCGCTTCCGGCACAAAATGGGGGCATATTTACACCCACTGAGAGGGAGGACAAACTGACCTACTACAGGGACATCCTACGTAGTCAGTTGGGCGATGCCTATCTGCGCCATGGTCCATACTGTGATGCCCAGCAGGACACCAGCCTTCTGTAAGCAGGTAACCCCCAATCTCCACCGCCGCTTCTGCCTATAGTCAAGCCCCCGTTTGCCGGGACACTAGATATGCCTCACCGGACATGGTTGCCCCCAGGTCTTAATAGGCACAAAGGATGGCTGCTTACGGTGAAGATCGATGAACCACAAGGGTATCCCGGAGCCAAGCTCGTTCATAGGTAGTCAATCCGGAGGGTGCATCAGAGTACAGGGATGAGACAGGTGCGTAGTCAGGAGTAGCCAAAGGGTCAAGCCAGGAGGTCAGAGATCGCGGGGTATCCAGAGGGGCTGGCAGCTTCGTGGTCAGACAAAGCAGAGGTCAGTACAGGCAGCAGACAGGAATGGTCGATCAAGCCATGTCGGAACTGAACCGGCACAAAATGGGGGCATTTTTTAAACCCGCCGAGAGGGAGGACGAACTGATCTACTACAAAGACATTCTACGTAGTAAGTTGGCCAATGCCTATCTGCGCCATGGTCCATACTCTCGCAGGTATGACTCGGGGGATCTCTGCGATCACCTTTCACTGCCATGGCTGCTGGGGGGGTGGAAGGAGAAGCATTAGCAGCTCCATCAGCAGCAGCCTCAGTCTTCAGTCGCTAATGAGTAGCTTTCTACACCCGCATAGTGAGTCTACTCATGAGCAGCATGAAGACCTGGAGCAGGACCTGAACCAGCAGGTTGTGTCATACCTTGACATGACCATGCCAACACACCTTGAGGATCTGCTGGACTTCTGGGCAGCCAAACTTGACTTGTGGCCGCAACTAGCAGAGTTTGCCCTGGAAAAGCTGTCCTGTCCGGCCAGTAGTGTGCCATCTGAGCGGGTGTTTAGTGCGGTGGGGGTCATAGTCATGCCAAGGAGAACTTGTCTGTCAACGAATAATGTGGAGAGACTCACCTTTGTGAAGATGAATCAGGCATGGTACAACCAGGATTTCCAGCCAACAATGGCTGATCCATGGTAGTAGCTGATGCATGGTATCTCCTTATGCTGCTGCCAACTCCAGAGTGTGTCTTTCAGGCAATATATGGGCTCCCTATGCTGCTGCCAACTCCTGGGTGTGTCTTTCAGACAATATATGGGCTCCCTATGCTGCTGCCAACTCCTGGGTATGCCTTTCAGGCAATATATAGGCTCCCTATGCTGCTGCTGCCAGCTCATATGTGTGCCTTTCAGGCAATATATGGGCTCCTAATGCTGCTGCTGCTAACTCCAATGTGAGCACTCTTAAAAGACGCATGCTAGCATATTTGGGATGCCCCCCGGTTAAAGGCAATGGCTGCTGACAATTTGACGAAGTGACTTTCTTTACAAAATGTAACCAGTTAATGGACAGGTACTCTTGAAACATTACTGCTAGTGTTTGGGATGCCCCCTCCTCACATACAGAGGAGGCCTCCCTTGATTGTGGAAAAGTGGCGTTAATTATAAAATGCAAGCAGTTATTAGACAGGTACTCTTGAAATATTACTGCTAGTGTTTGGAATGCCCCCTCCTCACATACAAAGGAAGCCTCCCTTGATTGTGGAAAAGTGACGTTAATTATAAAATGCAAGCAGTTATTAGACAGGTAGTCTTGAGATACTTATGCTAGTGGGCTGGGGTTTTTACAGCAGACACAGAAACAATTCAAACTGCGATATATTTATGAGAAATAGCCTTTAAAAGCTGCTTTAGTGTAACAGATAGGGTCAAATGTGCTGATTTGGGATACCCTGAGGCCTGGTGCTTTTACAGCACACACAAAAACAATTCAAACTGCAATATATTTATGAGAAATAGCCTTTAAAAGCTGCTTTTGTGTAACAGATAGGGTTAAATGTGCAAGTTTGGGATACCCTGCGGCCTGGTATTTTTACAGCAGGACAAAAACCAATTCAAAATGCAATAGCTTAATAAAGTTGAGGCTGAACAAGCTTATTTAGTATAACAGATAGGGTGCAACGTGCAGGTTTGGGATACCCTGCGGCCTGGTGTTTTGGCAGCAGACCAAAAACCAATTCAAAATGCGATAGCTTGATTAAGCTGAGGATGAACAAGCGTATTTAGCATAACAGATAGGGTGCTATGTGCAGGTTTGGGATACCCTGCGGCCTAGTGTTTTGGCAGCAGGACAAAAACCAATTAAAAATACAAAAGCTTGATTAAGCTGAGGATGAACTAGCGAATTTAGTATAACAGAAAGGGGGCTACGTGCAGGTTTAGGATACCCTGTGGCCTAGTGTTTTGGAAGCAGGACAAAAACCAATTCAAATTACAATAGCTTGATTAAGCTGAGGATGAACAAGCGTATTTAGTATAACAGATAGGGTGCTACGTGCAGGCTTGGGATACCCTGCGGCCTAGTGTTTTGGCAGCGGACCAAAAACCAATTAAAAATACAAAAGCTTGATTAAGCTGAGGATGAACTAGCGAATTTAGTATAACAGAAAGGGGGCTACGTGCAGGTTTAGGATACCCTGTGGCCTAGTGTTTTGGAAGCAGGACAAAAACCAATTCAAATTACAATAGCTTGATTAAGCTGAGGATGAAGAAGCGTATTTAGTATAACAGGGTGCAACGGGCAGGTTTGGGATACCCTGCGGCTTGGTGTTTTTTTGACAGCAGGACAAAAAACAATTCAAAATGCTATAGCTTGATTAAGCTGAGGATGAACAACCGTATTTAGTATAACAGATAGGGTGCAACGTGCAGGTTTGGGATGCCCATGTGGGCTGGTGTATTTAACCAGACAAAAACCAATTCACAATGCAATAGCTTAATTAAAATGAGGCTGAACAACGCTTGTTTAGTATAACAGATAGGGTGATACGTGCAGGTTTGGGATACCCTGCGGCCTAGTGTTTTGGCAGCAGGACAAAACCCAATTCAAAATGCAATAGCTTAATTAAAAACCCAATTCAAAATGCAATAGCTTAATTAAAATGAGGCTGCACAACGCTTATTTAGTATAACAGATAGGGTGCTACGTGCAGGTTTGGGATACTCTGCGGCCTAGTGTTTTGGCAGCAGGACAAAAACCAATTCAAAATGCAATAGCTTAATTAAAATGAGGCTGAACAACGCTTATTTAGTATAACAGATAGGGTGCTACGTGCAGGTTTGGGATACCCTGCGGCCTAGTATTTCGGCAGCAGGACAAAAACCAATTCAAAATGCAATAGCTTGATTAAGCTGAGGATGAACAACGCTTATTTAGCATAACAGATAGGGTGATACGTGCAGGTTTGAGATACCCTGCGGCCTAGTGTTTTGGCAGCAGGACAAAAACCAATTCAAAATGCAATAGCTTAATTAAAATGAGGCTGAACAACGCTTATTTAGTATAACAGATAGGGTGCTATGTGCAGGTTTGGGATACCCTGCGGCCTATTGTTTTGGCAGCAGGACGAAACCCAATTCAAAATGCAATAGCTTAATTAAAATGAGGCTGAACAACGCTTATTTAGTATAACAGATAGGGTGCTACGTGCAGGTTTGGGATACCCTGCGGCCTAGTGTTTTGGCAGCAGGACAAAACCCAGTTCAAAATGCAATAGCTTAATTAAAATGAACCTGAACAACACTTATTTATTATAGCAGATAGGGTGATATGTGCAGGTTTGGGATACCCTGCGGCCTAGTGTTTTGGCAGCAGGACAAAACCCAATTCAAAATGCAATAGCTTAATTAAAATGAAGCTGAACAACGCTTATTTGTTATAACAGATAGGGTGCTATGTGCAGGTTTGGGATACCCTGTGGCCTAGTGTTTTGGCAGCAGGACAAAACCCAGTTCAAAATGCAATAGCTTAATTAAAATGAACCTGAACAACACTTATTTATTATAACAGATAGGGTGATATGTGCAGGTTTGGGATACCCTGCGGCCTAGTGTTTTGGCAGCAGGACAAAAACCAATTCAAAATGCAATAGCTTGATTAAGCTGAGGATGAACAACGCCTTTTTAGTATAACAGATAGGGTGCTACATGCAGGTTTGGGATACCCTGCGGCCTAGTGTTTTGGCAGCAGGACAAAACCCAATTCAAAATGCAATAGCTTGATTAAGCTGAGGATGAACAATGCCTTTTTAGTATAACAGATAGGGTGCTACGTGCAGGTTTGGGATACCCTGCGGCCTAGTGTTTTGGCAGCAGGACAAAACCCAATTCAAAATGCAATAGCTTAATTAAAATGAGGCTGAACAACGCTTATTTAGTATAACAGATAGGGTGACATGTGCTGGTTTGGGATGCCCATGTGGGCTGGTGTATTTAAAGCAGACAAAAACCAATTCAAAATGCAATAGCTTAATTAAAATGAGGCTGAACAACGCTTATTTAGTAAAACAGATAGGGTGACATGTGCTGGTTTGGGATGCCCATGTGGGCTGGTGTATTTAAAGCAGACAAAACCCAATTCAAAATGCAATAGCTTAATTAAAATGAGGCTGAACAACGCTTATTTAGTATAACAGATAGGGTGCTACGTGCAGGTTTGGGATACCCTGCGGCCTAGTGTTTTGGCAGCAGGACAAAAACCAATTCAAAATGCAATAGCTTGATTAATCTGAGGAGGAACAACGCTTATTTAGTATAACAGATAGGGTGCTACGTGAAGGTTTGAGATACCCTGCGGCCTAGTGTTCTGGCAGCAGGAAAAAACCCAATTCAAAATGCAATAGCTTAATTAAAATGAGGCTGAACAACGCTTATTTTGTATAACAGATAGGGTGCTATGTGCAGGTTTGGGATACCCTGCAGCCTAGTGTTTTGGCAGCAGGACGAAACCCAATTTAAAATGCAATAGCTTAATTAAAATGAGGCTGAACAACGCTTATTTAGCATAACAGATAGGGTGCTACATGCAGGTTTGGGATACCCTGCGGCCTAGTGTTTTGGCAGCAGGACAAAAACCAATTCAAAATGCAATAGCTTAATTAAAATGAGACTGAACAATGCTAATTTAGTATAACTGATAGGGTGCTGCGTGCAGGTTTGGGATACCCTGCAGCCTAGTGTTTTGGCAGCAGGACAAAAACCAATTCAAAATGCAATAGCTTAATCAAGCTGAGGATGAACAACGCTTATTTAGTATAACAGATAGGGTGCTACGTGCAGGTTTGGGAAACCCTGCGGCCTAGTGTTTTGGCAGCAGGACAAAAACCAATTCAAAATGCAATAGCGTAATTAAAATGAGGCTGAACAATGCTAATTTAGTATAACTGATAGGGTGCTGCGTGCAGGTTTGGGATACCCTGCAGCCTAGTGTTTTGGCAGCAGGAAAAAAACCAATTCAAAATACAATAGCTTGATTAAGCTGAGGATGAACAACGCTTATTTAGTATAACAGATAGGGTGCTACGTGCAGGTTTGGGAAACCCTGTGGCCTAGTGTTTTGGCAGCAGGACAAAGCCCAATTCAAAATGCAATAGCTTAATTAAAATGAAGCTGAACAACGCTTATTTGTTATAACAGATAGGGTGCTACGTGCAGGTTTGGGATACCCTGCGGCCTAGTGTTTTGGCAGCAGGACAAAAACCAAGAGTTAGGACTGCACCCATAGGGGCACCTTGGCGTGGTGGTGCAGCTTAGCATACTTCTGCAGATGTGTGTGACCGAGCCTCTGTTTTTACCAGATTTAGAGACAGATTATAGGTTGGTCTGCAAGCTAACAGGGTTGAGTGCTGCGGCTCCTTTAAGTCTTTAGTAACCTAATTGCCCTGCTGACTTGCACCTCCCAGGTTAGTTATAAAATGGTCTGAGCAGCTGCCACTCCCCTCTTGTTCATCATGTAAAAACTGCCTGTTATATTGAAGGTTTTTTGGGGGAAAGTTTGGGAACGTATTGGATCAGTAAAAGATATTTACTGTGCTGTTGAATTAAACCCATTTTTATTTATTCATCTTACTGTGTCTGTTGGCTAATTTATCACACATAGACTGTAACTGTGAGGCATTTCCTAGGACACTTTACTCGATGTATGAGGAGAGCCTGAGCAACAATTGGTATGTATCAGATTGTTGGCCGTTGGGCTGATGTGATTTTCAGTATTTGCAATATTTATATAATTATACTCTGATCAAAATAGTGGAGATTAATTTACAGCAAATATTAAAAAATCAATATCTCCTTTTAAATTATTCTCCATTTACAGTCAGCAAATGGTGGTCAGTTCTCTAAGTGTCATAACAGAGCGAGATAACAAGGAAGAATAATAGTATGTCATGCGGGTAGGGTCATGGGGAAGTTTCCCTGGGAATTCCACAGACACTGCTCCTCTGGGTTACAAAAGCCTCTATGCCCCGAGGGCCAGGATTGGCTTGATGGGATGCCAGAAAAGGAGAAGGGGCGACCTGTGGGTTATATATTTGGAAAAATGTACAAGAGTTTGGGGGGGGGGGGGATTTTGCTCAGATTTAGCAAAAAATTCACCTTGTTTTTACAATTGGGGGCTTGTGGCTGTGACTATACTAATTACCAAATAAAATCAATGCACTGTTTTTTTGTCCTTAAGAGTTATTTTTCGTTATACTTTAATAAGTATAAAATGTTTCCCAAGCTTTTTAAGCAGGCTGGGGTTCAGCATACATTACTAAGAGAAATGAAGGATTGTTGTGCCCTAAGCTGGGTAAAAGAGGGCCCCTAGGTGTCTATAGCTGCAGGTAAATATGCACCGCCTAGTGTTAGTATTAGGGAAAGTGGCATTCATAGCCATTTAGCTTGGCTCAGTGTTAAGTATTTTCAGCTTGACAAGCATGCCAGGATAGCACAGCAGAGATGGGATAGCTGCTTCTGGAAGCCTTTCATGTTGCATTGGTGGGAAAACTTAATGCTGATGAGGAAGCTGTATCTTTGAGAGATCAACTTGCACTTGCTCTGGAATGCCTCCAACACACCACAGATGAGTTTTGTGATCTTGAAATTAAGTACACAACTTTGTCAATAGCCAATAATAATTCCTAGAAAAATAAAAGGGAGTCAGGCCCTAAGATTAGGTCAAACAAAGCTGTTGCATCAAACTGTAGTGATGAGATTAGAGCTGTGGTTGGCAAACCTGCAGCAAGCCAGGTGGTAGAGCAGTCAATTTTTAAAGTGGACCAACCATGTCCTATAAAAGGTTACATTAAAAAAAGCCATGTATCAACCCCCTTGGTGTCCTGCTAATGAATTGAATAAAAATACTCAAAGATTTTGACTTCAAAGGAAACATAGGGAAAAAAACTAGGGGAAATTAAGGGGGTTATTTTAGAAGGGATAGCACCAGGTAGTGCCTCGTAGTGGCAGACAGCATCTGGTGAATGCTGGGCGCTGTATGCAAAACCTCATTTAAGAAAGCTAATCTGGTGAGCGCCTCTAACAGTACCATGTAGCGTCACATGTATTATTGCATAATCAACTTTTTTGATTATTTTTATGCAGAATTGTCATTACTGGTCTGTTACTAAAGTGTTATTGTCACAGTGTTAAAACAATGTAATTCCATGTGTTTACATTTTGTTACTGGTGGATATGTGTTCTAAATTTATTCACACAGCGTCTGCCGCTGTATGCTACAGCGCCCAGCTTTAGAGCGGCGGTGCTCTGTGTGTCTAGTGTTTTGTTAAATATGGGGTGGACCACAGAGTGCCGGACGTACCGAGCTAGCGCTACCTCTCACTCGCTGCAGCGCTATACTGTTGTTACAGCACCCAACACATCACATTCATTAATGCAGGCCAGGTTACTGGAGCGACTGAGACGCTCTGTTACAGCGCCTGATACCCGCTTACAGCATCTACTAGCAGATGCTCATCTGGCAATACCTGGCATTAGTAGTGAATCAGCCTCCACATCTTCTTTTGGCTCACATCTTCCTTATAGCACTATTTTTAATAGGCTCCAATGATCCCCAGCAGGATATTGCAAGGAGGGATTGAAGGGGGGCTTAAACAGCTGGTATAAAATAATGGTATCCTGTCAGAAACCAATGGCATACAAATGGCATATCTGGGGAAAATGAAAATCACTGTAACAGGAATATCAAGCAGTATTTAGGACAGAAAACACCCAGACAGTAATGTACCTAGGGTGAAGGAGCAAAATAGAGTTGTTTTGGGGTTTTTTGGTCTGATTCTTCAGTTGAGAAGGTGCAGCCTGCTTCTATTGAAAAACCCAAGAATGATTCTGTGAGAAGAAAATGTGAAATATGTGGATATACTGAAATCAGGTTCCAAAATAAGAAATAGATGGGATCTTTTATGAGGAATTGTAGTAAAAATGGAATAGGAGGGTAACTGGACATAGAACTACCGTATTTTTCGCCCTACAAGACGCACCTGCCCATAAGACGCACATAGGATTTGGGGAAGCAAAACTAGAAAAAAAATATTCTAAGCCAAATGTTGTGCTAAAACACCTAATTACAGACACCTGTGTGGCGTCCCCCCATCCCATTCCCATAGGCAGTGTGGGATGTCCCCCTCCCATAGGCAGTGTGGCATTCCCCCCTTCCTACTCCCCATAGGCAGTGTGGCATCCCCCATCCCATTCCCCAAATAGTCAGTGTGGCATCCCCCCTCCCATATAGGCAGTGTGGCATTCCCCCTCCCATTCCCATATAGGCAGTGTGGCATCACCCCTCCCATTGCCATATAGGCAGTGTGGCACCCCCCTCCATTCCCCATATAGGCAGTGTGACACCCCCCCCTCCCATTCCCCAGTTAGGCAGTGAGGCATCCCCCCTCCCATTCCCTGTATAGGTAGTGTGATATCCCCCCTCTTCCATTCCCTGTATAGGTAGTGTGGCATCCCCCCCTCTTCCATCCGCCTATAGGTAGTGTGGCATCCCCCTCTTCCATCCCCCGTATAGGTAGTGTGGCATCCACCCCTCTTCCATTCCCTTATAGGTAGTGTGCCCCCCCTTCCATCCCCGTATAGGTAGTGTAGCATCCCCCCTCTTCCATCCCCTTATAGGTAGTGTGGCATCCTCCCCTCTTCCATCCCCGTATAGGTAGTGTGGCATCCCCCCCTCTTCCATCCCCTTATAGGTAGTGTGGCATCCCCCCTCTTCCATCCCCGTATAGGTAGTGTGGCATCCCCCCCCTTCCATCCCCGTATAGGTAGTGTGACATCCCCCCTTCCATCCCCGTATAGGTAGTGTGGCATCCCCCCCTTCCATCCCCTTATAGGTAGTGTGGCATCCCCCCTCTTCCATCCCCGTATAGGTAGTGTGGCATCCCCCCTTCCATCCCCGTATAGGTAGTGTGGCATCCCCCCTCTTCCATCCCCTTATAGGTAGTGTGGCATCCCCCCTCTTCCATCCCCGTATAGGTAGTGTGGCATCCCCCCCTTCCATCCCCGTATAGGTAGTGTGACATCCCCCATTCCATCCCCGTATAGGTAGTGTGGCATCCCCCCCTTCCATCCCCTTATAGGTAGTGTGGCATCCCCCCCTCTTCCATCCCCGTATAGGTAGTGTGGCATCCCCCCTTCCATCCCCGCATAGGTAGTGTGGCATCCCCCCTTCCATCCCCGTATAGGTAGTATGGCATCCACCCCCCTTTCATTCTCCTTATAGGCAATAGCAAAAAAATAAAAAGTAAACTCACCTTTAAATCCTTCCCTCTGTCCCCGCCGTCTTCACACACAGACACACAAAGCAGTGGGCGTGGCCGACGCTCGCGCATCAGCCACGCCCATCGCTGTATAGTCCGGGTGTCTCTGTCTGCTGGGGCCGTTGAGAAGTGACAGGGACAGTGCGAGCGGCAGAGGTATCGCCGCTAGCACTGTCCCTGTCACTTCTCCACGGCCCCAGCAGATAGAGACACCCGGACTATACAGCGGTGGGCGTGGGCGACGCTCGAGCGTTAGCCACGCCCACCACTGCATAGGGCCATGTGTCAGAGAGGAACCGATGGAGGCAGCTGTACCTGCTGCCTCCTCCGCAGCGCCAGCACATACAGGCGCAGCGGAGGAGGCGGCAGATACAGCTGCCTCCGCCGCTTCCTCGCTCTGCGGAGCCAGCACACACAGTGAACACCCAGCCTTGGTATAGTGGTGGCCGGGGCCGATGCTCGAGCACCACCACTATAACAGGCCGGTGTCTGTGTGTGCTGGCGCTGCTGCCTCCGCAGCTTCCGGGACAGCGCGAGCGATGGAGAGGTGAGTAAACTTTTCCCTTTTTATTTATTTTTTTCCAGCATTCGCCCGATAAGACGCACTGACATTTCCCCCCCCCCCACTTTTGGGGGAAAATAAGTGCGTCTTATAGGGCGAAAAATACGGTATATGTTATGCCTGAAAAGAACATTTGTCTAGTAATATTCATGCAAAAGGTTATGTGAGAGTGGAAGCACACATGGGTTGCATACCTCACAACCTCCAAATGTATATTGCAATATATTCTGTCAGATTCAATTCTCGTTTTAGGATAAATGCAGTTAGACAACAAATCATATGATGCAGTAAGACCTAAGGCAGAACAAGTAAATGTTTCAACAGCCGTTTCCTTGAGATGATCAAACTTCTATGCGATCAGATGGGCAAAAGAACTGCATTGAAATACTTTTGTGCCTAAAGAGTGTGATTTTTTCTTTCAAAAGCAACTTTTGATCGTGCTTATGCAAAGAAAGAAGAGAGGGAAAGGTTTTGAAGGAATCCCCCAAGCTCTATCCTAGTACCTGCTGTCATAATGACCTGGCACAGATAAATAGCCTGGACTGGAAAACGTCTTTTATTCCTTTTAAAATAAGATTTTATGTTTGTTTTTGTAGGAAAACAAAAAGTAGCGGCATGCTAATTAACAGCGTTTGACTTTAAATTCACAAACTCCAACTTCACCAACACAGGTTCCGTTTGCTAAAAACAATGCAGCATAAAATATTCTGAAACTGCCTAATGAAATGGCTCAAAGGAGATAATAGATTCTCTTTATATCATCTTGACATTGCATTAAGCAAACCCTAACAAATATATAAATTAATATTCAACTGCAATAAAAATTAATTATACATTTAAAATCAAGCTGATTGTGTATAATTCATTTTAACCTTTTCTGTCATAAATGTAATAGTAAAGCTGTACAATAAACATCCTGTAAATTGGCAAAGTGCAGCATTTTACAAGGTATCGATACAGCAGGATGTGCACAATTCAAATACACAGTGTGTGGTTGTTTGGTTTCCACAAAATGTTCTTGTAGAAGAATAGAAATAATTTTTAAATAAACTCTTTCAGCTCATTTATAATTTTATCAGGTTTCATTGTAAAATGGCTTCTGTAAAGAAAAAAAAAACAATATATTTTTTTCTAATTGTTGGGATCTAATACTTTTAATCCTTTTCCTGAGCAGGTTTTTTATGTTTAGTTCTCAGACACAACTCCATAGCTTAAGCTGTGTGAGCTACTTGCCTTCTGTCAAAAGTTTATGAATAAAATAACTATTCAATATCAAAACAAAGATTTGTGAATTTAATATATAAAATTATACCTTTTCCATTGGTTTTTGCAAAAAAGGAAATGCATTTGCTTGTTAATGTAATACCAAACAAGCTAAATTTAAATCCCTAACCATAAAGCACAGCATGTACTACTGATAGAGATGTATCCATTTCAGTTGTACTGTTTGTACCTATTAATGTTTTTAACAATTACACATCTGCACAAGTTTACAGTAATTTTTACTGTGGTTTTGCAAAACAATTTGGTCAAATTTGAAAATATTTCAAAAATAAGTACCTCATTTAAATGTGCATGTATGTATGTATGTATGATGGACAACTTGACCCCTACATCCATTTTGCATATCAGTATTCGACTTGGTAAGCCATTAATTTGGCAGATGCTGCAGATGCTTTCAGAATCACATTAACTTGCCAAGTATATACATTACATACATGAAAGTTTTTTTTATGCAACTGCATATACAGGTATATAGACAGTAACAGTTACAGCTAGAAGGCAAAGGCAGCAGCCTTCATTGAAATAAAACTTGGCCCGGGGGTTTCAAAATTTGAAGTTGCCCCTCCCCGGCAGTCTAGGTTGTACCCTGGAGAGGGGGTCGCCTATGCCAATTGTTTTTAAGGGTTTAATGCTTAAAATTGTGCATAGAAGTTGCATTTTATTTGAAAATGTGATAAAATGCAATAAAGTTTAATAAAGGTGATTACCGATACATATGTGGTACCATTGTAATTGGGAGGAATGTGGCTTTTATGCACAATATTATTTTTTTTTTTAAACATTTTTTATTTAAAAAAGCGACACAAATATATATATATATATATATATATATATATATATATATATATATATATATATATATATATATATATATATATACACACCGTATTTTTCGCCCTATAAGACGCACTTATTTTTCCCCCAAAGTGGGGGAAAAATGTCCATGCGCCTTATCGGGCGAATGTAAAAAAAACAAAAAATTAAAGAAAAAAAAACTCACCCGTTCCCGGCGCTCCCGCATTGTCTGCCACACTGCGAGAGGCCAGAGGAGCGGCAGGGGCTCTGTCCCGCTGTGATCGCTGTCTTTTCAGGCAGCGATGACAGCGGCGGGGCCAGAGACAGAGCCCCTGCTGCTCCTCCATCTGCTGCCTCTTCCGGGCTCAGAGCACACGCGAGCACGAAGGTCCGGGCAGTTGGTGGGCGTGGCTTGCACCGGTGCAGTCCACGCCCACCCGCTGCCCAGACCTTCGTGCTCGCATGTGCCCAGGAACAGCAGATGAAGAGACAGCGATCGCAGCTGTGGGGCCGGGACAGAGTCAGCTCGTGAATGGGGTGGGCGTGGCCTGCACCGATGCTGCGGCGCAGGCCACACCCACCCTATTTACGGAGCCAGCCGCTCAGCGCAGCGGTGTCAGTGGATAGGTGAGTTTAAGGGAATGGGGGGGAGAGGGGCCACACAGAGGGGGCCACACAGCCTATTCTAATGGGGGGAGAGGGGCACACAGCCTATACTAATGGGGGGAGGGGGATGCCACACAGCCTATGGGAATGGGGGGAGGAGGATGCCACACAGCCTATGGGAATGGGGAGAGGGGGATGCCACATAGCCTATGGGAATGGGGGGAGCGGGATGCCACACAGCCTATGGGAATGGGGAGAGGGGGATGCCACACAGCCTATGGGAATAGGGAAAGAGGGATGCCACACAGCCTATGGGAATGGGGAGAGAGGGATGCCACACAGCCTATGCTAATGGGGGGAGGGGGATGCCACACAGCCTACACTAATGGGGGGAGGGGGATGCCACACAGCCTATGCTAATGGGGGAGGGGGATGCCACACAGCCTATGGGAATGGGGGAGGGGGATGCCACACAGCCTATACTAATGGGGGGAGGGGGATGCCACACAGCCTATAGGAATGGGGGAGGGGGATGCCACACAGCCTATGGGAATAAGGAGAGGGGGATGCCATACAGCCTATTGGAATGGGGGGAGGGGGATGCCATACAGCCTATGGGAATGGGGAGAGAGGGATGCCACACAGCCTATGGGAATGGGGAAAGAGGGATGCCACACAGCCTATGGGAATGGGGGGAGGGGGATGCCACACAGCCTACACTAATGGGGGGAGGGGGATGCCACACAGCCTACACTAATGGGGGGAGGGGGATGCCACACAGCCTATGCTAATGGGGGGAGGGGGATGCCACACAGCCTATGGGAATGGGGGAGGGGGATGCCACACAGCCTATACTAATGGGGGAGGGGGATGCCACACAGCCTATGGGAATGGGGGGAGGGGGATGCCACACAGCCTATGGGAATGGGGAAAGGGGGATGCCATACAGCCTATGGGAATGGGGGGAGGGGGATGCCATACAGCCTATGGGAATGGGGAGAGAGGGATGCCACACAGTCTATACTAATGGGGGGAGGGGGATGACACACAGCCTATACTAATGGGGGGAGGGGGATGACACACAGCCTATGCTAATGGGGGGAGGGGGATGCCACACAGCCTATTCTAATGGGGGAGGGGGATACCACACATCCTATGCTAATGGGGGGAGGGGGATGCCACACTGCCCATTGGAATGGGGAGAGAGTGATGCCACACAGCCTATGGGAATGGGGGGAGAGGGGATGCCACACAGCCTATGGGAATGGGGAGAGGGGGATGCCATACAGCCTATGGGAATGGGGGGAGGGGGATGCCACACAGCCTATGGGAATGGGGAGAGGGGGATGCCACACAGCCTATGGGAATGGGGAGAGGGGGATGCCACACAGCCTATGGGAATGGGGGGGAAGGGGATGCTACAAAGCCTATGGGAATGGGGAGAGGGGGAGGCCACACAGCCTATACTAATGGGGGGAGGGGGATGACACACAGCCTATACTAATGGGGGGAGGGGGATGACACACAGCCTATGCTAATGGGGGGAGGGGGATGCCACACTGCCTATGGGAATGGGGAGAGAGGGATGCCACACAGCCTATACTAATGGGGGAAGGGGGGTGCCACACAGCCAATGGGAATGGGGGGAGAGATGGATGCCACACAGCCTATGGGAATGGGGAGAGGGGGATGCCACACAGCCTATGGGAATGGGGAGAGAGGGATGCCACACAGCCTATACTAATGGGGGGAGGGGGATGCCACACAGCCTATACTAATGGGGGGAGGGGGATGACACACAGCCTATGCTAATGGGGGGAGGGGGATGCCACACTGCCTATGGGAATGGGGAGAGAGGGATGCCACACAGCCTATACTAAAGGGGGAGAGGGGGATGCCACACAGCCAATGGGTATATGGGGAATGGAAGGGGGGGATGCCACACTGGGTATACGGAAAATGGGATGGGGGCATGCTACACTGTCTATGGAATGGGGGCATCCCACACGGCCTATGGGAATGGGATAGGGGAATGCCACACTGTCTGTAATGGTGCGTTTTTGGTTTAAAATATTTTTTTTTCTTATTTTCTTCCCCCAAATCCTAGGTGCGTCTTATGGGCAGGTGCGTCTTATATGGCGGAAAATACGGTATATATGTATTTAAGAATATATAGAGATTTTTTTTCAAATATTACACCCAAAAATATTGGGAAAGCATTGAAAAGAAATTTCATGTTAAAGCCCAAACTCTGGTAATAAATAAAAAAAAAATATTATCCAGGGAAATCTCTGGACATTCCTGCAAAAATCACAGTTAAAGATACATAGTGCAAAATATTGAAAAACGGTCTGTCAATAGAGGGTAGCAAAATCTCAAGTAGGCTTAAAGTTAAAGGGTTAAAATTATTAATGTTTAGGTCAATGTAAGAATTGCAACGTAGGGAGTCTATATGGGTACAAATACATGGAGGGAAAAACAAAAATAAATATAGATTTTTGCTGCACGCCTCCAAATATACCAGAATCTATAAAAACATGCTGCCAAAGCAAATAGCCCCCCCTCCTCCCCTGCTTCTGGTGCTACTGACACTACCTCTAGCCACCCGCTAGCTGCAGGTGACCTGCCAGACCCTGCGCCTTGCGAACTAGTATAGGGGGTTCCCCTATATGGATCCCTTACCAGTTCACAAACAGTTAGTTAAAAAAAAAAACCAACAGAGCAAATGACATTATTAAAAATATATATAAATATATAGATTTTTTTTCTTTACTCAGGGGCAGCTCCCCTGTCCCTCGATGATCTTGATGACAGTTGCTGTAATCGCTGGAGGGGGGAGTGGGGAAGTAGGGGATCAGAGGATCCCATCTCTCCAGCAATCACTGCATCTGTCAGGCCGGGAGTGGGATGACATCAGTGGGATGACAAAGGGGCAGGGCTAGAGGTAAAGATGGCAGCAGCAACAGCGAAAGCATGGGGAGGAGGCCTTCCGGGCCCTCTCCTGAATACTGATTAGCCAGACGGGTTGAAGGCCCCCGAGTGAAGAGCAGACCTGGAATTGCATATGGAAGTAAATAGAAATGAGCAAACTTTTTCAAAAAATAACTAGTTCGGATTAACTTTTGTCTAAATCACATTGAAAACAATGGCTGATGGCCCTAAAAGACTTTTATAACACTCTGAATTCATCCAAGGCTGTATTAAAACATGTTTTAGTGGAAGAATTAGCTTTTCAATTGGCTGCAGCTAATTAGCATATCACCTGCATTTTAATAGCCTGTGGTTGTGTTTGATCATTTAAAGCACATAAAAATATTGGGGAGAAGCAACAGGGTTTGCGCTCCAGCAAAGTGAAAAAAAGTAATGGTTTTTTACAAGCATTGACAAATGTACCCACTTTGGGCATGACAGGGGGTAGACTGCGATTGTGTAGAGCTGGCAGCAGCAGGCAACCCTTGCGGGATTGGCATCTTGACAATTTAGTGGAAGACGAAACAATGTCTGTTTCTTAAAAAAAAGCTTTGATAAATGTACCCATTTTGTGCATCATGGCATAGACCTGTGGTTGTGTAGGTCTAGTAGTAGCAGAGGTTGGCAGCGGAGGTGTTGTTGGTGGTAGTAGTGGCATTAGCAGTACTAAAAGACTAGGCAGAGGGACAGGAAACCTGTGGTGGTTGTGAAGGGCTGGCTGTAGTGGGCAAGCTCTCAAAAAATGATCCAATTTTTACGGTGGTAGCAGCATTTTGATAACTTGGTTAAAGAAGACCAAACAATGGCTTATTTTTTACAAGCCTTGAAAAATGTACCCAGTTTGTGCATCACGGCGTAGACCGGCAGTTGTGTAGGCCTAGTTGTAGCAGAGGGTGGCAGCGGAGGGGTTGTTGATTGTAGTAGTGGAATTTGCAGTACTGAAAGATTAGGCAGGGGTACAGGAGACCTGTGGTGGTTCCCCAACATAGTGACAGTGGCTAAACCAGACAGATGGGGCTAAAAAATTAAAAAAACCTCACTGAAGTTTTCATACTTTACAGGGTGGACTACAATGACTGCATCCTGCTTTGCCCACTTCCTGTTCCTTCTTTTCTCCTATGCTGTGGTTCAAAATTCGCTAAACTTTCCTTAAACTACCCCTGCTCTAAGAGCAATGTTCTCTCTGCAACAGCCAGCTTGATAATTTGGGATAGTCGGCGCATCACGTGACTATCTCCTGCAATAGTGCCTCCTGATTGGCCCAGCTACCCCGACCTCTTAACCTGCGACCATGTCTCTGCTTCTCAGTGACTGGCCATGACCTGTGGGGTGGGCCGGTGAAATCACGCCACGCTTGTCTTCCGCGTTTCACTACGAACCACGTGAAGGTGAAATTCAGGTCGAAACCAAGTTCTACTAGTTCGGTTTGCTCATCTCTAGAGGTGAGTAAATGTAATTTTTATTTATTTGCCAGTGGGGGCTGAAGCTGTGAGGCCTCTTCTGAAGCTGGAGGAATGCAGGGGGGATCAGAGGCCCCCAGGTGAAGAGGAAACCTGACCGAATCGACTGAGGCCGCTAGCAGGGGGGAAAGCCAGGCAAGTAAAATTAACGTGGCTGGCGTTTAGCGGTAACACAGGGACATTTGCTGGAAAGAAGAAGAAAGAAGCTTCTTGCACAGACGTAAGATCAGTCAGACTATGGGACTCTCTGCCAGAGGAGATAGTCATGGGAAAGCACTAAAAAAGTTCAAACGTGGCCTAGTTGCTTTTCTTGCATATAATATAATTGCCAGATATGGCTACTTGACCACTGTATGTAGATTTTCTTTAATAAACAGGCTCAATTAGGTGGACTAAGGTGTTTTTCAACCTTACATACAATGTTTTTAATCTAGGTTAGGGGCCTTTTTCACTTATGAAGCATTTCTACAAACTGAATGTCCAGCTCAAATTATTATTACACCAAGTTAATAGAAAAATCAGCCTCTTTGTCCTCAAATACAAATAAGGAACTTGGCTGCACAACCACGAACCAAGAGTGTTTATTAATCTTATTCCTTGTTGACAGCCGTTACCTACATCCTGAGCCCACCAACGACTTATGTGCCACAGACTACCTGATCTTTTCTCCAGAGAGGACGTGTAGTTACTTCTCTTCCAACTTAATAAGCCATCCTCTTTGTGGTAGAGATTTCTTAATTTTGCACAGATGGCAGTAAGTATAAAACTAAGCAAATCATACTTTTTAGGCATACAAGAGACTTTGTTTGAGATATAGGTACACTTTAAATGAAAACAGTCTTAACTCGGAAAAAACGCATATATTGAATTTATTTAAATCTCTTCCATACATCTTTGCAAATTGTATATCCAAAAGGCAAAAGTTCAGTAAACCTGAATCATTCAGGCACCTGTTTCAGGATGGCTAACCCGAAAAAGGCCTCATAAAGTTAAATATTAATAAAAAAATGTACATACTTAATATTAAATTCAAATAGGCATTTATCATTATTGCTATATTTTACAACAACTCTACTTTAGTGGGATCACTTGCCTGTGAAGACACAATACCCTGAAAACAGAAACTTCTATATTATAAAGGCTGCTACATTTTCTGTTTCATATATTTCCATGCTGAATATAGAAGGATAGTCAAGGTTCAGTTACCCGTTTCATTTCAAATTATACTTTCTGACACTTAATACTTTAGATGTTTTAAATCCCCCGATTGTCAAAGCAATCATTGTAAAAGTGTCATAAAAAAAGTTTTTTTTCTCACATTTACATTGACCTTTTCACCGAATCTGCTTTACTTTTCTAAATGTGTTTTAAAAATCACTGTGCTAAAGTAAAAATGTACCAAACAGACAAAGGAACACATTTGTATATCTGTAGTAAAAATCATAAAAATATGAATACATTTATATGGATTATATCGTATATGCAAAGCCAATAAATAATTATTGTGATACATTTAGAATTTTTACGTTAGGGGAGCGGATAAGAATATATAAATCTTTTTGAGAAGAACATATACCATTTTCATGTTTACAACGATCAAAAGATTAAGGATAATTCCCTCCAGTATTGAACCAGGCTCACCATTAGGACCGCCATAGTGTAATATGCAATTTTTAGGCCTCATGCACACAGACAATTGGGTCAATTCAGAGACAAGTGAGAAAGCGTACTACTTTTTTAGGAGTAAGAAAACTGACATTCACTTTGATTGTCTACCTTGTGGCGGATTCAAAAAAAGGGTGAAGATTTACATCCAGTTTTTGAAACTATTCCCCCTGCCTCACCTGAAACAGTTATAAAGTCCCTCTATCAATAAAGAAATTACCCTCTGCCTTCTTGACCTGGAAACTGTAACCCCCTCCCCCAGTAATACAAGCATCTTACTTATTAATTCCTGGGCTGCTAGCTGACAGAGTGAAAAGCAGCTCTGATGAGTTTAGACATATTTTGTCTTTCTTGTTGGTAAATTTGAACCCATTGGTTGTCAAATCCAGTTCTTACAGGTAGCCACTTACTTACTACATCATTCATGTACAACAGGCTTGATGCAATGAGCATAACAGGAAGTTGGGCAATAGAGATCCACGTCCTGTCACTGGAAGTTAATGCTGCTAACAATTAAATTAAAAGGGAACTAAAGTTAAAACAGCCTATAGAGCTAATCAATTCTCCACATCCCGGACATTCATGTTTGGAATGCCTGTAAACATGAAACCTCATGAAAAGCAGTAAAACCAAAAAGCTTGCACTCTCAGCTGGTGGGCTCAGTAGACCAATATTGGCCCTGTCTGCTTGATTAGTGACCCGATGATTGAACATGGAACAGATGAGTATCCTCTTTCCTTGCCCCCTACCTGTTCTCCCGCCTGAGTACCTTGGGTGATGCATTCGGCTCAGCAGTGGCCCGCTTTTTCTGCTGCCGAGTCCACGCCCGCACAGCACTTTTGAGATTTTTGATTGGTTGATCTCAAGAGAGCTGGCTGACATAACCAGCCCATTGACAGCATCCCTGGTTTCCCTGTAGACATGGGAGTGCTCTGCCCCCTGCCAATCTAAATAGCTGGGGTGGGAGAGCCACACAGCTACAGGGAAGCCAGGAAGACAGCGCCGTGGGAGCTTACAAGCCATCATGGGGGTTTCACACGGTAGGGCATCTCAATTTCAGATGCCCTGGGGCAGGATAGTGGCAGGCCTTGGAGTCTTTTGGACTAGTAGGGTACAGTGACCCAGAACAGCAATTTAGAGGCCACTTTAGCGTTTCAAGCTATTTTATGAAGAGTGTCTTGCAGGTAAGAAGCAGTGATAAAGTAGAATATTATAATACATAATCTGACAAACAGCATCTGCAACTGTTACAACTTGTAATCTTTAAATGTTCTCTCACAGATGGATATGTCAACAATACAGTATGCCTGACATATTCCAGAAATCTTAAGATGTTGAATCTGGGCAATCTCCTTTCCTACAGAACATGCCCAGATAAGTGTTGTGAAACTTACAAGCTCTCTTTTGCCCATGTTCAGTTTGTATAAATAAAGTGTCTGGGATAAATGTCTTCCTGGGCTTCAGTTCCCATTAGTCAACTGCCGATGTCACTATCCCAGCCTTATCACAGCTTTTATGGTTTACCAGCAGGTGGCTCTCACAGGCTCCCTCCCTAGAGAGCTTATCCTCAAAGCATCCAATTACACAGCCTATTAATTATCTGCACGGGCAAGGGGCCAGTGCTCCTGTATTCTGTCACATTAATACTCAATTGCTGTTAGTCTCGCCTACTCTTGTGTTTCTACATTCCCAGATCCTGGTTATGCTGGTCCTCTGGTTCCTCTGCCTGCTTCTTTACTTAGTCTTCAGCGCTGCTAATTAGCTTCTGATCTCCCTACCTGCTTTTATTTCATCCTACAATCCTGGGTTACCAGACCTCTATCATTCCAGTCCTCTGGTTTCTCTCCTATATTCAGTTATTCAGGTACTCAATCCACTTGTCTGTGGAGCCCTTGCATTGCCTGACATAAAGTTAGATTACACATAATACCGGTTAATGTAAAGTAAGAAATTATTTGTTTTGCTATGTTTGTATGTGTTTCATGGGGGGTGGGTGGTTGGCCTGTGTTTTGGCTTATGGGAGACCAGACTGAAGGTGGTGAAGCCTATGAAAACCATTGGAGTTCGACTGTACACACAGAGCCATAGTTGAAAAGGAGGGCCATCCCTGTGACACAGTCATAAAGCTCACTTTTCTACAAAACAAAAAAAAGGCTCCTCCAAGCAGCCAGATAGTGAGAGCAGTTACCCTTCCAAAGCATATCTTGCCAATTATTCACTGACCTGGTCCCCTGAACCATCACTAGAATAAGAGTGCTTAAAGTGGAAGTTCAGTCAAAAAAAACAACCCTCCTGCACTGCCACCCTTTCCTGGAGCTGAGGCAGGATGGGGGTTACAAAGAAAGAAATCCCCTACCTTAGCCGCTTTCCAACACTGGTCATCAGGGCATGGGTGGCTGCCGCGAAGAAATGGCAGAGCGGTGCTGGACCATGGCTTAGTTAAGGAGATTTTCCTCCCCTTTAAACTTCTCTTCAAATATTGTGGTAATTCTTATTCTACATCCATTCCAGAGGACACCAAATGATTCCTTAACGATCTGGATGCCACAATTTGAGTATATCAGGTCTCATCTGTAACCATAGCGAACAACAGTACTAATCCACTGATTTTAGAGACCAGGCACATTATCTGTGGTGATTTAAACCAAGTCCTGTATCCTCATATTGATAGACAATCTTGCATTATATACCAGCAACACCTTACCACTTGTTTTTACAGCAGTTCTTTATAAAGCAACATGCACTATCACAGGCTTCCTCAGAGCCTGAGGAAGTGTGCTTTTTGCCCACGGAACGCGTGGCTCTGGATGTTGGCAGGCGGTGGGAGACCCTATTAGTTTTTTTGGTATTATGGATATTGATTTTGCATTCACCAGTTGGCATGTTAATTCATATAGTGATTTGATCGGATGATAGTACTTTGATACTGCTGTTTCTGTCTGAGGGACAGCCTTTGTGCTGTTGTGGTTTCTGATTTTGAGACCGGCTATATGAGAGCTGGTTTATATTATTGGCACTATTGCACTTTAAATAGATATCCATTATATTATTCTTGCACATTTTTGCACTCTATCTTGCACCTTGCACTTGCCACTTTTTGCACAAATAGTTATTAAATTCATTTAGTATATGAATTTCATGCTTGCTGTATTATGATGAGGCATCAATTTTCTCCCCACCGCTTACACATCCTGTATGTTTGTATGTCCTGTGTCGTTTTGTCTTATGTTTTTTATTGTGTTTTTAATATGTCCATTGTAAAGGTTGTACACATTCAAAAGAAACAAAGGAGGGGTGGCAGCCGTTCAGGCCATTGTATAACTAACCTGGGAGGTGCATGTTAGCAGGGCAATTAGGATACAAAAGTCTTAAAGGAGCCACAGCACTCAACCCTGTTAGCTTGCAGACCAACCTAAAATCTGTCTCTAAACTTGGTTAAAAACAGAGGGCTCGGTCACTTACATCTACAGAAGTATGCTTGAGCTGCGCCACCAAGCGCCAACGTGCCTCTGTGGGTTGCAGTCCTAACTCTGAGAGCCTTATTTGGGACATACAATTCAATAGATAAATTTGGAGCAGGCATACCTGAGGTTGCCCTAAACCTCAAGTGCAGCCCATGGGGTGGAAGGGTCGAAGACCTTGCAATACAGCCTAGACCCCACACCCCATGTGCTTGCACAAATTCAAAAGAAACAAAGGAGGGGTGGCAGCCGCTCAGACCATTTTATAACTAACCTGGGAGGTGCATGTTAGCAGGGCAATTAGGATACAAAAGTCTTAAAGGAGTTTAGAGACAGATTGGTCGGTAGGTTGGTCTGCAAGCTAACAGGGTTCAGGGTGTATCCTAATTGCCCTGCTAACGTGCACCTCCCAGGCCACATTAGCATTTTGGTTGTCTTCAAAGGGCCAGTCATGAAACAACAGAACCCTGTGGGCTGTGCTGCAAAAATTGGTGAAATCTTTAGCATAGGATGGTGCTGTTAGTTCAAATGAAAAATGTATCCTTACATCAATGCAAAATCCCCCAACTGTGCCATCACATGTACAGGGGATTATGATGGGTGTGTAGGACAAAGACGTTTTCGGGAAAGTTTGTGTGTGTTATCACTAAAAAAAACAAAATGCAGGTTGCAATCCACATAACAATCAACCACTGAAGTCACACTGGCTTCACCAAATGTTTAGCATAACCCCCTTTGTGTGCTTTTCCTTTTAATTACACAAGCTTGGTGAGCAGTGTAAACAATTACATGTGTTTCGGATTTTAGTGACACATTTGTTTTTAGGGTGAATTTAAAGTTGTTTTGAGGAGCCCCCCTGGCCTAAGTTACATAAACTGTTTTACAAACACTTGTTAGGTTTTAATAAATTGCAGACCCAACAATTGTGGCATTTGTGTTTTAATTTGCTTTTTTTTAAGTTTTACATGATTTTCTAGTTTGGGTTTTCATCTCTCTCCAACAGCCTGCATATGTGAGAATGACTCTGGAAATATGTCCTGGAGTCGAGAGCAATGATGCTGGACATGTGGGAGAAGATGCTTGGTGAGGACTAGAAATAGCTGCTGTGCTTCCGACAGTTTTTATATGGCCATGTTGGCCTTTTTTGTAAAATTTGAGTAAATATTTTATAGTTTCCTAAATGTGTTTGACTATTTCTCCTTATGTGACTTTGATTAGTGTAATATTCAAATTTTTCACATAAACTAGAAACACAACATTCAGAGTTCCATTGGGCTTAAACACATTCAAATGTATTGCTTGTGAGAACTCAAAATGTATTGGCAACAATCTGCCCACAAAGGCCAAGATGCTTAATCACTGCTCAAATTCCTGCGTACCCTCATCCCCTGATGCTTGTGACTTCTGTGGTGGTGGGGACTGCTGGTCTCCCTCAGATAAGGATCGGCAATCATAACACACTGGAGGAGGGACACAAAAGGAGATTGTTGACACCGTGCAAGTTACAAGAAGAGAACATTAAGTAAGGCCACAGCATAGAAACATTACATATCCACCAGCAAGAACAAACGCAAGGCCAGTCAAACTGCATGTATTATGTGGCCCATGCCCCAGAGAGGAGACATCCTAGATGATATGGAACAAACATCAAAATGACAAGGCACAATACAGGTATGGTTATTCACATACCGGCTATCTCCCCCATACTCTGCGGAAGAACTGGAATTCCCATGGAGAGGCCTAACAATAAATGAGCAAAAGATCACATGACATGACTGAGTAGGGGAGCAATAACCACCATGTCTTCTTTGGCCAGTATAAGACACCTGCCAAAGTAGCATTTACAGGCAGTGATCGCACGTTGAGCTATGCCCTAGTTGTACCTATCAATGCTGCCTACAAACAGAGGGATAAGCCATTTGGACAACATGCACAAAGAAAAAGCAAATATCCAGAATGTGCAATCGCCACACATAAATCGACAAAAGGCAAACTTCAACACAATAAGGCAATCACAAACAATGTCAGGCTGGCTGAACCAGAAGCTGGGGCTGGGTGTGTAGCGTGGAAAAGTGTGGACTCAATTCAGAAGACCAAAGCATCACTATCAGGAGTAACAATATCAGGGACCTAGGACTTCAGCATGACCTCATATACATGGTACCTAAACATGGGGCCTTCCTGATCGCTATGCTCAATGAGCAGGTCCACCTCCATTTTTTAATGAGGGCAGTGTGCAGCGTGTTGAATTGCTTTTTGGTTGCTGCAGTGGTCCACTGATGTGCAGCACTGCAGCTGAGGTTCTTAGCAATCCCATCCCAGTTCATGATCCTCATACTTGCTGAGGCCACAACTCTGTGGCCCATACAAGAGTAACCATTTGGCAAGAGTGAGCTCAACTAGCTTGATGTTATGCACCAGATTGAACTCTGGCTCATGCTTAGCAGCCCATTTCTTGTGCCCCTCAAACACACCTGTGGCAACATCAGGAGTGGGAGACATATGTGGTCTATGCTCAGCATCTGTGGGGTGCTGGGCATGCCAACACTAGGTTGCCCAGTAGCAGTTGGAGATACATCCACCCCAGAAACAGAACTCAATAAAGCCGCGTTGTACATCTGTCTACTGCAGCTTCCACACCCTCGAACCACAGCATGAGCGCAAGTATTAGCAAGTCATGGCCTAGAGCCAAGTGGACGTGTGGGACCCCTAGTAGGTGCCATTCTTGCATTAAGCAGATGCCAGACCAACAAGCAGATGTGCCCTGATTTGACTACAAGTTTATGGGAATGCTGTAACAATCAGGCACAGGGCAGCACCAGAGATGCTAACCAACTAAACAATATGGGGTTTCCTGGATGATGTGGACACAGCAAAAGACCAATAGCACAAAGCAGCATGCTGTGATGGTTTTTCAAGACAACTAATATAGTTAATCACTATCAAAGAGCATTTAGGGTGAAGCTTTGTTTAAAGTGGACCAACACCCAGGATTTTGACTATCCTGGGTATTGGTCCACTTCCGTGGGACACCCCGATCGTGGGTGCCCCGCTGTGTGAAACCCCCCAGAAAGCCCCGAAAACTCACCTGACCCCGCTCCCACGTGACTCACTCGTCCAATCGCCGCCGACAGACAAGGAGAGGCAGCGACGGACAAGTTGAGCGCGGGGGCCGCCGCCGCCTCCCGCGCGTCCCTCTTACAGGGATCGCGCCCGCGCCAGCCATTCGCAAACAGCCGGCGCGGGTGCCCCGCAGTCAGGGAGCTGATCAGTCTGAGAATCTTATAGATTCCCGGGCCGATCAGGGGAGGGTGTTGGTCCACTTTAAGCATCAGTAAATGTCTTCTAGGGCAGAGCAGCATGTAATGGTTTTTTTAAATCAAATAAGCGTTTCTCATTGGCTGAAAGCATGGACGACGCAGATGTGTGATGAGCACGCACTGATGCAGAACTACAGGCACTGACCCTTTCCCACACACCTGTGTAGTGTTGTACCTTGGTATTCTAGTGTAGAGAATGAAGATGGTCAACATGTGGCAGTGCTGCACTCCAATCATTTAAGCAGCTAAGTATAAAAGTAATGTTGTGTGGATTTAAAAATGGATTTGTTTGTTATTGTATTTGCAGTTAGGACACCCCGATCGTGGGTGCCCCGCTGTGTGAAACCCCCCAGAAAGCCCCGAAAACTCACCTGACCCCGCTCCCACGTGACTCGCTCGTCCAATCGCCGCCGACAGACAAGGAGAGGCAGTGACGGACAAGTTGAGCGCGGGGGCCGCCACCGCCTCCCGCGCGTCCCTCTTACAGGGATCACGCCCGCGCCAGCCATTCACAAACAGCCGGCGCGGGTGCCCCGCAGTCAGGGAGCTGATCGGTCTGGGAATCTTATAGATTCCCGGGCCGATCAGGGGAGGGTGTTGGTCCACTTTAAGCATCATTAAATGTCTCCTAGGGCAGAGCAGCATGTAATGGTTTTTTTAAATCAAATAAGCATTTCTCATTGGCTGAAAGCATGGACGACGCAGATGTGTGATGAGCACGCACTGATGCAGAACTACAGGCACTGACCCTTTCCCACACACCTGTGTAGTGTTGTACCTTGGTATTCTAGTGTAGAGAATGAAGATGGTCAACATGTGGCAGTGCTGCACTCCAATCATTTAAGCAGCTAAGTATAAAAGTAATGTTGTGTGGATTTAAAAATGGATTTGTTTGTTATTGTGTTTGCAGTTGCGCTGTTTGTGTGTGTGTGTGTGTGTGTGTCCACTACTGTTGTTCCCCAGACAGATCCTGTCAGCGTATGGTGTGCAGTGTCTGCGGATAAGTATGTGCTTTATGACATGTGCATTCCCTTGTGCTCCTCCATCTGCTGGGGTAAGCAGAGATTGTGTAGCACACTGCAAGGCAGGATTGTTTTGGACACCTTTTCTAGGCTGTCTAGCATATCTTCTCTTGGCCTGGCAAAACGTAAAAAACATGCTTTCCTCAGGCTGTTGGTTGTTTCAACAATGCATCTGGTTTAGTAGTGAGCTGCATGTGAATTTCAATTGTGTAAGAGTCAGAGCCATATTTTGGAGTGATGTTGGGGTGTGGAGGGGTTGTGTGGCTGTTGCTGAGGAGGACATGGAGACTGAGGAAACCACAGTGGTGAGACTGTACCACGAAATCCACCACAAAATTGAAGCCAGCACTGGCTGCAGTCATGCCATACCTGGCATAGTGCGACTGTGTGCCTCATTGAATATACTAGAGAGAGGCAGACTTCAGGCCACTGCTGCTCTATTAAGTGGCATTAGCCAGCCTACTATGAGCCACATCTTTCATAAGGTCATCCTGGTCATCTGTGAGCTCATCCTTACACACGTAAGGATTTGGATGATGATGAAGAGATGCAACACAACAAGCTGGTTTTCTATCTTATGACAGGAATCCCAAATGTGCTTGGCTGCATTGAGAGGACCCATATTCTTTTCTGCCCCCCCCTTCCCAAGCACAAGAGCTGCACTACCACAACTGGAAGAGCTTCTATTCCATTAATGTGATGGTTGTGTGTGATAAGAAGATGTGGCTGCATGCTGTGAGGTCGGGCTTTCTGGGATCCTGCCACGACTCATATGTGTTGTACCAATCTGCCCTGTGCCAGAAATTTGAGAACAATGAAATGCCACCGAGATGGCTAGGTAAGTCTGTGGCCATATTGTAAGACCTAGAAACACTTTAGAAGGGGGGGTGAAAGCAAAATGCTACAAACCAGGTTGGAATCTGCATTCCTGGTGTCAACAACATTAACCCATGTTTGTATTTAGATGATAAGGGATACATCCAGATTCACACCCCCATGTGGAACCCAAATATCGCAGCTGAAGTGCACTACTATTCAGCTCACTGTAAGACCAGATGCATTGTTGAAAGAACCATCGGCCTGCTGAAAGCACGCTTCCTATATTTGGCCCGGCCAGGAGGGGAGATGCTCTGCAGCCCAGAGAAGGCCTCACTTGCTGTGTGATACAAAATATCTGCATACTTCATCAAATGGAAGAGCTAAAGGAAATGCAACCAGTGCCTGAAATCCCAGAAATGCCCGCAGACAAAGCCGAAGACACCCAGACTGGCTTTGCCTGGTGGGCCCAAATGATTAATTCCATTTCAAGTAAGTGAAACAAACTGGGGACATGATTTCTGCAGTAGGAACAGCAGGGACATATGGGGGCCGAGCTAAAGCATACATACAAAGCTGCCTAAAAACATACTAGCCACAATCAACAGCTGGCCAAAGGCAAATAAGAAAATGGAGAGTTAGAGTTAGTCACGCCATAGACAGGGAAAAACAAGCCAAATGGAAACTGAATACAGAAACTGATATTTTTTTTCCCTTCTAGGTACCATTAAAAAGAAGAAGAAGTTTTTGGTTTATCCCTTTGTTTGGTAACATCATAAAAATAATCAGGAACGTTAAAATGAAAAAATAACAATTGTAACTTTGGTATGAGCTGTATTGTGTTTGGTGGACTATAGAACACTGCTATTAAATGTCTAAAAACAAAAAGATTCAAAAGCAGAGGCACCGTGGTAAACAGGAAGGCTGCTCAGATTGCATATGGCATTTCCTAATGTCTCAAGTTTATGCTTCAGACAGTGTGGGGCTATGAGCGATTACCTTCATATTTGGTGGACTTGTCCAAAAGTTAGTGTTTTTTGGAACAAGGGTTGAACCTTAATTTCTGTAGTAACAGGTCAGGGTCAGTAAAAACCTATTAACTGCATTGCTGGGAGGCATTCTCAGAGGTTGATGTTCTATATTTTCATGGCTTCTAAGCTGATGATTGCGAATAGAGATGAGCGAACTTTTGAAAAATTTGATTCGACTGATTCGCCGAATTTTCCAACAAAAATCGCTTCGACCCGAATTTATTCATGACGAATCGCTATTAAAAACGGCTATTTCTGAGCCTCCTAGAGCCTCGATAGGGTTGTAAACCATTCTGCCTTGCTGTAACACGCATAGGACACGTGCTGGGTTAGTGAAAAAATACAGTAAATAATTATCACATGCAGATCAGATGCATCGCTAATAGAATCGCAAAGCGGCACAATTGCAGAGAGTTGAGGTGGCATCACTATGAGGGGCCCCTATAGTGGCTGAAAAACACACCCTGGAGCTGGCAGCAACAGGAGCCAAAAAATTAGCAGAATCACACCCTGGAGTTGCAAGCAGCAGCCGCCCAGACATTGGTTGAAAGAGACACTGGAGTTGTCTGCAGGAGCCCAAAAATTGGATGAATCACACCCTGGAGTTGCAAGCAGCAGCAGCAGGAGCCCAAACATAGCTTGAAAGAGAAACTGGAGTTGGCAGCAGGAGCCCAAAAATTGGATGATTCATACCACCCTGGAGTTGCAAGCAGCAGCAGGAGCCCAAACATAGCTTGAAAGACACACTGGAGTTGGCAACAGGAGCCCAAAAATTGGCGGAATCACACCCTGGAGTTGCAAGCAGCAGCAGAAGCACAAACATTGCTTTAAAGAGACACTGGAGTTGCCAGCAGGAGCCCAAAAATTGGATGAATCACACCCTGGAGTTGCAAGCAGCAGCAGGAGCCCAAACATTGCTTTAAAGAGACACTGGAGTTTGCAGCAGGAGCCCAAAAGTTGGCTGAATCACACCCTGGAGTTGCAAGCAGCAGCAACAGCCCAAACATAGCTAGAAAGAGACACTGGAGTTGGCAGCAGGAGCCCAACATTGGATGAATCACACCCTGGAGTTGCAAGCAGCAGCAGGAGCCCAAACAGTACTTTAAAGAGACACTGGAGTTAGCAGCAGGAGCCCAAAAATTGGATGAATCACACCCTGGAGTTGCAAGCAGCAGCAGCAGCCCAAACATAGCTTGAAAGACACACTGGAGTTGGTAGCAGCAGCAGAAGCCCAAACATTGCTTTAAAGAGACACTGGAGTTGGCAGCAGGAGCCCAAAAATTGGCTGAATCACACCCTGGAGTTGCAAGCAGCAGTAACAGCAGGAGCCCAAACATAGCTTGAAATACACACTGGAGTTGGCAGCAGGAGCCCAAAAATTGGCTGAATCACACCCTGGAGTTGCAAGCAGCAGTAACAGCAGGAGCCCAAACATTAATTTAAAGAGACACTGGAGTTGGCTTCAGGAGCCCAAAAATTGGATGAATCACACCCTGGAGTTGCAAGCAGCAACAGGAGCCCAATCATTGCTTTAAAGAGACACTGGAGTTGGCAGCAGGAGCCCAAACATTGGATGAATCACACCCTGGAGTTGCAAGCAGAAGCAGCAGGTGCCCAAACATAGCTTGAAATAGACACTGGAGCTGGCAGCAGGAGCCCAAAAATTGGCTGAATCACACCCTGGAGTTGCAAGCAGCAGCAGCCCAAACATTGCTTGAAAGAGACACTGGAGTTGGCAGCAGGAGCCCAAAAATTGGATGAATCTCACCCTGGAGTTGCAAGCAGCAGCAGGAGCCCAAACATTGCTTTAAAGAGACACTGGAGTTGGCAGAAGGAGCCCAAACATTGGATGAATCACACCCTGGAGTTACAAGCAGCAGCAGGAGCCCAATCATTGCTTTAAAGAGACACTGGAGTTGGCAGCAGGAGCCCAAACATTGGATGAATCACACCCTGGAGTTGCAAGCAGAAGCAGCAGGAGCCGAAACATAGCTTGAAAGAGACACTGGAGTTGGCAGCAGGAGCCCAAACATTGGATGAATCACACCCTGGAGTTGCAAGCAGCATCAGCAGCAGCAGCAGCCCAAACATTACTTTAAAGAGACACTGGAGTTGGCAGCAGGAGCCCAAAAATTGGATGCATCACACCCTGGAGTTGCAAGCAGCAGCAGGAGCCCAAACATTGCTTTAAAGAGACACTGGAGTTGGCAGAAGGAGCCCAAACATTGGATGAATCACGCCCTGGAGTTGCAAGCAGCAGCAGGAGCCCAAACATAGCTTGAAAGAGACACTGGAGTCGGCAGCAGGAGCCCAAAAATTGGATGAATCACACCCTGGAGTTGCAAGCAGCAGCAGCAGCAGCAGCAGCAGCCCAAACATTACTTTAAAGAGACACTGGAGTTGGCAGCAGGAGCCCAAAAATTGGATGCATCACACCCTGGAGTTGCAAGCAGCAGCAGGAGCCCAAACATTGCTTTAAAGAGACACTGGAGTTGGCAGAAGGAGCCCAAACATTGGATGAATCACGCCCTGGAGTTGCAAGCAGCAGCAGGAGCCCAAACATAGCTTGAAAGAGACACTGGAGTCGGCAGCAGGAGCCCAAAAATTGGATGAATCACACCCTGGAGTTGCAAGCAGCAGCAGCAGGAGCCCAAACATTGCTTGAAAGAGACACTGGAGTTGGCTGCAGGAGGCCAAAAATTGGATGAATCACACCCTGGAGTTGCAAGCAGCAGCAAGAGCAGCAGCAGACCAAACATAGCTTGAAATACACACTGGAGTTTGCAGCAGGAGCCCAGAAATTGGAAAAATCACACCCTGGAGTTGCAAGCAGCAGTAGCAGCAGGAGCCCAAACATTGCTTTAAAGAGACACTGGAGTTGCCAGCAGGAGCCCAAAAATTGGATGAATCACACCCTGGAGTTGCAAGCAGCAGCCCGAACATTGCTTTAAAGAGACACTGGAGTTGGCAGCAGGAGCCCAAAAATTGGCTGAATCACACCCTGGAGTTGCAAGCAGCAGCAGAAGCAGGAGCCCAAACATAGCTTGAAAGAGACACTGGAGTTGGCAGCAGGAGCCCAAAAATTGGATGAATCACACCCTGGAGTTGCAAGCAGCAGCAGATGCAGGAGCCCAAACATAGCTTGAAAGAGACACTGAAGTTGGCTGCTGGAGCCCAAAAATTGGATGAATCACACCCTGGAGTTGCAAGCAGCAGCAGGAGCCCAAACATTGCTTTAACCCTTTAAGTGCCAGCCTACCTGGAGTTTTTGTCACACTCTGTTGCCAGACCATTTTGCACTATTTTGCACTCCCCATGTTCAAATGTGATTTTTGAAGGGATTTCCAGGGATTTCCCAGGAAAATGATATATTGTTTTTTTCAGCAGAGTCTGAGCTTTAACATGAAATGTCTTGTTTGTCATTTTTTAGGTGTATTCTCAATATTTTTTGGCAAAATATGTGCAAAAAAATTTAAAAAATCAATTTTTTACAATTTGTAGTGTTTTTTTGTAATAAAAAATGTAAGTTTGTCAATAAAATCTTATTGCGTGTGAAACCCCAATTTCTCACAGTTACAGCGGTACCACATATGTATTGGTAGACACCTTTTCCTGCCCAGGAGACTCCCCCAAACTGAAACAGAGCTTTAGGGGATTTTCAGAAAAAATACAACTGTGATATGCGCTATGCGCACCTTGCAGTTTTTCCAGAAAAACAACCCTTTACATTTGAAAAACCCCCCACAAACTATATATTCTCTGGAAGTACACACCTCAGGCTTTCTATTTGTACCAGGCTTGTTGATGTGGCCACAGTTTTCTAGAAGTAATCCCTCAATGTATTCTTTGGTTGCAAAGAGTTTCCCTAAAAAAAGGATAAAAAAGCAGAATCAAAGCCACATTTTCCTAGAAAAACTATATACAAACAAGAAAAAACAAGTATAATCTGAAAAAGCAACATCCCCCGAACAGAACGATACCCAACATGCATAGGTTCTGTCAAGGGAAGAGTTGCCAAAGACCCCAAAGTAAAGCATGTGCGTAACGGTAATTTTTCTTGAAAATTTCAGCTCTGCAGACAAAGTGCGCACCTTGCGATTTTTCAACCAAAACAACCCTTTACATTTGGAATATCCCCCATAAACCATATATTCCCTGAAAGTACATATGTTAAGCTTTCTAAGCGTACCCAGCTTGTTGTAGTGGGCTCACCTTTCTGGAATTAATCCCTCAAAGAACTCTTTGGTTGCGCAGAGTTTCCCTAAAAAATGTATAAAAAAGCAGAATAAAAAACACCTTTTCCTAAAATATAAATATGCAAACAAGAAAAAACAAGCTAAGTCTGAAAGCGCAAGGTCCCCCGAACAGAACAATACCCAACATGCAGAGGTACTATTAACCCTTTTAATTGCCAGCTTACTTGAGATTTTGTCACCCTCTGTTGACAGGTCATTTTTCCCCATTTTGCGCCATGTTTTGCGCCATGTTTTGTGCCATGTTTTGCGTCATTTTTGCTGGAATTTTCAGGAAAATTATATATATATTTTTTGCAGCAGAGTTTAGGCTTTAACATGAAATGTCTTGTTTGTAAATTTTATTTATTATTAATTTTATTTATTATTAAGTAAAAAAAAAAAAAAAAAAAAATTTTTAGAAAATTGCCTCCTTTATTTTAAATAAAAAATGTATTTGATTAGGGAAAACCATATTGCATGTGAAAGCCCCATTTCTACCGATTAGAACGGTACCACATATTTATCGGTAGCCCCCTGTTCCTGCCCAGGAGACCCCCCTAACTGAAACAAGTAATTTTTAACATTTACAAATAAAATACAACTACCATCCACACTACAAAGGGTTAAATCGAGAAAAAAAAATGACTTAGGGTCCCCCCTCCCGGGAGGGGGGAGGCCCATTTTTTGGGGGGATTTTTAAGGGTTAAAAATCCTTAAAAAATAAAAAAAAAATTACATGGGCCCCCCCCCTTACCCAAAGTAACCAGCCCAGGACCAGCTATGCAGGGTTTGGAGGAACAGGGCGCAGGGGCCAGCTTTTGTGGCCCCTGGCCCTGCAGGCTACAAGCCCGCATAGCCAGTGGGCCCAGGCTCTTCTGCCCCCCCCTGGGCTTTGGGGAGGCAGGTAATGGGGGTGCCGGGGGTCAATAACAAGTCACCGGCTAGCGCAGGTGACTTGCCACCTCCCCCAGCCTTGTGAACTGGTATAGGGGTCATGGACCCCTTACCAGTTCACA
Organism: Gastrophryne carolinensis; assembly: GCA_027917425.1. NCBI lineage: Eukaryota > Metazoa > Chordata > Amphibia > Anura > Microhylidae > Gastrophryne > Gastrophryne carolinensis. The sequence continues at coordinate 244,661,742 of CM051239.1, read as the reverse complement.
AGGGGTTAAATGTAAAAAAAAAACACAGACACACAAAGAGAAAAAATATTTTATTATTTTTTTTTTTTTTTTAATACTTACCTCCCATCCATAGTGGAGCATTCTTTCAGCCTTTTATAGCTGCTGGATGACAGAAAACAAAAGGGTTAATTAAAAAAAAAATGACATAGGGTTCCCCCTCCTGGGGGGGGGGCATTTTTTTGGGAATTTTAAGGGTTAAAAACCCTTAAAAATCCCCCCAAAAAATGACGTAGGGTCCCCCCTACCCAGCATTACCGACCCGGGCCAGCTATGGGGGCTTGTAGAACAGGGCGCAGGGGCCAGCGTTGGTGGCCCCTGGCCCTGCAGGCTACTAGCCCACATAGCCACTAAGTGGCCCGGGCCCTTCTGCCCCCCCCTGGCCGTTGGGGAGGCAGGTAATGGGGGGCTGGGGGTTATGGCAAGTCACCCGCTTGCCGCAGGTGACCTGCCATACCCAGAGCCTTGTGAACTGGTATAAGGGGTCTCATGGACCCCTTACCAGTTCACAAAGGGTTAAATAAAAAAGACACCACACAAAAGTATTTTATTAAAAAAAAAAAAAATGATGCCGGTGATCGGCATCCAGAGAAGGGGTGAGGCAGGAGATCAGAGGATCTCCTGTCTGCCTAATGCAGGTTTGGGATACCCAGGTGGGCTGGTGTTTTTTTGGTTAAAGGCAGACCAAAAAATATTTAAACTAATCCAGTTATATATTATGATAAATGCTTGTGTGTAACAGATAGGGTTAAATAAGCCACTGCATAGATGGCATGCAAAGTGGCAAGGCAGATTTACAGCACAAAGAACTGAAATTGAATTGAAAACTGATCTGGCTAATAAAAAAATAAAAAAAAATTTCACTGTCACTTCTAAGCTGTCCCTGGCTGGATGGTTCCGGTTTTTCCCTATCTTTCCCTATCTTTCCCTGGCTCTGTCTACCTCTCTGTCTGCCTCTCTGACTCTCCCTACCTATCTCTAACTCTCTGTCCCCGTCTCTAACTAGCTGTTCTCTGGCCGCAATGCAAGGCTGAAATGAGCACAAGCAAGATGGCTGCTGCTTTATATAGCACGGTGACATCACCGGGCTTCCTGGCTGCTGATAGGCTGCATGTGACTTACCCATGATACCTTGCCCCAGGGGGTATGTCTGTACATGTTCATCCACCATTTTAGAATGCCTGTAATTGAAATAAATGGAGTTTAAACGAAAACTTTGATCGATCGTATCGCGGGGAAATTCGGATTCGTTCAGAATCGAATTTTCCATGAAATTCGGAATGAATCCGGGTTCGTCCGGATCGATTCGCTCATCCCTAATTGCGAAGGCTTTGCAACAGATTTCTATTTGTTGGCGGGCTATTCTACTTTAGATTTGGGTTAATGAGCGTTTACGTAGTATACTCTGTGATGTTGCGGAGGCTTTGTTACTGATTTGGGATCCTTGATGCAGCTTCCATAGGAGTTAGGTGGGAGGGAACAAGCACGGCACAGCTTTTGCTTCTTTTTCTTTTTTTCTTTTTCTCTGGTTTTGTTGTTGTTTATCCTCTTTTTTTCTTTTTCTTATCTGTAGCAATGTTTTGTTTAATTGCATTGAAATATTGTTAGTGATGAAGGATTTGTTAGGCTACGTTTATGGAAAAATGGCTGAATATTATTCCATGATATTTACGCAAGATGTCAGATCTAATCTTCATCAGAATCAGGCAGATCTTTAAGTGGCCATCTTTAAATTTTTTGTGTTTAATGTTCGCATGGGGTGTTTTCAGTGGGTTAAGATAAATTAGCCTGCCATGAAGACTCAGTCTAACTTTTAGAAGCTGAATGTGAACTTTTATAGTGTTTTGGAATGTATGACAGCTATTCTTCTGTATTTTTTGGTTCTATATATCAATGAAATTCATTGAAAGATAAAATCCTGCAGCCCTGCAGAGTAGGTAGAGGCAACGCGTTTCAGAGGAGATGTTTCCTCTTGGTCATACTGCCTTGTACTGTCTCTGACTCATTTGAATAGTAATACACATAGGTTGATCAAACCTGTTGGTCAAACAGGAGTAGGAGGGAATCAAGTTGATAGCGACTTTTGTAAAGGCCAATACGGGATCAACCTGTTCCCTGTGCAAGGAAAATGTGTTAACTGTTAACATGAACGCATAAAATGACATAATATATGTGTAAGTGCACGTTAGCCCTGATTCAGAGCCTTTCTTGTACGCATTCCCACATGTCAAAATTACATCAAGGTCCCTATATTGACATTTTTCTGTGTTGTGTGATTCTGGGCTGTGTTTTTTTTTTTTTTTTACCAAGTTACCTTTTTGTGGGAGTTTCCATTTCACAAATGCCAAACCGAGTATTCACCATATTTGTATGTGTAAAGCCAAGTTTTGGTGTTCGTGCCAATGTAATTTTACAGGTTTAGCCTGCGTCTGCGCGCGATTCTGATCCCTGCTTTGCCTGTTTTCGGGTCTATAAAAACTGTAGGTTTATGTTTCAACATACACGCTATTGATGGAGCCCCATGGCGAGTTCTGACTAAGAGTATGAGCCCTGCAGCAGCAGGGCATATCAATTGTCGCTGATATGAGAAGTCGTCCCTGATATGAGAAGCTTTACTCAAAGCTGTGCCCATGGTTGGCTCTCCTAAACATATTTACACTGCCCCATAACTTGGGCAGATGTAGCCTAACACAGGGCCAAAGTGTGTTTCAAATAAAAGATTGAGCTTAGGGCCCCAGAAAGTCCCCCCTCCAAAGTCCCCAAGCCATGGTTAGGGAGAGGTGCCTTGTTCCACTGTTGCTGCTTGCTGAAATACCTTCAGTAGTGCCAGAAGTTGGGTGTTCTGCTGGTTGGCATCCAACATTTGCTCCAGCAGTTGTGTTGTGGTGCTGCTGCTCCACCGCCCCTGCAGCCAGATCCTTATGGATCAAAGAGGCAGAAATTGCATTGAAAAGTGGTGCTATTGGCCCGCCAGTTTGACTCCATGATTCGACACCACCATAATAAAGACAGGTGATGCCTGGCTGCAGGGTGTGGCTGGCTTTCTCCAGGCGGTGCTTGGGGGAGGTGGTGGTGCTGCTGGCAGTCTTCTGAGCATTCTCCAGGCTGAAGGATATAAGTGTGCAGAGAAGTAGCAGTTGTTGATGGGGTCTGTAGCTGATTGGGAGTCATTTTAACACTCTCCTGTGTGGGTTCCTCCATCTCCTGGATTTCATCTAGTTAAAGTGCGGTCTGTGTGGAGAAAGAAAAACTTTAGTGTTTGCTTTGTGTGATGGTCCCACACAGCCAAGAAATGTCTTAATTTCTTTGTTCATTACCCCCCCCCCCAACCATTTTCATTTGTTCATTGTGGGAACACATTTACCTCATATGTGTCTGGGCTCCCATCACTGGATGGGTGTCTGGGCCAGTTCTGGAAGGGGGTTCCAGTGGTGTCATGGCAGACGGTGTAACTGTAGGTGCAGGGGTTGCTGCAGGGCTACTCCTGGTGGATGGGTGGGTGGTGGCTGCCAAACCAAGTGAAAAGTGATGCAAGTCCAAAATATTCCTTAACTGGCCAACTTACAAACATATGCATGGGTTACACACTGATGTGGTCCCCACAGCATGGTGTGGCAAAAAATCTTTGTTCCTCTATAAATGGGCCTGCTGCAATTGCTGTAGTTGTACATCCCATTTCTGTGTTATGTTGACCACCATGTGTGTCCCAGGCCAGTGAATGGGGCATGGACACTCATGTTTGGGCCAACTGTTTGTGGATGCCTTCCTCCCCCCTAGGCCGAACTACATTTTGCAGGAAACTCTTCCCACTGGTGGGAACATGCTGCCGATCAGTGTTGTGGGTCCCTGACTCCCCCTGGTTGCTGCCGCCAACAACAGCTCCTCTGCTTGTATAAACTGCAATGTCTTTGGTAGTCCCCCACAAGTTTGCAACCTAAAACACAAAAACAATGGTTGAGCTTGACATTGGTCCAATTTGTGTGGGTCAAACCTCCATCTGATCCCTGCACACTTACGCCCCTGTCTTAAGATCTTCCCACTTCCTTTTTTTTCACCTGCTTCCTATCCTATGGCTTCTGTCCTGCACCCATCCCATTGCAGGCTATCTGGGCCCAGATGTGCTTCCACAATGCTTTTGGTGTGGAGCGGGACCGGTAACCAGCCAGCAGCTCGTAATTGTCACACATACCATCCAGAAGGATCTCCATTTGGGCATTGTTAAAACTCCCACACAGTTTTCCCCTGCAGAGCTTGCGCCCAGTCTAAGGGGCTGATGCTGGGGTCTGTTGGTGTGTATGGGGGAGCCTGAGACACTCTGACCACTCACAGGTCCGAAAGAGGTGGTTCTTGGGCTACTGGCTGGGAAAGAAGGAAAAACAGTTGCGGCTCCGCTGTGCGCTCTGTAGGGGGCTTTTCTCTGGGCTCCACTGTGAGCTCCTCTGGGGGGCGCACACTGGGGTCTGCACAGGGCTCCAGTGGTGCGACTGGTGGGTTGAACTAGGTTGGCTGTGCCAGGAGGCCCGGTAGCCTTAAGTGTAGGTATCCCACTGCTGTGGGTTACCTGCTCTGAATAGGCAGTGTGGCTGACAGGGAGAGTGCAGCAGGGCACTGCCTGCAGGATAAATGATGGGGCTTTGGTCTGGGACTGTGGTGCCTTGGCAGGGTGCTGTGGCTACCTCGCCAATGCCTGTCTTCCAGGCTCTGGTAGTGGTGGTGTCTGTGTTTTGGCATATTCCAAAGCCAAGTAAGTACTGCCATCATGGGGTCAGGTGTGTTATTTTATACATAAGTGGGAGGGTAATTGGACAAAAATTGTGTTTATTTAGCAGCAACCTATAAGCTACAACGTCATGGGCATATGCACATCGCAAGCACATTTCTGGGGTCTGCCAGGGTGCATCAGCGCATCAGGGTGCATCAGCTGCACATCAGTGCAGGGGTGCGTCACGCAGATGAGCAAACAGCAAGGTCCCAACATGGCACCAACTGTCTACATCCGTGAATAGCAAAACTACTCCATGATGGTAAGTACACATGCTATGCCATTCGCCTACGCATGCGTGCCACTTTACAAGCAGGCAAAGGTGCTGAGAGGTCATAGACTGGGTTTCGGAGCAGCAAAATAGGATCAAAGGCACATGGCGGGACGCACAGTAATGGTGAAGGCCTGGTATTCAAAGACAAACAGAGTTGAATGAGTTGAATGGCAATCACAAAATAGGCCATACCAAAACCCTGGCTGCCTGTTGTCAGATGTGGGTCAAGAACATTGTTTCACCCCATATGTGCCAAAGTGAACATGTTATTTGGCATGCACTGCTGCCACTGTCACATGTTCCACTTATGCCTGTTTGTAGGGGGACTCTGGGGGTCCAACGTGTGGGGTAGAGGGGTTTGTGAAACTTTTTCAGGGTCACACAGGATAGAGAACCCAGATCTTACAAGAAGAAAGAGCTGGTTGAAGAAAGAGCTAGTTGCTTTGCTTGTCCTAAGTGCATCCGTAACTCCTATCCAACAGTACTGTGGGCTTGGAGAGCTGGGTCCACCATGTTGTAGAGCGTTGTCAGCAAGCACTAAGTGAAGGGCTTCAAAAATGACAGGTCTGCAAAGTGCTGGTGTCTTGTGCTTCTCATTCCCTACAGAATTGTCTAAGGTGGGTGTAAACCAAGTCAAGCAGACCACTACACAAGCAGAACACAAAAAACATATATGCAGACTTGTAACATTAGTTTGCATTTTATTTCAAACTCAGGCGAAGGGAAGGTGCCGAGGTGGGGGGTAGCCTCTCAAAAAGGGCAGAGAACAGTGTATATGTATGTATGTATGTATATGTACCAATGTATATGATGTGTGGTGTTCTTTTTTAAAGCTACATCTTTAAAGCAGGGTGCAGCAGCTCAAGCAGTGGTAGGGGTAATAGTGTGGAAAGAGGAAGTGGACTAGGGAAAAAAAAAAGCTGAGTAACAGTGGGTCCAAGCAGACAACATGGAAGGCCATGAAATGAAAGAACTAGGATAACAATACATACACGCACACTACATGGGACGCCGCAACTGGAACCAAGGGGGAAGTTAAGTAAAAATACATACAAAACACTACATAAAAACTACATGTAATGCCCCAACTGAAACCAAGGAGTAAAGGTAAGTCAAGCTTTACCCTAAAAAAAACACCTTTGGTGTATGCCAGAAGCCAGAGACAGACACGGAACATCGAGATGGATGGACTCCACAGCAACAGACAGATGAAAACACATACAAATTAGGCTTCCAAGATGAGTTTGACAGCCAAAACCGTAAATGCTTGCACACGACTGAGAAATTCTCTGGACAGCGCTGGGAATCATGCATGCATTTGCAATTTCCCGGTGTACAAGATCAATTCCGCAAAAAATAAGATGCTCAGTACAACCATAGATAAATTCCATGAGGAGTATATTTTCCAAACATGGCATTTGAGACATGACATTTGCAATGTCTTCCTGTCAAATCTGTGCTGCAAAAGCCCAGTAATGCTCCCTCCCTTTCTGAACCATCCCATGTACCCAAATAGCGGCTTTGTAACAACACAACCGTGTTGTTGGGTTCTGGGGAAATTGCATAACAAATTCTGAGGTCTATTTTCAGTACCTGTGTGAATAATTTAAGGTTAAAGTAATATTTTAGTGTTTTTTCTGTAATTTTTAATTCACAAGAGAATTAAGGTTGCTCGCCAAGAAACATGTGTCTCTTATGTGTGGAGCTGCTGAATAGGGCTGTTGCCAATAGGAAAAATAAGACGGGTCGAGCACACGCATCTGTGTTGCGTTTTGGTGACAGGTGTTTACCCTGTATCAAGCTGATATCTCTGTCCAGCGCTAGCGCCATATTTATGGTGGAAGACTAGATCACTTGATTGTCTCAGCTCCAATCAGAGCAGAGACTGAGCAGAAGAAAGTGGGAGGGATGAGGAAAGGAAGGAGTGTAAATGGAAAAAAACAAGAACAGATGGCAGACGCTGATAATACAGTAATAATTAAAATATGACGAAAATACTCTCATCAAACACCGCGCTCAAAGTATTACAGTGATCAACAATTAACACAAAACCTCGCTGGACTATAGCAGACCGTGTTGGATCAGTCCACATACATATACACACTTTTTCTGTCTTTATTGGTGCTCTATGACACCAAGAACTCCGCGGAAAAAAAAATTATATATATATCTCTCTTTCTTCAATGTGCAAAAAATGGAATGGAAATTTGATTAATATTGAAAGGAGAGAATATATATATAAAAATCAACAGGAGAGAAAGGAGAGAATATATTTATAAAAATTAACATCCTAAAGAGGACCCAAATCGATATTGCTAATATCCTATTGTGCATCTGGTACGTTACATCGATTGTGGTGGTGGGAAATTACACAAATTCATGTTCTATTGGAGTTTTCACATAAGAGGTGGACTTTTTTTTCAAGAATAAGTTTTAATATTTTTTGCACATTGAAGAAAGAGAGATATATATATAATTTTTTTTTCCGCGGAGTTCTTGGTGTCATAGAGCACCAATAAAGACAGAAAAAATACAGTAATAATACAATCTCTTGAGAGTACATGCCACAAACTAAAAGAAGATTCCTGGTTGGGGAAGTGAGAGCACATTATAACAAGGGGTGCAAAAAGTAGACGTATATGGTGGTTATAACTAATGTTGAGCAAGCTGCAAAGTTTGGATCGTACCGAACTTTGCAAGCTCAGGCTCACGAGCAGCAAGAAGTCAGTGCCCAAGTGGCATTCGGCCGAACTCCGAACCCGGGAAGCTGCTCAGTAGCCAGTCAACCAGTTTTTACATTCAGAAACCACAGCCATTCCCAAACTGGACTATTAGTCAGGTGGGACATATGACTGCTGTATAAAAGGTGGGGTCATGCATTCTTCACCACACCAGCACTGGTTTATTTAGCGGGAGGTTGCTGCTGGGGTGATGGAAAGATAGGGATCCGTTCAAAAATGGAAAGATCAATTGTCCTTTTCAGAACACATACGTGGGAAGAGGAGGCTGCTAGAATGAGGGACAGTGAGGGACATCTAAAACTGTCCTTTTAAGGACAGCTAGACAGTGGGGGCTGACGGGACAGCTAGGAAAAGACAGAGCAGAACATCTGCCTGTTGTCCTCATTGTACTTAGAGGATGGACAGCTGCTGGGGCACATTTAATCGCACATCTGTGCATTTAATACTCACCTTTGGCCACTTGCATTCTACTTACTGTATGTTTAATAAAACTACTCACCTCTGGCCACCTCTGCATTGTACATACTGGGTGTTTAATAAAACAACTCAGGTCTGGCCACCTGCATTGTACATACTAGGTATTTGATAAAACTACTCACCTCTGGCCATCTGCATTAGGCTTACAGGGTGTTGAATAGCACTACTCACCTCTGGCCACCTGCATTCTACTTATTGGGACATAATGCCTATACACTGTGTCCAGCAATGCAGAAAGCAGCAAATAAGGGACAGGGACGTGGCCATGCTGCTGCTACTGTCGCTGCTGGTGGTGATGGAGCTGGAAATGCAAGGAGAGGACATGTTTCATCAGTTCCTGCTACGTCTCCCTCTGCTGCAAGCAGGCACCAGGGTTTGCAGTGTCTTTTTGAAGGCCTCAGTACTGCTGCTAGTGCAGTGAGGCCAGAACAAGTTGAGGCAGTCATAAATGATATGGCACAAAGTGCTACCAGTTCCATGGAATTATCCTCCACCCACTCCACTTCTGCCGAAAGTGCAGAGCCCTCCACCTCACCCCCCTTAGAATCAGCAAGGTCGTCCCTGCTACAGGTCATTCAGTCACTAATGCTCTATGATGACACTCTTAGCTGGTATACCTTGGGACATCCACTCGCTCCCGCCCAAGTGTCCAGATGCCCAACAGCTTGTGTTGGAGGATAAGGGCATGGCCAGTGGACCATCACAGAACACCTGCAATGATGATAAAACCCTAGTGCCAACTGCTATGGCTTTGTTCAATGTGTAGCCTGAGATGGAGGGTAGCGTGGAGGAGGAGGTGAAAGATGATCCCTGATCCCAGGGGTGATGACAAAGTCCTAGACCCAACATGGACTGAAGGCTATCAGAGTTTGGAGGTGGTGATCACAGAGACCCAAACAGCCAGCAGAAGAGGAAGAAGGGTGCAAATCCTCATGGGTCAGCTCATTGCTACTATTGCCCACCACACCCAGGGACTGAGCACACCAAAGCTGACGCAAAAGATGTCCACAGCGTGGCATTTTTTCAAGCAGTGCACAGACTACAAGACACGGGTCATTTGTATGCTGTGCCACCATTCCATGAAGTGAGGAAAAAGTCTTTGCACCACGATCATGACCAGACTTCTGCAATCCAAACACGAGCTGTAGAGGCAGAAATACCCAAATTCATGCAAACACCTGAGGCTTCATCTGTTGCTTTGGTTGACTCAGCCTATGCCACCACCTCCCCAATGACAAGGCCACCCATCTCTCTCCAAAGGGAGAATGTGAAACCACCACCACCACCAGCAGCAGCACCACAATCACCAAGCCTGTCCATACCATCCCAGGGAGGTGTTCTGTTTTCTCTCCAAAGTTTGAGGGATGGAAAGCTGAAGTTGGGCCTATTTCACCCACGAGCCCTGCCTGATGCAGGCATTTCTAAATTGCTGGCCTATGAAATGCTCCCATTCTGCCTGGTGGAGATGGACAGTTTTAAAAATCTTATGGTGGCAGCTGTCCCACAATACACCATTCTCAGTCGCCACTACTTTTCTCAGCAGGCCATCCCTGCCCTGCACCAATAGGTTATGGTGAAAATAAGGTGTGAACTGGGCAATGCTATTAGTTTCACTGACATGTGAAAAAGTAAGCATGGGGACCTTACATTTCTGCCCACTGGATCAATGTAGTGGCAGATGGGACTCAGGCAGGAGCCCTTTGGCACATATCTTTCCACCACCCAGGATTGCTGGACATCAGTCATGCCTCCTGTTGCCTTCTACTCTTACTCTGTTCCCTCCTCATTCAGTCAGCACAGCCTCTGCACCATGGGGAAATGGCAGCATGCGGTGTTAAAACTCATCTGTCTGGGTGAAAAATGCCAAGCTGCTCAAAAGCTGTGGACCAGCATTCAGAAGCAGACAGATGAGTGGTTGCTGCTGCGGCACCTGAAACATGGCAAAGTTGTATGCGATAATGGGCGAACATTGTAGCAACCTTGGACCGATCCAGATTGACACACATCCATTGCCTAGCGCATGTCCTCAGCTTGGTGGTGCAGAGCTTCCTGGCTCATTATCCAGACATGCCGGAGCTGCTGCTTAAAGTGCATGGTGTGTTTTTTTTTTTTTAGTTTATGTATTTCTTAAATTTTTGTGTTTTCAGTAATTGTAGATTCCCCAGCCCATTTTGTGCAGGGCAATCGCCCTGGTGTCCCCCAATTTGAAGCCATCTAGCCCTTACTACCCATATTTTACAGTCATTTTTGTGGTCCCCAAGTTCAGGTCCCCATTGATTTCAATGGGGTTTAGGTTCGGGTCGAGTCCAGGTACCTGAATCTAACTTTTGCGGCCGAACATTTTCAATCTTCTATGGCCTCGCTCATCACTAGTTATAACATAGTGCCCATATAAAATTTGGTCCGACCTACTGGCACCCCCCAAGTAATGAATTGGTAGTGTGCTCATGGTATACAATACTTCGAAAAGATGTGGTAAACACTGACCTGGGCATTAAAAAAATGTGGCCCCAGGAATGACACTGATATGACCAAGGTATAAGTAAGCACATGGGATTGTAAGAGGGGCCTGAATCAGTAAAATGTCTATAAGTACGGCCTGAAGACATAGAAAACCTGGCAAACCATTCATGGCATACTAAACTAAGTACAAAAGTCAATGTTTAAAAATCACATTGAACATAGCACCATCATGGGAAATGCTTCAAATTTGTTGAGATTATAAAAAGGTAAGTAAACTTCTAAAAAGGTGAATGGCGCAGTGCTGTTTTGAATATTAAAATTAAAAAACTATAATCAAAAACAAAGCTAAGCAACCACAGGTCAAATGGTATACTAAATTACTTTAGTATAAAAAAGGCATGGCTATACAAAAATCATAGGATGGAGTGAAGCTATATAATTAATAGGAGTTACAACACCATATGAATGAAAAGGTCCCCCACAACCTGATAATGAATAATGAGTCTAAATCTTACCCACATAGAACAGCGAATTACACTATGGCCCTGTGGCTGTAAATGGAAGCAGTAAAATGTTAATGCATAGGCAGAGAGATATGATCAGGTAACTTTTAGAGCTATGTCCAATTGATTATTCATACCTGGGGAAAGCAAGTATTTAGGTAGAAAAATTAGTTTTTCCTTTTATTTTTCACCTACTGCCTTGGGAGCACTGGACTTACCTTCTTTTTCCTTTCATGTTTCATTTCACATTTCATGAATACCTGTAATGCATTTAATGGGTTAACAAACTTTCTAAAAAGTGGTTTAAGGGGCGCTGTTAAGTAAAATGGGGTTTTGTTAGGAGGTTTTCTGACTAGGGCCCTTCAAGTCACTTCAAATTAAAGTGGTCCCTAAAAATAGGTTTGGAAATGTATTAAAAAATGCCTATAAATGTATAAACCTACATCAACATCTTAGCAAAATAAAAGAAAATTTCCCAAATAAAAAATAACTGGGGTCATCCTAAAGTACTGGTGAAACAAGTTTACCTTTCAGTGTGCTTTCAAATGTAAACTGAAGTTTACATTTGAGAAAGCTTTTTAGCTTGAACACCCCAAAAAATTCAGGAAAACCTTTTTTTTTCTAATTTTCACCAAAAATGATCTACCCCTGTTATGGGTCATGTTTGCAGGTGAGGTACATAATTTTTATAATGGTGTAAGGATAGTTAATTAAAAGTTGGACATAACAGAAGCCCAACCTCGATCCTGGGACAAAATGTGACCCCACAAATGGCCGCCTGCATTTCTCTCCAGGATCGAGGTTCAGGTAAGGATTGATTGAGGGGGTGTGTGGGGATCTATGCGTTGGGGATCTGGATGCCCCCCAAAACTGTCACAATGTAGCCTCACACCCATTGTGTAAAAAATGGATGTGGGACCACTTTAATGCTTTTATCAACTAGTATAAAGCACCTGTGTTGGCAAGGGGATTGTGGAATCTAGTGATAAAGGGTATTGAACAGGATAGGGTCTACAGGGACAGATAGTCCCATGGATGTGGCCTCTCATTTATGTAATAAGTATGGTAGGTGAAATCTTTGGGAGTATCTACCAAACATGCAGTTTTACAATTATGGGGTTTATTTAAGAAACGTTAACATAGCAACACTTAGTGGCATGTGTTTTAGCGGCGCTAACATTGAAAGTCATAGCACCAGGTAGCGTTGTATCTAAGGCTAGTATGCGATATCAGAGCGCCGGAGCTGTCTGTCCTGCAGTGCCACATCCTATGAGACACTCTATGGCATTCTCCTATACACTTCCATTGCTTTTTTTAGTGATGTTAATTGTACAACTTCTGCATAGTTTTTTTCATTTTACTACAATCAACTGACAGGGACTGGCCTGCTTGGAATGTATTTTACGCACAATAACCTATAATTTATTTTTATAATAAACGTACTTATTTGTGCCTGGCTTTGTATGTCCCCAATATCAGCCCATGTATTTTTGCTGGGTTTGAGTGCACTCTGGCTGTTTTATGGTGTTTTCAAATTCTGCATCAGGAGCTGTACACCTCAAACTGAAACAGCGCTTTAGGCGCTTTAGGAGATTTACAGATAAAATACAACTGCTAAGTGCACCTTGCAATTTAAAGGGGGAATCAAAGCCAAATTTTCTTTAAAAACATGAAAAAACAAGTTGATCTGAAAAAGCAACGACCCCCGAACAGAACAATACCCAACACGGATTGGTTCTGTCAAGGGAAGAGTTGCCAAACACCCCAAAGTAAAGCATGCGAGTAACGGTAATTTTACTTAAAAATTTCAGTTCTGCAGACAAAGTGCACATCTTGCGCTTTTTCAACCAAAACAACCCTTTACTTTTGGAATACCCCCTCAAATCACATCATATATTCACTGAAAATACACATGTTAAGATTTCTAGACCTACCCAGCTTATTGTAGTGGCTTCATCTTTCTGGAAGTAATCCCTCGAAGAAGTTTTTGGTTGCACATGGCTTTGTCACCTTCTGTTGACAGGTCATGTTTAACTTAAGAGTTTAGGCTTTAACATGAAATGTATTGTTTGTAATTTTTCATAGAAAGAAAGAATGGCAAGTCATCCACAGGTGAATTGCCAACCCCCTAAGCCTTGTGAACTGATATAGGGGACTCAGATCTCTTATAGGTTCACAAAGGGTTAAATGTAAAAAAAACAGACAAAAAATATTTAACTTTTTTAATACTTATCTGTCATCCATCCCAGAGCACTATGTCCCATACTTATCACTTTGTATTCTGCTTTCCTGCTGCTGCTGGAAGTCTTTTATACCTGCTGAAAGGTAACAAAAAGTTAATTTAAAAAAATTACAGGGGAGCAGGAGCCCATTTTTGGAATTTTAAGGGTTAAAAACCCCTTAAAAAAATGGCATGAGGTCCCCCCTACCCAGCATAACCAGCCGGTGGACTAGCTATGGGGGATTGTAGAACAGCCTTGGAGGCTCCCCACCCTGCAGGCTACAAGCCCACAAAGCCTTATGGCCCCATGTTCTTCTGCCCCCCTGGGCTTTGGGGATGGCAAGTCAGATGCTAGCCACAGGTGACTTACCAGCACACCAGCCTTGTGAACTGGTATAGGGGTCTAATGGATCGTTTACTAGCTCATAAAGAGCAAAGTGTAAAAAAACAAGAAGCCAAAACAAAAAAGAAGAAGCCCATTGAACGAGGGGTCAGGTGAGTGTTTTTTATTACATTATGTGCCTGCTAGCAGGGGGGGGGGGGTAGCCAGGCATGTAACTCTTACATACTTGGCACTTAAGGACAGGAGAGGCAACCACATAAGAGTTACGTGCTTTGCAACAGAAGGGTTAAGGTTTTGTCCTGATGCATGTGAGGGGAACCACACTTCTCTATCTGTGTCCAGGCCTAGACTTTATTGAAGTGTGTTAATGATGGTGTGACAGACTCTCTGCCCCTTTGGACTTTACACAGGTTCATTACTTTCCTTTTCTTAAGCATGTTACAGACTGCCAGTGTATTGATTGATTACGTTATTCATTGTTCTGACTGACATTATATTGATTGATTACGTCACAGACAATGGCATTGTTCGAATTGAGTGTATTACAGACGTCTAGTGTATTGCTGATTGCGTCACCGGCAGAGTTGGGGATTGTGTGCCCTGCTGCTATTGGTCGGTGTGTGTGTCATGCAATGGAGACTTGTGTATATAAGGCCCAGTGTGGCACTAATAAAGTTCAGTTCATCTTCACCCTCAATACTGAAGTTCTGTCTCTTATTGGGGGAAACGCTATATTACAATTCACTAGCCCTTGTAAGGGCTGTTCCTGTTTCCTCACGGACGACTCTGGAATTCCAGCAGCACCTCTTACGATTGGGAAAAGGACGTCTCAGGCGGTGAAGCCCTCCGGCGATAAGGGATATCGCTACAGATGGCATGTGGCAATTTTTGTTTTTTTGTGAGTATTCAACATGTGTGGGCACAATGGGTCTTGGACTGCTGCAGTAGCTACAGCAAGACGATATGTATACCCAGATAAAGCAGACCTAAAATGGTGCTAAAATAGTTTAAAGACATACTGGCAACTATCAAAATGTGGTTAACAGCTATAGCTAGAGAACCCCTAGTTAGTGAAGCCATAGACAGGTTAAATGACAAAAGTGGTTTAAAAAAATGGTTATTTTCCTTTGACTTCTAGGCACCACATAGTGGATAAAGCATTATTTATATGTTGATATATGAATTTAATATTTTTAAGTTTCCAAAAAAAAGAATATAGCTAAAAATTTGTGTGATCTGTATTGCATGTTGTAGTAGTAGAGAACGCTGCTGTAAAATGGCTATAAGCAAGCAGCATCATTGTTTAGCAAAGACAGGATTTAATGCAGGGAGTCACATTATGAGCGTCCAGTGTTAATTACTTTTATCAAAGTCAGAAAAAAATGCAGTGCCACTTAGCAAGAAACTACAATAGCACCTTTGCCCTTTCTCTAGCATTCGACCGTGCATGCTCTCAGCGTCTCTCCTTAGCAGCAAAATTGGTGCTCAGTAGTGCTAGCAATAAATTACCCTTCATGTGTGTTGTGATATACTGCATCGAGGGAACACTAGCACTCTTTCAACCTAGGGCCCACATAAAGTAAATTTGGAACTGGTGTATTGATCAGTAAATATTTTTAGTACTATATAAATATTTATAGAGTTTATAGCTTGCTCGAACAACTTTCCAGGTACTGTACGATTGTCAGTGGTCTGCCAAAATGTTTATTAGAAAGGTTTATATAAAATACTCAATTCATTTTCTCCAGACACTAATATATATGGATTTGAGTGAAAAAAGTTTTATATCAATAATCCACTGCCTAAATATAAGTGTGTGTGTGTGTGTGTGTGGAGGGGGGGGGGGGTAAACTAAAAAATCTGTTTAAAAATGTATACCATAATATACAATGTTTTCACAAATCTGGTTGCAATTTAATTTCTTTTATATATTTTTATGGTTGCATTAGAAAATGGTTAAACAAAAATCCTTCCTATATAGAGAAAATATGAATGATATACATAACAGTGGTTTCATAGAAAATGTTGTGCTAGAGCAATTTTAGCAAAAAGTCATTTTAACCATCTCTAGATTCCTTATGTTGCACAGTTTCATAAAATGGTTACTTTTATGAGTGTCATTTTCTTTATCGATGAGCACCATTTTGTACTATGGCATGCAAAATTATGCCATGAACATCATTACACAGGCTTCCTAAATCTGTAGTGGTCTTTTAATTTGTCTCACAGATATGCATTTATTACTCCAATAATTCATGCTCTAGACCTTCTTAAAAAGCTTTAACTCCTCTAGTTACTGAATACTTTTCCAAGTGTCCTATTGCAAGGATTGTTTAGTAGTTCATGTTCTCTCTAATATTTGATTATGTGGTTAACAATCCTTTTTGTCTGCAAGAAAAAAAAATCACACAAAATGTTAATTTCATGTGGCTAATTTTCGAATGTTTTTTGAAAATTGGGCAAGAATATTCTTGCTTGCCGGCAGAGGACAGTTGGGTGGAAGTTGTTAAAAATCATGCTTTTGGAGATGGCATGACAATTTTAAATGACACCTGGCATTAATCATTTTGACTTTTTTTATCAGTTTTTTTTTTCTTAAAATACCTATTTTCAGTAACAAAGTAAAGAAAGCCTAGGTGGCAGAAAATAAATGCTCTAGGTGGCATTCATTTTAGCAATGCAACTGTCAGCAGGTCTTATAACCTTTTTCAGTTAGACATTTTTTTTCTTTTTTAAATTGTGTGGGGTCCCCCCCTAAAGGCAGCCAGCCCATGCACCAAGCATAAGAGCTTGTAGCCCAGGGCTCAAAGGCCCTGCAAGTTACAATCCCTTATGCACTTTGGTATGGGCTTGGGGCTCTTCCAGGTGTTCCGTGTCCCTATACCAGTTCACCAGGGTTTAGAGCCGACTTATTTTATACACAACCCCATTTGGGGCATTGGGGTTACAAATGAGCCCGGTGCCCATTGGTATGGGCACAGGGTTCTTCCAGGAGTGCCCAAGGCCCAAAGGACATAAAGGCTTGTAACTTTCAGGTCTGGGGCTGCCTGGCACAGCTTTTGAGCCCTGGGTTGCAAACCTTTATTCCTGGTGCCAGGGCTGGTTGCCTTTTAGGAAGAACCGCAAACAATTCTAAGTAAAAATAAAACTGCCCGGTGTTGGTTTCATTAAAAAAATAATAAATTTAGCGGTAGTGGCATGTTATTTTGTCAAAACTAGTAGTACTTGCTGGTTGATTCAACTGTCATGTGAGTTGTAAAATCAGGGATGGAAGTGAGAATTCTTTGAGCTGTGGGAATGTAGGTTTACCAGTTTACAGTGTAGGGCATACAATTAATATCAAACAGGAGGGGCTATATTGTGTTAGGCCTTATGCTATTCTCTGATCTGGCTTTTTAAAAAGTACTTTGATATTAGTTAGCCTGGTTCCTGAAAGTCTAACCAAACAGAATGGAAGGAATGTCTCTAGTTGCCGAAGAGAATAAAACTAACCTCAAAATGTTCTTTAGCAGGAGTACTCAACTGGTAGACTGCCAGTTGTCCGGACCCTGAAGAACTCCACACGGCGGAACCATAGCTGGAGGTGGTGAGTGAGGGCTGGGTCCACCAGGTTGCTCCCTGCCGTAGGGACAGATAGCTTTGCATTCTTGTGCCGGTGGAGGGTGGGGGATGTTTGCATTCACTCTTACATTTATAGTCTCCTATAGATTAATGCCTATTACTGCTGTCATCTGTTGTCAGGCTGATGACTTTGGCTCTAGCACTCAACCCTTTGGGGAGATGGCACAACCCTACAGCCAGAACCCCAAGAAGATCAGAGCCCAATCAGGCTTTGAGAGAGACAGGGGTGCCCCTGGAGATCAGAAGCCTGTTTGGGTTCTTATCTTCTTGGGTTGTGGATGTGGGGATGTAGAATAGCCATCAGATAACCTGGGTTTCACAGAACCAGGCTTCCCAAGTTGAGATGCCTCACATAGAGGGACAGCTATTTGCTCTGCCCTTATTCATCCAAAGCCAGGGAGTTTTACAGAACAGAGCATCCCTATTTAGGATGCCTTCTACACAATAGCCACCCAGCTTTATTCCGTTTTTTAATATTGTTTATTTATAAAGCACCATTAATGTACAATGTGAAATTACAAATAGGATAAAACAACTAACTTACAATACTTGACAGAAAAGCACAAATACACAGTTATACTGAAATTCAGTACGGGAGAGGGCCCTGTCCTTGCAGGCTTACAATCTAAAGGATAATGGGTGGAGACAAAGGTAACAAGTAATATATAATAAGTATGATAGCAAGTGATCTGTGTATGATGGCAAGTGGCTTTTTTTAGACCAAGTGATATGGTTGTCTGAATAGGTGGGAACTAGAGATGAGCTAACTTTTCTCAAAAATTCGATTTGGGCGATTCGCCGAATTTCTCAAAGAAATTCGGGTTCGTCCGAATCGAACTTTAGCGAATCGCTCATCTCTGGGGGGAGCGGGGAGGCCGGCTGCGCTGTCAGCGGGCGCAGCCGGTCTCCCCGCTCCCACCATGCCGGCATTTTTTTTTTTAATTTCAGGAAAAATTAAGTCAGCACGAACCACTAAAAATTTGGGTTTCGTGCTGAATCGAATTTTCCCTGAAATTTGGAGTGAATTCAGGTTCGTTAGAACCGATTCGCTCATCCCTAATGGGAACCCTTAAAGGTTTGAAGGCTTGAGGAGAGTGAATTGTATAGGAGAGGGCATTCCAGAATAATGAGCAAGCGTGTGTGAAGTCCTGAATGTGGGTATGGGTGAGGTGATTAGGGTTGAGCACAGGAGGAGGTCCGGGCAGAGCAGAGATTGCATCTGGGTTAGTATTTGTTGAAAATATTGCAAAATATGTAGTCAGGAACCTGATTGTAGAGTGCATTGTAAGTTAAGGTGAGTATTTTAAAGTGTATTCTCTCAGATTATGGCAGCCAGTAAAGTGACTGACACAGGGGTGCAACACTAGGGAAATGAGAGGAGAGATGAAAGAGTTGAGCAGCAGAGTTGAGAATAGATTGAAGGGGTACCAGTCTGTTGCTGGGAGACCACAGAAGAGAGTGTTACAGTAGTGGTGAAGTCAGGAGATGATTAAGGCATGCTAGGATTTTGGTGGTATCAGGTGAGAGGAAAGGGCAGATGTGAGAGATATTTTTTAGTTGGGGTGGGTAGTTGTTTCTGTTCAAGCTGTTAACTTCATAGAATGAACTAAACTTTTTCCAAGTTTTTCAAGTAAATTCTTCTTGTCGACCCTTATCTGTTTCCTATAAGGGCATAAATCACCTTTGAGGAAAGCCCCTTCTATTTTAGGAGTGCCCTCTCAGGATCCAGGTTGTTAAATTTAGATTCTGTAGATTTGGGTAGTAAATTGGGCCCTAAGCCAGTAGGTTTGGTCTCCATGGAAGTTGCCATGAAGTGTCCCTGGACATGTTCTTTAGACCTGCGATCTAACTTCTCCATGGCCAGGCTGGAATGATCAGGATCACCATTGTTTTTCTTCTTAGATCTTTCGTATCACCTGAGGTAACAGCTGAAGGGAGGGAAAGGTGTAGGCTAGAGAGAAGCTCCAGCACTGTCCAGGCCAGGGCATCCACTCCAAGATCCGCGTCCCACTGACACAGAGAGAAGATTTTGCACTTTGTTTCCTGGGCTGTCGCAAAAAGATCTATCTGGGGAACTCTGCACCTCTGGACTATTTGACAAAATACCTCCTGCTTTAGTGCCCAATCTGAATGTGAAATTTTTGTACTGCCACCACATTTAGGGACCTATTCAGGTGTACAGCTGATAGGGATCGCAACTGGTGTTGTAGGGACAGAAGGAAGGAATAAGTCAGATTCGGAAGATCTGCAGATCTGGTTGAATGGGCAGGTTTGTCTCCAAGGCCTGCCCTAGCGCAAGATCTATAAGTTCATCTGCTAGAGAATTTCCTGGAGGGGACTAGATTGGATTTCTCTAGGTTTACTATCCAACCTAGGTAGGATTAAGGGGTGAGGTAACCCCGAAACGCGTTACCTTTGAATGGGGAGCCCAGGATATTCACTCCACACAGGTCATGCTATATTTTAAAATGTTACATTAAATGTTATGTTTTATCACACTTGGTGAGCTGGACCTGCAGCACATTACTACAATTGGGACTTACAGAGGTCTGTCCGTGCTCCCAGGTGAAATATCTCAGGGGATTTCTGAGCTGTCTATCTTCTTGGGATTACTATCCAACCTAACTGGTGCAGTAGCTCTAGAGTCACAGAAAGACTCGGAGGATGAGAGGCCTCCACGATTCCTGTTACCAGGAGATCAGGGTTGATTCAGACCCCCTTTCTCACTTACATGTAGACTTACAGCGGGCACAGATGTAACATGCTTTCACATAGGCTTTGGCATCATCAAACATGGAGGACCAACAGACAATATGAGACAACAAGGACAGTGTCTTCTTCTCCCCTGGATGGCCCACAGTCTTAAAGTCATGAAACTGTTGTAGGATCTGCAACCGGAGCAAACAGGCAATCTTGTGGTTTACCTGGCAGGGACTCTGACCAATGAGGTGATTAGCAGAGAGTGCAGCTCTGATAAAGTGAGAAGACAAAATGGGTTCATTAACCAGTTCTGGCCGAAGCAGAGACTCCTCAAAACTCCTGGATAATGCATCAGTCTTGTAGTTTTTTGACCCAGGTTTATAGTTAATGTGAAATTAAACCAACCGAAAAAGAGCACCCACCTTGCCTGTCCCGAATTAAGGCTCTTGGCCCATTTAATATATTTTAAGCTCTTATGGTCTGTAAAGACTGTAACTGAATGCACTGCACCCTACAGCCAGTGCCTCTACTCCTCATATTCCAGTTTGACCCCTAAAAGTTTCTGATTGACTATGTCATAGTTTCTTACTATGCACTGTGCATAAACTTCCAAGAAAAGAAGGCACATGGATGTAATCACTCAGGAACACCGAAATACTAGGAGAAAACCACCCCCACGTCAAGCTCAGAAGCACCCACTTCAATGAAAAAGGGGTGCTGGACATTGGGATGCGCTAAGATAGGACAAGAACAGAAGACTTCCATAAGATGGTAAAAGGCCTGAATAGCTTTAGGATGCCAGTGGGCAGGATCAAATCATTAAAGTGGACCAACACCCAGGGGGGATCGGCCCGGGAATCTTATAGATCAGATCCCTCCCCGCGGGGCATCCAAAATCGGGATGTCCCGCGGGGTGAAACCCCCCCAGGAAGCCCACAATCCTACCTTTTCCACGTTCCAGCGGCGCATGAGCATCCGCCACCGCCGCCTCCCGCGCATCCCTGTAAGAGGTTCGCACGGGAGGCGGCGGCGGCCGCGCTCTGCTTGTCCGGAGCTGCCTCTCGCTTGTCCACCGTCGAAGATTGGCTGCAACGGTCACGTGGGAGCGGGGAGAGGTGAGTTTTCGGGGCTTTCTGGGGGGTTTCACACAGCGGGGCACCCCCCATCGGGGTGCCCCACCGAAGTGGACCAAAACCCAGGATAGTCAAAATCCTGGGTGTTGGTCCACTTTAAGTGGAAACACTACTGAAGAGAAATTCTTTATAGTAAGTATACGTTTGTATAAAAATTTGCAAAGCAACAAAGCGCTGTAAGGCTTTCAGAGTATAGGGTTGGGACCAGTTAAGAACAGCTGGGTCCATGGTTAATTTCTGATCAGACACAATATATCCATGGAAGGGGACACACTTCTCTAGCTTCTCTAGCAAAATTTTAGATTTTGTAGGACCATCACCACATGTTTATGATGCTGGGGCATGGACATGGAGTAAATCAAAATATCATCAAGTCTTGAAATACCGCAGGTGCATTACACAGGTCAAATGGCATCAAAATATATTCATAATGGCCATCTTTAGTATGAAACACCATTCATCACCTTGTCGACTTCTGACCAGATTGTATGCCCCACAGAGGTCCAATTTAGTAAAAATCTTGGCCCCACCACCTCTCTCAACAGACCATCAATGAGTGGAAGAGGGTACTCATTCTTGATTATTATCTTATTTAACCCTCTATAGTCGATACATGGCTGCAGACTAACATATTTTTGCTCAACAAAAAAGAATCCTGCCCCGCTGGTTATGGGAATGGGCGAATAAAGCCCTTTTCTCTTTAATATATTGCTTCATGGCAATATTTTCAGGCCCAGAAAGATTATAAAGCCTGCCACTTGGTGGCTTGGTGCCAGGAGGCAATTTAATAGCGCAGTCATAAGGCTTATAGGGTGGAAAGGAGTCAGAGGCCTGAGGTGAAAATACATGATTAGTCTGTGGCAACCTATCAAGACTGACACTGGACAAATGTATAGGCCTGGATAAACACTTTGGAAATAGGCTGGACCTCATTTGACGATATGACCACTCTCCCAGTCAATCCGACAGGTGAAGAAGGGGTATGGAATAAATAGAACCAAAGGCTCTCAGTGTGCCTAGCACCCATCTTAGCCATAACATCAGATGTTTTGAACAAAGCTTTCCCCTGCTGCAGAGGAGAATCATCTATTACCAAAATACACAGTCACAGATGTTATAGTCCATGGGTTAATTCACATTTAAAAGCGGTCATACAATCTTCAGAGAGACAAAAATACAAATAATAAAAAAGACAATATACATACATGTGCGCAAAAAAGGGGTGTAATTACAGAAAATCTTATACTTCATAAAAGATACAAAGTCTTCAGATTCCAAGGGTTGGAAGAGCAGTTGGGTCAAACATTCCATGATCATAGCTTGGACTTTCTGTATGTGACCCAGAAAACAGTTTCTCCCTCTGGATTTATGTTAGATTCCACGGGTCTGGAAGACAGATGCCACCCCCCACCCCCCCTCGGTTGGGATTCTGGGGCAGGTTGATATATTATTAGGCTTTAGCCTGGGGGACAATAATGAACCTTTTATAATTTGAACCGTAACTTGGGCTGGGAAGGTCCCACTTGGTAAATGTGTTCATAAATTCCCTCAGGATGTAGGATTTCTAAAGATATAAAAATAGACATGGATGACATGTTCTAGTCAAGAGTAAGGGGTTTCGTGTTTCCACAAATATAAAATATGGGGAACCAATTTGACTGACAGATAAATCTTATGGTGGTGTCTGCAGGATGCTAATATAACTCATATTCTAGTTATGGGACAAATTATTTGTAGTTACCATTTTAGTAACTCTATACTCCAAGCTGCGCTCCCCCCAACTTTCTTTATCAGTTGTTGTAACTGTTTCTGGAAGGCAAAGAATGTATGGCCCTGTGCTCAGGGAGTCTCTGAAGAATCATTTTTGTGTGCTAATATAATGCTTGTAGGAATGCAAGAGGATGAAGCAGAGGGGGGAATCATGACATAAATTAGGACATTGAATATCACAGATTTAAGGCTAAGTTTTAATATTATCCTCCTGAGACTGTAAGCTGAACTTCTACATTAGTCACAGCGGTCCCTCAGCTTTCTCTGACCACAGCAGAGCATGTTTAAATGTCATAAAGATGGGTCTTGGCAAGCCATTCGCAGCACAACCACGACCAGGGGCGTAACTTGAGGTGGTGAAGGTGTTGCGACTGCACCAGGGCCTAGAAGGTCAGAGGGCTCCATCATTGTTGCACCTTCAGCTTATTTAACATATGTGTGCTTACTTGGCACACATGTTTTCACCCATTTATAGAAAGGAAGCACCATGTGTCACCATGTGTGTACACCACTGGCCACAACCATGGAAATTTAAATTGAAGCAAAGAAGGCAGATTTGCTTAAAATACATACAGTATTAACATATATTCAGAGACTTTGAGATGCTTTGAAATGGCTCATTTTACTCTGATCCCAAGGAGGATAAGGTGGAAGGAAGTGTGTTAGGAATATTACAATATTACACAAAAATAAAGGCCATTTCATGCTTCATTTTATAATTAGGCATGCCCTAAAAGGCATGATGCAAAGAGAGAACATTTCAGGAATTTATAAATACATAAAGGTTATTAACACTGCCAACTGTGAAAGTCAAAACGTCCTTAGGATGTACTTTATATAAGCAAATGAAAAAGTTCTCACTTTACTTTGGTGTAAGATTGTCAGACTTTATTTTGACTCATGCCTTTTTTGGAAATATAGCAGGAAACTTCTTATTTGCATGAAATAATTTAAGGCTAGTTTACTCAACTTAACGTAAGTCAAAAACATCAAGAAATGTGTATACTGGTATAGCTCTTTATAGAAACCATCACAGTTGGTGTTATTTTTGCATTTCACTCTTTGCTATCAAATATTTTCATTTTCTTTTTACAAGTCCAATTTAAAGATAATCCTCAGATTACAATGAAAATAATTTTATTTGGGAAAATTTCAAAAAAGCTATTGAGCGTAAAAGTATCAAAAATCCTTTCTAATGATAAAGAAAGCTTGAAATAAGACATACTGCTAGAACATTTTGTTTTACTTTGTGTTAATCAGTACACTGGAACATAAAAAGGTTGTAAACACGGAAGATTAAGTAGTTATTTATTTTCTTAAGATTGATAATGACTGTGCAAGTGTTAAAATTACATAAAGATCAATTTTTCATATAACATTAATGTCCTGAAATAAAATGTAAGATATCGGCTCACTGCTTTATTGATGACTGACGTCAGTTGATTTCTATTTGCAAATTGCATGCTGCATAAGGTAATTTACTTGAAAATAAGAACTACACTCCATGAAAATTACAGTATGTTTATTGCACATATTTTCAATTTCTTTGACAGTTTGGTTCCTCCGACTGATTAAAGCAGCCTATTAAGGGACCACTGAAGCTTAATCATATAATTTATAGGCTACCTTAGGACCTAACTACTAAAGAAACCACTTAGGCTTTAGCTGTCAGTTTCCAGACCTCGAATATGATAAACAATTATTTCACTGTTACTTTAAAACTATGAAAAAAAGATACAGCTTTTCATTTAAATATATATTGCGAAGATGCTCTGCCTTTTAAATGTATATCTATCTGTCTGTCTATATTTATGTAAAGTTATATTCAATGCATAACTGCAATTCATATGCATATTTATTTCCTCATTGTAATCCCTGAATTTCATAAAGAGGGCAAATAAATACAAAATAAAAACTGGCACCGACAGGAAAGCAGGCACTGTTATTTATGCCCAGAAGGCAGAAATGAATAGGAAGCCTGAAAGTAATTTCAATAGTGATGACTGAGTTACTTTATGAAGAATTTTCCATTAATCACAGTTTAATGTTTTATGAAATAAAGCCACAAAATAAAGGAACTTGATGGTTTTCTTAGACAGAACTGCGTATATAACCACAAGTAAAGGCAACAATGTTGCACTTAATTTCTGTTTTTACCCTTAAAAAGGATATCTTCATTCAAATTATGGTTTCAGCTTTTTCTATATGATTCCATTTTCAGCTTTACATTTGTATTTGGTCATAAATAAAAAAAAAATAAGACATGCATACGTGCAATAAATTAAGTTTGATTTTTTTATTTCTTTATTTTTACTCCTTTTAAAATGTTTTGCTACAGCTTTAAAAAGGTGGAATACGAACAAAGCTACATAGTACCTCCTTCTTAAAAAAAAAAACAAAAAAGCAAAATGGTTTGTTGAAATGACACATACTGTAGGTTCTCCCCTTCCCAGTCTACAAACCCAATGCAAGTCTTTAGTTACAAGGTTAGTGGGTGCTAGGTTGCACTTCTACAGTGTGAAACTAGGAACATAGTGGAGAACTGAGCTATGATTCTATTAAACAGAGCTATAAGTGTAACAGCAAATGTAAGAGAAAACTGACCGCTGACATTTTGTTGGGTTTTGCTGCACTTCACCTGGCTGGAAGAGTGATATTTACTTAGAAAAATGTTTAATTGCAAGCTAACTACAGCGGCAGATTTGTTTTTCATAATTAAAACATTCTAGCTGAATATAAAATTTTACAGCCTATGCCATAATGGAATGACTCTCAGAATATTTGACGTGTGTCCTTTTTGTTTGCAAAGCCACATATAACGAGTTTAACAAAAAATTTGAAAAGTAGTTTCATTAGTTGTTTTTCAAATACTATCTGATGTTCAGGCTCAAATTATCTGGTGTTGATGGTACATTTAACTGAAGAGAAAATCTTGGAAGAACTACTATTGATTCAATGGTGTTTGCTGGAAAAATCTGGTGTACTGTTTAAGGATTTAAAGGTCTCTACCCAGCTACACTAACCTAGTGGCAAATTCCGTACAGCCAACTGGAGCGTAGTCAGGCAAACATGGCACACTGTGTTTGGTGAAGGCCCTTGAATGCAAAGCTGGTGTTCTCATTTAAAGGAGCTGTGGATACTAGCCCTTAAATTGGAAGTCCAGCCGACAGGGCCCAATGTTATAGACCAAGAACAAATGCCCGGAGAGGCACAACCCACTTAAATAAAAGATGACATCTTTATTTCACATCACTAAATCACAAGACATTAGACAATATTAAAACCAATAAAAACATATGCACACAGCAAAACACAA
Source organism: Gastrophryne carolinensis (assembly GCA_027917425.1). Taxonomy (NCBI): domain Eukaryota; kingdom Metazoa; phylum Chordata; class Amphibia; order Anura; family Microhylidae; genus Gastrophryne; species Gastrophryne carolinensis. Next base: position 244,635,400 of record CM051239.1, on the reverse strand, counting down.
AAAATAGGTGTGGGGGTTAAATAAAAACTACTGATACAGTAAAAATAAAAATAATAACTAAAATAACCCCTAAATCTCAAGAATAAGTGCCTTAAAGTTAATAATAATGAATACCAGGATCAAAGTAAGCCAATCTCACAAATAATGATTAATAACCAAATAGAACTACCACCTGACCGCCAGCCAAATGTTCTGTCACCGGGCCCACTTAATCAAACTTCCAGTTTGTGGTATATACCTGTCTGTGTGGTGTATTTTTGCCCAAGTCACAAGTGCCCAAATGTACTGCCATGCCATCACTTCCAGGCTCACAGAATGTACGCAGGCAGTATGCTGTGGGCGTCGTGTGATGTCACCTGTGCGCACTGCCCGATCAAACATATATATATATATATATATATATATATATATATATATCACTCTCTGTCACTCTCTACATATACACATCAATTCATAAATACATATATACATAAGAGGCAGAGGTAGCAAACACTTAACATTTTAACACTTAACTCCACTATAGCCTTCTGCTGCTCACACACCTTTACCAGCATGTACAACATGGAATTCCACCTGGTGGGCAAGTCACATATGAGGTGGTGGGTGAGAAGACCGAAATTCCTCTGCAATGCAGACAGGTGTGCAGCAGAAGGGTGGGAACGCCAAAGGTGCAAGCACCCATACGCACTTTATGAAGCAGCTCCGGCATCTCTGGATAATGGGCCAGGAACTCTGAACCACCAAGCTGAGCACATGTGCCAGGAAAGGGATGTGTTTCAAGCATCAAATCACCTCGGCCTCATTCTTCCTTGTCCAAGTGTCCGTGGCATTGCCCAGAGCACATTTTATTTTTTTCACAAGCTGTTGATGCATGGATGACCTGGCGAGAAAAGTAGTGGCAGCTGGAAACAGTATATTGTGGGACAGCAACCGTCCCACTGAGATCTTTGAAATTGTCCATCTCCACCAGGTGGAATGGGAGCATTTCAAAAGCCACCAACTTTGCACTTCCACTTTCTCTCCAAAGTTTGAGGGATGGAAATCTGAACCCTTCCCTGGAATGATGTGGGCCGGCTTGGTGTTACTGGTGGTGGTGCTGCAGGTGCTGGTGCTGTTAAGGTGGTGGTGTTCCCACAGTGGCTTTGTTGTTGGAGAGGTGGAGCTAGAGGCTGAGACAGAGGGAGACTCAGGTATATGCAGGTTTTCTGGTAGTTCTGCCACTGCTCATGTTGCAGAAATGATTAGCAGTTTTCCCTCACTTAAGTGATTGTTGGCACAGCTTGCAACTCTGTCTTGTCCTCTGCAGACTGCTTGACAAAAATCACACTGGTGAAATCCTGTGAGCCTGCCTTGGTGCATTCAGGCCCTGAGTGTGGTTAGCAGTGGCAGCAACAGGTTGACCGCTGAGGGATGCACCATTCTTCTTCTGCTGGCTGCCAGGGGCTTTGGGACCACCCCATCTTCCTCCGAATTCAGATGGCCTTTAGTCTATGTAGAGTCTAGGACCTCGTCATCCTACCTAGCATCCTTTTCCACCCACTCCTCCATGCTAGCCTCTCTCTCTCAGCCTCAACATTGCAGAAAGCTGCAGCATTCGGCGCTAGGGTCTCATCATCATCCAGGGTGTCCTGGGATGGTATACTGGCCACATTCCCATTCTCCCACAGAAGCTCTGTGAGGCCTAGGTCTACAACTGTGGCAAGAGCAGGTAGATGGCCCATGGTATCCTGCCAGGCATGTCATCAGAGCATTAGTGACAGCCTTGCAAATTTTACGTGGGTGCGGTTAAGGGTTCTGCACTCAGCTGCAGTGGAGTGGGTAAAAGAAAATCTCACAGAACTGGTAGCACTGCATGCCATATAATCTACGACTGCCTCAATTTTTTCTGGCCTCACCATGCTGTCAGCAGTATTGGGGCCTAAAAAAATGTGCTCCAAAATCTGGTAACTGCTTGCACCAGAGGAAGGTGTATCAGGCAAGGATGAAAGATGTCCTTTCCCTGCAGCACCAGTGTCTGAACAAGCAACAGCTTCATTACTATTAGCACAAAGGGACCACTGCCATGTACCTTATTTGCTGCTTTCTACATTATTTATTATAGAGGCATGCAGTTACAGAAGCCTAGACTGGACAAAATGCAGGAAAATAACCCTAAAGTGACCAGAACTGAAAAGAGTTGCCTTGAACTAAACAGGTGCTTTTGAACTATAGGTATTGCAGAATACCAACAGGTGCCTAGGCAACCACACATTTTCCCAAGAGGGACTTAAGTGCCCTGAACCAGTGGATACTCCACTAAAAATAGGTATTGAAGAGCACTAACACACAAGTTCCATGAACAATTGGTATTAAAATGTTGTTCACCCCAGTGCTTAGAGCAAGTTGTAGTATAACAGGGTATACCTCAGTGCTTAGAGCAAGTTGTGATATAACAAGATACAATCACCCCAGTGATTAGAGCAAGTTGTAGTATAATAGGGTACAATCACACCAGTGTTTAAACCAAGTTGTGGTATAACAAAGTACACCCCAGTGCTTAACCCACGTTGTGATATAAGAGGATACACTCACCCCATTGTTTAGAGCAAGTTGTAGTATAACAGGGTACACCCCAGTGCTTAGAGCAAGTTGTGGTATAACAGTATACTCACCCCAGTGCCTAGAGCAAGTTGTAGTATAACAGGGTATACCTCAGTGCCTAGAGCAAGTTGTGATTAGAGCAAGTTGTAGTATAATAGGGTACAATCACACAAGTGCTTAAACCAAGTTGTGGTATAACAGAGTACATCCAGTGCTTAGAGCAAGTTGTGGTATAACAGGGTACACTCAGTCCAGTGCTTAGACCAAGTTGAGGTATAACAAAGTACACCCCAGTGCTTAACCCACGTTGTGATATAAGAGGATACACTCACCCCAGTGTTTAGAGCAAGTTGTAGTATAACAGGGTACACCTCCGTGCTCAGAGCAAGTTGTGGTATAACAGGGTACATTCACCCCAGTGCTTAGAGCAACTTGTAGTATAATAGGGTACAATCACACCAGTGCTTAAACCAAGTTGTGAGTACATCCAGTGCTTAGAGCAAGTTGTGGTATAACAGGGTACACTCAGTCCAGTGCTTAGACCAAGTTGAGGTATAACAGTATACTCACCCCAGTGCTTAGAGCAAGTTGTAGTATAACAGGATACTCACCCAGGTGCTTAGATCAAGTTGTAATAAAATAGGGTACACCCCAGTGCTTAGAACAAATTGTGACATAACAGAGTACACTCATCCCTAAACAGGTATTTTGAACTATAGGTATTGCAGAATACCAGCAGGTGCCTTGGTAACCACACATTTTTTTCCCAAGAGGTTATTAAGTGCCCTGAACCAGTGGATACTTCACTAAAATAGTTATTTAGAAGCACTAACACATAAGTTCCATGAACAATTGGTATTAAAATGCGGTTCACCCCAATGCTTAGAGCAAGTTGTAGTATAACAGGGTACACCTCAGTGCTCAGAGCAAGTTGTGGTATAACAGGATACTCACCCAGGTACTTAGAGCATAGTATAGCAGGGCACACCCCAGTGCTTAGAACAAATTGTGGCATCAGGGTATACTCACCCCAGTGCTTAGATCAAGTTGTGGTATAACAGGGTACACTCTTTCCAGTGCTTAGAGCAAGCTGTGGGTTGACAGTTAACAGTACAAACAACCCAGTGCTTATATAAGGGGATACACACCAGTGCTTAAATGAAAAGATGGGATCACAGTACACAAAATCCCCTCTGCTTACAGATTTTTGTGGGATAATGGGATACATCCCAGTGCTTAAATGAAAAGGTGGGGTCACAGTACACACAATCCCCAGTGTGCACAGCTTTTTGTGGAATAATGGGATACACCCTAGGGAGCACAGTACACACTCCCACCAGTGTTTACAGAATTTCCGCATTCAGCTTCGGGTGCAGGAACCCGCAGATTTCTGCACGGATTCGAAATTTGCAGTTTAGATATGCTTAACACTAATCATGAATATGCAAGTCAAGGCCATAGATAAAATGTTAATTACTCTATGGGTGCGATCTTAAAAGGAAACTAAAGCAACTGGAGGGTAAGTGGGTATACAAACTTAACCGTTGTGCTCTCCATGGATTTAATGATGATTTCTCGTTGGGAGCTTTCTTGGGGTGAGTATGTCAGTGGAAGAGGCTTTGAGGATTTGCTGAGGAATATTAGGGGGGGGAGTGGGATGGGCTGTAGGATCTGATTTTTCTGTTAACATTTATCTGTGGTTGATTCACACACGCCTTAATGGTTTTGTTATGTCCGACCCCCAGAAGGTGAGCTGGGGTTCAAATATGAATTCACATAGCACATTGCACTTTTTGGAGAGCAGATTGATTTGAGTCATAACACACTTTGCATGTGCACGTTTTTCTTCTTGTCTGCACATATTGGTTGGGTTAATGTTTCTTGTTACTTTATATATGAGGCATAGTTGCCCACAACATGTTTGTATGTTGGATGAGGATCAACAAACTCCCCCATGTATTCATTCCAGGTGTTGCTTTTCCTCCTTCCCTTCTCTTTAGGTGTCCAGATCATGAAGCTAACATTTTGCTTTAAATTGGTGTTCTGCCCCAGAATGCAGCTGGATTACTGAATGTGAACAGTTTTTGTCCACTTGAATGATGATTAAATATTATCTTGTATGCTGGATAGTGGATTGCCCATAGTTTGGCAACAACAGTTGTGCACCACTCTAGCATTAGGCTGCTACATCTATAATTAATCATTAAAAAACAGGTGTATGTACATTTTATTTAGTATGTATACATTTTGATTAGTATTTGGGTTTAATTTGTATTTGCATTTGAATTTGTTTTTTGTATGTTCCATATGCAAGTGTGCGAGACCCGCCTGGCTTTGGCCAGTTTAAGTGTTTGATCGGGCGGTGCGTGCAGGTGACATCTATAGATGAGCGAACCTCTGATGACGCGTCCTCTGATGACAGCTGAGAGCGGCGCCGGCCTCCACACTCCGTCATCAGAGGACGCATCATCAGAGGGGGCATCATCAGAGGGCGCCTGAGAGCGGCGCCGGCCTCCACGCTCCGACCATGCAGGTAAGTGTTTGCTTTTTAAACAAATGCCGGCATGGTGGGAGCGGGCAGGCTGGCTGCGCTGTCAGTGGGCCGGCTTCCGCCGCCCGCTGACAGTGTAGCTGGCCTGCCCGCTCCCACCATGCCGGCATTTTTTTTTTTTTTATTTCAGGGAAAATTTGATCGGCACGAACCAAAAAAAATTTGGGTTCGTGCCGAATCAAATTTTCCCTGAAATTCGGAGCGAATTCCGGTTCGTCCGAACCGGTTCGCTCATCCCTAGTGACATCACATGGCACCTGCAACATACTGTCTGTGCACTTCCTGTTCACATTCTGTAAATCCGGAAGCCATAGCAGTACATCCTGGACATTATGCGGCTTGGGCATGTCGGTCATTTTGTTATTCAAAGTCACGTGTATCCGTAGGACCTGGATCATAGGAAGGGAACATTGGATTTGGTTTTTGATTAACTTGTATTAGATTTGACCCCCCCCCCCCCCCACACGTTGTTTTGTGCATGTGTTTTTATTGGTTTTAATTAGAGATGAGCGAACTTTTGAAAAATTCGATTCGACTGATTCGCCGAATTTTCCGACAAAAATCGTTTCGACCCGAATAAATTCGCGATGAATCGCTATTAAAAACGGCTATTTCTGAGCCTCCTAGAGCCTCAATAGGGTTGTAAACCATTCTGCCTTGCTGTAACACGCACAGGATGCGTGCTGGGTTAGTTAAATAATACTTTGAATAAATATCACATGCATCAGAAGCATCGCTAATAGAATCGCAGAGCGGCACAATTGAATTCAAGAGAGTTGAAGTGGCATCACTATGAGGGGCAGGAGCCCAAACATTGCTTTAAAGAGACACTGGAGTTGGCAGCAGCAGGAGCCCAAAAATTGGATGAATCACACCGTGGAGTTGGCAGCAGCAGCAGGAGCCCAAACATTGGCTGAAAGAGACACTGGGGTTGGCTTCAGGAGCCCAAAAATTGGATGAATCACACCCTGGAGTTGGCAGGAGTTGACAGCAGCAGCAGCAGCAGCAGCAGGAGCCCAAATATTACTTTAAAGAGACCCTGGGGTTGGCTTCAGGAGCCCAAAAATTGGATGAATCACACCCTGGAGTTGGCAGAAGTTGGCAGCAGCAGCAGGAGCCCAAATATACACTGGAGTTGGCTTCAGGAGCCCAAAAATTGGATGAATCACACCCTGGAGTTGGCAGAAGTTGGCAGCAGCAGCAGCAGGAGCCCAAATATTACTTTAAAGAGACCCTGGGGTTGGCTTCAGGAGCCCAAAAATTGGATGAATCACACCCTGGAGTTGGCAGCAGCAGCAGGAGCCCAAATATACACTGGAGTTGGCTTCAGGAGCCCAAAAATTGGATGAATCACACCCTGGAGTTGGCAGCAGCAGCAGCTGGAGCCCAAATATACACTGGAGTTGGCTTCAGGAGCCCAAAAATTGGATGAATCACACCCTGGAGTTGGCAGAAGTTGGCAGCAGCAGCAGCAGGAGCCCAAACATTACTTCAAAGAGACCCTGGGGTTGGCTTCAGGAGCCCAACAATTGGATGAATCCCACCCTGGAGTTGCAAGCAACAGCAGGAGCACAAACATTACTTTAAAGAGACACTGGGGTTGGCTTCAGGAGCCCAAAAATTGGATGAATCACACCCTGGAGTTGGCAGCAGCAGGAGCCCAAACATTACTTTAAAGAGACACTGGGGTTGGCTTCAGGAGCCCAAAAATTGGATGATTCACACCCTGGAGTTGGCAGCAGCAGGAGCCCAAACATTTCTTTAAAGAGACACTGGGGTTGGCTTCAGGAGCCCAAAAATTGGATGAATCACACCCTGGAGTTGGCAGCAGCAGCAGCAGGAGCCCAAATATTACTTTAAAGAGACCATGGGGTTGGCTTCAGGAGCCCAAAAATTGGATGAATCACACCCTGGAGTTGGCAGAAGTTGGCAGCAGCAGCAGCAGGAGCCCAAACATTACTTTAAAGAGACCCTGGGGTTGGCTTCAGGAGCCCAACAATTGGATGAATCACACCCTGGAGTTGGCAGGAGTTGACAGCAGCAGCAGCAGGAGCCCAAATATTACTTTAAAGAGACACTGGGGTTGGCTTCAGGAGCCCAAAAATTGGATGAATCACACCCTGGAGTTGGCAGCAGCAGGAGCCCAAACATTACTTTAAAGAGACACTGGGGTTGGCTTCAGGAGCCCAAAAATTGGATGAATCACACCCTGGAGTTGGCAGCAGCAGGAGCCCAAACATTACTTTAAAGAGACACTAGGGTTGGCTTCAGGAGCCCAAAAATTGGATGATTCCCACCCTGGAGTTGGCAGCAGCAGGAGCCCAAATATACACTGGAGTTGGCTTCAGGAGCCCAAAAATTGGATGAATCACACCCTGGAGTTGGCAGCAGCAGCAGCAGGAGCCCAAACATTACTTTAAAGAGACCCTGGAGTTTGCTTCAGGAGCCCAAAAATTGGATGAATCACACCCTGTGGAGAGTCATGTGGAGAAAAAGTAGCTTAGTTAGTAATATCTACATAAAATTATGAATAAACAAATGCAAAAGTATTGCCAAAGTGAAGTTTTGTTTGAGGGTGTGTTTCCACCTTTTAATTAAATCAGAAACAAGAAGGTATCATTGCCTCTGACTAATTAGCCCTCAAAAATTCTTGGAATTTTTAATCTGGAATCATGTCTGATCCGTCTTATCCGAAGAATATTAATAAAAAGTAAGAGTAACGTAAAGGATTTTTTATCAATACTTACTTGTGGTCCGATGCGGAGGAATGTCTGTAACTGGAGAGCAGCGCCTTAAATCTGGTTTGCACGATCCATCTTTCTTTAGTGTAGGTCTGGCCCCGTCATCAATCTACTGGAATACATCAGGCATTGTTGGGAGGAAAGCTTGGATGATCCATGCGCCATTCATTTCCATGCAGGGCAGTCTCTGGAAAAAAAAAAACTATGTATAAACCAGGGTCTTTTTCATATAAAAACAAATGGTTATTTTTGCTTTTAAACCATATGTTCCACAGCTTTACCAGTCATTGTGTCAGCCAATGAAGCAACTTTGTCTGGAAGTGCTGCAAAAGCAGTCCACTGCATCACAAGTGGCATCTGACACCCCCAGTCAACTGTCTGTTGTCTGTCTGTTATGCTTTGGGTTCAGCTCCACTATCCATTGATGAAGATCTGTTAATCATAAAATTCAGCAGCTACTGCCCAGCCAAGAAGTGGAGGAGACACTCGCCTCTTCTTCCACTAGCCGGCAATTAGTGATGAGGAGAGTGTCGTGGGAGGAGGTGTTGCAAGCCGAGGTAGTGGAAGAGGGTCCCTGGAGTCTGCGGCGGTGGTCTTGAGGACAGGGTTGAGGACCACTGCACTATAGGAACAGAGAAAATCCATCACGGATTTCTGGATGATCCAAACGGATAGGGGGACACCCCTGTGTAAATTCAATGTAAACCATTGGCAGCTCATACGTGACACCGACCGTGTGCTCAGGCCCTTTGAGGAAGCTACGTTATTAGTCAGTTGCCAGGACTATGAGATGAACGATGAGATTCCACTGCTTCATGTACTACAACACATGTTGGAAACCATGGCTGGTCAGGGCACTGGAGACATGGCACATACATTTCACAGCCACATGAAGCCTGTGGGGGCTGAAGTGGAGGAGGAGGAGGGGGTGGGGCACAGCAAACCACAGTTTAGGTTTCACAAAATGACCATTTTATCTAGTCATCTGACAGGAGAGGAGGAGCAGGAGCAGCCACAGGAGCTAGAGGGTTGTGAGTAAGGCGAGACAGAGGACCCAGACACACCGTGGCAGTTTACAGTGGAGATGGAGACAGGTAGTCCCTCCGAGTCACTTGCACAAATGGCACGATGCATGCTCACATGCTTGCGTACTAGTGAGCGCAGAATTGTCTCCATTTGTCAGCGGGAAGACTTCTGGCTCTCCAACTTATTGGACCCTCGCTTCCGGCACAAAATGGGGGCATTTTTTACGCCCACTGAGAGGGAGGACAAACTGACCTACTACAGAGACATCCCACGTAGTCAGTTGGGCGATGTCTATCTGCGCCATGGCCCATACTCCCGCAGGTCTGACTCGGGGGGACCTCTGCGATCACCTTCCACTGCCATGGCTGCTGGGGGGGTGGAAGGAGCAGCAGCAGCAGCTCCATCAGCAGCAGCCTCAGTCTTCAGTCGCTAGTGAGTAGCTTTCTACACCCGCATAGTGAGTCTACTCATGAGCAGCAGGAAGACCTGGAGCTGGACCTCAAACAGCAGGTCATGTCATACCTTGACATGACCATGCCAACACACCTTCAGGATCCACTGGATTTGCTGGGAAGCCAAACTTGACTTGTGCCCGCAACTAGCAGAGTTTGCCCTGGAAAAGCTGTACTGGCCGGACAGTAGGTGATTTAGATGGCAACTGGGCTGCTCTATATAACGAAGCAAAATGGCAAATTTACCTCACTATATAAGCTATTGCCCCTCAGATTTACACAGGGGCTGCTCTATATTATGCTGCAAAATGGCAAATTTACCTCACAATATAAGCTATTGCAGCTCTATATAAATAAAAATAAATAAATAAAAAAAGGGCCTGTAGAAGATTATTTAGTATAACAGATAGGGTGACATGTGCTGGTTTGGGATGCCCATATGGGCTAGTGTTTTGGCAGCAGTACAAAAACCAATGCAAAATGCAATAGCTTAATAAAGCTGATGCTGATCAACGCTTATTTAGTATAACAGATGGGGTGCAACATGCAGGTTTGGGATGCCCTGCGGCCTGGTGTATTTAAAGCAGACCAAAACCAATTCAAAATGCAATAACTTAATAAAGCTGAGGCTGTAGATGCTTATTTAGTATAAACAGGTAGGGTGCAAGGTACAGCTTTGGGGTGCCCTGCGGCCTGGTTAAATGAAAGCAGTCAAAAAGGAAGTGCAAACAAGTAGCTTAATGAAGCTGATGCTGATCAACGCTTATGTTGTATACCAGATAGGGTGCAAGGTGCAGCTTTGGGGTGCCCTGCGGCCTGGTTTATTAAAAGCAGTCAAAAACAAGTGCAAACTGAAGTAGCTTAATAAAGCAGCTGATGCTGATCAACGCTTATGTTGTATAACAGATTTAACAGGTTTAAAATAGCATGTGCCTTGGGATGCCGTGTGGCCTGTTATATTTCAAGCTGAACAAAAAGTAACAATAATCCAAGTATGAGACATAATTTTGACCTTCTTTACAGCGCCATACTTTGAAAAAAAAAATTAATTTCATGCCTATCAATCCAAAGGTCAATGCCCCTAACAAAAATAGTGTTCGGCATAAGTTTTCCTTCTGGAAGGACGTAACCTTTAGTTTACATGGTTGGGGTAGGTTATCTTACAAATTGGGATACCCCAGGCAGCAGTGTCATTGAAAGAGACAGATTGTAATGCAGGCCATACGCAAGCAGAGAAACTCAGGCTGCAACAGGCCTATTTAGATTACATGGTTGGGGTAGGTTATCTTACAAATTGGGATACCCCACTGTATATGAAACCGAATATAAATGCACACCCAAAAGTGGACAATCAGCCTCCAAGAGGCCTGCTTAGTTTAAATAAGAGAGATGCTTAGCATGGTAGGTAGGTTATGTTATGTTACAGAATGGGATGCCCCAAGCAGACTTGAGATCAGTATATATGCACACAGCAGCAGTGTGTTAGCAGGCTCATACAGGCCAAATTTCTTTAAATAACTGTGCAGCTTACAGTTAATGCAGAGGCTAATGGTATGTTACAGAATGGGATGCCCCAAGCAGACTTGAGATCAGTATATATGCACACAGCTGCAGTGTGTTAGCAGGCTCATACAGGCCAAATTTCTTTAAATAACTGTGCAGCTTACAGTTAATGCAGAGGCTAATGGTATGTTACAGAATGGGATGCCCCAAAAACCAGAGAGCACCTGGCAGGCAGCAGTAAGACTATGCACAGCAATAGTGTCTTTATCATGCCTAATTTCAATTAGAATAGGCGCAAATGGTTAGGTTCTTAAATAGAGGCTGGTGTAGTCACAGAATGGGATGCCCCAAAAAGGAGTGCACCTGACAGGGACCAGTAGTGCTATGCCCAGCAAAAGTGTCTTTATCAGGGCTAATTTCAATTATAATAAGTGCAAATGGTTATATGGTCTTAAACAGAGGCTGCTGTAGTCACAGAATGGGATGCCCCAAAAAAGATCCAGTAGTGCTATGCCCAGCAAAAGTGTCTTTATCAGGCCTAATTTCAATTATAATAAGTGCAAATGGTTATATGGTCTTAAACAGAGGCTGCTGTAGTCACAGAATGGGATGCCCCAAAAAAGAAGTGGACCTGGCAGGGTCCAGTAGTGCTATGCCCAGCAAAAGTGTCTTTATCAGGCCTAATTTCAATTATAATAAGTGCAAATGGTTATATGGTCTTAAACAGAGGCTGCTGTAGTCACAGAATGGGATGCCCCAAAAAAGAAGTGGACCTGGCAGGGTCCAGTAGCGCTATGCCCAGCAAAAGTGTCTTTATCAGGCTAATTTCAATTATAATAAGTGCAAATGGTTATATGGTCTTAAACAGAGGCTGCTGTAGTCACAAAATGGGATGCCACAACAGAAGTGGACCTGGCAGGGTCCAGTAGCGCTATGCCCAGCAAAAGTGTCTTTATCAGGGCTAATTTCAATTATAATAAGTGCAAATGGTTATATGGTCTTAAACAGAGGCTGCTGTAGTCACAGAATGGGATGCCCCAAAAAAGATCCAGTAGTGCTATGCCCAGCAAAAGTGTCTTTATCAGGCCTAATTTCAATTATAATAAGTGCAAATGGTTATATGGTCTTAACCTTCCTCTAGTGTTAGGGTCGTGACCGACCCGTTTTAGTTTTTAAATGCATACAAATTCTACATACATTTGTTTATTGCATCAAGACTTTTTGACTTTTGCAGGAACTTATTTTTAAACAAAATACAATAAAATAAAACTATTTTATTAAATTGTTAAATGCTCTTATTAAAATTATAACATTTGTGTTGTTGGGGTCAATTTCGACCCAGGTCTAATATTAGAGTAAAAAAACAATAATAAGTCCCAAAACTGAACTCATAAACACAATTTAAACCAACAGCCCACAGCCAGCTCTACCTCCAACAACTTGAGTTAGGGACATGTCCAGGCATGTATGGCCAAATCAGCTTAGAGTTGGTACTTTGCAGAGTATACATCTCCAGTTTACTCCATGCAACAATGAGGAGAAGATTAGATGCAAGCCAAATTCTGGATTATATAGTGGATGATAATGAATCAGAGGACACACAGCAGCAAACTGATACAGATGAACAGGTTTCTGAGGAGGAAGATGATGTGGAGTATCAACCAGACACAGACACAGACAGTTCTGTTCAGTCTGATGAGGAGGTCACTGGTGCTGAAGCTGCACCCGCTGAAAGATTCAAATCCAAAAGTGGCAAGATCAGTTGGAGCTCAGTACCTCCAGATGTACATGGCAGGGCAGATGCTGCAAATGTCATAAAAATGACCCCTGGGTTCACAAGGTTTGCTGTGACAAGAGCAAGTGACATCAAGACATGTTTTGATCTGTTTATGCCATTGTCAATAAAAAAAGTCATTATTGCTATGACAAACCTTGAAGGAAAAAAAGTCCACGGCAACATGTGGAATGACCTTCATAATGATGACCTGGATGCCTACATTGGTGTTCTTCTCCTTGCTGGAGTGTACAAATCCTGCAGTGAGGCCACTGATAGTCTCTGGGACGCATCGACAGGCAGGAATATTTTCCGGGCAACAATGTCACTTCAAAAGTTTCAAATGATATCAAGAGTCCTCAGATTTGACAACAGAGACACCAGAACAAAATCTGACAAACTTGCTCCCATCAGGGATGTTTGGGAAAAATGGGTGCAGCTCCTTCCACTGATGTTCAACCCAGGGCCAGAGGTGACAGTAGATGAACGTTTTCTCCCTTTCCGCGGAAAATGCCCCTTCCGGCAATACATGCCAAGTAAGCCAGGCAAATACGGCATAAAAATCTGGGCAGCCTGTGATGCAAAAACTAGCTATGCATGGAATCTACAGATTTACACAGGCAAGTCTGCAAGCGGCATCCCTGAAAAAAACCAAGGAAAACGTGTAGTCCTCGATATGACTACTGGACTGCAGGGTCACAACATTACTTGTGACAATTTTTTTACCAGCTATGACCTTGGACAAGAACTTCTCAGTAGGAAAATCACCATGGTGGGCACAGTGAAAAAAAACAAACCTGAGCTGCCCGCTGAATTGTTGCAGATGAAGGACAGGGCTCCACTTTCCTCAAAGTTTGTTTTTACAGACACCACCACTGCTGTTTCATACTGCCCCAAAAAACGACGGAATGTGGTACTGATGTCCACACTTCACAAAGATGCAGCTGTGTCATCAGGAAGTGACAAAAAGCCCAGAATCATCCTGGACTATAACAAAAACAAAGGTGGAGTGGACAACCTGGACAAGCTGACTGCCACCTACACTTGCCAGCGAATGACTAGGAGATGGCCAATGGTGGTATTTTACAACATCCTTGATGTTTCAGCATACAATGGGTTTGTGTTGTGGACCCACATTCACCAAGTATGGAATTCAAAGAAAAAAAACAAGCGGAGGATGTTTCTTGAGGAACTAGGAAGATCCCTTGTCAAGGCGCACATAGACCAAAGGGAACGGGTGCCCCGAGACCCAGCCGCTGCAGCCTTGGTCCAACAACTCCAGAGCTCAACAAGTGCTTCGCCCACACCCACAGCAACACAAAGAGCATCATCACCAGCATCCTCCTCAACATCAACCACAACAGCCACAACCCCAGTGAGACCACCTGATTCTAAAAGAAAGAGGTGTCAGGTCTGCCCTAGCAATAAGGACAGAAAGACAAACACATTGTGCTTCACCTGCAAAAAATACCTCTGCAAAGAACACACAAAAAGTGTCACTTTTTGCCACACATGCATCTAAATACTAATGCATCTAAAAACTAGTATTTGATTTGTTGATTTGATTTGCTTGATTGATTGTTGTTTGTGTGTTTGACCTAGTAAAGCTACTTTTTATTATTATTGCTGTTAATGTTAATATAATTTTCATCTTTTATTTTTATTAAAGTTCTATAAAAAAAAAAATCAGTTTTTTTGCCTTTTTCATAAAGTAGTTAGATATGGGTCAAAATTGACCCGTAACACCATAGATGTTACTAGAGTTAAAAATATAAAATATATATATGTATATTTTTTTTACATTTAAAAAATGTGTTCTAAAACCCTTCAGTAATAGTCAGGTAATATAACAAAGTTTTTGAAGTTTATATTATTCTCTTGAGGTTCATTTGACAATATTTTTATATTGAAAATTAAGGGTATGCTCTCAAATGGAAGGCCCAGGGGGCCACAACAAAAATATTAAAATCAATCCTTCCATGGATGAGAAACCCTAACAAGGTAACTAAGAGGTAAGAAACAAATTGGATCATAAATAACTGTTTTTAGGGTATCCTAGGGGTGATTTAAGACATGGGTCAAAACCGACCCGTTAACATAAGAAAGAGTAACAGAAAGCTAACACTAGAGGAAGGTTAAACAGAGGCTGCTGTAGTCACAGAATGGGATGCCCCAAAAAAGAAGTGGACCTGGCAGGGTCCAGTAGCGCTATGCCCAGCAAAAGTGTCTTTATCAGGGCTAATTTCAATTATAATAAGTGCAAATGGTTTTTTGGTCTTAAACAGAGGCTGCTGTAGTCACAGAATGGGATGCCCCAAAAAAGAAGTGGACCTGGCAGGGTCCAGTAGCGCTATGCCCAGCAAAAGTGTCTTTATCAGGGCTAATTTCAATTATAATAAGTGCAAATGGTTATATGGTCTTAAACAGAGGCTGCTGTAGTCACAGAATGGGATGCCCCAAAAAAGATCCAGTAGTGCTATGCCCAGCAAAAGTGTCTTTATCAGGGCTAATTTCAATTATAATAAGTGCAAATGGTTATATGGTCTTAAATAGAGGCTGCTGTAGTCACAGAATGGGATGCCACAACAGAAGTGGACCTGGCAGGGTCCAGTAGCGCTATGCCCAGCAAAAGTGTCTTTATCAGGGCTAATTTCAATTATAATAAGTGCAAATGGTTATATGGTCTTAAACAGAGGCTGCTGTAGTCACAGAATGGGATGCCCCAAAAAAGATCCAGTAGTGCTATGCCCAGCAAAAGTGTCTTTATCAGGCCTAATTTCAATTATAATAAGTGCAAATGGTTATATGGTCTTAAACAGAGGCTGCTGTAGTCACAGAATGGGATGCCACAACAGAAGTGGACCTGGCAGGGTCCAGTAGCGCTATGCCCAGCAAAAGTGTCTTTATCAGGGCTAATTTCAAATATAATAAGTGCAAATGGTTATATGGTCTTAAACAGAGGCTGCTGTAGTCACAGAATGGGATGCCCCAAAAAAGAAGTGGACCTGGCAGGGTCCAGTAGCGCTATGCCCAGCAAAAGTGTCTTTATCAGGGCTAATTTCAATTATAATAAGTGCAAATGGTTATATGGTCTTAAACAGAGGCTGCTGTAGTCACAGAATGGGATGCCTCACAGCAGACTTCAGATCAGTTCAGTATATATGCACAGTTAGTTAGTGTAAGCTGCCTGAAAACGCTAACAAAGCGTGTCAGGCTGGATGATGAAAAAAAAAACAATTTCTCCGTGTGACAGCCTCCGATTTTTCCTTCCTTTCCCTGTTTTTCGCTGACTTTCTGTCTGTCTCTTGTCTGTCTCCTGCCTGTCTCCAGCCTGTCCCTGTCTGTCCCTGCCTGTCTAACTGCCTCTCTCCCTCAGCTACACAGCGTTCTGTCTCTCACGAATGCAATAGATTAATGAGGAAGGAAAAGCAAGATGGCCGACTTAAATAGCGCTGTGACGTCACCGGGCTTGCTGGCTGCTGATAGGCTGCATGTGACTGCCCCAGCTTGCACTGGCGCGGGATAGATGTCCAGACATGTCCCGTCCGCCATCTTAGAATGCCTGTAAATGTAAATGAATGGATGTTAAAGGAAAACTTCGAGCGATCGAATCGCGGGGAAATTCGGATTCGATCCGAATCGAATTTTTCCTGAAATTCGGATCGAATCCGGGTTCGTCCGGATCGATTCGCTCATCCCTAGTTTTAATATTGCCTGATGTCTTGTAATTTTGTGATGTGAAATAAAGAAGTGATCTTTTATTTGTGTGGGTTGTGCCCCCCTGAGCCTGAGTTTTGGTTCTGTAGTTTGACCTGAGAGCAGTGCCCCTTTATGGCAGTGGGATTGTGCAGGCTTGCTTTATTGTGACAGGACCCCACTGGCAGCCCCATACCAGATGTAGACATGTGTTGGGGCATTACATTAAAAAAATCATGCTTAGGGGCACAAGACAACCCTTCCCCTACTTAGCAGTTGTTGGGAGACTGTCCACCCCAGACATGACAGTCACTGCCCTGATGGCAAGTTAGAATGTGGACGCGCTGCTCCCAGTATTGGTAAGAGACGTTTATTTTTTGATACGCCAAAACCATGTCGGCACTGAGCAGGCAAGGACAGCTTTAAGCAGGCTGGCATCAGACTGGACTTCTGCTATAAGCCCCCAGCATTAAGGTTGCATTAACAAAGATTTCTAAAACAATTAACACACTTGGCTAAACACCAATCCAATGCTAAAAAGGGACATTAGCAACCAACTACCCCCAGATAGGGTTGTGATCTCTGCCCCCCTTCTTCTTATTGCAGAAAATCCCTGTTAGACTTACTTCAGGACGACCCATGGAGAGAGAGCGGTTCCACCCCCTGGGAGGAAACACAAACTGGACAGAGGTTAAAACCTCACCCCTTCCTCCCCACCTACGTCTTAATCAAGTAACATAAGGCATACTGTAAAACAATGGGAGAGAACTAAGGGATCATCCTAAAGGACTCATAGAAAAACGTTTACCGGTCCTTCAGGATGATCCATAAAGAAGATTAGCAAGTAATTATACCTTAGGGATGGGAAGCTGCTAGTAAGACCCTTCTACCAAAGGAGATCTAGTCTATAGGGCTTGAGGAAGGTGTGGGGTAAAGACCACATTGCTGCTTTACAGATCTCTTCTCTAAAGGCACCTGTCCTCTCTGCCCAGGAAGCTGACATAGCTCTTGTTGAGTGTGCTGAGACCTGTGGAGGAGGAACTGGATGAGTAAGCCTGAACAATAGTCTGTTTTATCCATCTGGCAATAATGGATTTAGAGGCAGCTAGGCCTTTTCTCTTGCCTTTGAAAATGATCAAAAGCTGTTCCTATATTCGCCATTCTCTAGATTTTTCTATTCTATTATTAGAGCTCTTCTTACATGCAATAGTGAAAGATCATCTTCTGTTCCCGTCGTAGCAGGTAATGTTGGGAGCACTATGTCTTGGGACCTATTGAGAGATGTAGCAATCTTTGGCAAAAATAAAGAATCGGGTCTCAGTATGGTCTTATCTGGAAGAATTGTGCAGCAGAGTTCCTTCATCGATAGAGATTACAGCTCACTTACCTACCTGGCTTATGTGATAACCAACAGACAACATTTCAAACACAACCACTTTTTTTTCTCCAATGGCTCAAACGGAGGTCCCAGTAACCATTTCAACATGATGGTTAAGGCCCATGTTGGAAAAACTTTTGAAAGGTGCTGGCCTTTTTCAGGTAATCCACCTTAAAGAACCAATTAATAAGTTGATCCTGTCTCACCTGGTATTCTAAAAAAACAGATAATTCCGAAGTCTGAGTCTTTAATGTATTTACTGCTAGCCCCTTCTCAAACCTTCCTGCAGGAATGTAAGGACTGCAGGTACATCCTTTTTCTTCAGTTTGTTGGTGTCACAAAAAGAAGAAAAACATTTCCAAATGGAATAGATGCAACTGGCGGTCAATAAAGTTTTAATCATTCTGCTCGAACAGGCCTTTTTCTCTAATATAGCCCCTTCAAGATCCATGCAGTCAGTTGAAGCTTTGCTGGCTCTGGATGCAGAATGGGACCCTGGTGAAGAAAATTCAGAAAGTTTGGTAGATGCCATGGCCCATTCTTCCCCATCCTTTTCAGTTCTGAGAACCAGGATCTTCTCGGCCAAAATGGAACTATGACTATAACGTTGACCTCTTTTTGCGCTATCTTATGGATCACTTGCGGCAGTAATCTGAAAGGCTGGACGGCATAAGCTAGGTGTAAGTTCCAGGATGAGCCAGGGCATCCACTGCTAGGGAACCGTCTTCCCTCATCAGTGAGTAAAAAATATTGCATTTTCGAATTGTTGGCACTGGCAAATAGTTTTGTGGAATGCCCCAAAGCGTTACAATCTGGAGAAAAACTTCCACTCAGTCTGTTGTACTTTGACCCAACTTAGAAAATCTGTAACAGTGTTCAGGGTGCCCTTTAAATAAACAAATATTTGTATTGCTATTAGAGATGAGCGAACTTTTGAAAAATTCGATTCAGCTGATTCGCCAAATTTTCCGGGAAAAAAACGTTTCGGTCCGAATCTATTCTCGACAAATCACTATTCAAAATGGCTATTTCTGGGCGTCCAAGAGCCTCCATAGGGATGCAGAACATTTTGCTTGGCTGTAACATGCATAGGATACATGCTGGGTGAAATACTATTGTAAAGAAGTATGACATGCAGATCAGAGGCGTCGCTATTAGATTCGCTGATGCAGAGAGGCACAATTACAGAACCTTGAGGTGGCATCAGCATGATGAGCCCATATATTGCCTGAAAGACACACAGTGGAGTTGGCAGCAGCATAGGGAGCCCATATATTGCCTAAAAAACACACCCTGAATTTGGCAGCAGCATAGGGAGCCCAAATATTGCCTGAAAGACACACTCTGGACTTGGCAGCAGCATAGGGAGCACATATATTGCCTGAAAAACACACCCAGGAGTTGGCAGCAGCATTAGGAGCCCATATATTGCCTGAGAGACACACTCAGGAGTTGGCAGCAGCATAGGGAGCTCATATATTACTTGAAAAACACATTGGAGTTGGCAGCAGCATTAGGAACCCATATATTGCCTGAAAGGCACACTGGAGCTGGCAGCAGCAGCAGCAGCAGGAGCCCAAACATTGCTTGAAAGAGACACTGGACTTGGCAGCAGGAGCCCAAAAATTGGCCTAAAGACACACCCTGTAGTTGGCAGCAGCAGGAGCCCAAACATTGCTTGAAAGAGACACTGGAGTTGGCAGCAGCAGCCCAAAAATTGGCCTAAAGACACACTGGAGTTGGCAGCAGGAGCCCAAAAATTGGCCTAAAGACACCTCGGAGTTGTCAGCAGCAGCAGCAGGAGACCAAACATTGCTTGAAAGAGAAACTGGAGTTGGCAGCAGCAGCCCAAAAATTGGCCTAAAGACACACCCTGGAGTTGGCAGCAGCAGCAGCAGGAGCCCAAACATTGCTTGAAAGAGACACTGGAGTTGGCAGCAGCAGCAGGAGCCCACACATTGCTTGAAAGAGACACTGGAATTGGCAGCAGGAGCCCAAAAAATGCCTAAAGACACACTGGAGTTGGCAGCAGCAGCAGCAGGAGCCCAAACATTGTTTGAAAGAGACACCCTGGAGTTGGCAGCAGCAGCAGGAGCCCAAACATTGACTGAATGACACTCTGGAGTTGGCAGCAGCAGCCCAAAAATTGGCCTGAAGACACACTGGAGTTGGCAGCAGGAGGCCAAAAATTGGCCTAAAGACACACACTGGAGTTGGCAGCAGCAGGAGCCCAAACTTTGTTTGAAAGAGACACTGGAGTTGGCAGCAGGAGCCCAAAAATTGGCCTAAAGACACATGGAGTTGGCAGCAGCAGGAGCCCAAACATTGCTTGAAAGAGACATTGGAGTTTGCAGCAGGAGCCCAAAAATTGGCCTAAAGACACACTGGAGTTGCCAGCAGCAGCAGCAGGAGCCCAAACATTGCTTGAAAGAGACACTGGAGTTGGCAGCAGGAGCCCAGAAATTGGCCTAAAGACACACTGGAGTTGGCAGCAGCAGCAGAAGGAGCCCAAACATTGCTTGAAAGAGGCACTGGAGTTGGCAGCAGCAGGAGCCCAAACATTGGCTGAAAAAGACACTGGAGTTGGCAGCAGCAGCAGCAGGAGCCCAAACATT
Organism: Gastrophryne carolinensis; assembly: GCA_027917425.1. Lineage (NCBI taxonomy): Eukaryota > Metazoa > Chordata > Amphibia > Anura > Microhylidae > Gastrophryne > Gastrophryne carolinensis. The sequence continues at coordinate 244,615,084 of CM051239.1, read as the reverse complement.
GCTTGAAATAGACACTGGAGTTGGCAGCAGGAGCCCAGAAATTGGCCTAAAGACACACTGGAGTTGGCAGCAGCAGGAGCCCAAACATTGCTTGAAAGAGACACTGGAGTTGGCAGCAGGAGCCCAAAAATTGGCCTAAAGACACACACTGGAGTTGGCAGCAGCAGGAGCCCAAACGTTGTTTGAAAGAGACACTGGAGTTGGCAGCAGGAGCCCAAAAATTGGCCTAAAGACACCTCGGAGTTGTCAGCAGCAGCAGCAGGAGACCAAACATTGCTTGAAAGAGAAACTGGAGTTGGCTGCAGCAGCCCAAAAATTGGCCTAAAGACACACCCTGGAGTTGGCAGCAGCAGCAGCAGGAGCCCAAACATTGCTTGAAAGAGACACTGGAGTTGGCAGCAGCAGCAGGAGCCCACACATTGCTTGAAAGAGACACTGGAATTGGCAGCAGGAGCCCAAAAAATGCCTAAAGACACACTGGAGTTGGCAGCAGCAGCAGCAGGAGCCCAAACATTGTTTGAAAGAGACACCCTGGAGTTGGCAGCAGCAGCAGGAGCCCAAACATTGACTGAATGACACTCTGGAGTTGGCAGCAGCAGCCCAAAAATTGGCCTGAAGACACACTGGAGTTGGCAGCAGGAGGCCAAAAATTGGCCTAAAGACACACACTGGAGTTGGCAGCAGCAGGAGCCCAAACTTTGTTTGAAAGAGACACTGGAGTTGGCAGCAGGAGCCCAAAAATTGGCCTAAAGACACATGGAGTTGGCAGCAGCAGGAGCCCAAACATTGCTTGAAAGAGACATTGGAGTTTGCAGCAGGAGCCCAAAAATTGGCCTAAAGACACACTGGAGTTGCCAGCAGCAGCAGCAGGAGCCCAAACATTGCTTGAAAGAGACACTGGAGTTGGCAGCAGGAGCCCAGAAATTGGCCTAAAGACACACTGGAGTTGGCAGCAGCAGCAGAAGGAGCCCAAACATTGCTTGAAAGAGGCACTGGAGTTGGCAGCAGCAGGAGCCCAAACATTGGCTGAAAAAGACACTGGAGTTGGCAGCAGCAGCAGCAGGAGCCCAAACATTGCTTGAAATAGACACTGGAGTTGGCAGCAGGAGCCCAGAAATTGGCCTAAAGACACACTGGAGTTGGCAGCAGCAGGAGCCCAAACATTGCTTGAAAGAGACACTGGAGTTGGCAGCAGGAGCCCAAAAATTGGCTTAAAGACACACACTGGAGTTGGCAGCAGCAGGAGCCCAAACGTTGTTTGAAAGAGACACTGGAGTTGGCAGCAGGAGCCCAAAAATTGGCCTAAAGACACATGGAGTTGGCAGCAGCAGGAGCCCAAACATTGCTTGAAAGAGACACTGGAGTTTGCAGCAGGAGCCCAAAAATTGGCCTAAAGACACACTGGAGTTGCCAGCAGCAGCAACAGGAGCCCAAACATTGCTTGAAAGAGACACTGGAGTTGGCAGCAGGAACCCAGAAATTGGCCTAAAGACACACTGGAGTTGGCAGCAGCAGCAGAAGGAGCCCAAACATTGCTTGAAAGAGGCACTGGAGTTGGCAGCAGCAGGAGCCCAAACATTGCTTGAAAGAGGCACTGGAGTTGGCAGCAGCAGGAGCCCAAACATTGGCTGAAAAAGACACTGGAGTTGGCAGCAGCAGCAGCAGGAGCCAAAACATTGCTTGAAATAGACACTGGAGTTGGCAGCAGGAGCCCAGAAATTGGCCTAAAGACACACTGGAGTTGGCAGCAGCAGGAGCCCAAACATTGCTTGAAAGAGACGCTGGAGTTGTCAGCAGGAGCCCAAAAAATGGCCTAAAGACACACTGGAGTTGCCAGCAGCAGCAGCAGGAGCCCAAATATTGCTTGAAAGAGACACTGGAGTTGGCAGCAGGAGCCCAAAAATTGGCCTAAAGACACACTGGAGTTGCCAGCAGCAGGAGCCCAAACATTGCTTGAAAGAGACACTGGAGTTGACAGAAGGAGCCCAAAAATTGGCCTTAAGACACACTGGAGTTGGCAGTAGCAGGAGCCCAAACATTGCTTGAAAGAGACACTGGAGTTGGCAGCAGGAGCCCAAACAGGCCTAAAGACACACTGGAGTTGGCAGCAGCAGCAGGAGCCCAAAAATTGGCCTAAAGACACACAGGAGCCCAACATTTGGCTGAAAGAGACACTGGAGTTGACAGCAGGAACCCAAACATTGACTGATAGACACACCCTGGAATTGGCAGCAGCAGGAACACAAAAAATGTCTGAAAGGCATACCCTGAAGTTGGCATCAGCAGGAACCCAAACATTAGCTGAAAGGCACACCCTGAAGTTGGCATCAGCAGGAACCCAAAAATTGGCTGAAAGGCACACCCTGAAGTTGGCATCAGCAGGAACCCAAAAATTGTATGAAAGGCATACCCTGAAGTTGGCATTAGCAGGAGCCCAAAAATTGGCCTAAAGACATAAATATGTTTTGCACCATTTGGAAAGTGTAAAACGTGGCACCATCCTGAATCTACTCGCATGCATCAGCCATTGGTGGGTGGAAATCCTGGCTGATCCATCCCTGATTCATTTTCACAAAGGTGAGTCTCTCCACATTTTTAGTTGACAGACGAGTTCTCCTCAGCGTTACTATGGCCCCCGCCACACTAAACACCCACTCAGATGGCACGCTACTGCCAGGCAGGACAGCTTTTCCAGGGCAAACTCTGCTAGTTGCAGCCACAAGTCAAGTTTGGCTGCCCAGAAGTCCAGCGGATCCTCAAGGTGTGTTGGCATGTCAAGGAATGACATGACCTGCTGGTTCAGGTCCTGCTCCAGGTCTTCGTGCTGCTCATGAGTAGCCTCATAATGCAGGTGAAGAAAGCTACTCATTAGCGACTGAAGACTGAGGCTGCTGCTGATGGAGCTGCTGCTTCTGCTCCTGCCACCCCCCCAGCAGCCATGGCAGTGGAAGGTGAGCGCAGAGGTCCCCCCGAGTCAGACCTGCGAGAGTATGGACCATGGCGCAGATAGGCATCGGCCAACTGACTACGCAGAATGTCTTTGTAGTAGGTCAATTTGTCCTCCCTCTCGGGGGGGTTAAAAAATGCCCCCATTTTGTGCCGGAAGCGAGGGTCCAGTAGTCATCCCGCAGAAAAATGGAAACAATTATGTGGTCACTACGCAAGCACGTGAGCATGCTTCCTGCCATTTGTGCAAATGACTCGGAGGGATTACCTGTCTCCATCTCCACTGCATAAAGCCACGGTGTGTCTGGGTCCTCTGTCTCGCCTTCCTCACAACCCTATTGCTCCTCTGGCTGCTCCTGCTCCTCCTCTCCTGTCAGCTGACTAGATAAACCAGCCATTTCGCCAAGCCTAAACTGTGCTTCACTGTGCTCCTCCTCCTCCTCCTCCAGTTCAGCTCCAACGGGGTTCATGTGGCCGTAAGATGTAGACGCCATGTCTCCAGGGCCATGACCAGCCATGGTTTCCAACATGTGTTGTAGTACATGAAGCAGTGGAATCATGTCGTTCATCCCATAATCCTGGCGACTAACAAATAAAGTGGCTTCATCAAAGGGACAGAGCAAACGGCAGGTGTCACGTATGAGCTGCCACTGGTTGACATTACAATTACACAGGGGAGTCCCCCTATCTGCTTGGATCATCAAGAAATCCATGATGGCATTTCTCTGCTCGTATAGTCGGTCCAACATATGGAGGGTGAAATTCCAACTGGTAGAAACATCGCAAATCAGACTATGTTGGGGGCTACCGTTCTGATGCTGTAGCTCAAGAAGGGTGTGCTTGGTGGTGTAGGAGTGGCTGAACTGCATGCAAAGTTTCCTTGCCATTGTTAGGATGTCTTGCAGATGGGGGGAAAACTTCAGAAACCGCTTGACAACCAGATTGAAGACGTGAGCCATGCAGGGCGCATGGGTCAGGCTTCCTTGTCGCAGCGCAGACAAAATGTTCTTCTCATTGTCGGTAACCATGGTTCCCATTTTCAGTTTTCTTGGAGTAAGCCATGTTTGTATTTCTTGATGAATACAATTTAGCAGTTCCTCCCCTGTGTGACTCCGTTCGCCAAGACAAACCATGTGAAGCACAGCGTGACACCTCCATGCCCTGCACACATGGTAGACTTGACCCTAGAATGGAGGGTGAGGAGATGGCGCTGAATGAAGAGGCCGAGTCGCACGGTGTCACAGGCACAACGCCCAGGGAGCACGGAGGCCGAAGCGGCGTGACCTGTCCAAGTTGCTGCTGCTGCAAAGGAACCACATTCACCCAGTGGGCCGTAAACGACATGTACTGTCCCTGACCGTAGTTACAGCTCCAGACGTCGGCGCTGCCAGGCTCAAGGACTGGCCCAACTTCTGTTCAACAAAATTGTGCAGCGCTGGTACTGCCTTCTTGGCAAAGAAATGACGGCTTGGGACTCTCCATCTCGACTCGGCACAAGCCATCAGTTCTCTCAAAGGTGCAGAGTCCACCACCTGAAAAGGGAGCGACTGCAGCACCAGCAACTTGGACAGGAGCACATTCAGCTTCTGCGCCGTAGGATGAGTGGGCGCATACTGCTGTCTCTTGGACATGGCTTCGCGGCTGGATTGCTGGCGGGATGCATGACTTGGAGGAGGAGGAAGAGCAGGAGCATCTGGAGCGACAGAGGATGGGTATGATGCACAGCTGCCTTCGGCTGAGGTGCTGGAGCTTTGGCTGGCAGAAATTTGGAGCGGCGTGCCACTTGGTGAGGAAGCAGCCTGGACCACCTCTTCGGAGCCTCGGTTCTCCCAGGCCGCTTTATGGTGATGCAGCATATGTTGACGCAGGGCCGTGGTGCCAATATTTGGGCCATGGCCACGCTTTACCTTCTGCCTACACATCTTGCATGTGGCCATGTTACCCTCCTTCGGATGCTTGGTGAAAAACTGCCACACTGCCGAGTAGCTAATTTTCCCACCAACAGCCCGCGCTGATTCACTGCTACTGCAGCCAACTCCAGGAGCCCCTACTCCACTACCTCCCGAGAAGGTAGCCTGTCATGCAGCAAGTGATCTACCCCGGCCCCGGCCCCGTTTGGCTCCAGACTTTACAATTCTGCCCCCATGCTGACTGCCAACCATGCTGCTAACACCTTGCTGCCTCAGCTGCTGACTCCGGGGCAACCTGTGCCCCTCTTCTCCTGATGATGATGATGAAGTCCCTTCTGCACCCGGCTCACAAGTGCAATCGGCTTCATCATCATCATCGAGTTGTGTCTGCACGTCACTGATGTTCTCGGCTTCCTCAACAGTGTCTGGTGCAGGAGCTGGAACGTTCGCCACACCACCTTCCACGCCACTCTCCACATCACTATTTGTCTGCCTAGCAAGAGAAGCCACCTCCATTTCTTGGCTGGGCAGTAGCTGCTGACTGTCCTCTATCTGATTGTTCTCACTAAAGAGTGGAGCTGAACCCAAAGCATAGGATACGTCGCTGAGGGAGGGAATGGCGTAGGACAGAAGCTATGGGAGGACAGGGACTGCTCCCGGGCCATGCCAACTCAGGGTTGTGTCAGAGGATCCTACCGACTGTAGACTGGGGGTGTCAGATGTAACTTCTGATGATGTGGATGACCGCGTTAACCAATCTACGACGGCAGATGCGTTACTGGTGGAGACACGACCACTAGCAGATACTGGCAGATCAGGTCTCTCACCACGACTCCTGCTGCCACTCGCCCCTAGTCTGGTGCGACCTCTGCCTGCTGAATCTAGGCCTCTGCCACTCCTCTTTGAACATCCTGGCACTTGTCTGCCAGACATTTTTATGTATTTCAAATGCGCAACAGGCACTTTAAAAAATGTGTTTACTTTAAAAAGCAGAAGGTAAATAAACTGAGGAACTGCTTCTGTGTAACAGATACCATGAAAATTGGCAATATGGGATGCCCAGTGGGCAGGGGTTTTTACAGCAGACACAAAAACAATTCAAACTGTAATCTAGAAAAAAACAAACAAGAACACAGAGCTATATGTAACTTAATTAAAGTCCTCTTTAAAGTCCTTAAACTTGTGATCAGAAATCCACCGTGAACATCAGCAGTCAATTTGTGCAATTCCACCACCAGTTTGGTACTCTTACCAGAGCTAATCGAATAGCCAGCATTCACAGCAATATCGCAGACACTTCAATCAATAACCTCCACCCATTGGGGGTACGATTCCTCAATATATGTTGGTATAGCTGGCCAGGTTTCCAAAGCATAATCATGCAGGAAGAAATAAGAGGACCATAGTGCAGTATTGCTATACTATAAGTCTATTTAATTAGGCCAATAAAATACTCACAAACACAGGAATAAAACTCGCATGTCACATTAAAAGGTTAAGCCAACCCACGCTGCTGAACTCCAAAATAGTAAACCACCGGCTCCCGGGAGCTGATTGAAGTGTCTGCGATATTGCTGTGAAGGCTGGCTATTCGATTAGCTCTGGTAAGAGTACCAAACTGGTGGTGGAATTGCACAAATTGACTGCTGATGTTCACGGTGGATTTCTGATCACAAGTTTAAGGACTTTAAAGAGGACTTTAATTAAGTTACATATAGCTCTGTGTTCTTGTTTGTTTTTTTCTGGTTTATTTTCTTGATGGTGGGATTCAAGTTTAGCACGTGGAGCTGTGTCTAAGATTTTTATTTTCATGTTTGTTCTTATTATCACAAATTAATTTCTGAGCGCGGTAGTTATATATATTCTATATATTGTTGTTTTTGGCAAACTGTAAACTAGTTAGAAGAAATCTGCTTTCAGAGCTGCTTGTGTGTAACAGATAGGGTCAAATGTGCTAATATGGGATGCCCTGTGGGCAGGTTTTTTTACAGCAGATACAAAAACAATTAAAACTGTAATCTAGTTAGAAGAAATCCCCTTTAACAGCTGCTTGTGTGTAACAGATAGGGTCAAATGTGCTAATATGGGATGCCCTGTGGGCAGGGTTATTTACAGCAGACACAAAAACAATTAAAACTGTGCTCTAGTTAGATGAAATCCCCTTTAAGAGCTGCTTGTGTGTAACAGATAGGGTCAAATGTGCTAATATGCGATGCCCAAGGGGCAGGGTTTTTTACAGCAGACACAAAAACAATTAAAACTGTGCTCTAGTTAGATTAAATCCCCTTTAAGAGCTGCTTGTGTGTAACAGATAGGGTAAAATGTTCAAACATGGTATGCCCAGTGGGCAGGGGTACTTACAGCAGACACAAAAACAATTAAAACTGTGCTCTAGTTAGATGAAATCCGCTTTCAGATCTGCTTGTGTGTAACAGATAGGGTCAAATGTGCTGATATGGGATGCCCAGTGGCCTGGGGTTTTTACAGCACACACAAAAACAATTCAACCTGTACTCTAGTTAGAAGAAATCCGCTTTAAGAGCTGCTTGTGTGTAACAGATAGGGTCAAATGTGCTAATATGGGATGCCCTGTTGGCAGGGTCTTTTACAGTAGACACAAAAACAATTCAACCTGTACTCTAGTTAGAAGAAATCCGCTTTAAGAGCTGCTTGTTTGTAACAGATAGGGTCAAATGTGCTGATATGGGATGCCCAGTGGCCTGGGGTTTTTACAGCAGACACAAAAACTTTTAAAACTGTAATCTAGTTAGAAGAAATCCCCTTTAACAGCTGCTTGTGTGTAACAGCTAGGGTCAAATGTGCTTATATGGGATGCCCTGTGGGCAGGGGTTTGTACAGCAGACACAAAAACAATTCAACCTGTGCTCTAGTTAGAAGAAATCCGCTTTAAGAGCTGCTTGTGCGTAACAGATAGGGTCAAATGTGCTGATATGGGATGCCCAGTGGCCTGGGGTTTTTACAGCAGACACAAAAACAATTTAAACTGTGCTCTAGTTAGAAGAAATCCGCTTTAACACCTGCTTGTGTGCAACAGATAGGGTCAAATGTGCTGATATGGGATGCCCAGTGGCCTGGGGTTTTTACAGCAGACACAAGAACAATTCAAACTGTACTCTAGTTAGAAGAAATCCCCTTTAACAGCTGCTTGCGTGTAACAGATAGGGTCAAATGTGTTAATATGGGATGCCCTGTTGGCAGGGGTTTTTACAGCAGACACAAAAACAATTCAAACTGTAATTTAGTTAGAAGAAATCCCCTTTAACAGCTGCTTGTGTGTAACAAATGTACTAATATGGGATGCCCATTGGCCTGGGTTTTTTTTACAGCAGACACAAAAACAATTTAAACTGTACTCTAGTTAGAAGAAATCCCCTTTAACAGCTGCTTGTGTGTAACAGATAGGGTCAAATGTGCTAATATGGGATGCCCTGTGGGCAGAGGTTTTTACAGCAGACACAAAAAGAATTAAAACTGCAATCTAGTTAGAAGAAATCCCCTTTAACAGCTGCTTGTGTGTAACAGATAGAGTCAAATGTGCTAATATGGGATGCCCTGTGGGTAGGGGTTTTTACAGCAGACACAAAAACAATGAAAACTGTAATCTAGTTAGAAGAAATCCCCTTTTACAGCTGCTTGTGTGTAACAGATAGGGTCAAATGTGCTAATATGGGATGCCCTGTGGGCAGGGTTTTTTACAGCAGACACAAAAACAATTCAAACTGTTATCTAGTTAGAAGAAATCCCCTTTAACAGCTGCTTGTGTGTAATAGATAGAGTCAAATGTGCTAATATGGGATGCCCTGTGGGCAGGGGTTTTTACAGCAGACATAAAAACAATGAAAACTGTAATCTAGTTAGAAGAAATCCCCTTTTACAGCTGCTTGTGTGTAACAGATAGGGTCAAATGTGCTAATATGGGATGCCCATTGGCCTGGGTTTTTTACAGCAGACACAAAAACAATTCAAACTGTGCTCTAGTTAGAAGAAATCCCCTTTTACAGCTGCTTGTGTGTAACAGATAGGGTCAAATGTGCTAATATGGGATGCCCTGTGGGCAGGGTTTTTACAGCAGACACAAAAACAATTCAAACTGTAATCTAGTTAGAAGAAATCCCCTTTAACATCTGCTTGTGTGTAACAGATAGGGTCAAATGTGCTAATATGGGATGCCCTGTGGGCAGGGGTTTTTACAGCAGACACAAAAACAATTCAAACTGTTATCTAGTTAGAAGAAATCCCCTTTAACAGCTGCTTGTGTGTAACAGATAGGGTCAAATGTGCTAATATGGGATGCCCATTGGCCTGGGGTTTTTACAGCAAACACAAAAACAAGGAAAACTGTAATCGAGTTAGAAGAAATCCCCTTTAACAGCTGGTTGTGTGTAACAGATAGGGTCAAATGTGGTAATATGGGATACCCATTGGCCTGGGGTTTTTACAGCAGACACAAAAACAATTTAAACTGTAATCTAGTTAGAAGAAATCCCCTTTTACAGCTGCTTGTGTGTAACAGATAGGGTCAAATGTGCTAATATGGGATGCCCATTGGCCTGGGGTTTTTACAGCAGACACAAAAACAATTCAAACTGTGCTCTAGTTAGAAGAAATCCGCTTTAACACCTGCTTGTGTGTAACAGATAGGGTCAAATGTGCTAATACGGGATGCCCTGTGGGCAGGGTTTTTTTACAGCAGACACAAAAACAATTAAAACTGTAATCTAGTTAGAAGAAATCCCCTTTAACAGCTGCTTGTGTGTAACAGATAGGGTCAAATGTGCTAATATGGGATGCCCTGTGGGCAGGGGTTTTTACAGCAGACACAAAAACAATTCAAACTGTTATCTAGTTAGAAGAAATCCCCTTTAACAGCTGCTTGTGTGTAATAGATAGAGTCAAATGTGCTAATATGGGATGCCCTGTGGGCAGGGGTTTTTACAGCAGACACAAAAACAATGAAAACTGTAATCTAGTTAGAAGAAATCCCCTTTTACAGCTGCTTGTGTGTAACAGATAGGGTCAAATGTGCTAATATGGGATGCCCATTGGCCTGGGTTTTTTACAGCAGACACAAAAACAATTCAAACTGTGCTCTAGTTAGAAGAAATCCGCATTAACACCTGCTTGTGTGTAACAGATAGGGTCAAATGTGCTAATATGGGATGCCCTGTGGGCAGGGGTTTTTACAGCAGACACAAAAACAATTCAAACTGTTATCTAGTTAGAAGAAATCCCCTTTAACAGCTGCTTGTGTGTAACAGATAGGGTCGAATGTGCTAATATGGGATGCCCTGTTGGCAGGGGCTTTTACAGCAAACACAAAAACAATTCAACCTGTACTCTAGTTAGAAGAAATCCGCTTTAACAGCTGATTGTGTGTAACAGATAGGGTCAAATGTGCTAATATGGGATGCCCATTGGCCTGGGGTTTTTACAGCAAACACAAAAACAAGGAAAACTGCAATCGAGTTAGAAGAAATCCCCTTTAACAGCTGGTTGTGTGTAACAGATAGGGTCAAATGTGCTAATATGGGATGCCCATTGGCCTGGGGTTTTTACAGCAGACACAAAACAATTTAAACTGTAATCTAGTTAGAAGAAATCCCCTTTTACAGCTGCTTGTGTGTAACAGATAGGGTCAAATGTGCTAATATGGGATGCCCTGTGGGCAGGGGTTTTTACAGCAGACACAAAAACAATTCAAACTGTTATCTAGTTAGAAGAAATCCCCTTTAACAGCTGCTTGTGTGTAACAGATAGGGTCAAATGTGCTAATATGGGATGCCCTGTTGGCAGGGGCTTTTACAGCAAACACAAAAACAATTCAACCTGTACTCTAGTTAGAAGAAATCCCCTTTAACAGCTGCTTGTGTGTAACAGATAGTGTTAAATGTGCCACTGCCAACATGGGATGCACAGTGGCCAGGGGTTTTTACAGCAGAAACAAAAGCAATTTAAAACTGTTATCTGGCTATTAAATGAAATGAAAATAAAAGAAAGCTTTCCCTGTTACTTTCTCTGCTGCCCCTGCCTCGATCTTTCCTGATCTTTCCCTATCTTTCCCTATCTTTCCCTGGTTCTGTCTGGCACTCTTTGGGTCTCCCTGGCTCTCTGTTAGTCTCTCCCTGGCTCTAAACAGCTCCGTTCGGGCCGCAATACAACGCTGAAATGCACACAAGCAAGATGGCCGCCGTTTATATAGCACTGTGACGTCACCAGGGTTCCTGGCTGCTGATAGGCTGCATGTGACCTTCCCATGATACCTTGCCCCAGGGGATATGTCCAGACATGTGCATCCACCATTTTACAATGCCTGTAATTGAAGTAAATGGAGTTTAAAGGAAAAATTCGATCAATCGAATCGCGGAAGGTTTTGAATAAATTGTAATTACTTCCTGTCTGAGGTGCACCATAGGTTTCACCAATATATTTGTAAATATCAGTGGTGCTGACAATAGACCAAAAGATAAAGCCCTGTACTGGTAGTGATAAAGCCCCTGGTCTGTTTGCACTGCAAATCTCAGAAATTTGCAATGCAAAGTGAGAATTTCAGGTGAGATTCTTCTAGTTTGCACTTTCATTTGCCTTCATTTAGCCCCTAAATTCTGTGAACATTTTGTTTTTGTGAAATTTATACACAAACTCTAGCTTTTTTGGTGGATTCTACACATATGCAAGCTTATTTTTTAACAGTTTCACATGCCCTGGCCCTGCTAGCCCATTACTTACTTATTGCTGTGCCAACTCTCTTCTGTTCCAAAGAATGCTATACATTCTTCTTCTCCTAAAGCATACCTTAACCACTTTAAGGCATTCTTCTTTTTCATTCATAAAACATACCTTAACCACTTTAATGCTTGCCATGCATTCTTCTCTACTTTTTCCTAGTTTAATATTTGGGATGCCCACATGGATAGAATGTAAAAACTTCTGAGGTAATGCTAGCTAGCGGCAGGTAGCGTCTGGTGAGCGCTGGACACTGTATGTAAAACCCCATTTAAGAAAGTGAATCTGGTGAACGCCTCTAACAGCACCATGTAGAGCTGGTGCTCTAGGTTCAGGAGCGCCACATATTACCTAGTGTCGCTCTGCCATACATTTCAAAGGGGTTTCATATGTTGGTGTTTAAATAGCTTGTTGGGCAATTAAAATGATTTTTTTTGCTCAAATCATTGTGTGACCTCTCCTGGCCAACACACAAACACCTTTTGTAACACAGGATTATGTAAACATTTAGGTTAAAAAATATATATTAAAAAAATGCTAACTCCCTGACCTGTTGCACCAGGCCCAAGTTTCCCCCTGCTCCCTAGAAAAAAACATTCCTTATTCCATTATTAAGCTTCAGACACCCCGCTTGCAGCATTCACTAGCGGCCGCTCTGGCTCTGCGACATAGACGCTCAAAAATCAGCCTCTTAGTTTTTTATTGCATAATTTTTATTTCATATTGCATTATTAAATTATTATTCTTAATGTATTTTTATTTTTTTTTTTAATTTCTAATATTTTTTTGAAGGATGGTTAATGTTTTTGTAATTTTAGAAAATATAAAAGTAAAAAAATATATACCTTATCAAAAAATAGTTCACATTTTATTCAAAAATATTTAAAAATGTTCACTTTGTGGGTGTTTAAAAGAAGGTGACAGCCTCTCAGTGCCTTAAGAACTCCATTCTGGTTTCTCACATGCCACGAAAGCACAATCTCACACACAAATAGTGCCCGAAAGTTCCGCCGGAAATTTCCCGTTGTAAAGCCTTCCCTCACACGCTAAATCTGGGCTCTGAATCATGTGGAAGTCTCACTCATCCCGAGTTTTACACATGAATGTGAAAAAAAATACAATGCAATTGCACACAAAGGAAAAGACTTTCACACACAATGAAAATGCTAACATGAACGAAAAAGCCAACGAGAAGCTAACAAATTGCTCAAACCCAAAGGAAAAAATACACATACACATGCTTTTTCAAGTGAAATTTCAAGAAAAAGAGGCTGTGAATCAAGGCCATTATCCTTATGATTAATTTATATATCTAATTTATTTTTTGTGCCAGCACAAAAACCACAAAAGGGCCACATCATACATATTGTTTGGAGGGTCCTCCGTCCATTGACTATTTTTAATTATTGGATTGTGTATAATAATTTATATAGATATATTGTTGGGGGAAGGTTTAGCTATCTTTTTTACCATGTCTAACGTGTTGCGTTTTAGTGTCTGTATTTTGTGATAAATCTTTTGTTAAATAAAATATGTGAATTGATTTTTTATTTGTGATGCTCCTTTCTTGCAGTTGGGGTGGCATTTGGTCCGCCCCTCTAATGGCTGTTTTCAAGTGGATTAAACAAGTGAGCACACAGTTAGGTGGTGCACTGCCTATTGTTAGTTTAGTACACTTGGATTCTACATTTAGGAAGAGAGAAGTGAGCCCAGTATACAAAGATCACTGCTGCTATGGCCGCTACTGAGGTGAGAGTGCTCACTCACATTTACACATGCCCAGAAACAGTGGTCAGTGTATACAGAGCTCATGTTTCTCTACTTGTAGATCTTGGCGTACAGATTTAGTGCTCATTTACCAATAGTAACAGATTGCTGGTAGAAAAAAGTGCTTCCATAAAACACTAATTTGCTAACAAAAAAAACACTAGCTAATTTTAGCATCCTGAAGATATCGTTCTATCACACAAGGAAAATAGCGGCTTTCCTAAAACGGAAAGTATTTGCACAGTACCCAGTCCAAGGACAGATAGCGTTACCCATCTACCCTTGCAGTAGGCGGAGCTATGCAAATCATCTCTTTACGTCTCTGTGCCATCCAAGGCCCTTAGAACCGCAATGCCAAGGATTAGCTTTATATTTTATACAGCCAGACACATCCAACTAGTGGACACGTGTTTCGAGCTTTAGGCTCTCATCAGCACTAGGGCAGATGCCTCTTGCTGTATGGGGGGTGAGACTTGGTGAGTACCAAACATAGTCGCAAGCCAGTATGTGGAGAGACCCATGTTAGGCTTAATATAGGGGGGCTAAAAAAACCCTCTACTAGGTAAAGGAAAAGAGTGGCTTTCCTAGAACGGAAAGTATTTGCACAGTACCCATTTCATCACACAAAAATATACACTTTCAAAAACGCCATTGAACTTTTTCTTTAAGTTGTCCAGGCTTTCTATAGCAAAAAATCAGAATCACCTATAAAATGGCATAATTTGAAAAACAGCAAATAAGTGTAAAAGTGTAAGACCACTGTGTTCCAAATAAAAAACTCTGGACCTACTTGGTTTGGTGAGGAAATCTCTATTCTGTTGAGGTTTCTTCTTCTTTTCCTGGAAGGGAAGGACTTTATGTTGTATTTACCCTGCACCTTACTTGAAATGCAGTGAATATTTGTTGGACGTATTGCACAACAAACTATATTTAATTTTACCGCCTACTGTCAGAGTTGTCATTGCCATTAGCAACCCCAATCCTGACACCAAGGTTTGAGTGCCAAAGGTGCTGATTCAGGTGAGTTGCTTAGTGCTGGAATAGGAGTGGTCAGCTTTGAGGGATAAAAGCAGTATAGTTTTCTTTATTAAAGAGGAACAACATCCAGGATTTTTACTCTCCTGAGTGTTGCCTCTCTCCGGTGGGGATTCGGGATGCCTAACTGTGTGTATGCCAATGAATCACCTTCCTGTATGCAAGTTATTGGCCATTGAGACCTGTAGTTCCATTTATGGCTTCCTTAGCTTACATAAAGTCAGATCTGATGTCTTTTCTGCAAATATTTCTTAACCGGCTGCACTCCCCAAAAAAATCAGCGTTCGAATGCCAGTAAACACATAGTCAAATATTCAGGCAGAACATGCAATTTAAAGCTTTTATGCAGATAAAAAAAGTAATGTCAACAGTAAATATATACAGTACTGAGATTAGATATTACATTCATTTCAAATGGGTCCCTTTATAGATGATATTCAACATCCTTTTTGCTCAGTTATTCAGACAATTACATTTAACATTTGTTTTTGTAACAAATTTAATCTGCTAATGATAATACATTTCTATTAATACACTGATTATAGAAGTGCTACGGATGTTATTTTAGGTGCCTTAAGGGTATTCACGGTGAGCTCACAAAATTGAGGAAATGTCAATTTTCTTTGAGAGTGTGACATTTGCTTCTCCAGGTTTACCATGGTCATCTAGGAAAATAATGACTTAGAAATCCAATTTCATCCTTTCAATTTTATTATAGAAACAGGGTTTATCAGTTTTGACCTCCTATGACAGGTTATTTACAATGAAGTCTGTCTGTAATTCTTGCTTAGTATACTGTTGCACTGATATTATTGCCTGCTTTTGCTGCAGCTACCTTCATAAATATTGGATGGATTTATTTTATTTATCACAGGTCAGGAAATGTCACAGTACAGAAAAATATAGAATATTTGATACCTTGCATTTATATAACTTATTTATAATATATTTTTAATATAATTATATTTTATAATTATATAATAATTATATTTATATATGGGGAAATCATTTTTATAAAAAAAACACATAATGTCACTTTATGTTAAGATTAAGTAATAAACTGTAAACTTGTGACTTTGTTATATTAGTTTATCACAAGGAAGCTTAAATGTAGTTTACATAGTAACATAGGGCCTTATTCATGAAGGGATAGCGCCAGGTAGTGCCTTGTAAGCAGCAGGTAGCATCAGGTAGCGGCAGATGAACACCGGACACGGCACGCAATTACACATTTATGAAGGCGATTCTGGTGAGCGACTGGAACAACGCCATGTATCGTCCGATTCATCATTATCCCAAGCTCAGCATACAGCGCCGGCGTTCAGCCTTGCGGAGCGCCACGTCTTACCTCTCGCTACCTGGTGCTCTCCCATACATTTCTATGAATGATCCTTAAATCCCTTTCCTGATCCCATTTTTTTTTAAACTCAAATCTTTCAGACATGTATCCTGGCCTAGAAAATTACATTTTGAAAAGTTTTTGGATTAATAATACTTTTATGCAGAATTGTCCTTACATGTCTGGTATGAAAGTGTTCATGTTACAATGTAATAACAATGTAATTCCATATGTTTTCGCTTTGTTACTAGTGGATAGATGTTCAAAACCAATCACACAGCTTCTGGCGCTGTGGGCTACATCAGCCCGATTTTGAGCGCTGGAACTGTTTGAGGCTGTTTTTTTTTATAAATGTGGTGTGAGTCAGTCCCACTGAGCTGGCTCTACCATTCGCTCCCATACAGCGTAGTACTGCGAATCAAATAATGTATTCAACAATGCCGGCCAGCGACTGACACAATGAACCATGGCCGAGCACAGCGACTACTAGCATTCGCTCTGAAATCCTCACTACAGATGCTCATCTGTCGCTACCTGGCGTTAGTAATGAATCAGCCTGATAGTAAAATAGTATGTAAGGCTAAAAAACTATTTTGTCCATCCAGATCAGCCTGTTTATTAGTGGTCTAGTAGCCATCTTATAACATGCAAGGAAGGCATCCAGGCCATGTTTGAACTCTTTTAGTGCATTCTATAGTCCAACTGCTCTTACAGTAAAGAATCCCTCTTATGCTGGTGTAAGAATCACCTTTCCTCTAACCTTAATGGATACCCTTGAGTTTTACTTACAGTCCTGGCTTTATCATGGAACAGATCTTTGTATTGACCCCTGGATACATTTATGCATAGTAATTAGGTCACCCCTCAGATGTCTCTTTTCCAAACTAAATAAACCTAACTTTGACAATCTTTCAGTGTACTATAGTTCCCTCAATACATTTATTAATTTAGTGGCTCGCCTTCGAAAAGTTCTGATATGTTTTTTTATGCACTGGGGCCCAGAACTGACACCAAATGTTCCATATGGGACCTGACCAGCGCCCTTTACAGGGATAAAATTATGCTCTGGTCATAGGCACCTACGCCCCTCTTGATACACCCACCTCATGATCCTGTTTGACTTGGCAGCTGCTGTCTGACATTGATCACTACAGTTTAGTTTATTATTTACTAAAATCCCCAGGTCTTTTTCCATTGTTGTTTTACCCAGCATATCCCTATTTAGTGTGCAGTTATGGCCATTTAGGCCTTGTAGCCCTGCAGGGCCAGGGCCCACCAAAGCTGACCCTTGTGCCCTGTTCTAGAAGCTCTGCATAGCTGGGACGGTTGTGCTGGGTAGGGGGGACCCCACAATTTTTTGGGGGGTTTTTAACCCATAAAAATATGAAAAATGGGGTCCCCTGGGAGGGGGGACCCTATGTATTTTTTTTTTTTTTTTTTATTAAACCTTTATTATATGTAACCCAGCCGGTATACAAGGCTTCCAGCAGCACCAGGAGGGAAAAAGGCAAAGT
Organism: Gastrophryne carolinensis; assembly: GCA_027917425.1. Taxonomy (NCBI): domain Eukaryota; kingdom Metazoa; phylum Chordata; class Amphibia; order Anura; family Microhylidae; genus Gastrophryne; species Gastrophryne carolinensis. Next base: position 244,597,829 of record CM051239.1, on the reverse strand, counting down.
GATCAGCATTAGACACAGTGCTCTGAGTAAGTATTAAATAAAATAATTATATATTTTTTTCTCTATGTCTGTGTGTCTTTTTTATATCTAACCCCTTGTTAACTGATAAGGGATCTATGAGACCCCTATACCAGTTCACAAGACCTAGGGGGGTGGCAATAGCTGGCAAGGGCTGGGGACTTTCCATTAACCCCTGCCCCCCCAATAACCTGCCTCCCCAAATTCCAGGGGGGCAGAAGATCCCAGTGAAATTTAGGTGGGTGGGCTTGTGGCTGGCAGGCCGGGGGGCTGCCCCCTGCACCCTGTTCTATTAGCCCTCATAGATGGTCCCCAGGCTAATTATGCTGGGTAGGGGGGACCTCACTCCACTTTTTAGAGGATTTTTAAGGGTTTTTAATCCTTAAAATCCATAAAAATACATTTTTAACCATTTATAGTGTGAATAGTAGTTGTATTTCATTTGTAAATGTTCTAAAGTGCTTTTTTCAGTTTCAGGGTCTCCTGGACAGGAACGGGGGGCTAATGATACATATATCGTATCATTGAAATCAGGGGAAATGGGGATTTCACATGCAATATGGTTTTCTTTAATAAAATAAATGTTTCATTTTAAATAAATGAGACAATTAAAATAATATATATATATATATATATATATATATATATATATATATATTTTCAGATTTTGTACTCAAAAGTATTTAAAAAACTGTAAAAAGTACAAACAAGAGATTTCATGTTAAAGCCTAAACTCTGTCACAAAAACAATATGTAATTTTACTGGAAATTTCTGCAAAAATCACAGTTAAACATATTGCAAAATGGTGAAAAATGACATGTGAACAGAGGGTGACAAAATCTCAAGTAGGCTGGCAGTTAAAAGGGTTAAAAGTAGCTTTGCATGTTGTGTATTGTTCTGCCCTTGTGCTTTCAGATTTAGCATGTTTTCTTGTTTGCATATTGATATTTTTTATTCTGCTTTTTTATACTTTTTTTTTAAGGAAACCCTGTGCAGCCAAAGAATTCTTTAAGGGATTACATCCAGCAAGATGAGCCCACTACAACAATCTGGGTACGCTTAGAAAGCTTAACATGTGTACTTTCAGGGAATATATGTTTTTTGAGGGGTATTCCAAATGTCAAGGGTTGTTGTGGTTGAAATTTTTATCATAATTGTTACGCACCTGCTTTACTTTGAGGTATTTGGCAACTCTTCCCTTGAGAGTACCTATGCATGTTGGGTATTCTTCTGTTCGGGGGACCTTGCTTTTTCAGATTTAGCTTGTTTTTTCTTGTTTTCAATTTTTTTAAGGAAAATGTGGCTTTGATTCTGTTTTTTTATTATTATTTTTTAGGGAAACCCTGTGCAACCAAAGATTTAATTGAGAGATTACTTCCATGAAACTGTGCCCACTTTAACAATCCTGGTATGTCTAAAAAGCTTGAGGTGTGTACTTCCAGGGGAATATATTGCTTGTGTGGAGTATTTAAAATATAAAGGGTTGTTTTTCTTGAAAACTGCAAGGTATGCATAGCAGTTGTATTTTATCTGAAAATCCCCTAAAGCGCTGTTTCAGTTTGAGTTAGTCTCCTGTGCAGGAAAGATTGTCTACCAATAAATATGTGGTACCATTGTAACCGGAAGAAATGGGGCTTTTACACAAAATCTGATTTAATTGAAAAACTTAAATGTTTATTACAAAAAACACAACTAATTTAAAAAAAATAGATTTTTTTGTATCTTTGTACATACACTAAAACAAGGCCATACAAGACATTTCATGTTAAAGCCCAGCTAAAAAAAAAAAAACAATATATCATTTACCTGGGAAATCTCTGAAAATCCAAAAGATCAAAAATCATAGTTGAACATGTACAGCACAAAATATTAAAAATGGTCTGTCAACAGGGTGAAAAAAGGTAGGCTGGCAGTTAAAGGGTTAAGGCATCTCTTAGCTTATCAGATTTTGCCTTTCTGAAGTTCTGTCTTCTTCTATCTCCTTGACAAGGAATCATAGTGACTGTTAAATATAGATTATTAATATTATCACTGTTTCCAAGATATCCCCCGACCTGTACCCATGTTATTGTGACTGGTACATTGGTTAATATTAAGTCCAAGATGGCTCTTTGCATGCACTTGTTGGGAAAGGTAGCCATTTTTTGTTATTGATAGAAATCTTTTAGATTTCTGGGACCCACTGCTTTCAGCTTTCCAATCTATATCTAGATGGTTAAAGCACCCCATATTAACTTCCTCATTTAAATTTGCAGCTTTATCTATTTGCCTTAGCAGCAGGTTTTCTGTGGATTCTGAGATATGAGGCTTGTAGCAAACCCTGATCAGTATTTTATTTCTAGAGATGAAGAGAAAGTATTGGTCGGCCTCATACACAAAAGGACTTAAAGAATTGGAGAATAGTCATAAAACCGGCAGATAAAGGGGGGGGGGCTAGTCTTGCTGGATAAAATAGACTATATAGGGGAGATGGAAAGGCTATTATCGAATACAGATACCTATGGAGTTCTTACCACGGATCCAACAAAGGAGTTTCAGGCAGAATTGGAGACCCTATTAAATAAGGGTTTATCCAGTGGTATTCTCAATAAGAAAGAGAGGGATTATTTATGTATTAAAACACCAAAGGTACCCACGATATACTATCTTCCAAAGATTCACAAAAGTTTAGTCAGACCACCAGGGCGTCCGATAGTCAGTGGGATTGGTTCAATTACATGCCGGATAGGAGAGTATGTGGATTCTTTTCTCCAATCTTTGGTTTTAAAGTTACCTGCATATCTAAAAGATTCAGGACATGTAATAAATATATGTAACCAACAACTTACAACCCAGGACTCCATGCTAGCAACAGCGGACGTCACGTCCTTATATGCTATTATTCCACATGATAAGGGCATGGAAGCGGTCCGTCATTTTTTAGTTACTGAATCTGGTTTACCAACTGTGCAAATAGGATTTATTATGGATTGTTTGGAATTAGCACTTAATAGGAATTATTTTTGGTTTGTGGGGCGTTTTTTCCTTCAAAGAAAGGGTGTTGCAACGGGTGTGAAATTCGCACCCAGCATGGCGAATTTATTTGTGGGATTGTGGGAATCACAATTCATTTTCGGAGGGAATTGGCCATACCTGAAAATGTGGAAAAGGTTCATTGATGACGTTATCGTCATATGGGATGGACCAAGGGAAACTTTGGAGGAATTTTTTAAATTGGTTAATAATAACACTTTTAATCTGGAATTTACCGCAGAGATGAGTGCGGAGAAAGTGAATTTTCTGGATTTAACCATACAGATTGAAATCCCATCCCTAGTAACCAAGACGTACTTTAAACCCACAGATAGAAATGGCTTTGTGCCTGCAGGAAGTTGCCATCATCCGAATTGGATTAAGGCAATTCCAAGAGGACAATTCATGCGATTGTGGCGTAATTGTAGCAAACTTGAAGATTTTGACGCTCAAGCGAGTGGTCTAGCAGAGAAATTTGTTGATAAGGGTTATGAGACTAGTAATGTGAATCAACAATTAATACAGGTTAAGTGGCAAGAGAGATTTCCTCAGGTAGGGACCCGGCAGAAGGGAATGAGAGAGGAGGAATTTGCCTTTGTTACGGGCTTCAGTATACAACATCACACAATAAGAAAAATCTTGATGAAACATTGGCATATTTTGCAGACGGATTATGTCTTGGGCCCTAAATTACCAGATAAACCGAAATTGATTTTTAAAAGGGCACCTAATCTTAGAAGTATTCTGACAAAAAGTTACGTTGACCCTCCCAGACAAACCCCCCATCCTTCTTCCTTTTTCGCGAGTGGACAAAAGGGTTTTTATAGATGTGGTGTATGTGTGGGGTGTAAGACGTGTAGATCCACCCCAAAACCGATGAAAAGTTTTACCCACCCTGAAACAGGAAGGGATTATAAGATCTCTAAGCTAATTACATGTGCCTCAAAATTTGTAGTCTATCTAATATGGTGCACATGTAACATGTTATATGTGGGGCGTACCACAAGGGAGCTCCGAATCAGGATAAGGGAGCACGTATATAAAATAAGGAAGGGTTTAGATACGCATAGCCTTTCGGTCCACTTTAAAATCGCAAATAATTGTGATCCCTCCTTTATGTCCTTCTCTGCCTTAGATAAGATTGAGGGCCACTGGCGTGGATCGGATCTGACAAGGGAGGTATCCAGAAAGGAGAGTTTCTGGATTTACACCCTGGATACCTTGAGCCCCAGTGGGCTTAATGTCGAATTCGATCTAAATGCATGCCAGTGGAGTACTGTTTAAATTGGAAACATTGGTTAAAGTTTGATGAGTATTTTATGTAAAGTGGACGCATTTATTTTTATTTTGGATTCACTTTAAAGCGGACTCAAATTTTTATCACATTGCTCTGTGCTGATTGTCATTTCAGTATTTTATTTCTGTTTATCCCTCCTTGGGATTTCAACCCATACAGACTCCACTTATTCATTTCCCTCGCACAGGGAGTAGAGATGAGCGAACTTCTCAAAAATTCGTTTTGGGCGATTTCTCAAAGAAATTCGGGTTCGTCCGAATCGAACTTTAACAAATCACTCATCTATGGTGGGAGCGGTGAGGCCGGCTGCGCTGTCAGCGGGCGGCGGAAGCCGGCTTCCACCACCCGCTGACAGCGCAGCCGGCCTCCCAGCTCCCACCAAGCCCTGAAATGGAAAAAAAAAATGCCGGCATGGTGGGAGCGGGGAGGCCGGCTGCGCTGTCAGCGGGCGGCGGAAGCCGGCTTCCGCCGCCCGCTGCCAGTGCAGCCGGCCTCCCTGCTCCCACTATACAGCAAACACTTACCGGCATGGTGGGAGCGAGGAGGCCGGCTGCGCTGTCAGATGTCATCAGAGGACGCGTCATCAGAGGAAGCGGCTTCCTCTGATGACGCGTCCTCTGATGACAGCTGACAGCGCAGCCGGCCTCCTCGCTCCCACCATGCAGGTAAGTGTTTGCTGAAAAAAAAAAATGCCGGCATGGTGGGAGCGGGGAGACCGGCTGCGCTGTCAGCGGGCACAGCCGGTCTCCCTGCTCCCACCATGCTGGCATTTTTTTTTTTTTTTATTTCAGGGAAAATTCGGTCAGCACGAACCACTAAAAATTCGGGTTCGTGCTGAATCGAATTTTCCCTGAAATTCGGAGCGAATTCAGGTTCGTTAGAACCGATTCGCTCATCCCTAACAGGGAGGACTGTAGAAAGGATTTTACAAATAAGCAGACTCCACCCCTCCTTGCAGGTTTTACAGTCCTCCTAAACACACAGTAACCCTGTAGGTTTACTGCCCAGTCAAAGCTTTCATCCAGCCATGTCTTGGTTACCACAACTATGGGGGTTAAAAAATGGGCCGGGACTTTTCTGGTCACACCGGCCCTTCTGCACTGTGTCCGGCCTGGTATTTATGCCCCCTCCCCATAACAGGCAGTGTGCAGAACCCCCCCCCCCCCCACGCCAGAGGCTAAGTGGCAGAATCCCCCATAATAGGCCGTGAGCAGAGGCGGACTGGGACCAAAAATCATCCCGGGACTTTACTTGGCTCTGATGTACTGGGCCCAGTGCAGCCTAATGAAGTGAAAACGCCCAGCACCATGCATTTTGACAGACATGTTGTCTGAGACACACACACACACTACTATGCCAGGAACTACTAAGAGTAAAAAAAGGCTGCATCCTACCATGTGCTCTTTTGCTAAACTGCAGCACATGCACTTGTCACAGGAATATAGCACCCAGGGGTATAACTTGAGGGGGTGCAGGGGGTGCGACCACACCGGGGCCCAGAAAGTCAGGGAGGGCATCATTGTTGCTCATCCACCTTATTGCTCATATTTGTGCTTATTTGGCATCATTTAGAGAAAAGAAGCATAATTTGTCTCTGTTGTTTCAGTCTCTTGTCTATTTTGTCAGTTGTGTATCTGTATCCACTTGAGTTAAACCGGATCTTCCCCATGATTTATTGAAAAGCCCAAACCCTTAAAAAACTATTCCCCAGCATCTAAATATATTTTACGTTTTTAGTCAGTTCTTTCGCCCACTGGGCTGCAACTATGTTCAGGATTTTAGGATACGGGCGCCGCCATCTTGACTCAGAAGCATCACACTTACTGAGGAGAGTGGGATAACGTACAGGGGAGTAAGTTATAGCTGTGCTTTGCTCAGACAGAGCAGAGCTGGGGTCAGGAAATGTCAGCAATCCTAGAATGCAGAGCAGCGCAGCACAGTCAGAAGGCACTACCTGATGTTCCATGAGCCACCATCTTAGATGTTTACAGGCTCAAACCATGCAGTAGATGCAGGTAGGATGATTTTTAATGTGAGCAATCTGTATGTACAGGGTGGGGGAATCATATAAGATAAACTCTTATTCAGAGTGAAGGACCGCTTTAAAAGATTATTGTATGAGCCTTGTATGAGAAATCTCTGTGGATCCCAAAATAATATGCAGAGAAAAAGTCCCCCTCAAAAACCAGCACATCCCACCCCAGACATGAATATGCAGAGAAAATATAGATTCCTCCTGCAGACTCAAACATTATTATGCAGAGTGTCAGCAGACCCCCAGATCGAGTAATTAAAGAGCACCTTCAGTCATAAATGACTTGAGGAACAGTACAGTAGCTTCAACCAGACCTGGTGTCCGTTCTGCTTCAGCGGGGGGCATTCAGATTTGAAATGCCCTGTTGTGTGACACCCCCAGTTTCTTACCCGACCAACGGTCATATGGCACATGTGCAGACTTTCCACCAATTTACATGGCTGTACCTTCATTCATGTTTTCTAAGCAGTGTGTCTTAGGAAGCACGAATGAAGATACACGTGCTCTTCTGCCAGTGCACTGCTGATGTATGTGCCATGAGACTGCAGTTCAGATCAGTTCAGAATTACAGGCGATCCTGGGGGTTTCATGTGGTGGAGCATCCCAAATCAGAAACAGACACCAGGGCTGGCAGACATTTCTCAGCCATCCTGTAGAGGACAGGATGCTAAATGAATGGGGTCTGCCTGATATAGGAGTGAGGAGCAAAACTCAAGATAGTGAGAAACCTGAGTTTTCTCTACAATCCACCGTCACTCCATGTGTGCTGTGGTGAGGGGACAGGGAGGGAAATAGAGCTCTGGCCCTTCAACTTGCTAACATATTCCTAAGGGGGGTGTAAAATGAAAAGCCTCCAGCCACCCCTCTGTGTGTGCCGGCCAGAGGATGGGGTGCATTCCTGTGGGCAGCGCAGCATGTAAACAGTAAAAAAAGTCATTAAACTCACATGCTGCCAGCTTCTGTTCTGTCCTCCGCGCTCTGGAAAAAACTGGTGTCACGTTCTGCTGATGGAATCTGTCTGAGCCTCAGAGGGAACACAGAGTCTGGCAGCATGAAAGTGATCACACATCACATTAGTGCTCGCCCTCTGCATCGGGGAACAGTGTACCACCACACATTGTACACAGGGGGGCGCTTCTTGTCATAATGTGGGCTGTACGGCCCAACTCTCTTCCTTGCAGCGTGTCCTGGGCAATGACACAGTTTAGGGCAGGTGCGGCCCACCGGGAAAGGTCCTGGTTGGCTCTATGGCCAGCCCGCCCCTGGGGGTTATTAATGAAGGGATAGCGCCAGGTAGTGCCTCGTAGTGGCAGGCAGCGTCTGGTGAATGCTGGGCGCTGTAGGCAAAACCACATTTATGAAAGTGAATCTGGTGAGCGACTAATAGCACCATGTAGCATCAGATGTATTATTACTGGCGGCTCAGCGTATAGCGCCAGCGCTCTTGTTTCCAGAGCGCCAGGTATTACCTTTCGCTCACTGTCGCTCTCCCATACATTTCAATGGACGTTCATTTGTATTTAAACAGCGTGTTTGACATTTATTTTTATGCAGAATTGTACTTTTGTATTGTATTGAATTGAATTGTACAGGTCTGGCACTAAAGTGTTAATGTCTCAGTGTTAAAACTATTTCATTCCATGTGTTTTCACTTTGTTACCGGTGTATATGTGTTCAAAAACAGACTTTAATCACACAGCGTCTGGCGCTCTATACTATTGCGACCAGATTTAGAGCGCCGATGCTGTGTGTGTTTCTTTTTTTTATGGTGTGGAGCACTGAGTGCCGAACGCACTGAGCGGGCACTACCTTTCGCTCGCTGCAGCGCTGTACTTGTGTTAGAGCGCCCAACACACATCACATTCATCAATGCCGGCCAGGCTACTACAGCGACCGAGCCGCTTTGTTACAGCGCCCGATACCCGCAACAGCGTCTACTAGCGGTCACTCTAAGTGCCGCTATACAGACACTAATCTGCCAATACCTGGCGTTAGCAATGAATCAGCCTCCACGTCATACTGTTCCTCTGTTATTATCAGTTCCAGTTCATTTTACTGGTCATACCTCTAGCATTGGTAAGCATACATTTGATAAGATTTTGTTGATTTTGTATAATGCCCATTTGCCTGCTCATTATACTTCCCTTCCCTCCCTCTCCACCCCTAGTTCCATTTCTACCCCCACTGTCTTTTTCTTTCCTGCTCTCCCCTCTGCATGTACCCTCCCTGCGGTGCTTTGTTAAAAGACTCCTCCAACCGTTTAGCCATCCTCTCCTCAAGGACAGATGTACCCTTCCCATTTAGGTGCAGCCCATCCCTGCCTCCCACTGAAAAGTCAGCCCAGTTCTCTAGCAACCCAAACCCCTCCTTTTTACTCCAATTTTTGAGCTGCTCATTTACTCCCTTAATTTCCTGCTGCCTCTCTAGTGTTGCTCTTTGTTCAGATTGTGCCCTTGCTTTTGTCTTTGCCTTCACGTTGTATTTTACCCACTGGCCAAAGCTCTTTTGAATTAGCATATGCAATCTGTTTAATAACAATATACATTTCTTTCTATCCACCCGTGTGTCCACAGTTTTGAGGTTCATTAGTCAAATAACAATGAATTAGTTAAATATTCAATAACACTCAAGTGTTTACTCTTTCCTGAAAAGTTTCTTGGCAAGATGGTTATTTTATTTTAACCTCACACCCAGCGTCACTAAAATGTTGGTGCAAACCTTGAACATTTTTTGACTAGAGTACTGTGACACCCTCCTTTGGGGTTTACTGACACACAGATTGGCACCACCCAAATATATTCCACACTTTGGGCCTTAATAATGATACATACCTTTTAGCATCTCTTCTGTGGCTATAGCGCCAGCTCCGGAGCATCAGCATTCCTGTCTGATCTGCCACTGTGCTGTGTACAGCATTGGTGTTAGCAGTAGCTGCGACGAACGCTAACTAATTTGCTTTGATTGTTGCACTAGGTTTTGGCTGGCCTATGTCAGCGCCTATTGTATCCTTTTGACGATAATACCAGCGCCAGTGAACGCCCTTTGTACTGCTGTTTTTTCTGAAATCGCTGCTGGGGACAAAGGGGACAAACTTTACAGTGTGTTTTTTGGCTGTGGTTGGCATCCAAATTACACATTGTTAAGCAAAAGAAGCCATTTAAATAAATTTTAAACACCCTAAAAGAAAACATTTTGGACCATCTAGGTCCTACGTTTCTATTATTGATAAGTCCAAATGCAAGGTCCATACAAATAGAGGTACTATTTTATAATAATTTAATATTAATTATGATCCTTAAACACTTCAATCCAGTTTCAGGCTTCATTTGGCGCTGCTTTAACCAGAGAGCCCAGCATTGTATCTATTTGGCGCTAGTGTTAAATAGGCAGCGTCCGCATCAACGTTAGCATTTTTTAGCTGTTAAATCATTCACTGAGCACTTCTGAGGCCAAAATATGGCACCGTGTTGTGCTGACACTTCTTAAATAAGGCTCTTTTTTGCTTGTCTCATCCACATTTTCTCTTGTTTTTCCAGTTCTGTTTCATTTTGTCAGTCCCTCTTCTGACTGCCAGTTGCACAAACAATTCAGTTTAAAAGTATCCTTAACTTATAAAGCTCTTGCCAGCCAAGCATCTCTTTACGGTTTACACGTGACTAATCCAACCTGCACTCTGCTTCAAACATTCTCCTGTCCTCTCACTCTCCACTTGTCTAGAAAGCATTCCCCCACTCAATTTGTCACTCCACTCTACAATCCTCTAAACATTTAAAAGAGTTAAACCCAAATATCCTTAGGTAGTTCTCCTTCACTTTGAACCCTGTAGCACCATGTTTATAACATTATCTATGCTATGTTTTACCCGGTCTTTAAAGCAGAACAAAACCCCAAACAGCTGCCCCTTAAAGACTGCAGGCCCAGTCACTGACCTTCCCCTGTGCGAAACCTCGGGGTGGGGGGCTTTGTTGACAGCTCCCACTGAGATATAAACAGTGGCATCTGTATCCCCAGCCATCCCTGGGAGTGGCCACTCCCCATTCCAATTGCTGAGCTCTGGTCTAAACAGTATCACCGTACATTAATATGCAGGGCATACAGCGCTGACTGGACGAGAGCCCACACATGCACCAGAGGACTGGGGAAAGGTAAGTTTGTATAGATGATCTGGGGGGTTTCACACAGTGGGATAAACCCTGGGTTTAGGGAACAAACTCAGGATAGTCAAAATCCATTTTTTTCCCACATTAATTACTACCTTGTAAGATAGCACATAAAATGAATCAATAATTAATGTAATAATTATAATTTTTAGACTGTAATCTTATAAGTGCAGGTCCCTCTCTCCTATTGTATCCTGTTTTCAAGCTTCATTTTGAACTTTTTAGCATGCCTGCAGATTAGCCACGCCTCTTACCTACTCCATTCCCGCTGCATATGCACAGGCTCTCGTCCAATCAGTGCTGTATGCCATGCATTCTAAGCGCCCCTGGCAGGGACGAGGTTGCAGATGCAGGTTAAGTTCAAACTACCGGCATTGTGCAATTCAATTGTGCTGGGACTGTAGGCGAGTCTGCGCTGTTTATTGTCTTTGTCTGTACAGGGTCTTTAAGATGAGGGGAGACTCTCAAAATCTAATTGTATAATCCTCTATATGTCAATAACACCTGACCGAAATGGTATGAGAACTGAATGCAGTAAAAATGCATCTTTGGACAAGTAATAAATATCATAAACCGAGATGTTAATTACAAGAGATGAGCAAACTTTCCAAAAGTTCGATTTGGGGGATTCACCAAATTTACCCAATAACCTGATCAAACTTTTAATGAACTCACTCAAAAAATAAATAAGCTTACCTTCACTGGATGATGTTCTCATCCTCTGGTTGTTGTCTTGTGCTGTTGTCCGCAGCTATCCAGGCCCTTACTAGGTTCCCTGTAGCACTGCAGGGAGAGGCTATTTAAACGGAAGAGTTACGGCCTTATTTATCAAGGGCTAGCGCCAGGTAGTGTCTGACGAGCGCCAGGTACCGCCAGCTATCGGCGGCTACCGAATCAAGTACGCCCGGCGGCGGTCACAATGACGCGTTTATCACGCTAAATGAGGCTAGCACCGGCGAGAGCACCGGCGAGAGCGTCAGCTAGCGCGGGAATCATCATGTAGCCGACTGCAACGAACAGCGCCGCTGCTAATCCCATCACAGCGACAGGTAGGACCTGTCAATAACACCTGACCGAAATGGTATGAGAACTGAATGCAGTAAAAATGCATCTTTGGACAAGTAATAAATATCATAAACCGAGATGTTAATTACAAGAGATGAGCAAACTTTCCAAAAGTTCGATTTGGGGGATTCACCAAATTTACCCAATAACCTGATCAAACTTTTAATGAACTCACTCAAAAAATAAATAAGCTTACCTTCACTGGATGATGTTCTCATCCTCTGGTTGTTGTCTTGTGCTGTTGTCCGCAGATATCCAGGCCCTTACTAGGTTCCCTGTAGCACCGCAGGGAGAGGCTATTTAAACGGAAGAGTTACGGCCTTATTTATCAAGGGCTAGCGCCAGGTAGTGTCTGACGAGCGCCAGGTACCGCCAGCTATCGGCGGCTACCGAATCAAGTACGCCCGGCGGCGGTCACAATGACGCATTTATCACGCTAAATGAGGCTAGCACCGGCGAGAGCGTCAGCTAGCGCGGGATTCATCATGTAGCCGACTGCAACGAACGGCGCCGCTGCTAATCCCATCACAGCGACAGGTATGACCTGGCGCTCCCTGGCGTGGTCCAATGCATTTCAATGGAGCAATCTTTAAATAATCATAATTAATTGCTATTACTGTTTTTTTTTTTTTTTTTTAATGTCAAAAATTCTGTGACCACTTCTGCAATGTTAGGATTTTTTTTAAAGTAAAAAAAAAAAAAAAAAAATTGTGCAGAATTGATATTACAGGTCTGATATTCATGTATTCATATTACAAAATGTTTAGAAAAACTTGTATAATTTTTACATATAAAAAAAAAGGTTGTTTGGGGGTTAAAAACTACTTTACACACATCGCCGCCAGCGCTCTGGGGTTTAAACAAGGAATTCACAGCGCGAGAAATTTTTGAGCGTGATTTTTTAATGAATCTGCAGCAAGCCGTTCGCTCTGGCCATTCGCTGTCAGGCGCACCCATACAACGCGGAACCTGTGAAACAGCGACCCCTAACCCCGTATTCAACATTACCGCACATTGACTGAGTCGCTGACAACAAGCAAACCCCGGCCAAGCACAGCGAATACTAGCTGGTGCTGTGAAAATCACGCTACTGGCGCTCATCTGTCGCTACCTGGCGCTATTAATGAATCGGCCTCCCCGCTGACGTCAGCTCGTTTGAGGTATAAATAGTCCCTCCTAGAGGAACTTTTTTTCACCAGGTGCTGAACCTCCTGCAGTCTACAATAATTAACTTCATAATAATACTACTAATAATATTGTGTTTATATCATCATTGTGCACAGCATTTCCCAATATTTTTATTTTCTGAAATAATACATTTTGAGTTTTTCAAAGGAAGAAATTAAAAGATAAAAATGCATTAAATACCTGTATGTAATAAATCTTTAAATATATGCATTTTACATTTTTAATTGTATTACTGAAATAACTCAACTTGTTAATGATATACTAAAGTATCATGATGCACCTGTATATTTTCACTTCACTAAATTATTGTTGTGGGAGTTTTTGAGTATTTATTCACATTCATTGACTTGGTTATGGAGAAATATAAATATGTTTTAATCCGTCTATACTTCTCTGGTCAGTTGCTTTATGGTACTGGTAATTTATTTGTGCTTGTTTTTGAGTATGATATACCAGAGCGTTGCTTTGATATTTGTAGAAGTATAAGAAGTCAGAATGAAGAATTACCGTACTTGTGTTGCTGAACATTTGGCAGAGCTTGTGCTTTTATTCTGGAAATATTTTATTAAAATGTTACAGTACTGAGAGTCATCACACCTAACATTGTGTAATAATAAAAGCTGATTTTCATTTATTTCGTTAGCAATGAGATGACCTAGAGGAGTTGGGATATCAACCTTGCTTGCAGGAAGAAGACATATATCACAAGTACTTTACTGATATTTAGATTTTTGACTTTATGGTATTTTCAGTGATGTTACCTTAAAGTGGACCTAAACAACCATGATGACTCTATGAAGGTCAAGGTCTGCAGAGGCACCAACCTGACACTTGTGAACCTTTCATTCAGAAGATACTTGTTGGGGTTATGTAGGGATGAGCGAACTTTTCCAAAATTTGATTCGACTGATTCGCCGAATTTTCCAACAAAAATCGCTTCGACCCAAATTTATTAGCGACGAATCGCTATTAAAAACGGCTATTTCTGAGCCTCCTAGAGCCTCAATAGGGTTGTAAACCATTCTGCCTTGCTGTAACACGCATAGGACGCGTGCTGGGTTAGTGAAATAATACTGTAAATATTTATCACATGCAGATCGGAGGCATCGCTAATAGAATCACAAAGCGGCACAATGCAGAGAGTTGAGGTGGCATCACTATGAGGGGCCCCTATAGTGCCTGAAAAACACACCCTCGAGCTGGCAGCAGCAGGAGCCCAAAAATTGGTTGAAAGAGACACTGGAGTTGGCAGCAGGAGCCTAAAAATTGGCTGAATCACACCCTGGAGTTGCAAGCAGCAGCAGCAGCCCAAACATAGCTTGAAAGAGACACTGGAGTTGGCAGCAGGAGCCCAAAAATTGGCTGAATGACACCCTGGAGTAGCAAGCAGCAGCAGCAGGAGCCCAAACATAGCTTAAAAGAGACACTGGAGTTGGCAGCAGGAGCCCAAAAATTGGATGAATCACACCCTGGAGTTGCAAGCAGCAGCAGCAGCAGCCCAAACATAGCTTGAAAGAGACACTGGAGTTGGCAGCAGGAGCCCAAAAATTGGCTGAATTACACCCTGGGGTCTCAAGCAGCAGCAGCAGGAGCCCAAACATAGCTTGAAAGAGACACTGGAATTGGCAGCAGGAGCCCAAAAATTGGCTGAATGACACCCTGGAGTTGCAAGCAGCAGCAGCAGCCCAAACATAGCTTGAAAGAGACACTGGAGTTGGCAGCAGGAGCCTAAAAATTGGCTGAATCACACCCTGGAGTTGCAAGCAGCAGAAGCCCAAACATAGCTTGAAAGAGACACTGGAGTTGGCAGCAGGAGCCCAAAAATTGGCTGAATCACACCCTGGAGTCACAAGCAGCAGGAGCCCAAAAATAGCTTGAAAGAGACACTGCAGTTGGCAGCAGGAGCCCAAACATTGGATGAATCACACCCTGGAGTTGCAAGCAGCAGCAGCAGCCCAAACATAGCTTGAAAGAGACACTGGAGTTGGCAGCAGGAGCCCAAAAATTGGCTGAATGACACCCTGGAGTCGCAAGCAGCAGCAGCAGCAGCAGACCAAACTTAGCTTGAAAGAGACACTGGAGTTGGCAGCAGGAGCCCAAAAATTGGCGGAATGACATCCTGGTGTCGCAAGCAGCAGCAACAGGAACCCAAACATAGCTTGAAAGAGACACTGGAGTTGGCAGCAGGAGCCCAAAAATTAGATGAATCACACCCTGGAGTTGCAAGCAGCAGCAGCAGCCCAAACATAGCTTGAGAGGGATACTGGAGTTGGCAGCAGGAGCCCAAAAATTGGCTGAAATACACCCTGGGGTCTCAAGCAGCAGCAGCAGGAGCCCAAACATAGCTTGAAAGAGACACTGGAATTGGCAGCAGGAGCCCAAAAATTGGCTGAATGACACCCTGGAGTTGCAAGCAGCAGCAGCAGCCCAAACATAGCTTGAAAGAGACACTGGAGTTGGCAGCAGGAGCCCAAAAATTGGCTGAATGACACCCTGGAGTCGCAAGCAGCAGCAGCAGCAGCCCAAACATAGCTTGAAAGAGACACTGGAGTTGGCAGCAGGAGCCCAAAAATTGGCTGAATGACATCCTGGTGTCGCAAGCAGCAGCAACAGGAGCCCAAACATAGCTTGAAAGAGACACTGGAGTTGTCAGCAGGAGCCCAAAAATTAGATGAATCACACCCTGGAGTTGCAAGCAGCAGCAGCAGCCCAAACATAGCTTGAGAGGGATACTGGAGTTGGCAGCAGGAGCCCAAAAATTGGCTGAATTACACCCTGGGGTCTCAAGCAGCAGCAGCAGGAGCCCAAGCATAGCTTGAAAGAGACACTGGAATTGACAGCAGGAGCCCAAAAATTGGCTGAATGACACCCTGGAGTTGCAAGCAGCAGCAGCAGCCCAAACATAGCTTGAAAGAGACACTGGAGTTGGCAGCAGGAGCCCAAAAATTGGCTGAATCACACCCTGGAGTTGCAAGCAGCAGCAGCCCAAACATAGCTTGAAAGAGACACTGGAGTTGGCAGCAGGAGCCCTAAAATTGGCTGAATCACACCCTGGAGTCACAAGCAGCAGCCCAAAAATAGCTTGAAAGAGACACTGCAGTTGGCAGCAGGAGCCCAAACATTGGATGAATCACACCCTGGAGTTGCAAGCAGCAGCAGGAGCACAAACATTACTTTAAAGAGACACTGGAGTTGGCTGCAGGAGCCCAAAAATTGGATGAATCACACACTGGAGTTGCAAGCAGCAGAAGCAGGAGCCCAAACATACCTTGAAAGAGACACTGGAGTTGGCAGCAGGAGCCCAAAAATTGGCTGAATCACACCCTGGAGTTGCAAGCAGCAGCAGCAGGAGCCCAAACATAGCTCTTAAAAGAGACACTGGAGTTGGCAGCATGAGCCCAAAAATTGGCTGAATGACACCCTGTAGTCGCAAGCAGCAAGAGCCCAGACATAGCTTGAAAGAGACACTGGAGTTGGCAACAGGAGCCCAAAAATTGGCTGAATCACACCCTGGAGTTACAAGCAGCAGCAGGAGCCCAAACATTACTTTAAAGAGACACTGGAGATGGCTGCAGGAGCCCAATTATTGGCTGAATGACACCCTGGAGTCGCAAGCAGCAGCAGGAGCCCAAACATAGCTTAAAAAAGACACTGGAGTGGACAGCAGGAGCCCAAAAATTGGATGAATCACACCCTGGAGTTGCAAGCAGTAGCAGCAGCAGCAGCAGCCCAAACATAGCTTGGAAGAGACACTGGAGTTGGCAGCAGGAGCCCAAAAATTGGCTGAATCGCACCCTGGAGTTGCAAGCAGCAGCAGTCCAGATATAGCTTGAAAGAGACACTGGAGTTGGCAGCAGGAGCCCCAAAATTGGCCGAATCACACCCTGGAGTTGCAAGCAGCAGCAGCAGCCCAAACATAGCTTGAAAGAGGCACTGGTGTTGGCAGCAGTAGCCCAAAATTGGCTGAATCACACACTGGAGTTGCAAGCAGCAGCAGCAGGAGCCCAGACATAGCTTGAAAGAGACACTGGAGTTGGCAGCAGGAGCCCAAAAATTGGATGAATCACACCCTGGAGTTGCAAGCAGCAGCAGCAGCCCAAACATAGCTTGAAAGAGACACTGGAGTTGGCAGCAGGAGCCCAAAAATTGGCTGAATGACACCTTGGAGTCGCAAGCAGCAGGAGCCCACACATAGCTTGAAAGAGACACTGAAGTTAGCAACAGGAGCCCAACAATTGGCTGAATCACACCCTGGAGTTGCAAGCAGCAGCAGGAGCCCAAACATTGCTTTAAATATTCATTTATATATGGTGAACATGAAGTATAGCTCATAACAGGACAATCATCCCCAGCATCTCTCTCTTGTGTTTATGTTTTTTAATCCAGTCTTGATGTTGTCTGTTAATGTCTCAAGAATGTTTCAATAAATTTATTTATTCATTTATTTACATATTGTGGTGTGCAGTAGCTTTATATAGGGACATTTGGGGATAATCTACGGCCCAGCATCTTTGGTAGTATAGAGGTATTTTGTTCCTATTTTACTAGCACCCAGCATTGAGCTTGTATTCTTTGGGTTATTTTGCTGTGCATACCCACATTTCTTTTATCTCACCCAAACATTGCTTTAAAGAGACACTGGAGTTGGCAGCAGGAGCCCAAAAATTGGATGAATCACACCCTGGAGTTGCAAGCAGCAGCAGCAGCAGCAGCACAAACATTACTTTAAAAAGACACTGGAGTTGGCTGCAGGAGCCCAAAAATTGGATGAATCACACCCTGGATTGGCAAGCAGCAGCAGGAGCCTAAACATTACTTTAAAGAGACACTGGAATTGGCAGCAGCCGCAGCCTGAGCCCAAAAATTGACTGACACACCCTGGAGTTGGCAGCAGCAGGAACCCAAAAATTGGCTGGAAGGCACCCTGAAGTTGGCAGCAGCAGGAGCACAAACATTAGCTGGAAGGTACACCCTGGAGTTGGCAGCAGCATAATCAGGAGCCCAAGCATTGCTTGAAAGACACCCTGGAGTTTGCAGCAGCAGCAGGAGCCCAAAAATTGGCTGGAAGGCACACCCTGAAGTTGGCATCAGCAGGAGCCCAAAAATTGGTCTAAAGACATAAATATGTTTTGCACCATTTGGGAAGTGTAAAACGTGGCACCATGCTTAATCTAGGTGCATGCATCAGCCATTGGTGGGTGGAAATCTTGGCTGATCCATCCCTGATTCATTTTGACAAAGGTGAGTCTCTCCACAATTTTAGTTGACAGACGAGTTCTCCTCGCCGTAACTATGGCCCCCGCCGCACTAAACACCCGCTCAGATGGCACACTACTGGCCGGGCAGGACAGCTTTTCCAGGGCAAACTATGCTAGTTGCGGCCACAAGCCAAGTTTGGCTGCCCAGAAGTCCAGCGGATCCTCAAAGTGTGTTGGCATGGTCATGTCAAGGTATGACATGACCTGCTGGTTGAGGTCCTGCTCCAGGTCTTCCTGCTACTCATGAGTAGCCTCACTATGCGGGTGTAGAAAGCTACTCATTAGCGACTGACGACTGAGGCTGCTGCTGATGGAGCTGCTGCTGCTGCTCCTGCCAACCCCCCTAGCAGCCATGGCAGTGGAAGGTGAGCGCAGAGGTCCCCCCGAGTCAGACCTGCGAGAGTATGAACCATGGCACAGATAGGCATTGGCCAACTGACTATGCAGAATGTCTTTGAAGTAGTGAGGGTTCAATAAGGTGGACAGCCAGAAGTCACCCCGCCGACAAATGGAAACAATTCTGGGGTCACTACGCAAGCACGTGAGCATGCTTCCTGCCATTTGCGCAAGTGACTCGGAGGGACTACCTGTCTCCATCTCCACTGCATACTGCCACGGTGTGTCCGGGTCCTCTATCTCGCCTTCCTCAAAACCCTCTAGCTCCTCTGGCTGCTCCTGCTCTTCCTCTCCTGTCCGCTGACTAGATAAACCCGCCATTTCGCCAAGCCTAAACTGTACTTCACTGGGCCACTCCTCCTCCTCTTCTTCCTCCTCCTCCTCCAGTTCAGCTCCAACGGGGTTCATATGGCCATAAGATGTGGACGCCATGTCTTCAGTGCCCTGACCAGCCATGGTTCCAACATGTGCTGTAGTACATGAAGCAGTGGAATCACGTCGTTCATCCCGCAATCCTGCCAACTGACAAATAAAGTGGCTTCCTCAAAGGGCCTGAGCAAACGGCAGGTGTCACGTGTGAGCTGCCACTGGTTGACATTGAAGTTACACAGGGGAGTCCCCCTATCCGCTTGGATCATCAGGAAATCCGTGATGGCTTTTCTCTGTTGATATAATCGGTCCAACATGTGAAGGGTGGAATTCCAACGGGTGGAAACATCGCAAATCAGACTATGTTGAGGGCTACCGTTCTGACGCTGTACCTCAAGAAGGGTGTGTTAGGCGTATGAGTGGCTGAAGTGCATGCAAAGTTTCCTTGAAGTTGTTAGGATGTCTTGCAAATGGGGGAAGACTTCAGAAACCGCTTGACAACCAGATTGAAGATGTGAGCCATGCAGGGGGCATGCGCAGACAAAATGTTCTTCCCATTGTCGGTAACCATGATTCCCATTTTACGTTTTCTTGGAGTAAGCCATGTTTGGATTTCCTGTTGAATACATTTAAGCAGTTCCTCCCCTGTGTGACTCCGTTCGCCAAGACAAACCATGTGAAGCACAGCGTGACACCTCCATGCCCTGCACACATGGTAGACTGGAGGGGCACTGAGACCTGAGCCTACAGTGGAGGGTGAGGAGATGGCGGAGGATGAGGAGGCCGAGTCACACGGTGTCACAGGCCCAACGGGCAGGGAGCGCGGAGGCCGAAGCGGCGACCTGTCCAAGTTGCTGCTGCTGCAAAGGGACCACATTCACCCAGTGGGCCATAAACGACATGTACTGTCCCTGACCGTAGTTACAGCTCCAGACGTCAGCGCTGCCATGCACTTTGCTACACATGGACAGTTTCAAGGACTGGCCCACCTTCTGTTCAACAAAAGTGTGCAGCACTGGTACTACCTTCTTGGCAAAGAAATGACGGCTTGGGACTCTCCACCTCGGCTTGGCACAAGCCATCAGTTCTCTGAAAGGTGCAGAGTGCACCACCTGAAAAGAGAGCGACTGCAGCACCAGCAACTTGGACAGGAGCACATTCAGCTTCTGCGCCGTAGGATGAGTGGGCGCATACTACTGTCTGTTGGACATGGCTTCGCTGATGGATTGCTGGCGGGATGCATGACTTGAAGGAGGAGGAGCAGGAGCGACAGAGGATGGGTATGACGCACAGCTGCCTTCGGCTGAGGTGCTGGAGCCTTGGCTGGCAGAAATTGGGAGCGGCGTGCCACTTGGTGAGGAAGCAGGCTGGACCACCTCTTCGGAGCCTCGGTTCTCCCAGGCCGCTTTATGGTGACGCATCATATGTTGACGCAGGGCCGTGGTGCCAACATTTGGGCCCTGGCGACACTTCACCTTCTGCCTACATATCTTGCATGTGGCCATGTTACCCTCCTGCGGATGCTTCAGGAAAAACTGCCACACTGCCAAGTAGCTACTTTTCCCACCAACAGGCCTCACTGATTCACTGCTACTGTCGCCAACTCCAGAAATCCCTGCTCCACTACCTCCCGATAAGGTAGCCTGCCACGCAGCAGTTGCTCTACCCCTGCCCTGTTTGGCTCCAGGCTTTACAATTGGGCCCCCATGCTGACTGCCAACCATGCTAACACCTTGCTGCCTCAGCTGCTGACTCTGGGGCAACCTGCACCCCTCTTCTCCTGATGATGACAATGAAGCCCCTTCATCACCCGGCTCCCAAGTGCGATCGTCTTCATCATCATCATCATCACCGAGTTGTGGCTGCACGTCACTGATGTTCTCGGTTTCCTCAACAGTGTCAGGCGCAGGAGCTGGAACACTAGCAACACCCACGACACTGTCCACATCACTATTTGTCTGCCTAGCTAAAGAAGCCACCTCCATTTCTTGGCTGGGCAGTAGCTGCTGACTGTCCTCTATCTGATCGTCCTCCTCACTAAAGAGTGAAGCTGAACCCAAAGCATAGGATATGTTGCTGGGGGGAGGGAACGGCGTAGGACAGAGGCAATTGGAGGACAGGGTCTGCTCTCGGGGCATGCCAACTCAGGGTTGTGTCAGAGGAACCGACTGACCCTAGACTGGGGGTCTCAGATGTAACTTTTGATGATGTTGATGAGCACATTAAGCAATCTACCACGGCAGATGCGTTACTGGTGGAGACACGACCGCTAGCAGATACTGGCAGTTCAGGTCTCTCACCGTGACTCCTGCTGCCACTCTCTCCAAGTCTGCTGCGACCTCTGCCTGCTGAATCTTGGCCTCTGCCACTCCTCTTTGAACATCTTTGCACTTGTCTGCCTGACATTTTTATGTATTTGAAATGCGCAATAGGTACGATAAAGTGTTTACTTTAAAAAGAAGCTAAATAAAGTGAGGGACTGCTTCTCTGCACCAGATACTATGAAAATTGGCAATATGAGATACCCTGCGGCCTAGTGTCTTGGCAGCAGGACAAAAAAAAATTCAAAATGCAATACTTTGATTAAGCTGAGGAAGGATGAACAAGCGTATTTAGTATAACAGATAGGCTGCTAAGTGCAGGTTTGGGATGCCCTGTGGCCTGGTGTTTTTTTTGTTAAAGGCAGACCAAAAACCAATTCAAAATGCAATACTTTGATTAAGCTGAGGAAGGATGAACAAGCATCTTTAGTATAACAGATAGGCTGCTAAGTGCAGGTTTGGGATGCCCTGCGGCCTGGTGTTTTTTTTGTTAAAGGCAGACCAAAAACCAATTCAAAATGCAATACTTTGATTAAGCTGAGGAGGATCAACAAGCATATTTAGTATAACTAATAGGCTGCTAAGTGCAGGTTTGGGATACCCAGGCGGGCTGGTGTTTTTTTGGTTAAAGGCAGACCAAAAAATATTAAAACTAATCCAGTTATATTATGATAAATGCTTGTGTGTTACATAAGCCACTGCATAGATGGCATACACAGTGGCAAGGCAGATTTACAGCACAAAGAACTGAAATTGAATTGAAAACTGATCTGGCTAATGAAAAAAAAAAAAAAATTTGCTGTCACTTCTAAGCTGTCCCTGGCTGGATGGTTCTGGCTTTTCCCTATCCCTATCCACTATCTTTCCCTGGCTCTGTCTACCTCTCTGTCTCCCTCTCTGACTCTCCCTACCTATCTCTAACTCTCTGTCCCTGTCTGTAACGAGCTGTGCTCTGGCCGCAATGCAAGGCTGAAATGCGCACAAGCAAGATGGCCGCCGCTTTATATAGCACAGTGACATCACCGGGCTTCCTGGCTGCTGATAGGCTGCATGTGACTTACCCATGATACCTTGCCCCAGGGCATATGTCCGGACATGTGCTTCCACCATTTTAGAATGCCTGTAATTTAAATAAATGGAGTTTAAAGGAAAACTTCGATCGATCGAATCGCGGGGAAATTCGGATTTGTTCAGAATCTAATTTTTCATGAAATTCGGAACGAATCCGGGTTCGTCAGGATCGTTTCGCTTATCCCTAGGGTTATTTGCAGAGATGAGTTCGTATGGAATGGGAATGTTTGGTTCGTTGAGGTAGTTTGAGAGAAGTAATAGTTTTTATTAACTGATTTGTGTGCCAGGAAGTCACCCAGGAGCAAGGCACAGGAAGCAGAAGGCCTTTCATTTTAACAAATATTTAAAGTCTGTGTTGGGTGTCATTAGCTCTTTATAAGTATTCTTTTAGTGTGAAAAACTTAATGAAGTCAGTTCTTTTACACATTACTTCTTGTGAACCATTTGAGGTTGGAATCAGCATCAGCATTAGTTACACTAATGGGGAGATGATATAGTGGCACCAGCTTCAGTGGCACACTGACACTAACATTAGGAAAGATGGGCCCATAATGCAAGGAGATAAATAAGGGGAGGGGCAACAATGATGGGGCCCCCATGATATCCGTTGCAGTCACAACCCCTGCAGCTCCTATAGTCATGCCCCTGCCCTCTATAGTTAGGCCCCTGGCCAGGCTCCTTCTGATTTGGCATTGTGAATACCTTTTAGGAACCTGGGGTACACGGAGTATTAGACATTTATAGAAATGTGTGTAAAAGAACTGCACTATACTTACCCAGCTACCATGGCTGTCATGGGCTCAGAGAGACAGTTAATGCTGTTTCCCCCTCCTTCTGACTTTCACAGGTCTTAGGGACTCAGAGAGATTGCTTCTGCTACCCACCCTCTATTGGCTTTCACAAGCCTTAGGCACTCAGAGAGACTGCTGATGCCCTGCCACCCACCCACCCACACTGACTGTTACATGTCTTAAGACACTCAAAAAGACTGCTGATGCACTGCCACCCATCTCCACTGGCTTTCACAAGCCTTGGGAACTCAGAGATACTAGTGCTACTGTTACCCACCCTCCACTGCCTTTTATGAACTCAGAGAGACTGCTGGTGCCCCTTTTACCCATCTCCACTGGCTTTCACAGGTCTTAGACCCTGATAGAGACTACTGCTGTTTCTCCTGTAACCCCCCTCTCCACTGGCTTCCATAGGCATTTACGAGCTGATTTAGACTGCTGCTGTTGGTGCTGCAGTTTTTTCCCTGGTGGCCATCTGTCGGTTGATGGGGGGTGAATGCCCTTCCACAGATTCCTGTGTTCCCCCAGTCAGTAAACTCTGATTGACAGCATGCAGAAAGGAACAAAGGGCTGCTAAACATTTGGTGCCCGGGCCCCAATCACTTCCATCATGGGTGTCATTCTGTTTGATAAAATGCCCCCAAAATGCACCTTGATTGATTGGGCTGTAATTTTGTCAGTGGTTCGGTTCAGTTAAAATTTAACTTTGGGAAAAAGTTTGGCGATCCAGCCGAATTGATTTTTTGAAAAGTTCGCTTATCTGTAGTTATGGGTTATGTCCACTTTATCCTACAGTGATACATTTCATGGATACTCCTGAATATAAAAAAGACAAATGCATGTCGTGATGAATACCTGAAAATGTAGCCTTAGGGCCTAGGCCAGGTATCATTTGTACATAAGGAGTCTAACATGAAAATGGTTAGTGGTGGGATTCAGCCTGAGCAATGCCACCTTTTATTTCTGTGGGAGATCCCTCCCACTCACCCCAAGCGGAATCAAAAGTCCAATAAACTTTCAGCTCATGCATGATCTTTCCTAGGGAGTGGGATGATCAGGGCCAGATTATGAGGGGCGCAAGGAGCGCAAGCTCTGGGGGCGCCACCACCTGCAAAAGGGAACCCTTGGGTTATGGTCTGGTCCAGGAGGATTACAGTCTTTATTCTGATGGGCTGTGGGGCCAGCAACAAAGCAATCATCAGTGCATGTGCCTGGGCAAGCCTTTTATTTTGTTTTTGCAAACCTTAAGCCAAAGCTGCCACAGTGCAGAATGGAGATGGAGTGATGGGTGGGTGCAGAGCTGGGCTTGTAGCCTGCAGGGCAGGAGGCCATCAAGTCTGGTAGCCACGCTGGTTATGCTGGGTAGGGGGGACCTCATGCCATTTTTGGGGGATTTTAAAGGTTTTTACCCTTAAAATTCCAAATAACTGGGGTCCTGCACCCCAGGAAGGGGGACCCTATGTCATTTTTAAAATTAATCCTTTGTTACCTGTCACAGGTATAAAAGGCTTCCAGCAAGCAGCAGGAGATCAAAAGCCAAAGTAATCATCGTGGGACAAAATAATAATAACAAAATAATTTTTCTGTGTCCTGGGGAGGATACATTTGAGACAACATTGAAATTGGGAGAAATAGGGCTTTCACATGCAATACAGCTTTTGTTAATAAAATAAATGTTTTATTTAAACTAAATTAGACAATTTTTTCAAAATAATCTTTTTTTTTTTTACTAAAATATAAAAAAAGGTGGAAAAACTACAAATAAGACATTTCATGTTAAATCCTAAACTCTGCTGCAAAAAGAAAATGTGAGTCAAACATTGTACAAAATGGTGAAATTTGACCTGTCAACAGAGATTGACAACATTTCAGTTAGGCTGGAAGTTAAAAGAGTTAAATGTACTTATATGTGTAGGGTATTGTTCTGCTCAGGGGACCTTGTGCTTTTAGATTTAGCTTGTTTTTTTCTTGTTTGCATATTGATATTTTAGTAAAATGTGTTTTCATTCAGCTTTTTTATACATTTCTTTAGGAAAACCTTGTGCAACCAATGAATTCTTCAAGGGATTACTTTCATTAAGATGAGCCCATTACAGCACTGGGTACACCTAAAAAGCTTATATGGTTTGTGGGGGGTTGTAGGGGTTATTCCAAATGTAAAGGGTTGTTTTCGGTACCATTATGTGCATGCTTTACTTTTTGACAAGTCTTCCCTTGACAGTACCTATGCATGTTGGGTATTGCTCTGTTCAGGGAACCTTGCTTTTTTTTAGATTTCAGTTGCTTTTTCTTGTCCGCTTGTTGTTTTAAGTGGCTTTTATTCTGCTCTTTTATTCTTTCTTAGGGAAACCCTGTTCAACCAAAGAATTAATCAACAAGCCTGGTACACCTAGAAAGCTTAAGGTGTTTGCTTCCAGATACTATATAATTTGTTGAAGGTATTCTTCTTCTTCTGAGAATACAATAAAAGACCCCTTATACCAGTTCACAAGGCTCGGGGGTCTGGCAAGCGGGTGACTTGCCATTAACCCCTGGCCACCCAAATTACCTGCCTCCCCAAAGCCCAGGGGGGGGGCAGAAGAGCTGTGGCCCTAGGCTATGACTAAAGCTGGCCCCTGCGCCCTGTTCTACAAACCCCCATAGCTGGTCACAGGCTGGTTACGCTGGGTAGGGGGGACCTCACGCCATTTTTTCACGCCCTTAAAAATCCCCCCCAAAAAATGGGGTCCCCCTCCCTGGGAGGGGGGACCCTATGTCATTTTTTTTTTTAATTAACCCTATGTTACCTGTAACCCAGTAGGTATAAAAGGCCTGCAGCAGCAGCAGGAGAGCAGAAGCCTAAGTGATCAACGTGGGACACAGGGATGGATGGGAGGTAAGTATTAAAAAATATATATTTTTTTTAATAAAGTTATTTTTAAAAAGTGTGTCTGTGTTTTTCTTACTTTTAACCCTTTGTGAACTGGTAAGGGGTCCATGTGACCCCTATACCAGTTCACAAGGCTCGGGGGTCTGGCAAGTCACCTGCAGCTAGCGGGTGACTTGCCATTAACCTCTGGCCCCCAAAATTACCTGCCTTACCAAAGCCCGGGGGGGGGGGGGCAGAAGAGCCGTGGCCCTAGGCTATGACGGCCCTGTTCTACAAGCCCCCATAGCTGGTCACAGGCTGGTTACACTGGGTAGGGAGGACCTCACGCCATTTTTTTTTTTTATTTTAAGGGTTTTAACCCTTAAAAATCCCCAAAAAATGGGGCCCCCCTCCCTGGGAGGGAGGACCCTATGTCATTTTTTTTTTAAATTAACCCTATGTTACCTCTAAACCAGTAGGTATAAAAGGCTTCCAGCAGCAGCAGGAGAGCAGAAGCCTAAGTGATCAGCGTGGGATACAGGGATGGATGGAAGGTAAGTATTAAAAAAATATATTTTTTTTTTAATAAAGTTATTTTGAAAAAGTGTGTCTGTGTGTTTTTTTTTTACTTTAAACCCTTTGTGAACTGGTAAGGGGTCCATGTGACCCCTATACCAGTTCACAAGGCTCGGGGGTCTGGCAAGTCACCTGCGGCTAGTGGGTGACTTGCCATTAACCCCGAGACCCCATTACCTGCCTCCGAAAAAAAACCCTTATATTCCCCCAAGAAATGGTGCCCCCCCCTGTGAAGGGGGACCCCACACCAATTTTTTTTATATAACCCTTTATTATGTGGATAGTAGTTGTATTTTATTTGTAAATGTTATAAAGTGCTCTTCTAAGTTTAGGGGATCACCTGGACAGGAACGGGGGGCTACCGATACATATGTGGTATCATTGTAATTGGGAGAAACGGGGCTTTCACGTGCAATATGGTTTTCTTTAATAAAATAAATGTTTTTGTTAAAATAAAGGAGACAATTTAAAAAATATATATATTTTTGTATTTTTTTTTTTACTTATTTACTTAAAAATATATAAAAAAAGTAGAAAAAATATATAAAAAAAAGTTGAAAAAATACAAACAAGACATTTCATGTTAAAGTCTAAACTTTGCCACAAAAAGAAAATATGCCATTTTCTTGGAAATTCCTGCAAAAATCACACTTAAACATGGCGCAAAATGGTGAAAAATTACCTGTCAGCAGAGGATGACAAAATCTCAAGTAGGCTGGCAGTTAAAAGGTTACAGGTACCTATGCATGTTGGGTATTGTTGTGCTCGGTGGACCTTGCGCTTTCAGATTTAGCTTGTTATTTCTTATTTGCATATTGATATTTTAGGAAAAGGTGTTTTTTATTCTGCTTTTTTATACAATTTTTTGTGAAACCCTGTGCAACCTAAGAATTCTTCGAGATATTACTCCCAGAAAGTTGAGCCCACTACAACAAGCTGGGTACGCTTAGAAAGCTTAACATGTGTACTTTCAGGGAATATATGGTTTATCAGGGATATTCCAAATGTAAAGGGTTGTTTTGGTAGAAAAAGCACAAGGTGCGCACATTGTCTGCAGAGCTGAAATTTTGAAGTAAAATTACCGTTATGTGCATGCTTTACTTTGGTGTGTTTGGCAACTCTTTCCTTGACAGAACCTATGCATGCTGGGTATTGTTCTGTTTGGGGGATGTTGCTTTTTCAGATTTTCAGTTTTTTTCTGGTTTTCATATAGTTTTTTTTAGGAAAATGTGGTTTTGATTCTGCTTTTTTATTAATTTTTAGGGAAACCCTGTGTAACCAAAGAATACATTGAGGGATTACTTCCAGAAAACTGCACCTATGTCAACAAGCCTGGTACGCCTAGAAAGCCTGAGGTGTATACTTCTAGGGAATATATAGTTTATTGGGGGTATTTCAAATGTAAAGGGTTGTTTTTCTTGGAAAGCTGCAAGGTGCGCATATTGCATAGCATAGTTGTATTTTATCTCAAAATCTCCTAAAGCGTTGTTTCAGTTTGGGGGAGTCTCCTGGGCAGGAAAGGGTGTCTAACTGTCTACCTATACATATGTGGTACCACTGTAACTGGGAGAAATTGGGGTTTCACACAAAATAAGATTTTATTGACAAACTTACATTTTTTATTACAAAAAAAAAACTACAAATTGTAAAAAATAGGTTTTTTTTATTTTTTTGCACAATTTTCACCCCAAAATATTGGGAATACACTGACAAACAAGACATTTCATGTTAAAGCCCAGGTTCTGCTGAAAAAAAACAATATATCATTTTCCTGGGAAATCCCTTCAAAAATCACAGTTGAACATGGGGAGCGCAAAATAGTGCACAATGGTCTGGCAACAAAGGGTGACAAAATCTCCAGGAAGGCTGCCACTTAAAGGGTTAAATTCCCTTGAGCAAGGCACCTAACCCCCCAAATGCTTCCTGGACATCATGGATAGGGCAGTTTACCACTCTGGGCATTTCACTAGTGTGTTTACTAATTTGTATTTTGTCTCACTGCACGGACAGATGAAATGAGGTGCTCAAAACCCTATGTGTGTGCAAGCATACATTGGTCATATATGCACATTATAGAACACCCTTTTTGTGCACCCAAAACAATAAATCAAATATGATAAAAATAATAATCACTGAACCCACATACTAGCATACATATACGCCCTTGTAGCAGACTGGCATTACCTCTTGGTTGTTCCTAATAATATAGGATTTGTTGTTCTATTGTGCCATATTTGAAGCTAGGGTGGAAAGGAGCTGTGTATGTACATGCTGTGCAGAGCAGAAAGATAAGCATCGAAGGGGTGTGAAGGAAAGAGCATCCCTCAGCAGGGGCACAGGCAATCGGAGGGGGGGGGGCAATAGTGCAGAGGTAAAGGTATTTATTGTGCAACAGACACATATCTGTATTGTAAGGGGTTAGGTAGCGGGTTAGTCGTCTCCTGGGTAGACGGGCACACTTTCAGCAAGCACAAAGTCCACAGAACAAGGAAGAATCATTTAACTGACCTCAGCCAGTTTTATTGCCAGCTTGTGGTATAAAGTAAAACAGAACTAAACAAAAGAAATCCTATGCCTGTCCGGCTCTAACTAAACATTAGGTGCTCCTGACTAACCCAGTGCCGGCCTAGTACCGGGCACCATAACATAGCAGATCATAACATACCACTGGCAATGCTCCCACAGGCTCATAGCAGATGTCCTGCTCCCAGGATGAGAGAGACAGAGTGTGTGTGAACTCCCTCCTTCTATCAGGCAAGCACACCTTGGACTAATTAGACAGCCCAAGACCCGGACTGTCCGGGTGGAGTGGGGCCCACCCTCTCTTCCCCACTCCAGCAACACAGGCCCTGTACATGGGTTTTTTCTCAAACCCTAAACTAGAGATCCTAGATCCCTAGTTTCTAAATTCCTGGTTGCTTTTAGCTGACAGATACAAGAAATCTTGGGCAGATATACACACCCTCTATGACTTGTCCAGACACTCTGTCACACAACCTTCCCCCCCTGTTTCAGACCCGGGGCTGGAACACAACTGGACATCATACAATGGACCCGAGATAAGGCATCAGCTTTATTCATTTGGGTCCCTGGCCTGTGTTTTACTGTAAACCTGTATTCCTGTAAGGCCAAGAACCATCTTGTAACCCTCCTATTCTTTTCCTTATTTTCACACATCCACTTGAGGGGAGCGTGGTCCGTAACCAATTCAAACTGACGGCCAAGCAGGTAATAACGGAGGGCTTCTAGGGCCCATTTAATGGCTAGGCATTCTTTTTCTACAATGGCATACTTTGTCTCATGATCATTTAATTTTCTACTTAGGTACAGCACCGGGTGTTCCTCACCATTCCGCACCTGTGACAGTACTGCCCCCAGTCCCACATCAGATGCATCCGTTTGAAGGACAAACTCTCTCGTAAAGTCTGGCGTTATCAGCACCGGCTGAGCACACAGTAGGCTTTTAAGGGTCTGAAATGATTTTTCCGCCTGTGGCGTCCACTTAACCATGACAGAGTCTTTGCCTTTCGTCAGGTCAGTTAAAGGGGCCGCAAGAGAGGCAAAATTAGGTATAAACCTTCTATAATAGCCTGTAATTCCCAAGAAAGCACGGACTTGCTTCTTGTTAACGGGCTGAGGCCATCTTTGTATGGCTTCAATCTTGTTTAGTTGGGGTTTTATCAAGCCACGGCCTATGTTGTAACCCAGGTACTTAGCCTCCTCCAGTCCCATGGCACATTTTTTTGGATTGGCTGTAAATCCTGCCTCACGCAGAGAATTGATAACAGCCTGTACTCTAGGTAAATGGGAATCCCAATCTGGACTTTGGATGATTATATCATCCAGATAGGCTGCTGTATACTGTCTGTGAGGCCTCGAAATTCTATCCATAACCCTCTGGAAGGTGGCAGGTGCCCCATGCAACCCAAACGGCAAAACAACATAATGAAACAACCCGTCCGGAGTGGCAAAGGCAGTGTTCTCTTTGGCCTCATCTGTTAATGGTATCTGCCAGTACCCTTTGGTTAGATCTAGGGTTGTTATATAACGGGCATTTCCGAGTCTATCAATGAGCTCATCTACACGTGGCATTGGGTAAGCATCAAATTTAGATATGGAATAAAGCTTACGGAAGTAATTGCAAAACCTCCAGCTGCCGTCTGGCTTGGGGATCAGAACTATGGGGCTGGACCATTGGCTATGGGACTCTTCTATTACCCCAAGTTCTAACATTTTCCTCACCTCCGCAGAGATAATCTCTCTCCTGGCCTCTGGTATTCTGTAGGGCCTCAGCTTAACCTTTTCACCTGGTTCAGTCAGAATGTCATGTTTAATGAGAGAGGTACGACCTGGGGTATCAGAGAAAAAAACCCTGTTCTTAAAGAGGAACCCCTGTACTTCTACTTTCTGTGTATCTGCAAGGGAGTCGGGTACTGTTACTTCTGGCAACAAGGGCTTTGCAGAGGCCAACTGCTTTGGTTGGGATGAGGTGTCTGCAGCAAGTGACAGTCGATCTTTCCACGGTTTTATAAGATTCACGTGGTACACTTGCTCCGGCTTCCGTTTACCTGGCTGGCGGATTTTATAGTTCACCTCATTTACTCTTTCTAATACCTCAAAGGGCCCTTGCCATTTAGCCAGAAATTTACTTTCTACTGTAGGGATCAGCACTAAAACCCGGTCACCGGGTGCAAAGGTACGTATTTTGGCACTGCGGTTATATACTCTTTGTTGTGCCTCCTGAGCATGGGCCATATGTTCTCGCACAATAGGCAACACGGCCGCGATTCGATCCTGCATTTGGGCCACGTGTTCAATGACACTCCTATAGGGGGTAGCTTCTTCTTCCCAGGTTTCCTTTGCTATATCTAGAAGGCCCCTCGGGTGACGGCCATATAGTAATTAAAATGGAGAGGACTGAGGGACCTCACGGATGGAAAACATTAGGTAAGGGAGAAGGAAGTCCCAATTTTTCCCATCTTTATCCACCACCTTCCTTAACATGGCTTTTAGGGTTTTATTGAATCTTTCTACCAGCCCATCGGTCTGGGGATGGTAGACAGAAGTACGCAGCTGTTTCACCTGGAATAATTTACACAGCTCTTTCATGACTCGGGACATAAAGGGGGTACCCTGATCTGTAAGGATCTCTTTTGGTAGTCCTACCCGGCTAAACACGTGCACCAACTCTTTAGCTATAGCCTTGGATGACGCATTGCGTAGGGGTATAGCTTCCGGGTAACGGGTGGCATAATCCATAATTACAAGAATATGCTGGTGGCCGCGGGCAGATCTTACAACGGGCCCCACCAAATCCATTGCTATTCTCTCAAACGGCACCTCAATAATTGGTAGAGGAACTAGGGGACTACGGTAGTGTGGCCGAGGAGCTGAAACCTGGCACTCTGGGCAGGAATCACAATAATCTTTTACGTCTTTGTAAACCCCCGGCCAGAAGAACCGTTGAAGGACTCTATCTATAGTTTTCTCTGTCCCCAAATGCCCCCCCATAAGGTGACCATGTGCCAGATCTAGCACAATCCTTCTATATGCCTTAGGGACCACTAGTTGATCCACCAGATCCTCTCCCCTTTTTACCACTTGGTATAGCAAGTCATGTTTTACCGCCATGTATGGATAGGACAGTCTGGTGTCAGGCTCCACCAGGTTACCATCAATCATTTTAACATTTTCCCGGGCTCGGGTAAGAGTGGGATCTTTCAACTGTTCAGCACCAAACTGATCCTTCCGCACCTCAAGATCAGGCATACTGTCACTAGGGGGCTCTAGACTGCTATGACCCTCTGGGGACACCACATTGTGGGGTTCAGCTTCTTCCCCAGCCATAACCGAAAAGGGGAAAGTTTCCTCCTCAATTAGGGCCCCACTTACTGGCAGTGTATTTGAGACCCTCTGTTCCCACATCTTCCAGAAATGTGGGAAGTCCCGCCCCATGATGACATCATGCATTAATAATGGCACTATCCCCACCATGAATTTTACTGCACCAAACTGTGTATGTATGTCCACTAAAGCCGTGGGGTAATGTCGAGTATCCCCGTGAATACAAGTAACCCCGATAGTTTTCACCCGACGGGTTATTGGAGGCACCAAATCTGCGTTTACCAGGGTCACTAGACTACCTGAGTCTAACAGTGCATTTACAACTTTACCTTCGACCGTAATAGGACACATGTGTTTCTCATCCCCAGCATTTGGTAACGCTACACACGCAAGCTGAGTATACAGTGATAAGCGGCGGTTTATGTATGAGACATCACATTGCATGGCATCATCATACATTGGGCAATTGGCAATAATATGACCGGGCATTTGACATCGAAAACACTTTATAACGTCCTTACTGAGTCTCTTATAGGCCCCCAACTTCCCTGGCATGGCTTGCCAGCTTCTAGAGCCTGGGCCTTCAGTCTCTCCACTTGCATGCAGCAAGCCATCAGATCTACCAGCCCCCTTTTCCCTTAGAACAGTCTTACCAGGAAGTCCTGGAGATCTCCGCTGTGGGACTAGGGGGCGCTGTGGCAGACTCATCAGTTCCTCAGCGGCTTTGTACCTCTCCACCATCTCCACCATTTGGTCAGCATCTTTAGGGTCTCCATGGCTCACCCACTTGCGCAAGGTAACGGGGAGGGATCTTAAGTACTGGTCCATCACAACCCGTTCCACCATCTGAGGGCCTGTCAGGACCTCTGGCTGCAACCACTTCTTGGTTAGGTGAATGAGGTCATGCATTTGAGAGCGTGGAGGTTTGTCCATGCTGTAGACCCAGGTGTGCATGCGCTGTGCACGGACAGAAACTGTGACTCCAAGGCGTGTTAAAATTTCCTTTTTTAGCTTGCCATAGTCCATAGCATGCTGGGTTTCCAGGTCAAAATAGGCCTTTTGAGGTTCTCCTGAAAGGAAGGGTGCCAAAAGACCT
Organism: Gastrophryne carolinensis; assembly: GCA_027917425.1. Taxonomy (NCBI): domain Eukaryota; kingdom Metazoa; phylum Chordata; class Amphibia; order Anura; family Microhylidae; genus Gastrophryne; species Gastrophryne carolinensis. The sequence goes on along the minus strand of CM051239.1, from coordinate 244,564,483 downwards.
GCCCATTGTTCCTTTGGCCAACACTCTCGCTCGGCAGTCCTTTCAAAGGTTGTCAGATAGGCTTCCACATCATCAGCTGTGGTCATTTTTTGTAGGAAATGACTAGCTCTTATGGAGGCTTGAGTAGCGTCTGCAACACCTGGGGCCCGCTCAGTGACACTGGCTAGCTGCTGTAGAACAACTTTTAAGGTCTCCCGGTCTTTTCTTTGCTCTTCCTGTGTCACCTCCAGTTGAGCGGTCAGCCTGCGGCTTGATTCCTCAAGTGCTCTTTGCTGCACCATGGTAGCCTCCTGCTGCACTCGGGTAGCCTCCTGTTGAGATGCCACAGCTTGCAACATAGCTTTAATTACATCCTCCATTTTCCAGATGCAAAGAAACAGTCTGCAATAAAAGGGACTCCGGCCCTTTAAATTTCCAGTTTTGTTTTCTTTTGCCAAAAATTAGTGCCCGCATCCTCCACCACTTGTAAGGGGTTAGGTAGCGGGTTAGTCGTCTCCTGGGTAGACGGGCACACTTTCAGCAAGCACAAAGTCCACAGAACAAGGAAGAATCATTTAACTGACCTCAGCCAGTTTTATTGCCAGCTTGTGGTATAAAGTAAAACAGAACTAAACAAAAGAAATCCTATGCCTGTCCGGCTCTAACTAAACATTAGGTGCTCCTGACTAACCCAGTGCCGGCCTAGTACCGGGCACCATAACATAGCAGATCATAACATACCACTGGCAATGCTCCCACAGGCTCATAGCAGATGTCCTGCTCCCAGGATGAGAGAGACAGAGTGTGTGTGAACTCCCTCCTTCTATCAGGCAAGCACACCTTGGACTAATCAGACAGCCCAAGACCCGGACTGTCCGGGTGGAGTGGGGCCCACCCTCTCTTCCCCACTCCAGCAACACAGGCCCTGTACATGGGTTTTTTCTCAAACCCTAAACTAGAGATCCTAGATCCCTAGTTTCTAAATTCCTGGTTGCTTTTAGCTGACAGATACAAGAAATCTTGGGCAGATATACACACCCTCTATGACTTGTCCAGACACTCTGTCACAATATGTATAATAATAATTTATGCTTGCGTACACAAAGGAATTTGTGCTCCACTTTTGACCCATCTGTGAAAAACATGAAAGGGGGCAGCGAATGCAAACGTGTCTGGAGAGGTGGCCTGCTCTTAGGCACTTCAGTTATGCTCTAGACAGGAACTGAACCTGCAAGATCAATTCCTAAAACACTAGGCCACGACTGCCCCTAACATCTGACACATGCACAAACCAAGCATCAAGGACACATGGTATATATAAACATGGGATGTTTATATAAAGTGAGTGTGTGAGATTGTGTGTTGAGTAAGATTCTATTAAGGTTTTTGCACATACCAAATGTGATGTATTTTTAAATGTCATCATTCTACTGGTGTCCATATCTACGCTAACTTCTTTGACATTATTTTGTGTGTCTCATCACTATATGTTGCATAAAGCAGACCAAAACCCAGGATTTTAAGCCCTCAGTTTTTGGCTTGCTTTCCACGGTTTGGGATTTGGGATGCCCCTGTGTGTGAAACCCCCTCGGTCCACCTGAATCCTTGCTTTCATGGCACATGTGCAGTCTCTCATTCAATCAGCATTTATTGCTGTGCATTTTAATGCCTGTCAATGAATGTTGACTGATTGATTTGTTGGGGCCTACCTCTAGCCACTCTGTCTGACTGTATGTACCAGACTTTAGCCATTCAGATATGCCTGGTGCAGGTGCGTGCAGGGGCTGTAGTGGTGTCAGGGGGCACCAGAGGCCCATGCATGCAATGTGGGATAGAGTAATTAGGCAAGTATAAAGGACATCCAGGGTGTTTTACGAATCTATGGGGAGACTCTATCCTAGAGTCTATTTAGGGCAAGACAGGGTTTGGTCTGCTTTAAATACATCAATGTATCAAAATATAGCTGTACCGCTTTGACCGGATACAGAAATGGAGCTCCTAGAAAGCTACAGTAGTCTGAAAAAACAACCTTGGACAGTTTCAGCTGTATAGTTCCTTATTTTTAACTCACTTTTTGAGACTAAATACGAAATTGTGGAAGCCCAAATCTGCAATCTTTTCAAAGAAACACAGTCCCCTTCTAAAAAGAACTAATCAAGAGCTCAGAAAATAGCACTTAACCCTTTTGTTGCCAAGCACGTAACACCTACGTGCTGGCTTGGCTGGGCCTTAAGTGCCAAGCACGTAGGTGTTACGTGCTTGACTTTCCTCGCTTGTAGTTTAAAAAGTAAAAACAACAAATACTCACCTGACCCCTTGTTGGATCCGGCCGGGTCTCCTCTTTAATTTGGTGCCATCCGATCCCCCGTGGGGGGTCGGATGGCTCCAGGAGAGCCCCCGGAATAGGCCGCCCCCCCCCCCGCTTCTGCAGCAGCAGCTTCTAACTGTAAAAAAAAAAAAAAATAAAAATGACATTCACTTACCTGTGTGTGCGCTGGCTCCCGCTGTCCCTCCTCTTCACCTGGGGGGCCTCCGATCCCCCCCCAGGACTTACCGATCTTCAGCCTGGGAGGCTCTCTCCTCTCTTCTTCACGATGGCGGCCGCCATCATGCCTCTAAGCCCCGCCCCCTTGGGGGCGGGGCTTATGAAGTCATCCCGGCCCCGATCTCAGGCTTCAGCCTTCTCAGCTTCTCAGATGCCGGTGATCGGTGCCCTGGAAGGAGGTGGCAGGAGATCCTCTGATCTCCTGCCTTCTCCTTCTCTGGATGCCGATCACAGGCATCTGTCAGCTGAGCGGCGAGGGACAAGAGCTTGCAATCGAAGGTAAGTACAGTAAAAAAAAATTTTTTTTTTTTCTAATAAAATACTTTTTATTATTGTGTGGTGTTTTTTTTTCACATTAACTCTTTGTGAGCTGGTAAGGGGTCCATGAGACCCCTTATACCAGTTCACAAGGCTGGGGGGGTGGCAAGTCACCTGCCCTAGCGGGTGGCTTGCCATTAACCCCCGCACCCCCATTACCTGCCTCCCCAAAGGCCAGGGGGGGGCAGAAGAGCCCGGGCCCACATAGGCTATGTGGGCTCGTAGGCTGCAGGGTGGGGGGGCCACCAAAGCTGGCCCCCCCACTCTGTGCCTACAAGCCCCCATAGCTGGTCCCGGGCTGGTTACTTTGGGTAAGGGGGACCCCGCGTCATTTTTTTTTTTGGATTTTGAAGGGTTTTTAACCCTTCAAAATCCAAAAAAAAATGGGGTCCCCCTCCCCGGGAAGGGGGACCCTATGTCATTTTTTTTTTTAATTAACCATTTGTCATCCAGCAGCTATAAAAGGCTTCTGGGCAGGAAAGGGTGTCTACCTATACATATGTGGTATCGCTGTAACCGGGAGAAATTGGGGTTTCTCACGCAATAAGATTTTATTGACAAACTTACATTTTTTATTACAAAAAAACTCTACAAATTGTAAAAAAATGTTTTTTTTTTATTTTTTTTCACACATTTCACCCAAAAAAATTGAGAATACACCTAAAAAATACAAACAAGACATTTCATGTTAAAGCCCAGACTCTGTTGAAAAAAACAATATATAATTTTCCTGGGAAATCCCTGGAAATCCCTTCAAAAATGACAGTTGAATATGTGTAGCGCAAAATGGTGAAACATCGTCTGGCAACAGGGAGTGGCAAATGCTGCAGGTAGGCTGGCAGCGAAAGGGTTAATGAAGATCAGAACATTGTTATTAGAAATGCAAACAAACACTTTTTGAAACTTTTTTGACTTGATATTTTTAAGCAGAATTATATTTACAGGTCTGGCACTAAAGTGGTAATGTCACAGTGTTAAAACAATGTCATTCCATGTGTTCTCGTTTTGCTTTCGACTTTAATCACACAGCGTCTGGTGCTCTATGCTATAGCAACCAGATTTAGAGCGCCAACGCCGTGTGTGTGTCCTTTTTTGATAAGTAGGATGTGGAGCGCTGAGTCAGTCGCACTGAGCTTGCGCTACCTCTCGCTCCCTGCAGCGCTGTACTAGTGTTAGAGCACCCAACATACACCACATTCATCTATGCCGGCCAGGTTACTACAGCTACTGAGGCGCTCTGTTACAGGGCCCGATACCGGCTTACAGCGTCTACCAGCGGTCGCTCTAAGCGCCGCTATACAGATGCTCATCTGCCGATACTTGGCGTTAGTAATGAATCAGCCTCCACGTAAATCAAGCTCTGAGGCAGCTAGGTGATATAGTGATGAATGAGAAATTTCCTGGAGATACACTACTTTCAAATTTAAGTTGACTTTGGAAAAAGTTCTGAAGGAGCGAGTTAATCTGGGTAGTATTACTAGACAACAAAAAGATTGAAGATTAGTGGACAGACCCATAACATCAAATTATCACCAACTTTCCAAAGTACATAATGGAGAAACCTATCCTTCAGGGAGAACTATTATTTCAGGGATTGGGGGACTCAATGAGAGGCTGGGCCGGTCGGTTGACTCACAGCTTCAGCCTCTTTCATTGCTACCATTTAGGTGTTGAGATCTGTAAAACATTTACAGTGGCCTGAACAAGGTTGTTGGATTACCTGTGTAGTTCAGTCACTGTGTTCTTCAATTCTCCATGATTTAGGGTTAATAGCAATGCATGGCATGCTGTGTAAGTTTTCTGTTTTCTCAGATCGAGTCACTTTTCTGATTCCGGGCCATTCATTATTTGCTCAATCACAATGATTCTATGTTTGGGGGTGAGTACTATCTCCAAAGGTGTGGCCCATCCATAGGAGCTTCCTTTTCCCCCTCTCTGGCTAACATCTACATTGGGTGGTGGGACACGCACCAAATCTTTGGAGATGGGAACCCCTTTTTGTGTGACATATTTATTCTAGATACATTTTTGGAATATTTAAATATGAATATCTTAAATCTCAAATTTACAGGTTATGCTCACTAGAAGGAAGTTTAATTTTTGGATCTCAAGCTAAAAGTTGATGAAAAAGTTATCACTACCCAAACTTTTAGAAAAAAGGTTAATAGAAGTATCATATTGGATGCCACTAGTTGCCAACCAAGTCATAATACCTCTGTGGTTCTGAATGGTGAGTTTTTGCATGCCAGATGGAATTGTAAAGATACAGGAAGCTTTTATTTGGAGTGCTTGACACTGAAATCCCGTCTGATGGAGAGGGGGTACTCCTTCCCTCTTTTGAATGCTGCAGAACAGAAAGTAAGGGCTCAAATGAGGAAGGACTAAATATTATGTTAAATAATTAAATAATAAGGGTAAGAAAAAGGAGGATGGCCTGTGACAGTCTGGATTTTTTCCAGCTTCCCTGATTGTCCGCTCTCCTCCTCACTGTGAGCAACATGTGTGTGGGCCATTCTGAGGCTGTGAGGCAATGCCGCTTCCCCTTGGACAGGGTGGGACAGACTGGCCTGCTGTGCTGTGCTACGTCGTGAGTGGACTACAAGTACACTGATGATAGCAACCCACTTCAGGTAAGACTAAGGGGTAATCCTCCTCGAAACGCGTCAACTGGTGGAGTGTGGGATGCTGTTGTCTGCTGCTATGTTCTGCTGATTTTAGTATTCACCATTTGCCTTTCCGCTGGTGCTGGACCCTCCATTTTTATCACTGTTTAAGAGACAGGCCGAAATATAGTTATTGGAGTGACTATACATCTTGCAAAATATTTCCACCGCCATCACTTTCTCAAACAATAATTTGTTCCTGTGTCAAAATCTGTTGTTGTTATTCTCTCTGTAATTCAAAAAAGGAGAAACCATTTAATTTAAGCGTACATTATTGCTACATACGGTAGTAGGTGAAAGTGATTCACCGGAATGACTGTTCTGTTGTGTTTTTTAATATTATTAACGTTTTCCACAGCACACTAGTACTAATTATATGAAATCTGTAAATTAATTGGCTTTGCAGATTATTCTCCATCTGCACGGTGGTTCCACTGGGACCCTGTTTTATAACATCTTTTGCTTATTAACCCATGTGAGCTGGACTGTGTAAATTGCATCTGTTCATTGCCATTTTCTACATATTTACAATTGTGCTTTTCCAGGCAATTAATTTTATTTGACTGTAGTTTATTTGATATTAACTATGCATCAAAGGCAAGTTTCAGTTGATTTGTAACAGATTTCTGCAGAACAGATTTGGCAATAAAAATAGGGTGACTGCAGATACAGCCTAAACCTGAAATATATGCTCATTATATTGGTCTAGCTCATGGTACTTTGTGTGACCACACACAACATTACTGCAGTGCAGGTATTGAGCAATGCACATTCTATTAACTTTTTGGTACAAACAGAGGATAAGAGAAATTGACTGCTGCGGAGCTATAATGATTCTAGACCCCCAAACAATTATTGTGAAATGATATGCAGCAAAATTGCTTGATATTTCATCAGGTGGAGATCTGCTGAGATGCTTGCTAAGTGAAGTATCTGCAGTGCACCGGATGTAAAGATTTTTGGTTTTCTTTCAGTTATATTAACCGAAGAGACTCTCCATTGAGTGTCAGAAGTAGTGATGAGCTGGAGCAGAAACAATATGGTTGGAAGCCCTCTGTCCAGATAGTCCCCAGTATCCAGCATCCACATCAGGATCCTATCACATTTAGTTACGCCACTGCCAATAATATTTTATTGTATGCATTTATAAACTATTACCAGTGATTGTTCTTATACATTGGTTAGAATCAGTTGTTACACACCAGCAGAGTCATTTATTAGGGCAGAGAGGCTGAATTTGAAGCTGGCTGTAGCTGCATAATAGTAGTGCTCTTGTTCTTGCTGAGCTGCCAAAGGGGCGGCGGAGCTATAGACCGCCAGTTGAGCCATATGATTGGTGGTCTATGGTAAAGGTATTTAGGGAGTGTGCCACTACTCATTACCTTGCTTCTACTTCTAGAAGCAGCTGCATTCTTACAGGAAGGGAGAGGGCGGCCATTAGAATGTGTATGCACTTTGCCTTTAGAGCCTCATTAAGCATATGCATTGTTCTAGCTTGTTACATATAGCAATACTTAAAGGGTAGGTCCACTTTCAAATTTTGGAAAATGTATTAGTATTAAACCTGATCAACCTGCACAGTTTAAAATAAATCTCCAAAACTCACTTGCCCCATCTGCATAAATTGTTGTTAGCACTTACACTTGCTCCAGCTCATAGCCAAAATTCCGCTTCACAGACTTTCTCCTGGTCGCCAGCATCTTGTAGAACCTGGGATGTTTTCTCTCCCAACATCCCAGCTGTGCTGCTGCCTGGATTTAATGGACATAACATAATGGACATAACCCACAGTGCACAGTAGCAGAAAACCCAGTAGCACTTCCTCTTTGCAGGATACCTTCAGTTACATAGGTTGCCATTAAGGGAGGTAATCGACCATAACAGGACTTACAACAAGGTACATTTATTATTATAGGCAGCAATCTGCCTTGGAGAGGAATGCATATAACAATTGTATATTGTAAGGGTATTGGCCCAGTCTAAGGCTTCCTTCACACCAGAGTGTTGCAGGAAATTAAAGATCAGCTTCTAATCCCCCAGCAATCACCATGAAAGCACTGCCAATAGTAACCTATGAGCCATTTTATATATATATTTTTCATAGGCCATTTTACTGTATGAGGGACCATAAGCAGCAATTAGTACCGCCATACATTACAACCATATACAAACACATATGTATTATATAAAATGTAATATCAATATCCCTATTTTGGTTTTCTATAAAAAATGGAAGTGAGAGTAGAAAAAGTGCTGAAAGTGTGAATTAAAGTACAAAGTGACTTATAGCAGCTATCAACAAATATAACTCCACCTGATTTATTAAACCGGACCAACACCCGGGTGTTGGTCCTGCTCTTTGCCACTATAATAATATAATAAATATAATAGTGAAGCATGGTTTGACAACAGAGGGTGACAAAAGCTGTAGGTAGGCTGGCAGCGAAAGGGTTAACCCTTCATAGTGTGGATAGTAGTTGTATTTTAAATAAATAAAGTGTTCTTTTCAGTTTGGGCAGGTCTGCTGAACGGGGGGCTACCGATGCATATGTGGTGCTATTTTAATCGGGAGAAATGGGGATTTCACATAATATTAATGGTTTTCTGGGCTAAAATACATTTTTTTAAAAATAAGACAAATTTTTTAAAATATATCTATATTTTTTACATTTTAATAGTTACATTTTGGAGGTTATTTAAGAATGGGTAGTGCCAGGTAGTACTTCGTTGCGGCAGGTAGCGCCTGGTGAACGCTGGGCACTGTAAGCAAAACCACATTTAAGAAAGTGAATCTGGTGACCACCACATGTATTACCAGAGGTGGCTCAGCGTATAGCACCGGCGCTCTAGGTTCAAGAGGGCTTTCATTTGTTTGCATTTAAAAAGCGTGTTTGGCAATTACATTTTTTTTGCTGAAATTATTGTGTGACCTCTTCTGGCTACAAACAAACACTTTTATAATTTTTTTGACTTTTTATATTTTTATGCAAACTTTTTTTTACAGGTCTGGCACTAAAGTGTTATTTTCTCAGTGTTTAAACAATGTCATTCCATGTGTTTTCGCTTTATTACTGGTGTACATGTGTTCAAAAACAGACTTTTATCACACAGCGTCTGGCGCTCTATGCTAGAGCGCCCAGGTTTAGATCGCCGACGCTGTGTGTAGTTTTTTCTTAAGTATGCTGTTGAGCGATGATTGCCGGATGCACTGAGCTGGCGCTACCAATCGCTGGCTCCAGAGTTGTCCTCCTGTTAGATGTGGTGTAAGCTTGGGCGCTATAGCTTGGGACACCACATTGCGTTCGCTGCAGAGTTGTTTTCTCCTGCAGATGTAGTGTAATGTTGAGCACTCCGGTCTCAGGGCATTCTAGAGCATTCATACCTGGCGACAGGCGTTCCATAGCTCTCATACCTCGAGATGGGTTGAAAGGTTTTGCTTTCGGTTTTGCTTTATGAACTTCCGGTTTTCCTGTGTGGAACAATGGCTCCCAAGAGATGTGTGGCCAGACTCCCCAGCACCTCCGCACTCCTCGGGTGGACCCTAGGGTGAATGGCCAAACAATAAGCTTGTATACATGCATATGTATGTGTCCATGACCATGTACCCATGTTAGTGGCGGTCTAGAGTTGACACTCATACCTGTAAAGCCTCTTTGCTGAAGAATCAATCAGAATTGCCTCATAGCATGCAAGTTCCTGCCCCTGCTAATGTAACTTGACGCTACCTGATAAAGGCAGCAGTTGCTTAGATACTTTACGTGCTGCTTTTACACTCCTGCTACATTTGGAATTGTGCATTCCCTAATGTTTAGATTTGAATGATATTTCTACAAAAAGCTCACTCAACATATATCTGGCTTAATTTATCTCAGGTGTTATTGGCCACTTTATTAACTCAATTCTTCCTGTGGTGAAGTTGGCCTTTTTTGGCTAGGTTATTTGCTTTGTGATGTTAGACTAGGGTGGTTATGTTGAATGGCTCCACCGGTTCATTTACTTTGCCATCACAAATTAAGAAAGGTTGGCTTGTTGTGTATGTAAAAAAATATTTTTTGGGGAAAAACATCAATGTTGAAAAAAGGTCATAGGGATATACCGTATTTGTTGGCCTGTAGTACTTAATTGTGTCTTTTCTTTCCCACAGCGTGCATTGAAGAGCATCACAGGCTGTGGCAATTCATGATGGAATCGCGGACTATGCTGCTGGAGCTGCAGAACAAGATACAGAGAGTAAAGTTGCTGCTGTGCAGCATTTTTTTATGTCATGTTGGCATTTTTTGCTTCAATAAAAATGTTTTTTCTATTTTGATACCTACATTTATGCTTTGTTTTTATTTATCATAGTATTTTATGTCTCCACACACAATTAGGTTTTTTTGCTTGCACCTTGCGTTAAAAAAAAATATAAATCATTAAAAAATAAAAAAACAGAAAAAAGAACAAAAAAGAAACAGAACAAAAAACAACAATTTTAACATAGCCACATTTAAAAACAAAAAAATATATATACTGTACATTATAACTCATGGGTTAAGAAACCTATTTGTGCAATGTGGGTGTAAAATAAAACTGCTGCTGATAGTTTTAAAAACAATGGGGTTTTATAGCAGCATTGGAACTCTCAGGCGCTGCAGTGAATGAGGGAGAGCGCCTCTACAGCACCATCAATACATTGCATTTATCAATGCTAAATTGATTTCTACAGCATCACATCAGCGACCGCAATGCTATGTTACAGCGCCCAATAACCGCTTACAGCGTCTACTAGTCGTCGCTCTAAGTGCCGCTATTCGGATGCTCATCTAGCAATACGTGGCTATTAGTGAATCAGCCTCTTTGTCTGAAAATCTCCTAAAGAGTTGTTGCAGTTTGGGGGAGTCTCCTGGGCAGGAAAGAGCGATTACCAATATATATGTGGTAGCGTTGAAACTGGGAGAAATGGGGTTTTTACATGCAACGTGATTTTATTGAAAAAAATGTGGAAATATGTTCTGTAAGCACATTAAAAAAACTTGCATTCATATGCAAAACCCATAGTATCATACGTGTTACATTGATATATTTAGCATTGCTGCAAAAAAACTGTAGCCATTGCACTTCATTCTCTCCAGTATTTTAAGACAGTCTCATACAAACATCTGCATTTATAATACAGATATTAATACAGACAAAATTATATGGGCTCTTGGTAAGGTAATACATTTTAATCACAACACAAAATGATATGCAAATTCATTTTTTTCATGGTTTGAGTTGAAGTTATAATTTATACCAGCTGCACCAGAACATTACCTTATGAATGTGTCATTTTCCTCAAATGTCACTTTAAACTCATTTAAACAAAATGTTCATTGCATCGTATACAATAATCAGTAAGCACAGCAACATCTGTTTGTAAAATAAAGTGCATCTCTAGCCAAATCCTTTTTTTATATAGTTCTTATAGAATGAGGAAGGGTTAGAACCAATTCAGATTCTTTTTCTTGTCTATGACCATATCAGGCATTTCATATTGATCTGTTATGCGTGTGACTTGGAGCATAAATTGGCAGCCTGCTGACTTCTTCACGACCAGACACTTACACAGGTAAAGAATCCTTATTAATCTTGATTGGAGGGATAGGGTAAATAGGGGACAAACTAGATTAAATATTGAATTGAAAGTACAGGTATACATTGTAATACGTTCTATACATTGTGATACATAACATACAAGGGTATTTAACAACTCTACACAGATATACTACTGGGCAGAGATAAAAACTCATCCGCTGCATATGATTAGATGTGAAGTTTGGTGATCTGGTTAGACAAGCAAAAGGCTGAGACTTACCAGTTATACTATTGTTAGGGTTACACTGGAGAATAGAAAATGGCTTTTAAGAGAAAAGGGGTTGATTTATTAAACCACAAAGGACACTGAGTAAACCATGGGGGCTAGAAAGGCCAAACCCTAGCGTTCAATGGGTAGGGTAATCACATGACATGTAAAGTGATATATATTGAAACCTTGTGATCAAGACCAGGAGTATTATAAATTTTCTGCAAGATGGTGATTTGTAGTTTATGAAACTAATAAACCTATACATTTATGGAAAAACTCCATAAAACACATACAAAATGGACAAGTAAATTGCCGAAATGGATGGCAAGGCCTAACATAGATGGTCAAATACAGGGGTGCTCAACTGGTGGGCTGTCGTCCAAAGCAACCCACAGCTGCCAGTTTTATGGATCCCAGAGAAGATGCTTGGCCCAGGCTTCAAAGGTGTTGGTGCTGATACCAGTAATTGGAGTATTAAAGTCATATTTCAGTCAAAAATAAAAAAAACCCCCTATACTCACCTTTTATCCCTCTCAGGTTATCACTGCTGGTCCGGTGTATACACACTTACCAGATTGCCCAATCCGAGTAGCGCTGGCCACCGCTCCCAACTACTCCACTGGAATCTAATCAGCCACACCGCTCTGCAGAGGGAGCCCTCCACCCCCTCATCACAGGAACTATGACATGCACTGAAGTGAATAGAGAAGAGTGTGCCATAGTCCCTGTGATGAGGAGACGGGGCGTACCGTAGTCCACTCTGCACATCGGAGTTGCTGAGTCAATTCCAGCAAAGAAGGAGGGAGTGGTGCTCAGCATAGGATTCGGATCGGGCAATCTGGTAAGTGTGTATACACCAGACCAGCAGTGATAGCCTGTGTGGGATGAAAGGCGAGTATAGCATTTTTTTTTGACTGAAGTATGACTTTAATTCTGCCTTGTTCTCCCGGGCCGCTTGCAGAGGCAGAATGTATACACTGCTTAGCATGTTGCTGCCCAGCAAACATATAATGAGAGGCAGAACTCTAGGTAGGTCTGGCATTGTGGCTGAGGCTGAAAACTCGAATAAATCAAAAAAAGGGTCACCGGGGGTAAAAAAAAATACTGATTTAGGAAAGCAGCACAAGGGCAGGTAAGTATACTAAAAATTTAAAAGGTGCACTTTACTTACTTTAAATTTCCTGGATTTAGAAATTGAAAAGAAAGGGGATTATGTACTCATTTTACTTTTACAAAGGTTTTATTAAGGTTTTCAAGTACAAAAGACAGCATATCAAAAATCACATGCTATGACATTGTCTAACAGATGTGCCTTAAACTGTTGTCAACTGAAATAAAGCTTATAGTCTCTCTGCTGACTATTATGGATCTCGTTGTCTGATTTCGTGCGCTAGTGTCCTGGATTTGACGGATAAAAGGATATAAAAGAATATTTAACTGAAATTTAGTTGAACTGGTTGCTGATTAAACCTTGTAAGGTAAACCTTGATCTTAATCTTTGCTTTGGTCCAAAGTGCTGTCTTTGCTGATATCAAACATTATAGACATAGATTTTAAGAATAACACAAACAAATTAGAGTTGGAAGAAATAGGTTTGGAGCGGGTGGGGGGGGGGGGAAGGTGGGGAAGTGGCTTGAGTAAGATTACCAGGGATGGTGTATTGGTGTTCTTCAGGATAGTCCAGAGGGGGGGAATTAATTACACCGGGAAGACCGGGTCAACCCGGGAGTTCTGCAGGCCTATATATTCCACCCATGGGTCCCACACTTTCCTGAACATATCATAGGAATCATTTACTATTGCCGTTATTTTTTCTTTGCAAAGGGTGTCAGATATTCTATTTTGTATCTCTGACCAAGGGATGGAGGGCGTTTTCCAACACCTGGCTATCGTGGCTTTCACTGCTGCGAAAATATGGAGGGCTAAATGCCATCCTGCTTTGGAGAATGTGCCCATTTTCAGAGACAGAAGGGCTTCCCAGGGGTCTTTGTTCAATGGTGTATGGAGGACTTCTGATATAACTTTATAGGCCCTATCCCATATGTCTCTAGTTACCGGGCAGTCCCACCAGACATGCATCATGTCACCTATGACGTTACAGCCTCTGAAGCAGGAAGGGGATTCTGAAGGGGAGAATTTATTGATCGGATCAGGGGTGTAGTACCATCTGAACATCACTTTGTATGCGTTTTCCAGCACTAGAGCGTTACTGGATACTTTCTTAGTTTGGCCCCAAATGCCTTGCCAAGCTTCTGGGGGCTTTGTATCTCCCAATTCTGACTCCCATCTTGCCATATAGGCATGCCTGATCGGGTTTGGTGGGGTGGCCAGAACTGAGTATATACCAGAGATGAGTCCGCCACTGAAATGATCGCGTATGCATCTAAGTTCAAAGTCTGTTCTCCTATAAGGAGGGGAGGATTGTTTTAGTAAGCATTTAATAAAGTGTTGTATTTGAAATAGTCTGAACATCTCATGTGGCGGGAATGGATCTCTGGGTGACAGCTCTTGCATAGATTTCATTCTTGTCGGTATACATAAATTGTCCACTATCATAAGATTTTTCTGTGTCCACCAGTTAAAGCTGGTTGGATGTGTGATTCCCGGAGGAAACATAGGGTTGCCTAACAACGGAGCAGCTGGTGTGTGGGGTGAAGTGAACTGGTGCTTAATTTTGTCCCATATTGATAAAGAGAATGAGAATATGGAGCGGAGAAGTTTGGGCCTGCGTGCTTTGGGTGTCCATAATAGAGCAGCTGGCGACGTCGTACCACATTGCATTCTGTCAATGGAGACCCACGTGGGAGCATAGTTAGAGGTGTGCAGTAGAACTAGTGGAGCTATTTGGGCAGCAAGGAAATACTTATGTAGGGATGGGAAGGCAAGGCCGCCGTGTTCCTTTTTGCAGAACAGTGTGGCTTTTTTAACCCTATGTTTAGCTTTGTTCCAGGTGTATGCTAGAATTTTCCGTTGTGCTATATCTAGCGCCTTTTTCAGGACTAGTATTGGGAGGACCCTGAATAAGTACAAGATCTTAGGAAGGAATACCATTTTCAACGCCGCTATTCGTCCTAGCCAGGATAGCCTCACCATTTGCCATGATGTTAGTAATTTATCAAGAGTTTTGAAAAGTTCTGGGTAGTTTGCGTTGTAGAGCTTATCATAGCTGTTTGTAAGTTTGATTCCTAAATAGGGTAGTTTCTGGGTCCAGGTCCAGGCAAAGTTATTAGTTAATGTTTGTCTGGTATTGCTTGTTAAGGAGATATCTAAGGCTGTTGATTTTGAAGCATTTAGTTTTAGGCCTGAGATGTGTCCGAAGTCTGAGAGGAGTTTAATGGCATTGGGGGTTGAGATGTGGGGGGATGTCAACATGAGGAGCATGTCATCTGCAAATAGAGATATCTTATGGTCTTGATTAGCTAGTGGGATTCCTTTAATGGAGGGGTTTTGCCTCATTTTCATTGCTAGAGGCACCAAGGCTAAAATAAATAATATGGGAGATAGGGGGCAGCCCTGCCTGGTGCCTCGCTGTATGGGAAAATTTGAGGAGCTAAAGCCAGCATATTTAATGTGGGCGGATAGTTGGATGGTGGTAGATGGCTGAGATCCAGGAGAGGAAGCCGGGGCCAAACCCCCATTTTTCCAAAGTGAAGTGGAGGTATTGCCAGGAGAGGGAGTCAAAGGCTTTTTCTACGTCAAGAGAGAGTAGCATGGCTTCAAGGTTATGACCCTTTACACCTTCTATTAGTTGTAATATTCTTCTGACTCCGTCTCCAGCTTGTCTCCTGGGCACAAAGCCTACTTGGTCCCTGTGTATTATGTCCCCAAGGAACTCATTAATTCTATTAGCTAATATTTTAGTTAGTATTTTTAAATCTATATTCAGTAGTGATATTGGCCTAAAGTTTGTCCAATTTTGATGGTCCTTGCCCGGTTTGGGTATCATGACTATTGCTGCTCTCAGCATATCTGGGTCCATGTGATGGCCTTGTTTTATATAATTGTACACTTTAGCCAAACGTGGGGCTAAGATGGGGGCCAGTTTTTTATAGAAGAGAGCTGAGAATCCGTCAGGCCCAGGCCTTTTATTGGTTTTTAATGTTTTAATTGCTTTTAGTACCTCTTCAACTTTAATATTATCATCCACCATTTCCTCTTAGGTTGTGGTGAGAGAGGGTACTTTGAGGTCTTCAAAAAAGGCCTGAGCTTTAGGGATGTCCAGTTGAGAGGGGGCGTCATATAGTTCAGAGAGGCCCAAGGAGAATTCTTCGAGGACTTTCTCGGGGTTACTAGTGATTAGCCCCGAGCAGGTTTTGAGCTTTACAGGCTTTTTTACTTGGTCTTGGCATTTGAGCTGGGAAGCTAAAAGTGTCCCAGGTTTATTTGCGGAGATGTAGTACCTTTGTTTGGCCCTCTTGTATCTTCCCTCTGCTTCCTCTGTTTGTAGGAGGTTGAGCTTGGTTCTAGAGCGCTCCCTTTGATTCTGGTGCTCTGGGGAGGGGTTAGTTTTAAAGTTCTCTACATCTCTCAATTATTGTGCCTGTAATTTGTTTGCAAGGGCTATTCTTTCTTTCTTCTTCCTGGAAGCCAGGCCCAAGAAGTACTACTTTGGCCCCACAACACATTAGAGGATTTATTAACCCCATGAATTAAAGTAGACTAAAATGACAGACAGGCTTGGAAACCATAAGACTCCAGGGCTAACTCTTCCTGGGGCATTCTAACATGCTTGTTCTACACAGATCTTGTGTAAATTGCCTGGCACTATTCTGCTTAGCCTTAGCACTTTTGCTGGAAGTGCTCTTGCTTGCCCTAGCACTATGGGTGGGGCTGCTCTTGCTTGGTCTAGTACTTTCCCCGCCACAGTTCTACTTAGAGGCCGATTTATTAATAGCGCCAAGTAGCGACAGATGAGCGACAGTAGCGTGATTTTCACAGCGCTGGTAGTATTCGCTGTGCTTGGCCGTTGTTCGGTTGTTGACAGCGACTCAGTCGGTGTGAGGCAATGTTGAATATGGGGTTAGGAGTCGCTGTTTGACAGGTTCCGCGCTGTATGGGAGCGCATGACAACGAATGGCCATAGCGAACGGCTCCCAGCATATTCATTAACAAATCACGCTCAAAAAATTCTCACGCTGTAAAATGCATGTTTAAACCCCAGAGCGCTGGCGGCGATGTGTTAAAAGTAGTTTTTTAGCCCCCAAACAACCTTATTTGTGGAAAAAAATAATAAACAAGTTTTTATAAACATTTTGTAATATGAATACATTAATATCAGACCTGTAAGATCAATTCTGCACAAATTTTGTTTTTTTTATTTTTTACCTTAAAAAAAAAAATGACATTGCAGAAGTGGTCACCGAATTTTTGACATTTAAAAAAAAAAAAAAAACACTAATATCAATTAATTATTAATATTTAAAGATTGCTCCATTGAAATGCATTGGAGAGCGCCAGGTAGCGAGAGGTCATACCTGGCGCTGTGATGGGATTAGCAGCGGCGCTGTTCGCTGAAGTCTGCAACATGATGAATCCCGCGCTAGCTGACGCTCTCGCCGGCGCTAGCCTCATTTAGCGTGATAAATGCGTGATTGTGTTCGCAGCCTGGCGTTCTGGAGTCGGTAGCCGCCGATAGCTGGCGCTACCTGGCGCTAGTGAGACACTACCTGGCGCTATCCCTTGATAAATAAGGCCCTTAATCTTAGCGCTTTTGCTGGAAGTACTCTTGCTTGCAATAGCACCATGGGTGGGGCTGCTTTGGCTGAGTCTAACAGTTTGCCTGCCACTGCTCTGACTTTGGAAGAGATGGTGCTGGCTTTGCCTGAGCGTGTGCTGGCGTAGGCTTGAAGGCTGCTGTGGCACCATAGTCCTTGCCAATTATCCAGCAGGGCATGACTTGGTTCACCTGTCCGGCTTATGTGTGTGTGTGTTTTTCTCCTGCCATCCTGACCTCTTTCACAATGGAAACTGCAGTAGTGGAGTGTCACCGTCTCCACATGTCAGTGTGTGTCTTTAAAAATGTATACTTCCCTAATATGTAAATGGATACGCACCAAAGTTCCGGCACATGCGAACTTCCGGGATCCGCTGAGGTGCGTCAGATGTTTCAGAGACCCCGAGGAAAAATGGCACCCTCACTTGTGGCCAGGAGATGATCTTGCGCATAAGTACACCAAAGGCCTGCATTTGCACGCGATTAGGCATAGGTTTAGTCGCAAGTGTATAAGCAGTCAAGCGGATTGAAAGCTAGTGCACACATGGACACCATGGAAGGACTGTTTGGGACAAGGTTGATCTCTTGGTGCATAGTTGGGTATGGCAGCCAGATACTGGGGGGGCAGAGATCTGTAATACAAGGATGCCAAAATACATTAATGCAGACCAGTGTTTGAGGGGTATGTGCTGGTAACAACCTGCTAGGCTTTTTTTAATATGTATTTGCTCTACATTTTAGATGATAATGATGTACCGCTATGGCTTCTATATGCCAAGAGGATGTTGGCACTTGATATAGTAGAAACGCTGGAGGAGGTGACCGACACTGCCTACACTTACACACAGATCATCCAGCATTGGTTGGACCTGAACAGGAGGGAGAAGCCCCGGGTGAGGACGTTTTTCAGAAAACTATTCCCAAGTAAGTGACAATTCTTGCCTAAACATTCATTACTACAATTACATTAGGCAGGCCTGTGTTTAGGCAGGCCTGTGCTATTATCTTCTAGTGTCAGAGCTCCGCCAAAGAGTGCAGCCCACCCGGAGGCGACGAGTCCTGCCAATGTTAGCAGGATCTGGTGGACATGTAGGTGGTGTGGGCCTTTGCTCACCTGGACCAACCTGCAGAAGAGGAGGCCCAGATGTCGGGCAGGGAGTCCCAACATAGTGGCTATGATGAGTCAGGTATGAGCATCACACACAAACACACACAGACTCACACTCACACATATGTGTTATAATGTATATTATTATTATTTTATTCTAGATCAGCAAGAGGGCCACACGGGTGAACAGTGAGGGGGTGCAGATGTTGGGATGCCCAGCAAGAAGAAGAAGGTAGGTGATGTCTCACACACTACACAAGCCAATTCACAAACAATTATTTTTGTTTTCTTCTACAGTCTTGGACCAAGAGGAGTGGTAGGTCCCAGTGAGAAGGCTGGCTCTCCAACCCCGACTCTCCCAATAGCCTAGTACGTTTAATGACATGTGACTATTTACTAACATGGCTTCTTCAACAGGTTTGTAGGAAGCAGAGGCTAGACACTAATTGTTTGATTTTTGTCTTTTACAGTACACAGATAAGATGCAGAGCAGTGCCTGCAATAACTTCCAGCTACTATGCATATGCTGGTGGGGGAAAGTTATGAGCTGGCCACAGCCTTGGGGAGCCACCCACCATAGGGCACTGGGAGCCTGCCACCTTTTTTATAACCCCCCCACCCCAACATTGTATATAGTTTTTTAAAAACAGACTAGATAATGTTGAACAGACACACATAAAAAAAGTAAGGAAAGGAAAAGAAAAGAAAAAGCATACCCGTTTACCATGAGGCTGAGGCCACAGCACAGTAGCTGAACATTTTATATGTAAAAAATTTACCTGGGAAATAGGTGTTCATCACGGTGGCTGATATCAAGTTTCAGCACCTATGTTATAAGATGAATCGTTGTGCTGCAATACTCTTGTCCATCTACAATAATGCACATATATGTACTAGATGTCATAGAGAATAATGCTGTTTGAAAAAAATAGAAAAGATCCAAATGATATATGTACTTATTGGGCTTTATGTTTCAATGGCCTGTAGCAAGACCAAGGAGTGTGACGTTCCCCCTATCCACTCAGCCTATGAAGGGCCTGAGGGACGATTGTATTGACTCCGTCCGAGTCCGTACAGTCTCCCTGCTGCACGTGCGGCCCGGACGTGAAAGACAGTGAGGCTCGCCTTTATGACAAGGCCGTCCCACCTTACTATTGGAGAAAGGTTACCCCTCTGCCCCCGAAGCTTACAAGAGCCCAAATTAAGAACGATCCGCCATTGATACTATTACATCAGGTAGACCACCCTGTTGAGAAATATAAGAAAACACTGATGGTCCAATTATTTAACGCAGGCAAGCAGAGGTAATACCCTGGTTCTAGAAGCAAAAAAACGGTGAGGGACTGGTTCAGTGGGGTCCTATCCTTCATAGAGATGGAACACTTGACTCTTTCACTACACGATAGAGATGAGCAGGTCAGGACCACGTTGCTTCCTTGGCTGATTCACCAGGAATCGGCGGAGTTTCAAGAGCTAGCTAACCTTTAGGACTTTAACCGGGGGTATGACACGAACCAAGGTGATGGCACGGGGAGAGACTGGGTATTGCTGAAGAGGCCAAACCCGCAATGTAGATGGTAAAGGTGGGCTACAGCATCCCAGCATGTTTCCTCCCCCCCTTTCCTCCCCCATACCCGATGTCAGGGTTGATCTGAAGACCATGATGTTAAGTATCATATAGAAAAGAAAGCAGGGTGGAAGACAGGGATAGCTCAGAAGTAGGCGGACCGGAGGAGTAGCTAGAGCGCCCAGCTTTAGAGCATCAGTGCTACTTGCGTGTAATTTTTTGTTGAATAGGGGTTCAGCGCAGAATGCTGGGCGCACTTAACTGGCGCTATATATCGCTCGCTGCAGTGTTGTCCTGTTGTTAGTTGTAGCGTAGCCTTGGGCGCTATGACCTTGGAACACCACCTAGCGTTCACGATTGGCTCTGCAGCGAATCAGGGAGAGTGCTTCTACAGCGCCCCCCCAGGCATCGCATTCATCAATGCTGGATACAATAGTACAGCGCCACTTGTCCGCTCGCTAAGCTAGGTTATAGTGCATGACACCCGCTTAGAGCGTCTACTAGCGGTCTCTCTAAGCGGCCCTATACAGACGCTCACATGGTGATATGTGGCGCTAGTATTAAATCAGTCTCCACATGGCCTCGGACACAGGCCCAGGCAGCAGTGTGATGTTATGCTGGTATTGTTTGAGATGTGAAATGATGACCTGACTTATGTACCCTGTCTGCTGTATGTGAAAATAAATGATTCTTGATCTCAGACAACCTTATTCACCCTACCCTGTCCCTGAATTGTATTGTTTATAGGTTGGAAACTTAAATAAAGAATATAAAAAAAAGTACCAAAAGTTAAATTTAAATTAACATAACTATAAGCAGTTTACAATGTTTTCCTAGGTGAAGATCAAAGAAATATGTTGTCTTGTGACCTAATGAATAAACTGTGATGGAATCTCTTTGTGTCCAGTCATTAGAGTTTGGACCAGTTCAACATAGCTGTTATGTAATGCAATGTAAATACCGATATTATTCCTGTAATTGTGTGCTTTGATACTGTGTACATTTTTTTTATTGAATTGGGTGTAAACGTTTCTATTGCCTCATGGTGATTAGCTCTCGTAGACAGCAGGAGAGAGGCTCAGAGGCAAAAGTTAAACTTAAAGTCTGTGTTTATTCACACAGAAATCCATAGAACCGAATGTCCTTTTTGGTTACATCACCTTTTCTGGAAAATGCAGCAAAAGTAAATCAGACAGGTAACGGCGTTTTTAGTCCTTGGGCAAACTTGCTACTTTGCAGCCGAATCTGCCTATGGTCCACATGAAACAGCCTGCACAGGAATTTTCAGCCAGGCACACAGAGTCTCACTTCACAAGTGAGCTCCAGTCACAGACAGTCCACAGCTGACTCCCCAGGCTATTTATGCGGCCTGTAAAATCCGGACCTGGGTAGGGGGTGGAGTCCCACCCTGCTCTACTCAATCCCAGTAAAACCGTCCCAGGTTAGCCTTTCGGCTATACTAACACTTCAGCACCAGACTGCCATTAGCAGCTGATGCTGGGAAACAAAATCACGGTTTTACTGCAGCAAGGCCAGGTACCTTGGTGCCACATACCTTCCGTCAATGACTGCCCCTTGCACCTTACCACATACCCCCCCTTTGTTCAACCCTGAGGGGGTGGACACATGACAAACAATGTGCCCGGGATAGGGCATCCGCATTACCCAACAACCGTCCGGCTCTGTGCTCTACCGAGAACTTGAAATTTTGTAAGGACAGGAACCACAGGGTGACCCTGGCATTCCTGTCCTTAGCCTGGCACACCCACTTGAGGGGAGAATGGTCCGTAATCAACAGAAACCTTCTCCCCAACTAGTAGTAGCGAAGAGACGCAAGGGCCCACTTAACGGCCAGGCATTCTCTTTCCACTATGCTATACCGGGTCTCTGCAGGTGTCAGCTTGCGACTCACGTAGACAACGGGATGCTCCTCCCCGTTGACTTCCTGAGATAGTACCGCACCGAGGCCTACCTCGGAGGCATCGGTCTGCACTATAAACTCCCTCTTAAAGTCGGGTGTCACCAACACCGGAGACCCACACAGGCAGACTTCAAAGCGGAGAACGCTTTTTCAGCCTGTTCACTCCATTTCACCATGACAGACTTGCGTCCCTTTAACAGGTCTGTCAATGGTGCCGCTACGGTGGCAAAATTGGGAATGAACCTCGTGTAATACCCCACCAACCCCAGAAATGACTTCACTTGGCGGGTAGAGTTTGGACGTGGCCAGCTACGGATGGCTTCTATTTTGTTAACCTGGGGCTTGACCACTCCTCGCCCAATCACATAGCCCAGGTATTTAGTCTCCTCTAAGCCTAAGGCCCATTTTTTGGGGTTTGCCGTCAAACCAGCCTTCCTGAGGGAATCCACTACTGCTTGGACTTTGGGCAGGTGACTTTCGTCCAGATATGCCAACGCATACCGACGATGTGGCCTGAGGACAATAGTCATTAACCTTTGGAACGTAGCGGGAGCGCCATGTAAACCAAAGGGTAATACCTTATACTGGAACAGTCCCTCAGGTGTGATAAAGGCTGTTTTCTCCTTGGCAGCCTCAGTCAAGGGTACTTGCCAGTACCCTTTTGTGAGGTCCAAAACAGAAAAATACCAGGCTTGGCCTAGCTTTTCAATAAGCTTGTCTACTCGGGGCATAGGGTAGGCATCAAACTTCGTTAAGTTTGCGGAAGTCATTACAGAACCGCAACAGACCATCGGGCTTGGAAATCAAGACTATTGGGCTGGCAGACTCATTCTTTGACTCTTCAATCACATCAAATCTGAGCATTTGCTGCACTTCGCTTGTCGCCGGGACTCAGGTACTCAGTAGGGCTTTAATCGGATCTTGACCTGCGGTTCCATGACAACGTCATGTTGGATGACAGAATTGCGCCCAGGGAGATCTGAAAACACATCCGTGTTTCTGCTAATAAACTCCCTGGCTTCCTGGGTCTGTTTAGAGGAAAGGTTGTCGCCAGCTTTCACCTCAACAACCGCTTCTCTAACAACAGACTGAGGGACGGGAAGCTCCACCCCTAACATACCTGGTCGGGGACTGTCACCCACAGGGGTCTCCCTGTCTTTCCACAGCTTCAGCCGGTTTACATGGTACACCTGCTCTGGCTTTCTCCGCCCGGGCTGATGTAACTTGTAAGTCACTTCCCCAACTTTCCCACCTCGTAGGGACCCTGCCATCTAGCCAGAAATTTACTATCCACTGTTGGCACTAAAACCAAAACTCTGTCACCTGGGTTAAAGTTCCGGGCTTTAGCCTGCCGGTTATAAACCCTACTTTGGGCCCGGTGTGCTGCCTCCATATGTTCCCTCACCAGTGGCAAAACGGTCTCTATCTGTTCCTGTAACTAAGTAACATACTCTACCACACTTTTGTGGGGTGTGGGTTGCTGTTCCCAAGCTTCCTTGGCTATATCCATCAGGCCTTGTGGATGCCGACCGCATAAGAGTTCGAAGGGCGAGAACCCAGTAGAGGCCTGGGGCACCTCTCGCACTGCGAACATCAGATAGGGCAGAAGCAAGTCCCAATTATTTCCATCCTTGGCGACCACCCGCTTTAACATGGTTTTTAAAGTTTGGTTAAATCTTTCTACCAGGCCGTCCGTTTGCGGGTGGTAAACGGATGTCCGCAATTGTTTCACCTGCAACAACTTACAGAGCTCCTTCATTACCTTGGACATAAAAGGGGTACCTTGATCGGTCAGGACCTCTTTAGGCAGGCCTACTCGGGAAAACATTTCCATAAGCTCCTTAGCAATGAGTTTGGCTGAGGTGTGTCATAGGGGCATTGCCACGGGATACCGCATGGCATGGTCCAAGACTACCAGAATATGTTAGTGCCCTCTAGCGGATTTTGGCACTGGACCCACCAGTTCCATAGCAATCTGCTCAAAGGGCAACTCAATAACTGGGAGAGGAACTAGGGGACTACGGTAATGAGGCTGGGGGCTGGTTATCTGACATGTTGGGCAGAACTCACAATATCTCACCACCTCCTTGTACACACTGGGCCAGTAGAACCATTGTAAAATAGTCGTGTCCTGGTGGTGTGCTGTACCAAAACTACCTGTGGAGACATAGAGATCTGCCAACTCTGGACCTGTTGACAAATCTTCCACATCTCCAACCATAACACTCAGTCGTGTTGACTCCGCCCCTTCCACCGTAGTGGCGGTCACCCCTACCGTTGTCCCTTCTGACTCCGGTTCCCAAGTCACCCCTGAGTAGGGCCAGTCTATTGGGGACACACCCACCTCGCAGGTTTCCGGAACTCCCAGCTTGGTCCATAGTGACATGAACCCCGGAAAGTCTCTCCCAAGAATACGTTCGTACGGGAGTTTAGCAGCAACAGCAACTTTGTGGATTCAGCTGTCAGAGACGGTGGTTAGAGTCACTTGTGCTGTGGCATAGTCCCTCAAGTCCCCGTGTATGCACAAGACCCCGGTTTTCCGCCCCGTGTACTCATCGGGCAGTACCATGGCGGGTCTCACCAGGGTGACCATACTCCCCGAGTCCAAAAGGGCCACCGCCAGGGTTTCCCCCATCTTCACCTGACAGAGGTGACTTTGCCTCACAACCTCAGGGACACCGGCAGCACACAGCCTCCTGGCATACATTGAAGGGTGGTAACCAAAGTTCACGTCCATGGGCTCCCCTGGTGGGGACAGCTGGTTCTGATACGACCCGGCTCCTTACACCCCCAACACAACACCGGGGCAGGGACTTTGGGGGGTAGGTCCTGAGGGGGTTTAGGGGACACAACCCTCCTGGGCTGGGGCAGGGACCTTCCGGGGTTTCCCTGAATCCTTCCCCGTAGAACCCCCTTGCATGTTCCTGGTGGCCTCATATCACTCCACAAGGTCCACCATCTCTAGAGCGTTGCCGGGGGACACCTGGCCAACCCAGTGCTGGAGAGGGTGCAGTAAAGCCCTCCAGAACATGTCCACCAGCAAGCGGTCCAACATGGCAGTGGGGCTTAATATATCAGGTTGCAGCCATTTTTGCATCACGTGCAGTAGTTTATAATATTGGGGTTGGGCGGGCTCTGCCGACTGATAGCTCCACTTATGCACCCGCTGAGCCTGAACCCACACATTCACCCCCAGTCTGCCCAGTATCTCACCCTTCAGAGCCGGGTAGTCAGCGGCTTGGTCGTCTGGAAGATCAAACAACACCTGCTGGGGTCCAGATGCCATAAATGGAGCAATGACATCAGCCCACTGGTCACGAGGCAACTTCTCCCTTGCAGCCACCTTTTCAAACACTGCCAGGTAGGTCTCGACGTCATCCGAAGGGGTTATCTTTGTAAGCGCCAAGCGGACAACTTTCTGGGCATCAGGGACACATTTGGGTGCTCCTGCAGCTTGCAGCGCCATCACAAGTTGTAACAGAAGCTGGTTGGTCTCCTGCTGCTGCTTTTTGGCCTCGCGCTGCTGCATATTCGCCTCCATGAGTGCTTTTACGACAGCCTCCATTTTGTCTGCGGTCTCAGGTAACAGCTTGGCAGGCTTAGTGTAGGACATGCACACAAAAAAAAACTTTTCCGTCGCTTGCTCCTAGAAACTACCTCACTGTGCCCCTCGCATCCTCCACCAATTGTAGTGATTAGCTCTGGTAGACAGCAGGAGAGAGGCTCAGAGGTGAAAGTTCAACTTAAAGTCCGTGTTTATTCACACAAAAATCCATAAAACTGAATGTCCTTTTTGGTTACATCACCTTTTCTGGAAAATGCAGCAGAAGTAAATCAGACAGGCAATGGCATTTTTAGTCCTTGGGCAAACTTGCTACTTTGCAGCCGAATCCGCCTCTGGTCCACATGAAACAGCCGGCACAGGAGTTTTCAGCCAGGCACACAGAGTCTCACTTCACAAGTGAGCTCCAGTCACAGACACTGCACAGCTGACTCCCCAGGCTATTTATGCGGCCTGTAAAACTCGGACCTGGGTAGGAGATGGAGTCCCACCCTACTCTACTCCATCCCAGTAAAACCATCCCGGGTTAGCCTTTCAGCTATACTAACACTTCAGCACCAGACTGCCATTAGCAGCTGATGCTGGAAAACAAAATACACGGTTTTACTGCAGCAAGGCCAGGTACCTTGGTGCCACATACCTTCCGTAAATGACGGCCCCTTGCACCTTACCACAATATATATATATATATATATATATATATATATATATATATATATATATATAAAATATATATATAGTTAATGAATTAAGAGATTCTGATTCTGCTTGTGTGACCAGTTTTTATCAGAGTGGCTGATTTTACAGCAATAGCAGTGACTTTGAATCTGTTTACTATGCATTCTTTGGGAGACCCTGAACATCATTTTTTATGGTCTTTTGGCCCAGTCAGTATTTCTTGCCTGGTTGGACCTTTCTAAAATCTTACCTGAGCCAGGTCCAAAAACATTAGTTATTATTACAGGTAATTTTAAATTTTAGTAAGTTATGGATTCTAATATTACCTGTAATTGCTTTGTATTATTATTAAATAATAATAATAATTTGTTTTACATTTTTTAATTTTTTAATTTACACGTACAGTACAATACATGAGTTTGCAAAACCCTTGTATTTTATGTAATTTAAACTACCGCAAACAGTGTTTTCGTGTAATAAATATTGTATTTTGAGTGTGAATCCTACAGATTTTTTCAAAGATCTCTGGAATAGTGTAAATGATGTGTAAACCTTTTATGGCATAGCCAGTTAAATTGCTGTGTTAAAAAGCCCCAACTGTTTTCTTAGGTAGCATGATTTCTCACCCACACTATTAATCAAAACAATAAGGAATATGAAAAGCAGGACATGGTGTGAAGAAAGGACAGAAGACACGACATGCAGAGCTAACCAGCAGCCAGCGACACAAAAAATCACTTACCCTTTCAATTTGAAAATGAAAAAAGTTCAAAAAAGACTACTGTCTCATTTATACGTTTTCAGTAATATGTTCTGAAAGTTTTAGCAATGAGAATTTAATGAAAGAAATGTATTATGCCAGGTAGGCTGAATACTTCCGCAGAGTAAAAAGAGGAGAAAGGAGATGCTGGCACAAAACTAGAGCTTATAATTAGAATTGTAGCAGAAAACTAGAGGAGCTTTTCACATTCTTATATTGATGTTACATAAAAACGTGTGGCAGGCCACCGCTAATAATATTCGTCCCTTTAATAGATTAACAAAGAAAAAGTTTATCTATTGAAAAAACTGCTCACATCAATCAGACACATCTGATGTTTTTTTAAAACAGATTCTAATAAAAAATGTTTATTTCTTTAGATTTTGCTCTAGACATACAGCGAATGTGATGGAAAGCATTAGATGTGAGTTCATCTTGCCTTGCCTTGGTAATAGTGCTAAGAATGGCCCCACCAACACACTATGCGTGGCACCTATAGTAACAGCCACCCCTGGTTGTGAACTGGGTGGGCCCAGCGATTCACTGAGGTCCCATGTCAGATGGAAAGTAAGGGGGTTAAAGTCAGTGATGGAATGTAGCTCCCAGTACTTTTTTAATAACTCGAGAATTAATATAGTGAGGTGAATAGAAGTAGTATGCATTAAGAGCAGAGAGGATGCCAGCAACAATGGATGAACTAGCCAGCATCTGTATCAGTACTGGGAGCACACAGCAACACTAGCTCTAGGCTCATTACCTTTTCTTATAATGAGCAACACATTTAGAAAACAGTTGCATGTATTGACACTGGGATTCAAGTTTCTAAACACAATTACCTGACCCATAACTATATCTCTCTCATAAGACTTAAAAGACCATAACACCATTGGGTGCAGAGGTTCACAATGCTTTAATAAACACCCCCTAATGTGCTATTACTTACAAATTCTACTGTGCTCCCGAAACTCCACTATATTGAGACATGGCCCCAGAACAGAAGGAGACTTCCTGCTGCAGGTACCCTTTTTTAAATGCATTTATATTAGGAAATTGCTACTCATGCAAACAAAACAGAAAAATAATCATTGGGTGCCAAATCTGGACTGTAGGTTGAATGGTTAAGCTCCATGAAACCTCATTCCCTGATAGCAGCTTGTGATTTGAGCTGGTATATTGTTGTTAAGCAGCAACACACCTGGTGTCACACAGCTTTTTTTTTATTTTCTTAGGTAACGCCTTCAGTGTTTAGGCAAAGGTGTCTCCAGTAATTGGTGTCTTCTGTATGTCAAAGAACTGTTGTCATAACCTCCACAGCTTACAGCTGCACACATTTTTTTGGGAGTTGCTCCAACAGTCATGACACCCACTGTGAACTGACCTTTGGCACCTACCAGAACATACTGGGGTAGATAACTTATTGAACACCCCTTCTATATTTCCCATGTACAAGTACCATGGTTTTCTTTTTATTGTTATTTCACATTTCACAGGAAAGGCCGGTTACAATAAAACAATAATAGAAAATACATTTTGACGGATCCTTGGAGACTGTCTTACCACACTGTAAATATTTGGACACTTTAATGTGATATATATATTTGCAAACCAAACAGATAATAACGGGCAGGCTGATTCATTACTAACACCAGGTAGCAACAGATGAGCGTCTGTGGCATGGATTTGAGAGTGACCGCTGGTAGTTGCTGTGCTCGGCCATGGATCCTTGTTTCACAGCGCCTCAGTCGCTGGCCTGCATTGATGTATATGATGTGTGAGTCACAGTACTATGCTGTATGGGAGCGAATGGTAGCTCCAGCTCAGTGCGACCGACTCACACCACATACATCAAAAATACAGCCTCCAACATCGCTGGCGCTTAAAATCATGTAGTTGTGTCCCATAGCGCTTGAGGCTGTGTGATTGAAGTCTGTTTTTGAACATGTATCCACTAGTAAAAAAGCAAAAACATATGGAATTACATTGTTATAACATTGTAACATGAACAGTTTAATACCACTTTAAGGACAATTCTGCATAAAAAATATTATTAATCAAAAAGTTTTCAAAAATGTTCTTGCCCAGGATACATGTCAGAAGTTTTGAGATTTAAAAAAAAAAAAGAAAATCGTCCATTGAAATGTATGGGAGAGTGCCAGATAGCGACAGGTAAGACGTGGCGCTCTGCAAGGCTGAACGCCGGCGCTGTACTCTGAGCCTGGGATAATGATGAATCATATGCTACATGGCCTTGTTCTAGTCTCTCACCAGATTTGGCTTCATAAATGTTTAATTGCGTGCCGTCTCCGGCGTTCACCTGCCATTACCTGACGCTAACAAGGCAACACTATCAAGGCTCTATGTGTTATACATATTTTGTTAATATATGTTAATTAATGTATATACTATTAACAAATTATGTCCAGCACATAGAGCCTTGATAGTGATGCATAGAAGATTAGAGAATATGTTATACTGTGAATGCACATGGTCAATTATTGTCATTAATGGAAGAGATGGGGGGGTTCCCCTTTAATAATATAACCATGATAATACAAACCAATAAATAACAGGGACCATGATATACTGAATAAATGTATGGTTATTAGGATGATGTATGTGGGAACATAGACCGCAGTGCCGATTATATGTTATCAAATATGTGACAGTCATAGCAATCATGTATTCAAGTATTTCAAATAATACCATCCAAAAAAAAACAAGGTATATCCTGTAATTTTCTTTAATGAATATTCAATAAAATGACTTTTTTTCGAAGAATCCAAGCTGTACTGTTTCCGCCGCCGGTCTTTAATAAGATGGCGGGGAACGCAGACGAGCAGTAATCGGCCGGCGCACACAGTGTCACTTCCGGCCTGATGCCTTAGTGACGCAACCTGCGCTCCAAACGCTGGAGCGCAGAAGGAAGTGCGCCGCAGTGTCGGCGTGCGGCGCGTGGCGCACGACCTCTGCAAATATATAAACCAGCAAAACAATTTCAACACTTGTTTGGCCATGCTTGGCCAAGTCATACATTGCATAAGCCATGGCCATAAACGGGGAGAATATACAACCTAAAGCAAATCCGAAGCAACATTTTAACCATATAAGGTATGCTAGCCCTAAAGGCACTATCAAGATATATATAATCCTTAATTTTTCCTTTATACTCCTTTTATGGAACACTGTACTAATTATTAATCACATATGCCATCTCACAGAATCACTATGAGGAAAGAACAATCTCTATATTAAGGAGCACCCAAACACAAAGAATACACATATGACAAGAATATACATATAGCAAATTCAGCCACAAGGTAACTTTCTCCCAATATGATGGCTGTAGAAGCTGAAATAACTGATATATTTATGCTCCAATATTGATTAACATGAATGCCTATATGATAAGCTTCCCTTAAAGGGCTAGCATTCGAAACATAAAAGTACCTTACTGAAAATAAGGAAACAAAAACCATCCCAAGGACAACAAGCAGGGGGAATCCCTCCACCTCTTCCTTGGTCATTCAAAGCTGTCTGTATAAAAATTTTTTCAGGTGGGCAAAATATATTTAAGACCCTCCTCAACGCATTTGTCTAAGATGTTTCAGCTAATACACTTTATTTATCTTTATATCAGGCCACTGAAGAAGCCTTAACAGGCGAAACATGTTTGCCCCTTTTTCTCAAACTCAGTAAGAGATAACAGTACCATAAATTCCATGGAAATATTTGTCTAACAAGAAAAATGAGACAGTTTGTGTGCTCACATTGTTTTTAATGAATGTACTCATTGTATGTACATACTATACATGTAGCAGGAAAGTCAATGTATAAGTATATAAGTACAAAATACCCTATGATATGGATCTTATTCTATATGTGCTTTTTAGAAACAAGAATAAAGTGACTTTTAAAGACAGATAAGAGGTGTGGTGGGATTGCTGGGTCCATTGAATATCCCTTTCAGTGGCAAGCACGTAGATTCTATGTGCTCGCTTCTACTCCACTTAAGTGCTAAGAACGTATAATCTATGTGCCTGACTTCCCCCTGCTAGTTAAAAAAAAGAAAAAAATAAACACATACCTGGTATCTGTGTAAAGCTGGGGGTCTCCTCTTCCTGGGGGGGCGCCCGATCCCTCCCCCGGCGTCCTCCATCTTCAGGAGAAGGCCCAAAACCGGCCACCCTCCCAATTCCACCGCTGACAGTAATCTGTTAAATAAAAAAAAACAATGTCATTTACCCACCTCCTTGCCCGATCCTTGCGTCCGGGTATTCTATTCACGGGGGGGGGGCGACCCCCCCCTGGGCTCCGCAGGCTTCATCACTGCCATTAGATGCGATGGCTACCGCCCCTAGCCTCGCCCTTTGTGGGAGGAGCGGGATGACGATCAGAGCCCCCTCACCTCTCACCCGCCCTGCACCGATCACTATCGGCATCTGTCATCAGATGACAGTGGCGAGGGACCCAGGATCGGAGGTGAGTACAGTAAAAAAAAAATGTCATTTTTTTCTCTGTGTTTGTGTCAGTGTCTTTATTTTTTTACATTTAACCCCTTGTGAACTGGTAAGGGGTCCATGAGACCCCTATACCAGTTCACAAGGCTGGGGGATGGTAAGTCACCTATGGCTAGTGGGTGACTTGCCATTAACCCCCAGCACCCCCATTACCTGCCTCCCCAAAGCCCAGGGGGGGCAGAAGAGCCCGTGGCCACTTGTAGCCTGCAGGGCCAGGGGCCACAAAAGCTGGCCCCTGCGCCCTGTTCCTACAAGCCCTGCATAGCTGGTCCTGGGCTGGTTACTTCGGGTAAGGGGGACCCCATGTCATTTTGGGGGGGGATTTTTAAGGGTTTTTAACCCTTAAAAATCCCCCCAAAAAATGCCCCCCCCCCCCCCCCCCCCGGGAGGAGGGACCATATGTCGTTTTTTTTTTATTAACCCCTTATGTTCTGTCACCCAGCAGCTATAAAAGGTTTCCAGCAGGTGAGCAGAAGCCAGTGATTGCCGAGGGACACAGTGCTCCAGGATGGATGGCAGGTAAGAGAAGAGCCCGTGGCCATGGGCTATGCGGGCTTGTAGCCTGCAGGGCAAGGGGCCACAAAAGCTGGCACCTGTGCCCTGTTCCTATAAGCCCTGCATAGCTGGTCCCGGGCTGGTTACTTCGTGTAAGGGGGACCCTTAAAGATCCCAAAAAAATGCCCCCCCCCCCCCCCTGGGGGGACCCTATGTCGTTTTTTTCTCAATTTAACCCTTTGTAGTGTGGATGGTAGTTGTATTTTATTTGTAAATGTTATAAAGTACTTGTTTCAGTTTGGGGGGTCTCCTGGGCAGGAACGGGGGGCTACCGATAAATATGTGGTACCGTTCTAATTGGCAGAAATGGGGCTTTCACATGCAATATGGTTTTCTTTAATAAAATACTTTTTTTTTTTTAAATAAAGGAGGCAATTTTCTAAAAAAAAAAAATATTAATTTTTTTTTTACTTAATAACATTTTAAAAAACAGAATAAAATTTACAAACAATTTTCATTTCATGTTAAAATCTAAAATGGGGAAAAATTACTTGTCAACAGAGGGTGACAAAATCTCAAGTAGGCTGTCAATTAAAAGGGTTAAAAGTAGCTATGCGTGTTGGGTACTGTTCTGTTCAGGGGACCTTGCGCTTTCAGACTTAGCTTGTTTTTTCTTGTTTGCATATTTATATTTTAGGAAAAGGTATTTTTTATTCAGCTTTTTTATACATTTTTTTAGGGAAACCCTGCACAACCAAAGAATTCTTTGAGGGATTAATTCCAGAAAGATAAGCCCACTACAAAAAGCTGGGTACGCTTAGAAAGCTTAACATGTGTACTTTCAGGGAATACGTTTTCAGCTTAAACTTGTTTTTTCTTGTTTGTATATAGTTTTTTAAGGAAAATGTGGCTTTGATTCTGCTTTTTTATCCTTTTTTTAGGGAAACTCTTTGCAACCAAAGAATACATTGAGGGATTACTTCCAGAAAACTGTGGCCACATCAACAAGCCTGGTACACGTAGAAAGCTTGGGGTGTGTACTTCCAGAGAATATATAGTTTGTTGGGGGTATTTTAAATGTAAAGGGTTGTTTTTCTGGAAAATCTGCAAGGTGTGCATAGCGCATTGCACAGTTGTATTTTATCCGAAAATCCCCTAAAGCACTGTTTCAGTTTGGGGGAGTCTCCTGGGCAGGAAAGAGCATCTACCAATACATATGTGGTACCGCGGTAACCGGGATTAATTGGGATTTCACACGCAAGAAGATTTTATTGACAAACTTACATTTTTTATCACAAAAAAAAACTACAAATTGTAAAAAATAGATTTTTTAATTTTTGTTTGCACATATTTCACCCAAAAATATTGAGAATACACCTAAAAAATGACAAACAAGACATTTCATGGTAAAGCCCAGACTATGCTGAAAAAAACAATATATAATTTTCCTGGGAAATCCCTGGAAATCCTTTCAAAAATCACATTTGAACATAGAGCGCAAAATAGTGCAAAATGGTCTGGCAACAAAGGGTGACAAAAACTCCAGGTAGGCTGGCAGCAAAAGGGATATAGCCGGGAGGGGCCTAATCCCGGTAATCTTTTTTTTTTTCACTACCCCGGTGTAAACACATTGAGTGCACATGTTTATAATGTTAGCAGGTTAAATACCTGTAGCATGGTCAGAGCGGTCTATTAGAAAGATGGAACAAAAAGAGTTTTAGGATGATTCTGCCTCTGGGGGGCCCTCCATCCCTCCTTATTCCCTACTTGAGTGGAGGGGGTTGCCTGTCAAGGGGCCCCCAGAGGCAGAATTGGGGATGGATGAAACAATTTTGGGTGTGGCGGGGGTGACAGAGTGTACAGCAGGAAGCCACTCCCATGAGTGAGGACACTCCTAATGCCAGCTGGCAGTGCTAGCAGTAGGAGTGTCCTCACTTATGAAAGTGAACCATTTTAAAGGAAGGGAAATGGGATTGCAAGGCTTGGGTAGGTTACAACAGGCTTCCTGCTGCTGCACCCTTTTGGTGAAGCTGTTTGATAGGCTGCTCAGCATCAAACAGCAACAAGCTTTTTCGTGTTTGGGCCGAATGCCAAACTCAAACACGGACTTCTGGCTGAATTTTGGGAACCCGAACTTGCAAAGTATGAACCCAATCTTTGCGTTCCGGGTTTGCCCAACACTGCTCATGTGTTACCACAGTCAAAGAATAACAGGTAGCACATGAGTTTATATTCCTTTCGTATTGTAAAAGATGAGAAGCACTTTAAAAAGATGAGAAAGGATTGTCCAGACTTGGAATGCTTTCTCCATTGCATTGAATGGAGTAGGTGTGTTAAAGGGCATGAATCCAGCCTGAAGAATGCTGCCATGTCTTCCCAGCACTGGAATTGTGTGATCTTCCTTATTGAGAAATATAAAGACTGCGGTGCTGTGGATTACAAAAGGTAAAAATTGACTTTTATTTTTAAATACCCGGACAGGGACTTTAAACTCTTTTTTTTCATTTAAATGTCATTTTTCATGGTACACAAATCCCACCGCTATAAAATGCCTTATGTTGCTGATCTAAAATCTTCATTTTCTATTGAGGGTCAACATACTGTAGTTTTTCATTAACTTATTTTTTAAGTTAGGGGCCTTCCAAAAATCATGTGTGGGGCCTCTGGTAACAGAATTCAAAATGGTTTTGAATTTGTGCTGAGTAAACCCTGAACCTAAAACCTAATAGCCCCACCCCTAATTCCTGGGAAATAGTATCATAGAGTAAATTAACATTCACAGTAGGCAATAAAGTCCCCTCTGGGAAAATGTATTCAGATATAATTCTCACTATTTCAGTAAAATCTTTCAAAGATAACCTTATCACCAGAGGTTGTAAAAATGCCTACATATTTCCTTAGTCTAACTACATTTGAATGAATTCCCCTCAATGGGAGCCTCATTGTAAATAATACATTATTGGGGTACGTGGTGCTTTTGGAAAATGATATACATTTTCATACCGGGGTAGTTAATATACCTCCATTTAATATTTGTCCAGTTAGTTGCTTTGTATATTCTGCCTGGTCTCTATCAAGAACACTTTACTATTTTACCCTCCCACTTTCTTAGGGTTAAATAGCGAGGAATTTAGGTATAAGTTAGTCATAGCCTTGCCATGACTTTGTTTCTCCTATGTCTTTACTAACTGGTCACAGTAAAAAGTATATTAAATGTATTGTAATGCTTTCCCCTTTTATCCAAAACGATTACAAATTTTTAGCTGGAGTTGGTGTTTAGGAAAATATACTTCATTCCAAAATATTAATGTTAAAATGAACAATGTTTAAATTAAAAAAATGTTTAATAAGGTTTGAATGATTATAAAGGGATTTCATTTTCTATTTGATTGCAGTCAGTACTATTATTTTATTTTCTGTTCGAATGGAGTGTTAACTTTCTTATACTGACACAAGATGGCACTGTAGACAACTGTAATGTTCAGAAACGTCTGAACATTTGACAAATGTTTTATGGATTCAAGAGTGTAACTTTCATAACCTTTTTAGTGTGATCTGAGGTTTTCATGGGGCCTTGCGGTATACATTGTAACCAGGGCTGGATTAAGTGTGGTGGAGGTCACTGGGCAGAAAATCTGGTGGAGGCCCCTGAAACACTATTTTTTTACCATTAAAGTTCAGTGTCTTCATAACCCTATACTTACATGGGTAAGTAGGTGCATGCATAGTGGGTAAGCAGGTGCATGCACACAAAAGTGAATGTCAGATCCAGTCCTCTGCGCCATCCTTGCAATACCATCTCCAGGCAGCCTCTGTGATAAACAGGCCACCCCCCCCTCTCATTTCTCATAGTGATGCTGTCATGCTATCACACTCCCTCCATTCACTGCGATAGAGGGCATGTCGGGGGTTTGCATGTATGTAGAAACAGGTTACCCATCCCCTCAATTCACACACTGGATGAATAAAGTATGCACCTCCCCTGTAAAACTGCAAAACTAATCATTGCTCCAATCACTCTAATGATCACAACGCTGCACTCTATTAGACCAGTACATACACATGTCAGT
The DNA here is from genome assembly GCA_027917425.1 of Gastrophryne carolinensis. Taxonomy (NCBI): domain Eukaryota; kingdom Metazoa; phylum Chordata; class Amphibia; order Anura; family Microhylidae; genus Gastrophryne; species Gastrophryne carolinensis. Next base: position 244,528,763 of record CM051239.1, on the reverse strand, counting down.
AACCAACGCTGCTAAGAAACAAAACACAAGGCCATTTCTACTACCCTGTTTCCCCGAAAATAAGACCTACCCCGAAAATAAGGCCTACTGTGCTTTTAGCAAGAAGGATAAATATAAGGCCTTCCCCGAAAATAAGACCCCCCCCCCCCCCCCCGAAATAAGACCTCCCCCCAAAATACCGTATTTGCCGGCGTTCGGGTGACATACCTGCAGACAGGGGCGGACTGGCCATCGGGCGCACCAGGAGAAGCTCAGGTCGGTGAGCAGCTGAAACAGGCTGGTTGCGGGTGAGTGGCGATGTGCAGGAGGGCGGTAGAGGTACCGGTAGCAGCCAACATGCGTGGGGGAGGGAAGCGGAGTTAGTGGCCGACAAGCTGAAAGGCGGGAGCGAGGAGGGAGGCCGATGTGAGTGCCGCAGGGTTGTAGCTGCCGTCATGCGGGAGGGCGGCGAATGAGTATCCGATGTGCAGGAGGGCGGGTGGTGACACTGGCCAATCAATGTTCTGACGTTTGCATACGGTACCTCGCAACTGGGCAGGACAATCACGGATTGGTTGTTATGTCCCGCCGCCCCGCCCCCTCAGGAAATGTCCCGGAATGCCATTGGAGCAGAGGGCCGCAGGAGGCATAAGGCCATGTGAGGCCGCAGCGGCGGCGCCTGTCTCTTTCGCCTGACAGAGCGGAGCCGGCTAGCGGCGGGAGTTGGGGGGGGGTGTGGTCCCAGCAGCTGATCCACCAATGAATCAGGCGGCACAGGCTGAGGGCCTTCTGATCACCCGCCCCACTGTCTGATCGCTCACTGGACGCCTGCTGCTTCAACAATACCGTAGGTGAGTGCTTGCTGGAGAGGCTGATGTAAGCCTTTCCTTTAATAGATGTAAGCATACCTCCCAAATGTCCCTATTTGGAGGCCGTGTCCCCCTGTCCCTTGTTGTTCTCATTTGTCTGTCTTTGAAGTGTAACATGCAGATCTGCAGCAATGGTTCATTTGTAAAAATTTGTAAAAATGTAAGACATCCCCTGAAAATAAGACCTAGCGCATCTTTGGGGAAACAGGGTATGAGTGGATAAGTTGTGCTCCTGTTTAAAACCTAGTGCTGTATATCTGTGCTGTGTGCAGGGTGTGTTTGGACCTCACCCACCAAAAAAAATTGACCATCTCCCTGTATCTCCTAGGTAGGTAGGTTATTTGAGGAAGATAAGTGGGTCAGCAGACAGGCATATAGGTGAGTGGGTATATAGGTAGGTTAGTGTTCATTTAGGAGTGTAGACAGGTAGAAAGATGGGTAGGTAGGTGTGGGTAGTCAGGTAGGTGTGTAAACAAGCAGGTAGATGGGTAGGCAGATAGATGGGTCAAAGGGGACAGATAGGGGGTAGTCAGGTAGAGACAGGAATCAATAAAACTGATTTTTAGACCCTGGCTCCAGCGAGCAACAGTAACAGGACTGGATCCATATGCCCTTGCAGAGGTGCAAAAATTAAGTCGTTCTCTTCCCAAGGACACCCTCCAGTGTGTTTCTAGCCCCCCTGGATCTGGAGAACCGAAGCTCCAAATCATCCCGGGAATCAATGCACCTCATCCAGTTTAGTACATTTCTGAGCACCAGATCACCCGACCTAGGGGGAGAGCCTCAGGTATACACTGCTGTAGGGGCATGTGGATTAGGACTGACCGGATCAAGCGGCGGTACCACAAATCCTGGTATTGTTGCTCGCGGGTGCCAAGGCGGTACATTTCTGAGTGTTGGATTTCTGGACATAGGGGGGCTAAGGACCCACTGGAGGTGGAGGCAGAATCTCAGGTGCACACTCCTACAAGGAGATGTGGATCAGGGCAGACCACAAAGTCCTGGTGCCGTTGCTCGCTAGTGCTAGGGTGGTACTGTTCTGAGTGTCCGATCTCCGGACCTAGGGTGCGAAGTACTTGAGGAGTTGTTGGAGAGCTTCAGGTATGCACCCCTACACGGGCATGCTAATTGGGGCCGACTGGACCAAGCAGCAGCACTGCAAATTCCCAGTACCATTGCTCGTGGGTGCCATAGTGGTACACTTTTAAGTGAGGGATCTCTGGATCCTAGAGAGGCTAACAACCTCAATAACTCAATAACTAGAGGTATCATTGGAAAGGGCAGAACAAAAGGTATACACCCCTACAAGGACAAGAGGATCAGGGACAAGACCAAGCAGCAGTAAAGAAAATCCTGGTACTGTTGCTCGCAGGTGCTGGAGTGGTACCTTTCTGAGTGTCAGATTTCTAGACTCACTAATGACTCACTGGAGGTGTCATTGTAAAGGGGAGAGCCTCAGGTATACAAGAGCATGTGGATCAAAGCCGACTGAACCAAGCATCCAATTGTTTACCACAACAGGGAGGAGCTATTTATACTGGCGAGTGAGCTGATGTCACTGTTTTATAAGCGAAGTTCATTAAACGTTTGATCTGGATGAACCCAGATTTCCTTGGGAGATTCGTTGATTGGCCCGAATCGAACTTTTAAACAGTTTGCTCATCTCTAGTGGTGGATGTGGGGGGGGGGGGGGGGGATAGCACCATTTGATCTGTTTTTTTCTTTATTCTTTATGGGAACTGGTAACTCCTAGAATGCCTATTTATTGAGGCACGCCTGGAAGAGCACCAGACCAATGCTGACCAGTGGCTTTTGGTTATGAGGATACCATCCCCTGTGTTTGATGGCAGGTTGTTCTAAGGGCAGGACATTATATATTTTCATTAAAGAAAAAAAGAGCTGATTTGAAATTAAATTATTCACATCAAAACAATATTACAAGTCAGCCAAATCAGACCTTCAATAAATCTCTGAGGACTTTCTAATCTCTGATGATACATTTCAACAAAAAACATAATCATTCAAGTTGAAAGGGGTATATGATTGCTTATCATGTATGACCCATATAATAATAAAATGTTAGCTTAGAAAACCAAGATAGGTAGGGACGTGTCCATTGCAACATGTTCATGTATACTGTGAACACTTTCTGGGTTACTGCAGTAATCTGCTGGGTAGGTTGCAAATACAGGAAACCTATGCTCTTCACTACCCCTCAGTTCCTACCTACCTACTCCCTCGCCCCCCTACTTAAGAAGACTGTTCTGGACCTTTCTCCATGGGTATCATCTTACTCCACGCTAATAACTGGCCAAAAACTGCAGCGCACACAGCAGTACCAACTGCCAGCTATTAGAAGGTGCCAACTATTAGAAGTTTGCTGAGGCTTTTGTCAACCATGAAGAAAGAAGTTATGGGAATAATTACAGTATCAACAAAACCTATTGAAGGAGGTGCCAGTCACTGGAAGGTTGTGCAGCTTCCTAATTGCTATTATGCTAAAGCTTTGTCCCTTTTATAATTATGAATACGGAAATATTATTTATTGTGTACATGTACACTGTACTAAGTAGTGTCGTATCTCAAATAGCATATTGTTAACAATTTACTGTGCCCATGATGCCTTTCCCCGTAACACTATTGGCTCCCACTTTTCTAAAAAGAAAGGCATAACCAAATTCAGTAATTCTAACAGTGTTATTCTTAATACATATAAATAATACTCTCTTTGTTCCTTTAGGCTTTTTGTTAATATCGTGTATCATAACAGTTAAAACTTCATTATCTCATTTATTAGCAAAAAATAATTGAACATGTGCACGTTTTATCTAATACCAAAGTAATTACCTAATATGGAACAACTGCAATCTGTAACACTTTTTAATTAATACCTATTTAGATACTGCTGCTAGTGTAATAATATATTTTTCACCCTAAAAGACATTGAAAGAAATGACGAAACAAGGAGAGATTTTCAAAATATTGCAATATATTTTACAGCCAAATGTATATGGTGAACATTATGTTTTCCCAGCTTGGTGAAGACAATGTTTTAAAATGGAAAATCAATATCATTTTCCTGGCAATTAGAGATGAGCGAACTTGAAAAATTCGATTCAACTGATTCGCCGAATTTTCCGACAAAAATCGTTTCGAATCGCTATTAAAAACGGCTATTTCTGAGCCTCCTAGAGCCTCAATAGGGTTGTAAACCATTTTGTCTTGCTGTAACACGCATAGGATGCGTGCTGGGTTAGTGAAATAATACTGTAAATAATTATCACATGCAGATCAGAGGCATCGCTAATAGAATCGCAGAGCGGCACAATTGCAGAGAGTTGAAGTTGAATGTGTCTGAAAAACACACCCTGGAGCTGGCAGCAGCAGGAGCCCAAAAATTAGCTGAATCACACCCTGGAATTGGAAGCAGCAGCAGCAGCCCAAACATTGGTTGAAAGAGACACTGGCGTTGGCTGCAGGAGGCCAAAAATTGGATGAATCACACCCTGGAGTTGCAAGCAGCAGCAGCAGGAGCCCAAACATAGCTTGAAAGAGACACTGGAGTTGGCTGCAGGAGCCCAAAAATTGGATGAATCACACCCTGGAGTTGCAAGCAGCAGCAGAAGGAGTCCAAACATTGCTTGAAAGAGACACTGGAGTTGGCTGTAGGAGCCCAAAATTGGATGAATCACACCCTGGGGTTGCAAGCAGCAGCAGCAGGAGCCCAAACATTGCTTGAAAGAGACACTGGAGTTGGCTGCAGGAGCCCAAAAATTGGATGACTCACAACCTGGAGTTGCAAGCAGCAGCAGCAGCAGGAGCCCAAACATTACTTTAAAGAGACACTGGAGCTAGCTGCAGGAGGCCAAAAATTGGATGAATCACACCATGGAGTTGCAAGCAGCAGCAGGAGCCCAAACATTACTTTAAAGAGACACTGGAGTTGGCTGCAGTAGGCCAAAAATTGGATGAATCACACTCTGGAGTTGCAAGCAGCAGCAGGAGCCCAAACATTGCGTGAAAGACACATTGGAGTTGGATGCAAGAGCCCAAAAAATGGATGAATCACACCCTGGAGTTGCAAGCAGCAGCAGCAGGAGCACAAACATAGCTTGAAAGAGACACTGGAGTTGGCTGCAGGAGCCCAAAAAATGGATGAATCACACCCTGGAGTTGCAAGCAGCAGCAGGAGCACAAACATTACTTTAACCCTTCTAGTGCCAGCTACGTGAGTCTCACGTAGCAGCCTCTACTCCACTTAAGTGCCAGCTACGTGAGACTCACGTAGCTGACTTTAAACCCCCACAGTAAAAAAAAAATAAAAGTAAAATACTCACCTCACCCCTCGTTGGATTCAGCCGGGTCTCCTCTTTAATTTGGTGCCATCCGATCCCCCGTGGGGGGTCGGATGGCTCCAGGAGAGCCCCCGGAATAGCACCCCCCCCCGTTTGGCAGCAGCAGCTGCTAACTGTAAAAAAAAAAAAAAATACAAATGACATTTACTTACCTGCAGTCGCGCTGCCTCCCTCCGGGTCTCCTCTTCACTGGGGGGGCCTCCGATCGCCCCCCCCAGCCTCTTCAGCTTCAGGGGAGAGCCTGAAAGGGCTCTCCCCTTCCTCTCCCGACGGGCGCCGCCATCTTGCTGTTAAGCCCCGCCCCTTCGGGGGTGGGGCTAATGACGTCACCGCCGGGTGTCATCGGGGCACCCGGCAGTTCTCTTCTCAGATGCCGGTGATGGCTGGGCGGAGAAGGAGGGAGGTAGGCGATCCTCCGATCGCCTGCCTCCCCCCTTCTCTGCCCAGCTGTCACCTGCATCAGATCGCCGCGGGACAATGCATATGAAGATCGGAGGTGAGTAAAGGTAAAATGTTTTTTTTTTTTTTAATAAACATATTTCAAAACCTGTGTCTGTCTTTTTTCTTATACTGTTAACCCTTTGTGAACTGGTAAGGGGTCCATGACCCCTATACCAGTTCACAAGGCTGGGGGGATGGCAAGCCACCTGCGCTAGCACCCCCATTACCTGCCCCCCCAAAGGCCAGGGGGGGCAGAAGAGCCCGGGCCCACATAGGCTATGTGGGCTCGTAGGCTGCAGGGTGGGGGGGCCACAAAAGCTGGCCCCCCCACTCTGTGCCTACAAGCCCCCATAGCTGGTCCCGGGCTGGTTACTGTGGGTAAGGGGGACCCCACGTCATTTTTTTTTTTGATTTTTAAGGGTTTTTAACCCTTAAAAATCAAAAAAAAAATGGGGTCCGCCCCCCCTGGGAGGGGGGACCCTATGTCATTTTTTTTTTATTAACCCTTTGTGTTCTGTCATCCAGCAGCTATAAAAGGCTTCTTGCAAGTGAGCAGAAGCCAGTGATCGCCGAGGGACAGAGTGCTCCAGGATGGATGGGAGGTGAGTACAGTGTAAAAAAAAAATAAAAATTAATAAAATATTTTTTTCTCTGCTTGTGTCTGTGTGATTATTTACATTTAACCCCTTGTGAACTGGTAAGGGGTCCATGACCCCTATACCAGTTCACAAGGCTGGGGGGATGGCAAGCCACCTGCGCTAGCGGGTGGCTTGCCATTAACCCCCGGCACCCCCATTACCTGCCTCCCCAAAGGCCAGGGGGGGGGGCAGAAGAGCCCGGGCCCACATAGGCTATGTGGGCTCGTAGGCTGCAGGGTGGGGGGGCCACAAAAGCTGGCCCCCCCACTCTGTGCCTACAAGCCCCCATAGCTGGTCCCGGGCTGGTTACTTTGGGTAAGGGGGACCCCACGTCAATATTTTTTTTATTTTTAAGGGTTTTTAACCCTTAAAAATAAAAAAAAATGGGGTCCCCCTCCCCTGGGAGGGGGGACCCTATGTCATTTTTTTTCTCGATTTAACCCTTTGTAGTGTGGATGGTATTTGTATTTTTTTTGTGAATGTTATAAAATACTTGTTTCAGTTAGAGGGGTCTCCTGGGCAGGAACAGGGGGCTACCGATAAATATGTGGTACCGTTCTAATCGGTAGAAATGGGGCTTTCACATGCAATATGATTTTCCTTAATAAAATACATTTTTTATTTAAAATAAAGGAGTCAATTTTAAAAAAAAATTTTTTATTTATTTATTTATTTTTTTTACTTAATAATATTGTAAAAAAAAAAAAAATGTACAAACAAGACATTTCATGTTAAAGCCTAAACTCTGCTGCAAAAAATATATATATATATAATTTTCCTGAAAGTTCCAGCAAAAATGGCGCAAAACATGGCGAAAACATGACGCAAAATGGGGAAAAATGGCCTGTCAACAGAGGGTGACAAAATCTCAAGTAGGCTGGCAATTAAAAGGGTTAATAGTACCTATGCATGTTGGGTATTGTTCTGTTCGGGAGACCTTGCGCTTTCAGACTTAGCTTGTTTTTTCTGGTTTGCATATTTAAATTTTAGGAAAAGGTGTTTTTTATTCAGCTTTTTTATAAATTTTTTAGGGAAACCCTGCGCAACCAAAGAATTCTTTGAGGTAATAATTCCAGAAAGATGAGCCCACTAGAACAAGTTGGGTACCCTTAGAAAGCTTAACGTGTGTATTTTCAGGGAATATATGGTTTATGGGGGATATTCTAAATGTCAAGGGTTGTTTTGGTTGAAAAATCACAAGGTGCGCACTTTGTCTGCAGAGCTGAAATTTTCAAGTAAAATTACCGTTACGCACATGCTTTACTTTGGGGTGTTTGGCAGCTCTTCCCTTGACAGTAGCTATGCATGTTGGGTATCGTTCTGTTCGGAGGTTGTTGCGTTTTCAGATTAAACTTGTTTTTTCTTGTTTGTATGTAGTTTTTTAGGAAAATGTGGCTTTGATTCTGCTTTTTTATCCTTTTTTTAGGGAAACTCTTTGCAACCAAAGAATCCATTGAGGGATTACTTCCAGAAAACTATGGCCACATCAACAAGCCTGGTACGCCTAGAAAGCCTGAGGTGTGTACTTCCAGAGAATATATAGTTTGTTGGGGGTATTTCAAATGTAAAGGGTTGTTTTTCTGGAAAAACTGCAAGGTGCGCATATTGCGTAGCATAGTTGTATTTTATCTGAAAATCCCCTAAAGCGCTGTTTCAGTTTGGGGGAGTCTCCTGGGCAGGAAAGGGTGTCTACCTATACATATGTGGTACCGCTGTAACCGGGAGAAATTGGGATTTCACACGCAATAAGATTTCATTGACAAACTTACATTTTTTATTACAAAAAAAACTACAATATGTAAAATTTTTTTTTTTTTTTTTTTTTTGCACATATTTCACCCAAAAATATTAAGAATACACCTAACAAATGACAAACAAGACATTTCATGTTAAAGCCCAGACTCATCATTTTCCTGGGAAATCCCTGGAAATCCCTTCCAAAATCACATTTAAACATGGGGAGCGCAAAATAGTGCAAAATGGTCTGGCAACAGAATGTGACAAAAACTCCAGGTAGGCTGGCACTTAAAGGGTTAATGAGACACTGGAGTTGGCTGCAGGAGCCCAAAAATTGGATGAATCCCACCCTGGAGTGGCAAGCAGCAGCAGCAGGAGCCCAAACATTGCGAGAAAGAGACACTGGAGTTGGCTGCAGGAGTCCAAAAATTGGATGAGTCACATCCTGGAGTTGCAAGCAGCAGCAGCAGCAGCAGGAGCCCAAACATTGCGTGAAAGAGACACTGGAGTTGGCTGCAGGAGCCCAAAAATTGGATGAATCCTTCCCTGGAGCTGCAAGCAGCAGCAGCAGCAGGAGCCCAAACATTGCTTCAAAGAGACACTGGAGTTGGCTGCAGGAGCCCAAAATTGGATGAATCACACCCTGGAGTTGCAAGCAGCAGCAGCAGCAGGAGCCCAAACATTGCTTGAAAGAGACACTGGAGTTGGCTGCAGGAGCCCAAAAATTGGATGAATCACACCCTGGAGTTGCAAGCAGCAGGAGCCCAAACATTACTTTAAAGAGACACTGGAGTTGGCTGCAGGAGGCCAAAAAGCAGAACAAAAACCAATTCAAAATGCAATAGCTGGATTAAGCTGAGGATGAACAAGGGTATTTAGTATAACAGATAGGGTGTTACGTGCAGGTTTGGGATACCCTGCGGCCTAGTGTTTTGGCAGCAGGACAAAAACCAATTCAAAATGCAATAGCTTGATTAAGCTGAGGATGAACAAGTGTATTTAGTATAACAGGGTGCTACGTGCAGGTTTGGGATACCCTGCGGCCTAGTGTTTTGGCAGCAGACCAAAAACCAATTCAAAATGTGATAGCTTGATTAAGCTGAAGATGAACAAGCGTATTTAGCATAACAGATAGGGTGCTACGTTCAGGTTTGGGATACCCTGCGGCCTAGTGTTTTGGCAGCAGGACAAAAAACAATTCAAAATGCAATAGCTTCATTAAGCTGAGGATCAACAAGCGTATTTAGTATAACAGATAGGGTGCTATGTGCAGGTTCGGGATACCCTGCGGCCTAGTGTTTTGGCAGCAGGACAAAAATCAATTTAAGGTCCAATAGCTTGATTAAGCTGAGGATGAACAAGCGTATTTAGTATAATAGATAGGGTGCTACGTGCAGGTTTGGGATACCCTGCAGCCTAGTGTTTTGGCAGCAGAGCAAAAACCAATTCAAAATGCGATAGCTTGTTTAAGCTGAAGATGAACAAGCGTATTTAGTATAACAGATAGGGTGCTACGTGCAGGTTTGGGATACCCTGCGGCCTGGTGTTTTTTTGACAGCAGGACAAAAACAATTCAAAATGCAATAGCTTGATTAAGCTGAGGATGAACAAGCGTATTTAGTTTAACAGATAGGGTGCTACGTGCAGGTTTGGGATACCCTGCGGCCTAGTGTTTTGGCAGCAGACCAAAAACCAATTCAAAATGCACTAGCTTGATTAAGCTGAGGATGAATAAGCGAATTTAGTATAGGAGATAGGGAGCTACGTGCAGGTTTGGGATACCCTGCAGCCTGGTGTTTTTTTTAAAAGCAGGACAAAAAACAATTCAAAATGCAATAGCTTTATTAAGCTGAGGATGAACAAGGGTATTTAGTATAACAGATAGGGTGCTACGTGCAGGTTTGGGATACCCTGTGGCCTAGTGTTTTGGTAGCAGGACAAAAACCAATTCAAAATGCAATAGCTTGATTAAGCTGAGGATGAACAACGCTTATATAGTATAACAGATAGAGTGACATGTGCTGGTTTGGGATGCCCATGTGGGCTGGTGTATTTAAACCAGACAAAAACCAATTCAAAATGCAATAGCTTAATTAAAATGAGGCTGAACAATGCTTATTTAGTATAACAGATAGGGTGACATGTGCTGGTTTGGGATGCCCATGTGGGCTGGTGTATTTAAACCAGACAAAAATCAATTCAAAATGCAATAGCTTAATTAAAATGAGGCTGAACAACGCTTATTTAGTTTAACAGATAGGGTAAGGTGCTGGTTTGGGATGCCCATGTGGGCTGGTGTATTTTAAGCAGACAAAAAATGATTAAAACTAAATTAAAACTAATCCAGTTATGAGAAATGCTTGTGTGTAACAGATAGGGTTAAATATGCCAATGCATAGATGGGATGCACAGTGGCAAGGCAGGTTTACACTACAAATAACTGAAATTGAATTGAAAAATGATCTGGCTAATGAAAATAAAAAAAAAATTCCCAGTCACTTCAGTGCTGTTCCTGCCTGGATCTTTCACTATCTTTCCCTGGCTCTGTCTACCTCTCTTTCTGCCTCTCTGTCGGTCTCCCTGACTCTCTCTACCTCTATCTAACTCTGTCCCTGTGTGTAACAAGCTGTGTTCTGGCTGCACTAGAACTCTGAACTGCGGACAAGAAAGATGGCCGCCGTTTATATAGCACGGTGACGTCACCAGGCTTCCTGGCTGCTGATAGGCTGCATGTGACTTTCCCATGATAGCTTGCCCCAGGAAACATGTCCGGACATGTGCTTCCACCATTTTAGAATGCCTGTAATTGAAATAAATGGAGTTTAAAGGAAAACTTCGATTAATCGAATCGTGGGGAAATTCGGATTCGTTCAGAATCGAATTTTTCCTGAAATTCGGAACGAATTCGGGTTCGTCCGGATCGATTCACTCATCCCTACTGGCAATACATTCTAATGAAATAGTTCTTTAATTTTAACATATTTTGACTTCTCCTGTATGCATGTGATGGAACTACTCCCTATTCCATTGTTTAATCCATTAATTGGCCTAGATTATAGACTGATAGATGATAGTTCCTCCCCTCCTACCTGTCAGTCACTCTCTCCCTACCTCCCCAGGCCTGTGTTTCTCACTCCCCTGTTCTCAGCATGATCATGCAGTGTGCTGCAAGCACATGGCATAATCATATCCTGCATGGGTACAGAAAGTAGTGGAAGCAACACACGTTCCATGTCTTTCTCTCTCTCTCCATATAAGTAGATAGATAGACAAATAAATAGACATAAATAGATGGGTAGATAAAAAAATAGATGGATAGAAATAGCGAGATAGATAGAGATATGAATAGATAAATATAGATAGTGTGCAAATGCATCGGATTGTGCGCATGGGCAAATGGTGCTCATGCCTCTGCAATTTAAATCTGAACCTGAATGCTATGAGGACACTTTTATGATAAAAATACAGTATGCTATATGTTAGCAGGTGCCTGGTATAATGTTTGTATATTTAAAAAATAAATATTGTATGTGTAGTTATGTTGACCTGAGAAAGGAATATAATATATGTTTGAAAAGCATGTGGTTTAGCACTCTGAACCTCCATTCTTGCCTCCTATGTTTTATGTGGAAGCTTGTTTCTAGGATGAAACCTAGGGATCCACTATCCTAGGTTTATCCAGTCATGTACTTTATTTTCAATCTTGCAATGATGCAAGAAGAATGGGAATTAACAGAGAGACTAATGAGTTTCTGAAAGTGTGTTTATGTTATTGCCTTACTAAGGCCTGATTTATCAAGCACTATCTGCCAGACTATGCTACATTGGTAAAAATGAATGGTGAAAAAAGCCATTTAGGATTTTCATTTTACTCTGCCTCATTTTGCAGCATCACATTGTGGCTAGGTAGCCTTTTTAGAGTAGATTGCAATTCTTTGTGCCTGCAGAAAAAAAAAAAAATGTTAGTTACTCCAGTCCCTGTACGCCTCATATTAGGGAGCTTCCCAGTAACTTATGGTCTGCTTTATTTTTATCAGCACTGGAAGCATTCAAGGGAGGCACAGTGTTTTTAATGTGTTAGTCTTGTCTGGATTACTCCAAATAAAATTATGTAATTTTTGTACTTGATATTAGTGTTATGATTTTTGGTGCTCCTGCCTTTAGGGGGAAGAGGGATTCTATATCTCCCCGAACCCTGTAGAGTTGTTATGCCATGGTTGTTTAGGTGCAGTGCAGCACAAGCTCATTTTATTGTGCGGTGCACCCCGTCTTGTGTTCATCACAAGGAAGTTAAGGTAAGCATGAAAAGAGTGGGACAGAGGAAAACAAACAGTCACAAGGGAGTTAAGGTACGCATGAAAAGGGTGGGACAGAGGAAAACATACAGTGACAAGGAAGTTAAAGTAAGCATGAAAAGAGTGGGACAGAGGAAATAAACTCTCACAAGGGAGTTAAGGTAAGCATGAAAAGAGTGGGACAGAGGAAAACATACAGTGACAAGGGAGTTAAGGTAAGCATGGGAGGAGAAGTGAGCGAGGGAATAGTTTAAACCGGGGACAAGAATCAGTTAATAAACTGCGCACATGCGTACATGCCTGCAGGCATAGCAGCTTCTACATCAAAATTACGTTAATACGTATATTTAGAAAAACATGCAACCTGAATATCACGGGACACTGAAATTCTAAGTTGGAAGGTACGTTGAAAAACGCTCAAAAACGGTAGGAAACGAGGATTTCAAAGAAACGTAAACGAAAATCTCATCCTTTTGTGTACACAGTCATTTACAATGGCATACGCAGCTACCAAAAAGTGAATGTAACGCTCCCGATGGCGGCTCTGCATCATGCGTACGCGCGCAGACATGCGGAAAAAATTAAAAAATTACACATTTCGAGACAAAAACAAGATGGTTTTGAGAAGGCTATGAGGCCGATTCATTAATAGCGGCAGGTAGCGACAGTTGAGCGACTGTAGCAGTATTTTCACAGCGCCCGCTAGTAGTCGCTGTGCTTGGCCATTGTTCGGTTGTTGATAGTGACTGAGTCGGTGTACAGTAATGTTGAATACGGGGTGACGAGTCGCTATTTGACAGGTTCCGCGATGTATGGGTGCGCATGATAGCGACTGGTCAGAGCGACCTGCTCCCACCACATTCATCAAAAAATCACGCTCAAAAAATTCTCGCGCTGTAAAATGCATGTTTAAACCCCAGAGCGCTGGCGGCGATGTGTTAAAAGTAGTTTTTTAACCCCCAAACCACCACATTTTTCTGGAAACTTTTTTTTTTTTTACCTTAAAAAAATTAACTAACATGGCAGAAGTGGTCACAGAATTTTTCACATTAAAAAAAAAAAAAACATTGTTCCATTGAAATGCATTGGAGTGCGCCAGGTAGCGAGAGGCCATACCTGTCGCTGTTCAAGGTCGGACGCTGGCGCTGTGGGCTGAGGCTGGAATAATGATGAATGAGTGGCTATATGGCGCTATCTCAGTCGCTAAGCAGGATCGGCTTGATAAATGTGTGATTGTGGTGGGGAGCCGGCGTTCTCGTGGCGGTGCCCATCATTACCGGTCGCTCACCAGTCGCTACCTGTCACTATTCCTTCATAAATAAGGGCCTATGAATAAATCCTTATGTTATGATACTGTAGTAACATTAACTTTTAATGATTTAGTATAGCCCATAGAACTATGAAGTGCTAAGAAAATGATGAGATTATAAGTCACATATGGTGGACTTGATGCGGCATTGGACACAACCCAAGGCTATGAAATTTCTGCTTTGTAAATTGTCAATTAATTGATATGTCTGTGTATATATTATTCTGTGTAAGTGTATAAATTGCTGTATATGAAATTAAAATATTTTTTCTTTTTGACACTATTTTGAAGTGTGCACCCTAGTTTCTTAAATTGCATAAAACAAAATGCAAAAACTGCCAGGTTCCCTGATTAGGCCAGCTAAGTATGCTCCAGCAAGCTTTAAAACAAGGTTTTGGTACAACAGCAAGAGGTGGATATTTTTGGGCACTTTTAAATGGGCTAAAGCAGGCTTAACAGCAGGGATTTATGGCAAGAGGTGAATTTATTTGGGTAGGTGTGTGGCCTTTCACATTAGCTGGCCCATTAACACTTGAACATAAAACAAAATACAAAAACTCTCAGATGTGCTTAAATGGGATGCCCTGGTGAGGGTCAATTAAATGGGCTACAGCAGGCTTAAAAAAAGGATTTATTGCAAGAGGTGAATTTATTTGGGCAGGTGTGTGGCCTTTCACACTTACCAGCCCATTAACACTTGAACATAATACAAAATGCAACAACTTTCAGATATACTTAAATGGGATGCCCTTGTGAGGGCCGGTTAAATGGGCTACAGCAGGCTTAAAAACAGGGATATGTTGCAAGAGGACTAACCGGCCATTAACACTTGAACATAAAACAAAATGCAAAAACTCTCATATGCGTTTGAATGAGATGCCCTGGTGAGGGCCAGTTAAATGGGCTACAGCAGGCTAAAAAACAGGGATTTGTTGCAAGAGGTGGATTTATTTGGGCAGATGTGTGGCCTTTCACATTAACCGGCCCTATAGAAATTTGGACAGATGTGTGGCCTTTCACATTAACTGGCCCTATGAATTTATTTGGGCAGGTGTGTGGCCTTTCACACTAACCGGCCCATTAACACTTGAACATAATACAAAATGCAACAACTTTCAGATATACTTAAATGGGATGCCCTTGTGAGGGCCGGTTAAATGGGCTACAGCAGGCTTAAAAACAGGGATATGTTGCAAGAGGTGGATTTATTTGCGCAGATATTTGGCATTTCACACTAACCGGCCATTAACACTTGAATATAAAACAAAATGCAAAAAGTCTCATATGCGTTTGAATGAGATGTCCTGGTGAGGGCCAGTTAAATGGTCTACAGCAGGCTTAAAAACAGGGATTTGTTGCAAGAGGTGGATTTATTTGGGCAGATGTGTGGCCTTTCACATTAACCGGCCCTATAAACACTTGAACATAAAACAAAATGCAAAAGCTCTCATATGTGCTTAATTGGGATGCCCTGGTGAGGACCAGGGCATTAAATAACAAAAACAAATTGGTACACCATTTACACATACGTACAGGTTACACTTCACAGAGTACAATACACTTTTAGTGCTTTGCTCTCTGGCTGGCTACTATTAGCTTTTGTGAAGAATAAAAAAAAAATTAAACCTTTGGAATTGTAGACAGACACCACTGCTGTTTCCCAAGCCCTCTCCCTTCCCTGTCACTGATTCTATGCTTGAATTCTGACACGTGAATGGCTTCTGCTACACACACTAAGGCTGATTCAAAGCCTCTTTCACATGCACTTTTGCATGTGTCTGTGTAAGTTTTGTGAGTTTTTGCATGCTTTTTCGGAATTTCTGTTACTGTTTTCATGCGAATACGCACTTTCAATGATCGTACGTTTATCGTAAAACTTCCGTTATGTCGTGCAACTTACGTTATTGGTTTGGGCTTGCGCATGATTCACCAGTCCTGCGGTCTCAGACTCAGGCCCAGGAGGGCTATAACCGGGCCCATAGGAAGACCCGAGCTGTGGTGGAGAGGGCCTTCCGCCTGCTGAGAAGCGAATTCAGATGCCTGGACTATACAGGGGGGCCCTGCAATATGACCCGAGCAAGGTCATAAAGATAATAGCCTGCTGCGTCCTTCATAATTTTGCAATAATGCAGAAGGTTCCTTGATATGTTGATGTGTCCCCCTCTCCAGCCACCATGGACATTCCGGACGAGTTATATGAGGGCTTCCAGAGTGCTTCTGGGCAGTCTGTCTTATTACCATTTTTTTTTCATAAAATTTATTATTTTGCCTTAATTGTTGGTGTCATGATATCTATTATTTCCTTGTGATGTAACAAATTGCTATGATTTATACTTTCATTTGCTTATCTGCACGAACTAATACAAAAATTCTTTGGAACAGATTTGAGCGTAATTCATTTTTGTTGTCAAATATTTCCTTTAAAGTGGACCAACACCCAGGATTTTGACTATCCTGGGTCTTGGTCCACTTCGGTGGGGCACCCCCGATTGGGGTGCCCCGCTGTGTGAAACCCCCCCGAACCCCAAGAAAAACTCACCTCTCCCCGCTCCCAGCGCCGACGGACAAGCCGCGGACAAGCCATTCACAGACAGCCGGCGCGGGCGCGCGCACGTCTAGAGGTAAGGAGTTTGGGGTGTTTGGGGGGGTTTCACCCCGCGGGACATTCCGATCTCGGATGTCCCGCGGGGAGGGAGGTGATCGGCCCGGGAATCTTATAGATTCCCGGGCCGATCACCCGTGGGTGTTGGTCCACTTTAACAACACTCATCTTTTCAACAACTATTTCACTCACCCAGAATGAGGCAGCCAGAATTTCATTAGGCCTATACCTGCTGCGTGGGAGCTTGAGCAGGCACTTTACTGAGCCCCAAACTATGGCATTGGAAAGTGGGGTTTCTGACCACTATTAGGAGCTGTATGGGAGAAATTCTAAAGCCACCAGCAAAGGCACAAATTCACAAATATGGCACAGGTGAATAGTGTTTGGATGGAGAGGAAACATGCGGAGCAAATAGAATGAAAATGCTTAATATGGTGGATTCCCATAATAAGGCTGTTGTTGGACTTGTAGTATGCCCAACACCTGGGTGGCATTCATCATCTGCCACTGCTCCAGCATCTGCCTGTTGTTAGTCCTAATTTCTTCCAGCAGGGTGGTGAAGTTGTTATTAAAGTTTTGTAATTGTGCTGACAGCTGGTCATTTAATCTTTGGTTTACTTCCCTAAAGTAGCGGCTGTCATTTCTCCATGCTGTCTCCAGGATCTGCACACGCCTCACATGGGTCACATGGCGACATGGCTGAAGGTGTCCTCCACTTCCCCAGGTTTGGGTACGTGCAGATGATGGAGGTCTAGGCCTAGCAACAGGAGCATATGTAGTAGGCAAATTCTCTGCAGCAGAGCTAGCACATGGGACAGTTGGTTGTGTCTCTTGCTGCTGGCCATGCTGGTCTGCCAGCAGAGGGCGTGATTGACTCTGCTGCAGAGGATTTGTTGGCGGCTGCTGCTGGGGCAGTGGCAGATGATGATGCTGGGTTGGCATTTGTGGGGGTATAGTAATGTTCTCCTCCTCCATATGGTGTATTGCTTCCATTATGGGTGGTGTCTGTAGGGACAGGAAAAAAATGTGTGAGATAGTTGCTCAAATATATGTTGGGGCAAGTAGTCATCTTCCTTCATAAGCATCACCAGTTATTGCACAGTACACTTACCAGATCCAGATGTTCCTGTGTAGGATATGTTGTTAATGGCTGGCGGGACGTGGCGGCAGTGGGCAAAGAGGTGGAGGGTTGCACAACAGCTTGAGTATTTTGAGGTGCTGGAATGTAAAAGGAAAGGCAATTTAACACATAAACATACCTTGTGTACCCCTAGGAGTCGCTAGGCTTTAGGGCACCTGGGGCAAAGATTCAAGACCACCTTTGGCGCCCCCCTGAACTGCTGCACCCTTGCCCCCCTCTCCCCCCCTAGCTAGGGCCCTGTGAGTATCTAGGATTGTAAACTACATTTTGTAAAGGCAAAGCAAAAGAACCATTCCTTAAAATACTAACCTTCTGGCATGACATTGCTGTCAGTGTCTATGTCTATGTCTATGGAGAAATGCTTTTGTTTAACAGATAGGGTTAAATAGCATGTGCCTTGGGATGCCAGTGTGGCGTAATGTATTTTAAGCTGAGCAGAAACTTTTGACACTAATCCAAATATGAGAATTGCTTTTGTTTAACAGATAGGGTTAAATAGCATGTGCCTTGGGATGCCAATGTGGCGTAATGTATTTTAAGTTGAGCAGAAACTTTTGACACTAATCCAAGTATGAGAAATGTTTTTGTTTAACAGATAGGGTTAAAATAGCGTTCAAGCCTAAATAGCAGAAAGGGTTAAATAGCATGTGCACTGCATGCACAGTGTGCAGCTGTATTTAAACCAAACCAAATATATTAACAGTAACCCAGGAATTATGAAATATGAATCATAGCCAGCACTAGGCACCCTGTCAATGTGACTTGTATGCTGCTGGATTGTTCCGGTTTTAAACCTATCTTTCCCTAGCTCTGTCTACCACTCTAAATCTCCCTAACTATCTGTCTCTCTCTTTACCTATCTGTAAATCTCCCTACCTATCTGTAAATCTCCCTACCTATCGCTAACTGTCTGTCCCTGTCTGCAGCAAGCAACCACCGCTGTCTCACGAATGCAAGTCTGAAATGCGCACAAGCAAGATGGCCGCCGCTTTATATAGTGCTGTGACGTCACCGGGGCTCCTGGCTGCTGATAGGCTGCATGTGACCTTCCCATGATACCTTGCCCCAGGGGATATGGCCGGACATGTGCTTCCACCATTTTAGAATGCCTGTAATTGAAATAAATGGAGTTTAAAGGAAAACTTCGATCGATCAAATCGCTGGGAAATTCGGATTCGTTCAGAATCAAATTTTTCATGAAATTCGGAACGAATCCGGGTTCGTCCGGATCGATTCGCTCATCCCTATTCATAAGTATTTTTTATAATTTTTAAAAAATTGTATACATTTTTTGGTCAAACCAATAATTTACATGTTGTTTAAAAAAGAAAAAATATATATATTTTTAAAATTTCGGAATTTGAACAAAATATTTAAACCAAAAATTTTACATTTAATACAACAAAAAAAAAACCTTTAATAAATATATTTAAACATAACTATGTTTCATGTTTATTTTCTGTAAAGCACTAAAAATTTAATGCATGAACACATCCAATAAAGAACTTACAGCAGAAGACATCAAGAAGGAATAGAAAACTAAGAAGAGAATGCAGAACATTAAGGTAAGCATGAATGTCGGGAGAACTTCTAAACATGAACCGCTAGTGAGTTAAGGTAAGCATGAATGGCGGGAGAACTTCTAAACAGGAACCGCTAGTGAGTTAAGGTAAGCATGAATGGCGGGAGAACTTCTAAACAGGAACCGCTAGTGAGTTAAGGTAAGCATGAATGGCGGGAGAACTTCTAAACAGGAACCGCTCGTGAGTTAAGGTAAGCAAGAATGGGGAGAGAACTTGTAATCAGGAACCGCTAGTAAGTTAAGGTAAGCATGAATGGCGGGAGAACTTCTAAACAGGAACCGCTAGTGAGTTAAGGTAAGCATGAATGGCGGGAGAACTTCTAAACAGGAACCGCTAGTGAGTTAAGGTAAGCATGAATGGCGAGAGAACTTCTAAACAGGAACCGCTAGTGAGTTAAGGTAAGCATGAATGGCTGGAGAACTACTGAACAGGAACCGCTAGTGAGTTAAGGTAAGCATGAATGGCGGGAGAACTTCTAAACAGGAACCACTAGTGAGTTAACGTAAGCATGAATGGCGGGAGAACTTCTAAACAGGAACCACTAATGAGTTAAGGTAAGCATGAATGGCGGGAGAACTTCTAAACGGGAACCGCTAGTGAGTTAAGGTAAGCATGAATGGCGGGAGAACTTCTAAACAGGAACCGCTAGTAATGTTAAGGTAAGCATTGGAGCAGAAGTGAGTTAGAGAATAGTTGTGAAGGGGAACATTAATGAGATAAATAGCTGTGCGCATGCGTACAAGCATGCAAACATAGCAGCTTCCCAACAGATTTCCGAGAGAATTCCGTTTGGACGTATATTTAGAGAAAGATGCATGCTGAATCTAACGGGACACAGAAAATCTTAGTTGGAAGCTAGGTTGGAAAACGGTAGTATACGTAAACGTAAACCTCATCCTCTCGAGGACGCAACAAGAGTAAGAAAATGACATTCTCGTTGGCGTACGCAGCTATGAACAGTAAACGGAAGGCTTCCGATGGAGGCTCTGAATTATGTGTATGCACCTATGTACACCTATGTATACAGAAAAAAAGTGAAAAATACACAGAACAAGCCAAATACGACACGGTTTTGAGGAGGCTCTGAATCAGGCCTACTGTCCATGTGGAGAATCGCTTTTCCTTTACACTGTACACTGACACTCTGTCTTTTCTCTCTCTCTCTCCCTGTCTCTCAATCTCCCTGTCTCTCTCTCTCCCTCACTCTGTGCCGTTATCGCCGCAATACATCGCTGAAATGAATGCCCGAAAGATGGCCACTGATTATATAGGGCTGTGACATCACCAGGGTGGCTGCTGATAGGCTGCATGTGATGCCTTCCCAGGATTCCTGGCCCCATGGGACATGTCCTGACATGTGGACCCACCATTTTAGATGGCCTGGACCGCACTAAATGGAGATTAAGGAAGCGATTTGACCGATCGAATCTCGGTGTTATTCGGAATCTATACAAATCAATTTTTTTCTGAAATTCATAACTAATTCCAGATTCCACAGACTCGATTCGCTCATCCCTACATCACACAAACACAAGCAAACATATTAAACAAGATTACAAAAGAGCAGAACGGCAAAGCAGAATACATTAGACATGTACTTGTGGTCCCCCTCCCTAGCCCTTAAAGTGCCCCCCCCAGAAAACTTGGAGCAAGCCTGCTCACGCAGCAATCGATATCCCAGGCACAGCCCTAGCACGGGTCGTCGCTACACAACCTTGACACTGGGCAGCGTGAGGAGAGGCAAAATAAGCCTCATACAGACCTCCTGCATGGCAACTGATGACACGGAGGGCACCGCTCTGTGATAGGCGGCGCTTCTCCTGTCAGCCCAGGTCTCATTGCATCACAGATCCCCACCTCTGAGCCTCTGATACAGATATCATAACAGCGATGCCGAGAACATGTGCGGGTACGGAAGCAGCGGGGACAGGGGAGTTGCCACTGGGGGCCTATGGGGTGGTGGATAGTCCTTAAAAGCAGGGCCTGAAAATACACCCAGGGCCACTTGAGGGAAGAGAAAGGAGAAAGAGTGGAGAAAAGTGAGAGAAAACCATTAGAAAGAAAAAAGCAAACAAAAGTGTGAAGAGAACGATTGTATGGGGAAGTACCAAAAGAAAAGAGAACAGAAAGTAAGGAAAGAAAAAAAAAAGAGAAGAGAGAACGAAAAAAAAAAAAAAAATAGAATAGATGGGAGATTGAGTGCGCATGCGCGCGGCGCGGGGATGGCAGCTAACTAACCTCGCTCCGTGCCCGACGGCAGAAGAAGGGGGCTGTGAGCGTTAGAGACAGCTTGGAGACAGCGGCAATAGCACGGGCGCACAGACCGCAGTGTTGTGGAGAAGCGGAGGGAGGAAGAGCAGTGAAGAAAAGGCGCAGCTTGCGGGAGTGGGAGCTTGACACGGGGACATCTCCTGCGGAGCTGCTGCAAGATGGCGGATGACATCTCTCCTGAGGACCTTGATGCGATCGAGCAATCAGAAGCATCCTTTCAGGTGGAACAGAGAGGTAGGATGGGATTGGCCAGCCCTGAGGCACCAGTAGAGATGAGCAGCTCTTTGCTCAGCCGTTTTGAATGTCTGTTACAGAATGCACTGCTCACTAATACAGCGCAGTTAAAGGCACACATGTCCAGAGAGCTAGAGAAGGTGACAAGTGGTCTGTCAGCTCTGGAAGCCAAAATAAGTAATGTTAACATTGCCCAGGAGGTCCTAGACACTGAAGTTAATCAGCTTAAGATCGATAACCTAGCATTGGCAGCAAAGCTGGAGGACATAGAGAACAGGGATCGGCGCTCTAACCTGAGATTTAGGGGCATCCCTGAGCATGTCGAGGATTTAAGGAGGGCAATAACTGATTTATGCCAAGATCTGGTCCCGGATTTGTCAGCTGAGAGGCTAGAGATGGATCGAGTGCACAGAGCCTTAGGACCGCGTAGACCGCCTAATGATCTCCCTCACGATATTATCGCCAAATTTCATTTTTATGCGTCTAAGGAAATAATTCAGAAAGCTGCAAGACAAAAATCGGAACTGTCATTTCAGGGAAATAATTATCAAATCTTTTCTGACCTATCGGCAAGCACCATGGCAAAAAGGCGAGAGATGAAGCCACTGTTATTGATCCTTCAGGAACATAAGATAAAATATAGATGGGGTTTCCCCTTCCGCCTTACATTTTCATATAAGGAGGCTACCTTCTCTGCAGTAAATACAGACGAACTGAAGGCTCAGATGTCATCTGCTGGCATATCTAGACCGATGTCCATGAAATCTTCCAAAGTAGGAGAAGACTCGCCCAAGTTGCAGAGGTCTGGAAAACGTCAAAAGCGTGGAGTCCCGCGATCAGGATGCAGCTCATCACTGGCTTTTGAAGATACCTGAACACTGTTCTCTCCTTTCTGTGTCTTTTTTTAAGTGTAGTTGAAATGAGTCAGGGATAATATGTTTCACTGATTTATCTCTGGGAGACTTTTATAAATGTTTTGTCATTTTTGCAGTTCGCTGCTATAGCTTTATCCAGCAGTATTTGAAGCTAGGGTCTGTTAAATGACGACTATGGTGTTTGCACTTACCAATGACCTTTGGATCAGTGTAATTACCATAGCGGGATAATTACTGTTAGCAAATGTTAAAAATATTGTTCTGATATATCCAAGCGTTTTTTTTTTTGTTGAGATTATTTACCCCCCCCTGTCCGTCGGCTATTGTATGACGTGCTCTCGTACAACCAGAGGGATTTCCCCTGTGGTTTTTTGGTATTTGTACTGGAAACTTTTAAATTCAAGTTTAATAGGTGTTATAAATAAAGTTAATAGCCTGGCTGACAGGCAGTCTCCCCTTTACCTACTTTTGGGTTGGGAGGGAGTGTCGATCAGCCAGTTGACTCGATCGGATAGGCACTGTAGTGGGGTTTGCTAGTACTGCTAGCGCCACGAGTGTAGTGCTCTATTCGACTGAATTTTATATATAATAGAATCTGTTCCCTCCCTTGATCTTCCCTTGTCATTTCTTCCCCTCCTTATTCCCTTTTTTTTTTTTTTTTTTTTCTTCTTTCTCTTCTCTTTTAACGTTTAATGTAAGGTGGTATTTTGGTGTCTTACAAAAACATTAATAATGGTAAAGGTGTTATCATTGAACGTGCAGGGCTTCTATTCTCCGAATAAACGGTGTTCTGCTTTTAGAAGGATTAAGGCCTTGCACCCGGATGTCATCTGCCTGCAGGAGACACATTTCTCGAGGTCATCCCAGCCGCGTCTTTTGAATTCATCCTTTCCTCAGGTATTTTCAGCAAATGCGCACACTAAGCAGAGGGGGGTATTAATAGCTTTTAAACGAGGGGCACCATTCCATTGCCACAGGGAGATAAAAGATCCAGAGGGACGATTTGTGGTCTTAGTGGGTTTATTGAAAGAAACTCAGGTTACCATAGCTACTTATTATACGCCCAACTCTGGGCAAGTAGCGTTTCTTCAAAAAGTGTTTGAGGTAGTCAGGGAGGTGGCACAGGGCAGCGTGATAATATGTGGGGACTCGAACCTTACCTTAAATCCGTACTTAGATAGGCAATCCTTGGCGGGAAAGGTAGTAGGTACTTCATATGCGGCCGCTTCTAGACAATTTCGTGGATTGTTGGATGAGTTCGCTCTAGCAGATACTTGGCGAGAGTTACATCCAGGGACACAAAATTTTACCCATTTTTCACATGCTCATAATGTATGGTCCAGGATTGACAATATACTTCTGTCTCAGAGGGCTCTAGCGGCGGTGAAATCAGTTAAAATTTGCCCAATATCATGGTCGGATCATGACTGTGTGGTCATGGCTATGGATCTATTAACTCGGGGAGGACCTGGTTTTGCATGGTCTCTTAACACTTCTATTTTATCAGAATCTAATGTAGTTGAAGAGGTCACTAAAGCCTTATCAGAATACTTTCAATTTAATGAAAACCCAGAGACGTCTGAAGTGCTTAGCTGGGAGGCACATAAGCCAGTCATTAGGGGTCGATTGATGGGGATTGCATCCAAGAAAAAACGTGAGAGAAATGCGTGCATTGAGGAACTAGAGAGGAAATATGAGGAGATTGCGGAAGAGGCAAAACAAAGAATGTCCCCCGAGATTCGTTCTAGGCTATTTGAGGTGACTCAGGAGCTTAATTTAGCTCTGGCAGGCAAGGCCGAGAATGTAATGAGGTGGGTAAAGCATAGATACTATTGCAAGGCCAACAAGCCGGACTCACTACTAGCCAAGAGACTTAAGTTCCCGGATCAGAGTTATACGCCTATCAGATTAAAGCACGAGAGGGGTGAACTCACGAGTAACCCTGAGAAAATAGTCAAAATCTTCAGAGAGCAGCTATCGAAATTATACTCCAACGATACTCCGGTTAGATCTGATAAAGTAAATGGGTTTTTGGCTGACATCCCCCTACCTGAACTTCCGTTGCAGTTGAGGGAATCTCTGGAGGAGGGTTTTAGT
Organism: Gastrophryne carolinensis; assembly: GCA_027917425.1. Classification (NCBI taxonomy): domain Eukaryota; kingdom Metazoa; phylum Chordata; class Amphibia; order Anura; family Microhylidae; genus Gastrophryne; species Gastrophryne carolinensis. The sequence goes on along the minus strand of CM051239.1, from coordinate 244,504,337 downwards.
GTAATGGAGATCCAACATGCTATTGATAGGTTGAAAGTAAACAAGAGGCCGGGACCGGATGGCTTCCCGGCGGCATACTATAAGACATTTAGATCTGTTCTGTCGCCTAAACTAGCAGCATGCTTTAACAAGATGCGTAGTGGGGCGTCCTTCTCGAGAGATTCCCTTACTGCCTCAATTAGTATGGTGCCAAAGCCGGACTCGGACCATACAGTGTGGTCTAATTTCAGACCAATTTCGCTTATTAACCCTTTAAGTGCCAGCCTACCTGGAGTTTTTGTCACACTCTGTTGCCAGACCATTTTGCACTATTTTGCACTCCCCATGTTCAAATGTGATTTTTGAAGGGATTTCCAGGGATTTCCCAGGAAAATGATATATTGTTTTTTTCAGCAGTGTCTGAGCTTTAACATGAAATGTCTTGTTTGTCATTTTTTAGGTGTATTCTCAATATTTTTTGGCGAAATATGTGCAAAAAAATTAAAAAAATCAATTTTTTACAATTTGTAGTGTTTTTTTGTAATAAAAAATGTAAGTTTGTCAATAAAATCTTATTGCGTGTGAAACCCCAATTTCTCACAGTTACAGCGGTACCACATATGTATAGGTAGACACCTTTTCCTGCCCAGGAGACTCCCCCAAACTGAAACAGAGCTTTAGGGGATTTTCAGAAAAAATACAACTGTGATATGCGCTATGTGCACCTTGCAGTTTTTCCAGAAAAACAACCCTTTACATTTGAAATACCCCCCACAAACTATATATTCTCTGGAAGTACACACCTCAGGCTTTCTATTTGTACCAGGCTTGTTGATGTGGCCACAGTTTTCTAGAAGTAATCCCTCAATGTATTCTTTGGTTGCAAAGAGTTTCCCTAAAAAAAGGATAAAAAAGCAGAATCAAAGCCACATTTTCCTAGAAAAACTATATAAACTATATAAAATACAAGTATAATCTGAAAAAGCAACATCCCCCGAACAGAACGATACCCAACATGCATAGGTTCTGTCAAGGGAAGAGTTGCCAAAGACCCCAAAGTAAAGCATGTGCGTAACGGTAATTTTTCTTGAAAATTTCAGCTCTGCAGACAAAGTGCGCACCTTGCGATTTTTCAACCAAAACAACCCTTTACATTTGGAATATCCCCCATAAACCATATATTCCCTGAAAGTACACATGTTAAGCTTTCTAAGCGTACCCAGCTTGTTGTAGTGGGCTCACCTTTCTGGAATTAATCCCTCAAAGAACTCTTTGGTTGCGCAGAGTTTCCCTAAAAAATGTATAAAAAAGCAGAATAAAAAACACCTTTTCCTAAAATATAAATATGCAAACAAGAAAAAACAAGCTAAGTCTGAAAGCGCAAGGTCCCCCGAACAGAACAATACCCAACATGCAGAGGTACTATTAACCCTTTTAATTGCCAGCTTACTTGAGATTTTGTCACCCTCTGTTGACAGGTCATTTTTTCCCCATTTTGCGCCATGTTTTGCATCATTTTTGCTGGAATTTTCAGGAAAATTATATATATATTTTTTGCAGCAGAGTTTAGGCTTTAACATGAAATGTCTTGTTTGTAAATTTTATTTATTATTAATTTTATTTATTATTAAGTAAAAAAAAATAAATCAATAAAATTTTTTTTTAGAAAATTGCCTCCTTTATTTTAAATAAAAAATGTATTTGATTAGGGAAAACCATATTGCATGTGAAAGCCCCATTTCTACCGATTAGAACGGTACCACATATTTATCGGTAGCCCCCTGTTCCTGCCCAGGAGACCCCCCAAACTGAAACAAGTAATTTTTAACATTTACAAATAAAATACAACTACCATCCACACTACAAAGGGTTAAATCGAGAAAAAAAAATGACATAGGGTCCCCCCTCCCGGGAGGGGGGAGGCCCATTTTTTGGGGGGATTTTTAAGGGTTAAAAATCCTTAAAAAATAAAAAAAAAATGACATGGGCCCCCCCCTTACCCAAAGTAACCAGCCCGGGACCAGCTATGCAGGGCTTGGAGGAACAGGGCGCAGGGGCCAGCTTTTGTGGCCCCTGGCCCTGCAGGCTACAAGCCGCATAGCCAGTGGGCCCGGGCTCTTCTGCCCCCCCCTGGGCTTTGGGGAGGCAGGTAATGGGGGTGCCGGGGGTTAATGGCAAGTCACCGGCTAGCGCAGGTGACTTGCCACCTCCCCCAGCCTTGTGAACTGGTATAGGGGTCATGGACCCCTTACCAGTTCACAAGGGGTTAAATGTAAAAAAAAAACACAGACACACAAAGAGAAAAAATATTTTATTATTTTTTTTTTTTTTAATACTTACCTCCCATCCATAGTGGAGCACTCTTTCAGCCTTTTATAGCTGCTGGATGACAGAAAACAAAAGGGTTAATTTAAAAAAAATGACATAGGGTTCCCCCTCCTAGGGGGGGGACCCCATTTTTTTTTGGAATTTTAAGGGTTAAAAACCCTTAAAAATCCCCCAAAAAAATGACGTAGGGTCCCCCCTACCCGGCATTATCGACCAGGGCCAGCTATGGGGGATTGTAGAACAGGGCGCAGGGGCCAGCGTTGGTGGCCCCTGGCCCTGCAGGCTACTAGCCCACATAGCCACTAAGTGGCCCGGGCCCTTCTGCCCCCCCCTGGCCGTTGGGGAGGCAGGTAATGGGGGGCTGGGGGTTATGGCAAGTCACCCGCTTGCCGCAGGTGACCTGCCATACCCAGAGCCTTGTGAACTGGTATAAGGGGTCTCATGGACCCCTTACCAGTTCACAAAGGGTTAAATGAAAAAGACACCACACAAAAGTATTTTATTAAAAAAAAAAAAAAATTTTTACTGTACTTACCTCCGATTGTAAGCTCCTTTGTCCCGCGCCGCTCTGCTGACAGATGCCGGTGATCGGCATCCAGAGAAGGGGTGAGGCAGGAGATCAGAGGATCTCCTGCCACCTCCTTCCCCGTTGCCGATCACCGGCATCTGACAGCTGAGAACGCTGAAGCCTGAAGTGATCGGGGCTGGGATGACGTCATAGCCCCGCCCCCAAAAGGGGCGGGGCTTGGCGTGGAGACGGTCCAGGATGACGTCATAGCCCCTAAGGGGCGGGGCTTATCGGCAAGATGGCGGCCGCCATCGAGGAGGAGAGAGGAGAGAGCCTCCCGGGCTCTCTCCTGAAGATCGGTAAGTCCTGGGGGGGGATCGGAGGCCCCCCAGGTGAAGAGGAGGGACAGCGGGAGCCAGTGCACACACAGGTAAGTGAATGTCATTTTTATTTTATTTTTTTTATTTACAGTTAGCAGCTGCTGCTGCAGAAGCGGGGGGGTGGCCTATTCCGGGGGATCGGATGGCACCAAATTAAAGAGGAGACCCGGCCGGATCCAACAAGGGGTCAGGTGAGTATTTTTTATTTTTATTTTTTAAACCAGCAGCAGGGAAAGTCAAGCACGTAACACCTACGGGCTTGGCACTTAAGGCCCAGCCAAGCCAGCACGTAGGTGTTACGTGCTTGGCAGCAAAAGGGTTAATGTTGACATGAAGATATTGACTAAGGTTCTTGCAGAGAGATTGTCGGGTTATATGCCTAGATTAATCCATAAAGATCAAGTAGGATTCATACCGGGCAGACAAGCTGGGGATAACATAAGGAAAGTGGTCCAGCTGGTGCATTTGGCTAAAACTACTCAAACCCCAGCTATGCTTCTTTCCTTAGACATTAGAAAGGCTTTTGATACGGTGCTTTGGGAATATCTTTTTGGTCTGCTGAGCAAGTGGGGATTTGGCCCTAAATTTATAGGGATGTTAGAGAAGATATATTCAACTCCTAGAGCCTTTGTTAAATATAATGGTTTTAAATCTGAGGACTTCCCGTTACAGAGAGGCACTAGACAGGGATGTCCGCTGTCCCCCCTTTTGTTTGCGTTAGCAATGGAACCCCTGACACAATTAATTAGGCTGTCCCCGGATATTTCAGGGATAAGGGTAGGGAAAACTCAATATAAGTTAAGTCTTTTTGCGGATGACGTGCTGGTAGTGGTGTCAAACCCTAGGGTGTCCCTTCCAGGAATTATGAGGAGATTAAAGGAATTTGAGCTAGTTTCGGGCCTTCAGGTTAATATGCCAAAATCCAGAGCTTTAAACATTAGCATCCCCTCTGAGCTGTGTGCTAGTTTAAAACGCTCCTTTGGTTTCCAGTGGGAAGAGGCTGGAATTAAGTACCTTGGAATTAAGCTTACCAGTGAATATTCGTCCCTCTTTGCTGCCAACTATTGCCCTCTGAGACAGAATATCTTTGGTCTTCTAGACAGATGGAAAGGATACAAATTGTCTTGGCTTGGTAAGATAGCGGCCATTAAGATGTCCATTCTACCTAAGTTTTTGTATTTAGCCCGAGCACTGCCAGTTAAAATCCCTCGAAATTTTTTGCAGGCGTTGCAGTCAAGAATTATGGCGTTTATCTGGGGGGAAGGGAGGCCTAGGGTGGCTGGAGGCACCATGATGCTGTCTAGAACTCAGGGTGGTCTCGGAGTGCCTAATTTTGCTAAATATTATCAAGCTGCCCAACTGGCCCAGGTGGTATCATATCACGCTGAGGTGGAAATCCCTTTGTGGGTCCAGATCGAATCTGAATTGTGTAACCCAATGTCGTGTGCTGCTATGTTATGGCTTCCAAGGAAACTTAGGGGCAAAATAGAGAACCCTATTATATCCCACTCGTTAGAACTATGGGATGGTCTGCGGTCCGCTAAGGGCCTGGCTTCTCCCCATCTCCCGTTAATGCATTTATGGAATAATCCGATGTTTACCCCCGCTCTTATAGACCCGGGCAGGTTTAGTAATTGGAAAAGGGCAGGAGTTAACTGTTTGCTAGATTGTTTGGAGGGTTCGAAGATGGCAGGATTTCAGGTGATATTGCAAAAATTCCAACTACAAGCTAGGGACCTTTTTGGTTATCTCCAGATCAAGCACTACGTGAGTTCCATGATGAAAGGAGTAGATATCGGTTCACAGCTTACTTTGTTTGAGAAAAGATGTAGGTCCGATCCAAGGGGGAGGGGACTTGTCTCAGATATGTATAGGGAGGTATCTAAGATCGAAAAGGGGAATATAGTACCATATAGACTGAAATGGGAAAGAGACTTAGGGGAGAATAAGGAGCTGAAGGAATGGGAGAGAATGTGGATGGCCTCCTTTGGGCCATCGGCGTCGGTGTGGGCGATAGAGGCTAATGTCAAAGTTGCCATGCGTTGGTACTTAGTCCCTAAACAACAGGGGCATTTTAGAGGGGGAGCAATGGGGTTATGCTTTAGGGGATGTGCGGTTGAAGGATCGTACAGTCATATTTGGTGGAAATGTCCCAAAATAGAGGGGTTTTGGAGGAAAGTATTTGTAGCCTTAAGTAAAGTGAGACGTATCCACTTAAACCCATGGGTAGCCTTACTAAATGGGTCCATAGGGCCCAGCTCAAGGAACCAGAAACGATTAGCATACCATATCCTGACGGGGGCTAAGCTTACTATCGGGGGTGCTTGGAAGACCTCTGTTTTGTCATTTGAAAACTTCAAAAATAAAGTACATTATATCATGTCAATGGAAAAGATGTCGGCAATCAGGGATGGAACGCTGGATAGATTTCGGGAAATGTGGACTCCATGGGTCCAGGAATTTAAACCGGCTAATTTCGATGTAAATCTGTTAGTGATATAATTTGTCATTTATTAATAAATTCTTTATTTTTTTTTTTTCCTGTTATTTTACTTTATCCTTTCTCCCCCGTTCCCCTTTTTCCTCCCTTCCTCTTTCCTTGGGTGTACTTCTTCTTGCCCATAATAGGTTAATTCTTAAAATAAAGAGGAACTTGGGTCCTATGCTCAAAAAAAGTTGATACATAGAGATAATTGAAACCTTGAATGCTTTTTTTATAGAGTTATAATAGAGATCTGCATACTCCTTGTGTTTTATTATATAAGTTTACCTCAGATCGTTATACCAGATTTAGCAGTGAATTGTATAACACTTTCTGAGTGTATGTTACACTGGTGACAGTGGTATGCTTTTGATAAATAAAAAATTATTTGACAAAAAAAAGAATAGATGGGAGAACAGGTTAAGGTTAAGGAACAAGTTAAGGAAGGAATAGAGAAAAAAGTGAAAAAAGCGAGAAACAGAGAGAAAAGATAGACATTAGTGGACACAAAATATAATATAATCTATTGATTAGTGTATAAATAAACAGTTAATAAGCCTATATCAGGGCAAATCTAGCATATATCCAGGAAATGTGAAAACCCAAAGGCAGTATTCAGGCCTCTGGGGAGCACTGTGTCCAATTTGCAACATCCGATTTCTATCTCCTCCTTGGATGGGGTGAGGAGTATTGTCTATATGCATTCCCCTCAGTTCACAGATTTGGTGGCCCACTAATATAGAGTGGGCTGCTACTGGCTACTCCTGGTCAACTGGGATACCCTGTCAGTGTCTCTTTATAGTCACCTTGTCATCACTCCTGTCAACACAATAGTCAGTTGTTCATGTGGTTGGAAAAATTTGGGGCCCAGAATTAGTGAATTACACACATTACAGTTATTTCATATTTCCTGGATATACACTAGATTTGCCCTGATATAGGCTTATTAACTGTTTATTTATGATAGACTAATTTTCCCTGAAATTATGTTTTGTGTCCACTAATCCCTCTTTTTTCTTTCTGTTTCACGCTTTTTTTCTCTATTCTTTCCTTGTCCTGTTCACCTATCTATTCTTAAATCTTGCATATATTCTTTCTTTCTTTATTATTTTTCTTTCTTTTTCTATTCTCTTTTTCTCTTTCCTTACTTTCTGTCTTCTTTTCCCTTGGTCCTATATCTACATTGTGTGTCGTTCTCTTCACGCCTTTTTTCTTTCTAATGGTTTTCTCTCTTTCTTTCTTCCTTTCTCTTCCCTCAAGTGTATCTTCAGACCCTGCTTTTCTGTCTAAGCTTCTGATTGATGCTTTCTTTTTAGCCCTCTATAGTGATGTAATGCATAGTTCCAAATAAGGTCCTCCTGGTGTCCCATAACTTTGGATTAATTCTACTATCATAAAATTGAATTCTTGTGCATGTTTATGGGTTTAGGTGAACGCTGTGTGCCTCAATGGACTCTATTTTACCTCCAGGTTATCTGTTGTACTATGTGCATATCTATCAATTTAAGTCCAACTGGACTGCTACTGCATCTTTATCACTTGAGGTCTGCTTGAACCGTACTAACCGGCCTCCTCCTGCCGCCCCTAGGTTTAGTCTCCATGATGGGTGAATCCCATCCACCACCGCATAGGCCCCCAGCGGCAACTCCTCTGTCCCCGCTGCTCCCGTATCTGCACATGCTCCTGTGATCATCATCGCTGTTATGATAGCTGTATCGGGGGCTCAGGCGTAGGAATCTGGGCTGACAGAGGGAGCACCGCCTATCACAGAGCAGCACCATCCATGTTATCAGTTGCCACGCAGGAGGTCTGGATGAGGCAGAATTTGCCTCTCCTCACCCGGCACGGCGTCAAGGTTGCGTAGCAACCAGAGCACTGTGAGAGCAGACTCACTCCAGTTTTCAGGGGGGCCACAAGTACATGTCTAATGCATTCTGCTTTGCCGGTCTACTCTTTTGCAATCTTGTTAAAAGTATTTACTTAAGTTTGTGTGATGAACTGAACAATGTTGTGACACTGGCTCCACCCAGGAAGTGAGGTCAGGTGGGAACCAATCAACCCCTGTCTGCCTCCTATTAGTTCTCTGCCTTGAGGAAGAGGGCGCTGACTTCCCAAAACATTGTCTGAATCTGATATAGCCAGTTTGAAACACTTTGGAATATAATTCTTATGGATTTTCTGGATATTGCGGTGCCTCTGCAAGCCACGGCACTCATCCATTATTTGTATTAAGGGTGTGCGGGAACAAACAGACATACTTGAAGCATAGCCATAGATGACATTCAGCTAGTGAGGTATAGCAAAGGAAACATACCCGTAATTCTAAAGAATCATTCACTATACATTGACTTGACAGGTTCTTTATTCTAAGTTAAAAGGAAACAAGCTTTCCGGGACATTATATTCTTCCTAAGGTCACTATTTCAAAATTGTAAACATTTTTAAATACCAAATGTGGGGGCTAAGCATAGCCCATATTAACAGACATTTGGCAGATAAATATTTATAGGAAATACAATAAACATATTATTCCTGATCTTCTAATTTTAGTTTTGTTGAAAATGGCACATGGTTCGGACTAGTGCTTGGCAGTATACTGTTTTTTCAGCTCACCACAGTGGAAAAACCTCAGTGTAGTGTAATTATCTAGCAGGAAGCTACTGTTTAAAGCAACTTCTACAGAAGCATAGGGCGATATTACCAAACCTATATTTAGCACTATTCTGAAACATGGTATAGCCAGTTGCACACAACATACACAGTGAAAAAAATCTATTTAATGTTTAAAGTAACAGTATCAATTTAAAGAAAAAAATAAATATGTTTATATATGCTACATATGTGACAAACATAATTGGTGATAATAATAAAATCTGAAAAATTAAAAAAAAGAAAACACCTAAACTTCAATGCACATATTATTGTAAATAAAAAACAAAATACAAAAACTAGTAAAATGCTGTGTAACTTGCCTATTTTATCCTATGGGAAATGAGAGCCCAGGGTCAGCAAAAAACAGGTTCACTGACAGATGCTGCACTGCTGTACACTTGGAGTGGAGTCAGTAAGCCAAAGCCAGGTCCGACTCTGACTCTAACTCTGACTCTGACTTCTAAAATGACCAGTAATCTGGGGGTATCTTGCTGTTTTTGTTGTAGGGGATTTTTTCCTATTTTGTTGATCCTGCACTATGTATTTGACATTTTGTCATTCCAAAGAAAAAAATAAAGGGGGTTTTCTCCAAGGAAATAGAGAAAATAGCACAAGATCCTGGTCCAAGGAAGTGGAGATGATTGTGGACGGTAGTACTGCTGGGAATTCTCCTGAGTTCCCTGAATCCTATGTTTTGACCATGGTTGTTTTCTTGGACTAAATGCTTGACGTTTCCCCTGGCTTTAACTCTGAACAATGAATCTCTGCTGCCCACCTTGTCTATTAGCATGATTACACAAACCAAATCTGTGCTTGTGACCTTCAGACCCAGGCTTGTCTACAGATTTTGCTTCTGCAATACTGAACCCGTCATTCCAGGTACCGTGTTAACCTAGTCCACAGGAGGCTCCTCACATGTCAGTCCTTACCCTGCCAGACATCCTGCCAGGGTGAGGCTTTTGGTCCAGAGTCTTAGGCCTCTTGCACACAGTACTTAAAACAATAATTCACATTGACTGCTGGGTGGCTTTGCTGCATTTTGAACCAGAAAGCATCACTAAACTTTAGCACAAACTCATTTTCTAATGCTTTTCCCAACTTGAGAGCAACCCTTTTATCTTAAGAAGGTGTGGTCAGAAACTCATTGTATCAATCCCTTTCTTCCCCTATATATAGATATATGCATTTTGAAAACAAAAAAACTTTACCGGACCACACAGGACCATAGGTTGTTCCCCTTTTCTTGTCTTTCTGAGTGGAGCTATCACTATACTTCATGGGCTGTCCTTTATGACAAAAGCTGTCACATAGTTGCAGTGGCCCACATGACTCAACGCTGTGCTCCCCCATATTGCCAATTCTACTACTATTGCTTGACCCCCTTCCCTTTGCCAGGAAAAGGAGACCAGCCACCCATACTCATGTTCACATCATGTGGCACTTCTTTTTTAGTTGCGAGAGCCTGTAATTTGGTAGACCTGTCCTAACTCTTGTTGGATCTGTGTCAGAGAAGGAGTCACAGTGAAAGGCTCCCGGGAAAGCACACACATCAATGTGTTACACTCAGCCCACTGGGGTTTCAGAAGATATGGTCAGCCATTGGAAGTCTGCCTACTTAGTGGGAACATCCCAATAATACCTGGATGCTTAGGCTACAGCAAAAACTCAAGCAGGGGGTTGTGGCTTAGCCAGCAAGGTGAATGAAGACATGAGTGTGGAGCACAGCTGAGCCATAATTTACCTCCTTTTTTTACAGGGCCTACACAGAATATAGCAGCAACGTGCTACCAGAGACAACATAATCTGAGGTATTGACACATATGCGTCTTTAACCAATAAAAGAGGAAATGTGATATTAATTGCTCTTTATAAAATTGTTGATTGAAATAAAGGCAGATCTATTTGGGTTGACAAGGAGAGTAAGGGGAATAGGATGGAGAGACATGGCTACGATTGGAGTCTACTCTTCAACAGTAGATTCAAATAAAAGTGTGGCATCAGAGTTCAATCATGTTTAATAATGCCACCGTAGAGCTCTGTCTGGAAAAACATTGTAACAAAGCTTAGCCCTACGCCCACTACGGCATGTATGCAGACAAAGGGATATTCACTGTAAATTTAGATTTCCATTTGTGCTTGTATTTTTCCAAACCCAGGGATTATCTCCCAGCCAATCTGGTCAGCAGTCTAGAGATGTCGAGTGAGACAACCACAGACAATTAAAAATTGTCTCTTGGTCCTTCACACAAAACTGGAGCACTGACAATGGTAACATCTGTATTAGCTAAGTTGGGTCTTGAGATCAGAAAACATCTGTTTGGCCAAAAGCAGAAATGCATAGCAATACAGACGTGTGCAGACATGCGATTATAAGCTAAAATAATATCCTATTGTATGTCCTGATGCTCTATAATGTTGACATGACGCAGACTGGATAAATTCCCCTATACAATGGGGAGAAAGTCCACACTACCGTTTTGATATTTTACAAAAAAAATAAAATAAACACAAAATAAATATTACTTTTGAGTCCATGCCACCCTGTCACTCGTTAAAGTTTACATGCAGATCAGCTTCTATAATTATTGATTTTCCTATTCAAAGTGTTAATATTGTTGTAACTGTAACAATCTCCTATCCATCACTCAATAAGGGGGGTGTGGCTTAATTTAAAAAAAGACACCAGGGTCAAGTAGCAGCTTATGCCCAGGGCTTCCATACTCAGGATGAGCTGCTGTGTGAAACTCCTGGGATCGTCTGCATACTCACCTCTGGAATTGATCTGATGGTGAATGCGTGGGACCCAACTGCATCTCCAGCAATCTTATTGCACACCCCTGCCGACATCTCTGAATGTCTTGTGGCAGGTGGATGCAGCTGAGAGGAGCGGCCAGTGGGAGGCACCTGGCAATCATTCCATTCAGAACTCAATGCCAGGAATTAATATGCATGATGGTGAGTTCTGATTGGATGTGAACCCACTCATGCACCGTGGGGGCATGGATTGAGGTGAGTAAACAGGTGATCCTGGGGGCAGACAATCATGTTGACTACCTAGGTGAAGTTGCAATTAAGGAACAATGTAAGCTTGAAAACCTTTTAGAGCCCTAGCATTACTTAAGATGTTTCATTCTGCTACATATAGCCACACAGGGCTAGGTCCTCAATGGTGGGTTAGCCAGTTTCAGAAATTCACTACCGACCAGGTTATCTTTTAGATTTTGGTTCCGCCACGCTACCAGATTAGGGTGGCTCCCAATATTTGTCAAATTTTGTTTTTACGGTCCAGCATGTAATTATTATCTATTTGTTCACATCACCCAGGGAATGTCTGTCCCCCAAGAGTTCATCTTACCTGGAGAATATTGCTGTTTCCCTTTTTCAATAACACTATAAGGTTAACCATGGTCCCAGCATCTCACTGATAGATACTTACAAGGAGGAGGGGTTACTTATACACCCTCCATCAAGGAAATTCAAGCCTGTTTCTTTCTTTTACTGGCATAAGGGATGTTTTGAACATACCATTCTGCTTTTACAGGGGAGAACTGCACAACTGTGACCTTTCTTCCAAGTCAGCATGTGCTGGAAAAACTTCTAATGAGTTTATACGCTTTTAAGAAATATTTTGTTTTGTTGTTACAGATATTTAGACTAGTTAATACTGCTGCTTCCCACAGGTTGGCACAGGAGACAGACATTTGCATGGAGACAGATTACCCCTTGTGGAATGGTAAAATCAAAATCCTGTCAGCCCTGAATATTATTCCAACCCTGAGAAGCCAACCACAAGCTTGGTTGGATTTTTTCTTTAAATTTGGAGTGTATAAGTAGCTTTTCCTTTCACTATCCAGCATGTTTATCCGGATATCTAATATTAATGACTAATTATTGAATGATTTCACGATACAGCTCCTTTGATGACTCCAAATGGTGTCTGTAAAACATTAAGTAGTGCATTACCAACCTTTGGCTTTCTAAAGTCTGGGATCTCAATTTATTTTAAATAGAGATGTCTGAATATTCCCCCATTTGGTTCTGCTTGAACTCAGTCAAATCATCATATCTCGGGTGAATTTAATTTTGACCCAAATCCAATCAATTGCTCTAGTTGGGGCATTGCAGGGAACACTTTAGTTTCCTTAGGAAGGACCAATCACTTTTCCTGGCCTTTTAAAACTTAAAACTAACAATGGACTTCATTCAGCTACAAGTATGACTGCTTAAGTCATTAGTTGATTATGCACTTTTGCCTTAAATGGTTAAGGACTCAAAATGTTATGTTTTATATTGTTTTGCTAGAATGAAGTCATCTAATTTTTGTGCATAAAGAAAAATGCAATGTAGGAAAAAAATGACTTAAAATGTTTGGTTTCCAAGGGGAGTCATTTGTTTTCTGATGTTCACATACATGTTTTAGAATTCAATAACACAAGAAGCTGCTGAAGGCTTGGCTGACAAAAGAATTAATTGTACCTAACATACCCACTTACCCGTCCAAACATACTTCATGCTGTGATGAATACAATGATGCGGTGCACTTGAATGACACAGTTTCTGTCAAGAAACATAATGTCCCAACTGGCTGTGCAGCTGGTGGATGTTTATGGCTTGCTGCCAATACATCCTCCTTTTAAATGTTTTTTCTTTCTGTCTCCTGATTTTCAAAGCAAACAATAGGAGCCTGCAAATCCAATAGCTTTTTACAACCAATTTTCTATTAAACTTTGGTTTTAACCTACAATTTGGAGTTTTATATAATCACTCTGATAAAGAATGTGTCAGTTAAATTCTTAATTCAGTTAAAATCAAATATACGATGTAGCTAATGTATTACTAGTGTGGGGAAATAATTGCAATCCTATTATTACAAAGCTAAACGGGGAGGCCGATTCATTAATAGCGCCAGGTAGCGACAGATGAGCGACAGTAGCGGTATTTTCACAGCACCCGCTAGTATTCGCTGTGCTTGGCCGTTGTTCGGTTGTTGACAGCGACTCAGTCGGTGTGCGGTAATGTTGAATACGGGTTTAGGAGTCGCTGTTTGACAGGTTCCGCGCTGTATGGGAGCGCATGACAGCGAATGGCCATAGCGAACGGCTCCCAGCATATTCATTAACAAATCACGCTCAAAAAATTCTCGCGCTGTGAAATGCTTGTTTAAACCCCAGAGCGCTGGCGGCGATGGGTTAAAAGTAGTTTTTTAACCCCCAAACAACCATATTTTTGGGAAAAAAAAAAACAAGTTTTTCAAAACGTTTTGTAATATGAATACATTAATATCAGACCTGTAATATCAATTCTGCACAATTTTTTTTTTTTTTTTTACCTTAAAAAACATATATAACATTGCAGAAGTGGTCACAGAATTTTTGACATTTAAAAAAAAAAAAAAAAAAAAAAAAACATTAATAGCAATTAATTAAGCATATTTAAAGATTGCTCCAATGAAATGCATTGGAGAGCGCAAGGTAGCGAGAGGTCATACCTGTCACTGTTCAAGGTCGCTCGCTGGCGCTGTGGGGTGAGGCTGGAATAATGAGGAATGATTCGCTATCTGGCGCTCTGTCAGTCGCTAAGCAGGATCGGCTTGATAAATGTGTGATTGCGAAGGGGAGCCGGCGTTCTCGTGGCGGTGACCGTCATTACCGTTCGCTCACCATTCGCTACCTGCCGCTATCCCTTGTTAAATAAGGGCCTAAGTTACTGTGCATTCTTACAGTATGTCTTCAGTTCATTTAAAATACCCAATCTACCTTAAACTAATAAGTCAGTTTATGGCAGATACTCTAGGTGTTTGAGTAACTTCTCTAGTGATCCAAATTGGAGTGCCCCGGAGGAAGCGCTGGGTCACCCTGGTTTCAAGGAACTGGAGAACGGATGATATGTAGATGTCCCAGAAGGGCACTGATGTGGTGTTGTGAAGCGGAAGGCCAGATAAAGGAAATCAAGCATACTGCTGACAGTCCTTAGATAATCATAAATGTGGAGCTTTACAGCTAAAACAGGTGCCATTATCTGGTATTAGAGTGAAGCAGGAGCAGTGAAAATTGGCAAAAAGTAATACACAGGAGAGCAGGCCGAAGGGGTAATCCTGAGAGCAGATTCCAATAGAGCAAGCTGGGCCATACACGGGAGCGCAGAATCCACAAGGTGTAAGCCGGCAATGGAGATCAGCGAGAAAGCAGGGTCAGGTACCAGATCAACAGTCCATAAGGGAGAATCCAATACACAAGTCCAAAGGGGAAAGCCGGGTCATACACAAGAGGTTCTTCAATACACAAAACAAAGAAGATCAAGGAGGGCACAGCAAGAGGGATATAAAGGAATTTTCTGGCAATGGATGGCTGCCAGAGACTCCAATAAATAGGGCCTGAGGTCTGCCAATTGGAGCCTTGAGATCAGCTGACTCAATAACCCTATCATAGGAGGAGGATTGTGCGGGATCTAACCTCGCACAGCTGGCACACACATGCACACAGGCATAGTGGATCTTCTGGGCTGTGGTGGCGCTGCCTGACACCAACTGCTGCTGTGCCTGGAGAGCCGGCAGGGACAATGGCCAACTGGGCCTCGGGACATGCCCTTCTGGAGGCACCGGTGCCCATGGGTGCCGGACAGGTGGATGAAATTTGGAAGCAAATTGAACTGTCCTGGCCCCTGTTTAAATAGCATGCATGGCTAAGAGAGTAAGAGAGCTTAAGCCTGACTCTCATGTGGTTGCATCACCTGCTGTTAAGTGCCAAGCATGTGAGAGTTACGTGTCTGGCTCTCCCCTGGCTATCGGCCATAAAAGTTGAGGGTCTTCTTTTTAACTGGGGGGCATCCAATCCCACCCCCGGGCTCTTCTGGCTTCAAGAGAGGGCCCCATTAATGGCCCTGCTTCCAACGCCACCACTGAATCTAGATAAAAAAAGAAATTAAGTCATCTGTGGCCATGATCCCTCCTGCCAGGTCTCCTTTTAACTAGGGAGCCTCCGACCCCCCTGGGCTCTTCTGTGGTGGGGAGAAGGCCCAAATGAGGCTCTCACCTCGATTTAAATGACAATGAGTACACCTTTTATGGACGGGACAGATGACGTCATCCGTGAAGATGTTCAGTAGTGCCCGTTGATCAGCAGGGAGAGGGTTGAAGGGGCAGGGTCTGTGATCCCCTGCCTCCCCAACCCCTCCCAATCTCCCAGGATCTGTCATCGGATTGCAGGGGGACAGTGGAGGATTGGAGGTGAGTAAAGAAAAAAAATGAAATTTTTTCTTATGTGTATTTTACCCTGGTAAGGGATCCATGAGACCCATGTGCCTTGTTCTACAAGCCCTGCATAGCTGGTTATTGTATGTACCACATTATGTCAGTATTGCAGTGAATATGCTAACTGCAATTCTGAACAACACTAAAGCATGCCTACTTTAAAGCAGACCCAAAATATGTGAAGAGCTTAAAAGTCTATACACATATACTCAATGTGAGATTGAAATTCTCTGTATGCTTTCAAGCTATGTGGGCTAATATTGTATATTATTCTGTATATTATTTTACTGTAATTGTGCCCATTTTTGAATAATTAAATACATATTCAGCATTTCTAAAAATGTTTGAGTGTGGGCTATTTACTTGTCTACTACTACATTTTGAGGTATTAATTCCACAAAGATGAAGACACTACAACAAGTTGGGTACATCTAGAAAGCTTAATGTATATGTTTTCCGGGAATATATGGTTTATGGAGGATTTCAAATGTAAAGGATCATTTTGAAAGAAAAAGTACAAGGTGTGCAATTGTTTTGTTCGGGGAACCTTTTGCTTTTTTCTTGTTTGCATAGTTTTTTTTTTTTTTATGTGAATTTGATTCTGCTCTTTTATTCTCTTTTTAGGGAAAACAAATAATTAATTGAGGGATTACTTCCAGAAAACTGTGCCCACATCAACAAGCATGGTAAACCTAGAGAGCTTGAGGTGTGTACTTCTAGAGAATATATAGTTAGTGGGGGGATTTCTAAAGTAAAGGGTTGTTTTTCTTGAAAAACTGCAAGGTGTGCATAGCAGTTGTATTTTATCTGAAATCTCCTAAAACGCTGTTTCAGTTTGAGGGAGTCTCCTGGGCAGGAAAGGGTGTCTACCAATACATATGTGGTAGCCAGGAAAAATAATAATAATCTCAGCTGAACATGTGTAGCACAAAATAATGTAAAATGGCCTGGCAACAGAGGGTGACAAAATCTCCAGGATTGACAGTTAATGGGCTTAAGAGAAAAAGCTGTTGGCCTGTAGCCATAAATAATATAAGGACACAGGAAATGTTGCCCAAATTGTCTCGGTAATCATCAGGTGATATAATCCCTGTAGAAATTTTGTCTCTAACGGCATTGTGATTGTAAAGCACTCGCTGGGGGGTCTAAACTTACCAGTTAAGAGCCATTGCTGGTTAGAATCTAGCACTTCCTATTCACCTGTTTTAAGTTGTTAGAACCACTTCCATTATATTTTTCAGGCATGTGGGTGTGCTCAACCATATAATGAGAAATTATTTAAAAATGCTTCCTTTCATGGTTGCTAGCAACAGAGTAAGGTATAAGATAGGGCTGATCATACAAGGTGTACTGATGAAGCATGATTGTGCGAAATGCGTCTACACTTGCAACAACTGTTTTACTTGCTACAACTGAGAGTCACACTTGCTGCAACTGTAAACTTGCTACAAACTGAACCAGAACAGATGAGAAAAGACAAGCATACAAAGCAAAAGACACTTGAAAAAGAAGATTTATTTACAAATTGATTGTATGCATGTTGAAATGAATATATGTATCGGATAATTACTAAAAAAGGCATAGGTCCTAAAACCCCATTTTTTGCCCTCTACCGGAACCCAGCATACTCTGCAACACGGGCCAAGGTGATAGAGTGGCAACTTCCCATAAATTATTAAGAAAAGTAAGGGTTCTAGCCCTAGCAGCAAAGAACTTAATTGGAGCCATCTCTCAGAGAAGGAAGGCCTTGCCACAGAGCAATATCTACCTTCCCTCCTCCCTTTCATAAGACAGGGCTGGTTTTGATCCCTAGCTAGAAAATGAAAGTGAATTGCACATTTTACGTAAAAAAAATAGTATGCTTTTTGTACTTGGTGCTGTATCACTCCTTTAGATGAAAAGAATTTCTATGTTTTTTTCTTTGTTTAAAAGTGTTGCTAAATCGACTTTATCGACTCTAAATATTTAAAAATTGTGTGGCTCTTTTAAAATGGTGTGGCTGTTGCCGATTTACTACAATACATTGTATAATGGGGCACATCCCTTTCTCATTAAATTCAGATGTTTCATTCAGAAAGGGGCACTAAATTTTACACTGATAGGATGTCACCCTTAGTCAGTAAGAAGCTGGGAGCCTGGAGGCAGTACCCCTTGGTCCCCCTCTGGTGGCACTGTTTTACTTCGATCATTGAACTGTGTCTATTCAGTCTCACCAATAGATGTCTCTCTCAGGCCCTCTCAATTAATTATCCAGCTGCTCCCAATTACCAGCCTTCAAATCAGCTCCACAAACAAGCATTACTTGCTCCAGTATTTGATTGCATTTCTGTGATCCCGGCCTGCAACATTCCCTCTTGATTCTCCAGTTTTGCTTTCTCCTGCACCCAGTTTCAGCTTCTGTTCAGTCTCCAATCCTTGTTATACCCATCCCCCTGCATCCAGTCTTCATTTCATTCCTGTGACAAGTAATGTCTGGCCCTACCGCCCTGTCAGCTTTGTCTGTGGAGCTGCTCTACTACTGTAAATTTTGTATATTTTTGTACATATGTTTGGCTGGTTTACTGTGTTGATGTGCTATTTTGTATATATTGTTAGTTGATTTGCTGTATACTGTATATTGTATACTGTATATTGTTGGTTGGTTGCTGTGTTTAGTTTTGGATGTAGGAGCAGGGTCTGTTTATTTAGTTTAGTGCTCACGCGTGTAATATACTGTTATTATTACTTGTACTTGCTGTGTGATTCTTTTGCTGGTTTCTTTTGGAAGATGTTTTTGACAACCTTGTAATATGCCACTTTAGCTTTCTTCCTTCTGTGATATTTCATGATCAATTGTGAGTGGAAGGATGTGCAGCAACTGAGTCACGGGGAGGCCGATTCATTAATAGCGCCAGGTAGCGACAGATGAGCGACTGAAGTATGGCGCTATGAGCGCCGCTAGCGTACGCCGCGGGCGGTAGCGATTCGCTATAGCAGGCCTCCTCAGTCGCTACCTGGCGTTGTTGGGAACAACGCCTACATTGCTGAATATGATGTTGGAGCTCAGCTTTGTAGGCGCTGTCAGTCAGTTTGACCACGCTATTCAACACAGCGCCTGCGCTTTGATTTGCTGTGGGCTTGAAATCAAGTACCTTCAGAATTAAACACATTGCAACATGTTTCTTTTGTTTTTTTTTATTTTGTTGTGAAAAGTAAATAAATTAAACTGAAATGTTCAGGAAAATCAAAATGCCCGTCATGGTGCATCTCGGGGTGCCTGAAAAAGATTAAAAAGTGCAGTTAGTATATAGATTTAAATTGGCTTTTTCGCTGTAAAAAAAATATTGCATTAATTGGTAACCAACATTTGGGTCAAACTTGCACACCAACCCTAATTGTTATGTTGTTCAGCTTCCACCCCCCCTTAGAGTGGTTTTGGTCATCTTACACCCCCCTTAGAGTGGTTTTGGTCATCTTACACCCCCCTTAGAGTGGTTTTGGTCATCTTACACCTCCCTTAGAGTGGTTTGGGTCATCTTACACACCCCCTTAGAGTGGTTTTGGACATCTTACACCCCCCTTAGAGTGGTTTTGGTCATCTTACACCTCCCTTAGAGTGGTTTTGGTCATCTTACACCTCCCTTAGAGTGGTTTGGGTCATCTTACACACCCCCTTAGAGTGGTTTGGGTCATCTTACACCCCCCTTAGAGTGGTTTTGGTCATCTTACACCCCCCTTATAGTGGTTTTGGTCATCTTACACCTCCCTTAAAGTGGTTTGGGTCATCTTACACACCCCCTTAGAGTGGTTTGGGTCATCTTACACCCCCTTTAGAGTGGTTTTGGTCATCTTACACCCCCCTTATAGTGGTTTTGGTCATCTTACACCTCCCTTAGAGTGGTTTGGGTCATCTTACACCCCCCTTAGAGTGGTTTTGGTCATCTTACACCTCCCTTAGAGTGGTTTTGGTCATCTTACACCTCCCTTAGAGTGGTTTGGGTCATCTTACACCCCCTTAGAGTGGTTTTGGTCATCTTACACCCCCCTTATAGTGGTTTTGGTCATCTTACACCTCCCTTAGAGTGGTTTTGGTCATCTTACACCCCCCTTATAGTGGTTTTGGTCATCTTACACCTCCCTTAGAGTGGTTTTGGTCATCTTACACCTCCCTTAAAGTGGTTTGGGTCATCTTACACACCCCCTTAGAGTGGTTTGGGTCATCTTACACCCCCCTTAGAGTGGTTTTGGTCATCTTACACCCCCCTTATAGTGGTTTTGGTCATCTTACACCTCCCTTAGAGTGGTTTGGGTCATCTTACACACCCCCTTAGAGTGGTTTGGGTCATCTTACACCCCCCTTAGAGTGGTTTTGGTCATCTTACACCTCCCTTAGAGTGGTTTTGGTCATCTTACACCCCCCTTATAGTGGTTTTGGTCATCTTACACCTCCCTTAGAATGGTTTGGGTCATCTTACACACCCCCTTAGAGTGGTTTGGGTCATCTTACACCCCCCTTAGAGTGGTTTTGGTCATCTTACACCCCCCTTAGAGTGGTTTGGGTCATCTTACACCTCCCTTATAGTGGTTTTTGTCATCTTACACCCCCCTTATAGTGGTTTTTGCCAAATTATGATGGGAGGTCAAATAAATTTTCCCGGTAGTGCAATACTTGGATTAGAGTGAAGGGTAGTTAGCTTACCGCAAAAAAGGAAGTGATCATCCTTTCCCTTAGCTCATCGCCAGTCTGGGTGTCCTCACTTCTTTCTGCGGGCAAGTTGGGGATTTCGGGCACCAGTGCTGTCTCTTCAGGGGATTGAATTCTGTGGCATATACATATATTGTGGAGCACACAGCAGGCGAGGATGATCTTGGAGACCTTCTGTGGACTGTACAGCATCTCTCCTCCTGGGCGTGCCAAACATAGAAAGCGTGCTTTCAGCAGTCCGATGGTTCTTTCCACAATGCTTCTGGTCTTGCGGTGTGCTGCATTGTAGCGTTCATGGGCAGAGGTCTGTGGGCTCCTGACCGGAGTCAGCACCCACGTTCTCTGCTCATATCCCTTGTAGAAAAAACACAAGGAGAGAGACAGCAATTAGTACTAGTACATGTTTTGGTTTTCATTTTTTAGAATTTGGCTTACTAGGCCACATATTTGAGGCAAAATACTTTGACATGGTTAATTATTTACCCAGTAGCCAGCCAGCTGGCATTTCGTTGTTCTCAAACTTCCGGCACAGGACTGTCCGCTGCAAGACGTAAGAATCGTGGCATGAGCCGGGGAACCCCGATCTCACCGCCCGCAGCTTCATTTCATGGTCACAGACCACCATGATGTTAAAGGAATGAAATTGTTTTCTGTTTCGGTAATACAGCTCCTGTGCACGGGGAGGGCGGAAAGGGATATGTGTACCATCAACGCACCCTAGCACATTCGGGATCCCTCCCATTAAATAGAAAGCATGTTTTATTTTGGCAACCTCCTCCTCATCCTCAGGAAACTTGATGTAAATTGGGATTAAATCACAAATCGCCAGAACTACCTGGATTAATATGCGGCTCATAGTAGCCTGGCTTATCCCGCTGAGGAGGGCAGAGGTTGCCTGGAAGGTCCCTCGGGCCAAAATATTAAGAGTGGCACACAGGCGTACTATGCCTGGAATGGATTGAGTGCGTTTGGTGGATGGCTCGATTTTGTGCTTAATCTGATCATATAGGGACTGTAGTGCAGCACGATTCAGACGGAAGCGGCTCCTGATCTGCTCGTCACTTAAGTCCCATACTGAAAGGCGGATTCCAAAGGAGCGGGGTGCCCTAAGCCTCACAACACCCCGCTCCCTGTCCTCCTGCTCTTCCAGCATACGCAT
Source organism: Gastrophryne carolinensis (assembly GCA_027917425.1). Classification (NCBI taxonomy): domain Eukaryota; kingdom Metazoa; phylum Chordata; class Amphibia; order Anura; family Microhylidae; genus Gastrophryne; species Gastrophryne carolinensis. The sequence goes on along the minus strand of CM051239.1, from coordinate 244,482,916 downwards.
ACATACATCCACCCAGACACCATACATCACCCTCTTATCCATCACACACACTCAACGGATATACAAAATCAAACAAACAAAAACAAAAACCACAAACACACCACACACACAAACAATCACACTCCTCACACACTCACTACAATGCAGCTCACCACAAAACCAGAAGTATAGTGGTCCAAACCACCAGCCTGCTGAAAAGCAGCTTTCTAAGTTAGGCACAACCAAGAGGGGAGTTGCTGCACAGCCCACAAAAGGCCCCAAAACCAAGCCCCACTTGCTGTATGCTCCACAATATTTGCATATGCCAACAAAATCAATCTCCTAAAGAAACAGCACTGATGTCAGAAATCACCCAACAAGCCACAGAGAGTGAGGACCAAACCCAGACAGACACTCAAATGAGGTAAGGGAAACAAGCACCACACCACAGCCTTTGCCACAGTGTAACAATACCAGAAGCTTTCAAAATCCTTCCATTTATACTTCACTTTGAAAAAGGACAGGTCCGCTTTGCCGCCTTTTGCGTTGCTCTGCTATTTCCGGGCGCCAATTAGCTGACCCAGGTGTGCGTGAAACGGAGTGCGCACGCGCACGCTAGTAGCTGGTGGAGGCTTTTTGTCGGTGATAAGCGCTGGAGATGGTAGGAAGCTGCTGCCACTTATAGGGGGTCACTTCCCCTATTGGTGATACAAGTACTGGAAATGTGCAATTCCTAACCAAGGTGGAAGGAAAAGGCTATTGTGGCGCGCTGGGTGGAGTTCTGCTTTAAAGTGGTTGTATATGGTGGACTAAATGATGTCCCCTTTCTCTGGAAATTTACCAGGTTTTGGGTATATATTTTATGTGCTGTGTATTTCTAAGGAACTGCAATATAGGTGACAGTCCTTATTTTTGCAGCATAGATCAATTTTAATTGTATTTCTATATAGGCTAATTAGCCGGTATGAGTAATTTATGAAAAGAAAAACTTACCGCCACGGCCCGGGGGTACTTAACCTGCCCAGGGCCTCTGACGTAAGGAGGTTCTCAACGACGTTAGGTTGACATTCGTTACGGTGCTGTGAGATCACCTTGGGTATACTTCAGCGGGGTCTGGATCCCATCCGATGAATTGGTTGTCTTCAATTGAATAAAGATACCGCAAGAGTGTTTATTCTAAACACACTTTTATTCAGGAACGGGGAAGACACAGGGGGAGGGGGGCGGTGGTGGGACAAGAGTCACTGTGGGGGGATGGGGTAAAATTCCAAGCAGCGGCGATCCGTGCTGTTTAGTTGTTAAAAGTTCTTTAGTCCTTAGAGGTCAAAATTCACTATCTGTTCCGGGTATCTCAAGTTTCCATAGTTGTAATAAAAATAATCCGTTATTCTGTGAAAGTTTGATTGGAGCGGCGTCCTTGCCCAGCTCCAAAAGATCCGACGCGTGTTTCGGTGTTACCACCGTCTTCAGGGATTGAGTTTTAAGCTTCTAAAAGATAGCTGTCATTTTATTGGTGGAAATGTTCACGTGGTGCTTTCAGGAGGCGTTGTAACTCTTTTCATGTCATTAGTCCGCAGCTGTTACAAATGTTGCCTTGGGAGGGCTCTGGGTTCTTATAAGCTGATGGTTGTTACAAATGTTTCTTTCTTGACATCATGTTTCAGTTGTTACATTGGTATTGCTCTGGCAGCACGCCGGCTGTCATCCGTTTGCAACATTTGTATTCCTTTTGACCGCAGACTTTAGAAAGTGCTTTTGACAGCCTGCGGCTTGTGCTTTGGCTGGTATTGAAGGCTGCGTATTGTCGGCAATTAGCCGACAAAGATAAAAAACAGGAATAAAGGTTAAAAATAGGTAAAATATGTGTTAAAAAGTTAATGACAAGTGAAGAATAAACTATCTGAGTAAAAATAGACCAAAAAATGTTGTAAAAAATTAGACTAAAATGAGTTAAAACTGAGATATCAATCTAAAAGGGTTCTGTGTGTGTGTTAAAATAAACAAGAACAGTGTTGGGTTAAGTGTTAAAACTAATGATAAATAATTAATATTAAAAATATTGAAAAATGTATGGTAATAGTAAGGACCTGCCTGTGATTCTATATGTTAAAACGTTAAAGAGGCATTGGGCTGTGGTTGTGAGATGGGTGAAAAAAGTTTTTTCTGATATTACAATGGAATAAATTGATATAAGTAAATTATATATATATGAATAAAAGTAAGATGTATGAGTGTATGTCTCTGGAACGGTAATTATGTTGATGAAAATATACTGAGATGTAGGATATATATAGTAATAAAGGTGCAGATGGCAGAAGTCCACAGATTTACTGGGTTGATAGTTACCAGCAATTTTTAGTTATTTTGTAAAAAAAAATTGCTTTTTACAAAATAACTAAAAATTGCTGGTAACTATCAACCCAGTAAATCTGTGGACTTCTGCCATCTGCACCTTTATTACTATATATATCCTACATCTCAGTATATTTTCATCAACATCATTACCGTTCCAGAGACATACACTCATACATCTTACTTTTATTCATATATATATAATTTACTTATATCAATTTATTCCATTGTAATATCAGAAAAAACTTTTTTCACCCATCTCACAACCACAGCCCAATGCCTCTTTAACGTTTTAACATATAGAATCACAGGCAGGTCCTTACTATTACCATACATTTTTCAATATTTTTAATATTAATTATTAATCATTAGTTTTAACACTTAACCCAACACTGTTCTTGTTTATTTTAACACACACACAGAACCCTTTTAGATTGATATCTCAGTTTTAACTCATTTTAGTCTAATTTTTTACAACATTTTTTGGTCTATTTTTACTCAGATAGTTTATTCTTCACTTGTCATTAACTTTTTAACACATATTTTACCTATTTTTAACCTTTATTCCTGTTTTTTATCTTTGTCGGCTAATTGCCGACAATACGCAGCCTTCAATACCAGCCAAAGCACAAGCCGCAGGCTGTCAAAAGCACTTTCTAAAGTCTGCGGTCAAAAGGAATACAAATGTTGCAAACGGATGACAGCCGGCGTGCTGCCAGAGCAATACCAATGTAACAACTGAAACATGATGTCAAGAAAGAAACATTTGTAACAACCATCAGCTTATAAGAACCCAGAGCCCTCCCAAGGCAACATTTGTAACAGCTGCGGACTAATGACATGAAAAGAGTTACAACGCCTCCTGAAAGCACCACGTGAACATTTCCACCAATAAAATGACAGCTATCTTTTAGAAGCTTAAAACTCAATCCCTGAAGACGGTGGTAACACCGAAACGCGCGTCGGATCTTTTGGAGCTGGGCAAGGACGCCGCTCCAATCAAACTTTCACAGAATAACGGATTATTTTTATTACAACTATGGAAACTTGAGATACCCGGAACAGATAATGAATTTTGACCTCTAAGGACTAAAGAACTTTTAACAACTAAACAGCACGGATCGCCGCTGCTTGGAATTTTACCCCATCCCCCCACAGTGACTCTTGTCCCACCACCGCCCCCCTCCCCCTGTGTCTTCCCCGTTCCTGAATAAAAGTGTGTTTAGAATAAACACTCTTGCGGTATCTTTATTCAATTGAAGACAACCAATTCATCGGATGGGATCCAGACCCCGCTGAAGTATACCCAAGGTGATCTCACAGCACCGTAACGAATGTCAACCTAACGTCGTTGAGAACCTCCTTACGTCAGAGGCCCTGGGCAGGTTAAGTACCCCCGGGCCGTGGCGGTAAGTTTTTCTTTTCATAAATTACTCATACCGGCTAATTAGCCTATATAGAAATACAATTAAAATTGATCTATGCTGCAAAAATAAGGACTGTCACCTATATTGCAGTTCCTTAGAAATACACAGCACATAAAATATATACCCAAAACCTGGTAAATTTCCAGAGAAAGGGGACATCATTTAGTCCACCATATACAACCACTTTAAAGCAGAACTCCACCCAGCGCGCCACAATAGCCTTTTCCTTCCACCTTGGTTAGGAATTGCACATTTCCAGTACTTGTAGCACGCTAGTAGCTACTAGCGTACGTGAGCCGAAACTTGCGTGCATTAACGGACATGGCAGAAAATTCAGTGGTGGGCCAATGAAAGGTAAGCTGCTGTTTATTTAAATAGCCGTTAGGATAGCCACATGTCAAAAGTGTTTCATATACATGAGTACATTGTTGTATTTGGTTGTGTGTTGTTTGGTTAATGAGGTCTGTAATTAGTTAATTGGCTAACACACATGCTTCAGTCAGTGCAGTGGAGGTGTGGCTACAAGCACCTGGCCAGTATGTGTGAATCTATTAAGTGGACTGGTTTGTGATTGGCTGTTAGAGCACATAAAACCTGGCCAACCCAAAGAGAGTGCGATGCCATTCTGTAGTCTGCATGCGTGCTTGTTGGTTGTGTATTGGTGTGTGTGTGCAGCTACAGGATGGAGCCAAATTCAGGACATCTGCCAGCCACAGCGGGCCCAAGTAGAAGTGTGGTGGGTGCTGTGCGCAGACCTCCCTTACGGAAAAGGGCCCAGCCTGAAGGTGGTGCAGCACCCCAGGCTAAGCGCCCAGGTGCCAAGAGGGAGCCTGAATTTAATTTGGCGGAGAATAATCATCTTGTGCGCCTTACCCTTGCTAAATGGGAGCTGATATTTGGCTCCCAAAGCAAGTCAATAGGCAAACAAGAAAGAAGCAAACTGTGGGATGCCATTGGTGTTGAGCTTAGTAGCACTGCTCAACACCCACGTAGTGGCCCATCCTACAGGAAACGCTTCTACACTTTGAGAGGGGCCCTTATCAAAAAGATGAATCACGATCTTGATGTGGACAGTGGGACCATCCAGGCTCCAAAGAGTACCTACAGGCCGTATGAGGAGATGCTGAAGGCCAAAATTCCACTTGCTCGGCTGCAGGGTGTGGATCCTGGGGATGACACCACAGGTTGGACTGAAGGTACATATTTTCTGCATTTTTTTACAAGCTAATGTTAATGTATGTGATTTGCATTTTCTCTTTCTGCCCAACTAACAGTAGGACCTGTGAAGTAGTACATTATACCTCATAAATGTTTTACTTTCCTGTCTGTTGCTTTCTGCATAGGTGCACATGGTGCTGTCCAGGATTTGGCTCAGGACACACAAACTCCTGCCCTTCAACCAACCTCAAGCCTAACCCAGTCTGCCATTGAAGGTATTTACCACTAATTTAGGTGCTGGTTGTTTGGGGACCAAATGGGTGTGGGAGCAGCTCCAACAATAGAGTGGGGCACTGTTGAGGATTAATAATATGGACCTGCGGCCTAATTTCACGCCCACTTTAACCCTCACAGCAACTAACTAACAAGGCCCTAACATGTGTAGCTATGTTGGAAGGCAGAGATGTGTGGCCATATATCTGCATATACATGTGTAAGCCACACTGGGCTTGATTAGTGAATATTAGTGAATGAGCTGCTCACACACACCTTAATGCATGTTTGATTTTTGACCGCACATTACCAATGGCTCAATGTTTGCTTGGTTTTTGCCTAGCTGCCCCGCCATTGGCCCCAGCATCTCCTCAGGAGCCAAGCTACTCTTTGGATGTCGGTAAGTGCATGTGTCAACCTTGCTTTATCCGCTTTAACCCAAGTGCATGTGTCTCATTCCTCTTTTTTATTTGTAGGCCAAGTGACTGGTTCATCTTTGGACCCCACTTCCGATGTTGCAGGTCAACAGGACCCCGTTGGTGTGTATAGCTGTATAGCAATACATAATGTATCCTTTATGCTGTTTATGTTACACTGGTTCTATTTGGTTAGTCTAATAATCTACATGTTTGCTCTGTCAACTTGAAGTTGCCTATTTTGAGTGCTTATTCCATCCCCAGGGTCAGTCTAATAGTTTTTGGAGTGATTGCAATGCATTTTGTAAAAAATATTTTTATACAAACATTCACCCTAGTAGTTTGAGGAATATTTTGAGACATTAATTGTGTTTTTTAGTTGCCCAGAATATCGGAAAGGGCCCTTCACGTTCAGGCTGCCAGAGATGAGGGTAAGTTGTTTTGGCTTGATGATCTAGTATGTATTTTGGCTCTACTTTTGTGGCACTTTCTTCAGGCAACTTGTGTTTCCACATGTATTTTCAAGGTCCAAGCTCGAGTGAGGGCCCCACTCCAGACATCTGGGAGATTGCGGGTATGTGTAATTTTAGCAATGTGTCTGATCTTATTTGGCCCAATTATTGCCTCATATTCCTCTAACATACATGTTAGCAATCTGAGTTTAACAGATACCTTTTGGCTAGTGTGTAATCTGGCACTTTGTGGAGGTATGGCCTCGATAGGCTATCCATGTTACATTTGAGTTTTGTCCACTGACCTACTAACCTGACTTTCCTGTTTAGCATATGCCAACTTGCCGGAGATCTCGGATGTGGATTTGCCCCTCTCTGGCAGCGATACCCCGCTCCTACCTGTGCCGGACGACACGGAGGTAACATGGCTGATTTAGAGGACCAATAACCACATTGCCATGTTCGTGGGTAGTGGATGAACCAACATGTCACATTTCCTTTCTTGGTCGTTTTTGCAGGAGGCGGAACCAGAACCCCAAGCTGGGACCTCTTCCCAAGTGCCATGCGGCCAAGCTTCCGAGGCTCAAACAAGGGTAAGTTGTATTGTGACAGTTTGGGCAAATGATTTGGAGGGGCATAGCTGCATTGGTTCGGTTTGACTAAAATGTTGTTTTCTATTTTGTTAGCCTCAAACCACAGCAAGAGGAGGTGTGGCACCAACCAGTGCGGATTTTTATGAGCTAGGGGTCCGGATGCTGGAGGACTACAGTCGCCAACAGCCGCGTGATGGAACTAATGAGCGCATTGCGGCGTTGGAACATCAGGTGCTGATGTGTCAGCAACAAAATGAGGCCCAGCAGCGCCAGATCGACCAGTTGCTCCTAAACCAACAGCAGAACCAGGAACTTGGTCGCCTGGGCAATCTAATGGAGCAATCTCTCCAGCGACAGGACCAAACTTTGTCGTTGATACAACAGCTCATACAACAGCAGTCTATATTTTTTACTGCACTGTTGTCCAACACCGCCCCTAGCAATGACTCCCAACCTCCCCGGCCACCCAGCCAAGAATATTAATTTGTTTGTGGTTATTTTTTTTTTCTGTAAATATATTTGATTAACCCACCTCTAAATTGTGTTTTTCCTAAGACATAGCTAAGAACACAGTCAGGGATGAGTATCTTGATCTACATATGTAAATGTAGTTCAAAATTTATGCCACACATTTGTGACCATAGCTTAATATGGTTTACACATTAAATGGCTCCAAAGGTATGGCAAAATTTACGCACAAATGGGTTTGTAGACACTTAAACTATGCTTGACAAGGCACAACACTGTAATTAGCAAAATATAAAAATATTTATTCAAAAGGTGGGCAACAGGCCCAACATTGGCCCACAAAGGGCCTCCAACAAGGGGCCAGTCATCCCCCCACCCTAACGACGCCGCTGCCTCTTCTTGGCCAGCAGCATAAGTTTCAGACGCCTGATCGACCGCCACAGTCTGCGATGCTGGTTTTCACAAGCTGTAGAGATGTAGAAAAAAAACAGATTTAATAAATGGAATGTGACCTCAACAGACACAGATGTAGCAATGTAATGTCAGTGGGTCCAATTAGCTGACACTCACATTAACATTGTTGCCCACTGTGCCCTTAGTTGTTAACATTATATGAGTACTAGCGGGGGCCCATGCTGCTGGCCGTCCCTGGAGCTGGGGTGGGGAGGATGGTCACTGGCTCCGTCTGCGTAGCAACATCTGTCAGGAGAAAGCAAAAGAGAAAAGCAAAATTAGTGGGCCAATGACACCTGACTATTTGACATCCATCTGGTTAGGGAGTCTGAAAAATCAAATGCTTGCATGGTTACATACATGTTGTCCAACATTAGCATATTTCCTGGTCCATGAGTTCATGTAAATTATTTATGGTTGCAACATGGACCCCTAAAGATAATGTGCCAATAACCTTGACAGTGCAATGTTAAGGACTAATTTGCAGTTGATTGTCGAATGTTACTAGTGTGCAACATGTGTTAGCCGGAACAACTTAACCAAATAACACATTTGCTAGCCCCCATCATGGTGTGGGCAGAAACATAGGGGTGGTTGCCAGTTGGCTAGCACTGTAGTGGGGTTTGTGATGTTAATGTACATTATCAAACCACCTTGTACTATGGACCAGGAAACATGTGTCTCTTAAAAGTGGGCCAAGACCCAGGATTGATACTATTCTGTGTTTTGGTCCACTTTGGCAGAGCACCACCATTTGAGTGAGACACCGTCCGCCGCCGCTGCCTTCCGCACATCACTCCTCCAGTGTGTGCGCACGCGCAGGCCATTAGGAAACAGAGAGCGCAGGCGCACACACATCTAGAGGGGCACGCAGGAGGCTGCGCCGGTGGCTTCTGCCACCCCCAATGAGGTAAGGAGTTTGTGGGGTTTTTTTGGGGGGGGGCCCTGGGTGAGGGAGGTGATTGGGCAGGGAAGCTTCGAGATTCCAAGCACAATCAACAATGGGTGTTGGTCCACTTTGAGGAATGTCATAACATAGGGAATGTGATGGATAACAACAAACACTTACCATGACTATGCCCGTGGAGAAGGCGTTGCCAAAGGCCATGGAGGGGCCGCCTATATGATGCCCTGCAAATTAGAGAGGAATGGCAAGGGCTAAGTACAAATGGCCAGATGAAACCTGTCACAGACTAACAATGACAAAATGTGCACTCACCAGGGGATGATCCGCCACTTGAAGCCCAGGGAGGGCTCTGAGGAGGAGGCATGGAGCCTCGGCTCCTCACACTCTGCTCGGAAGATCCCCCAGCCAAAGGGCCACCCTCCTCCCTCTCACTCCCTGCTCCTTCAGGGAGTGTGGGAGAGTCCATTCCTTCCACCCCACTTGGACTCCCCACTTGAGAGTGGCCCCTTGGCTGGTGAGACTCCTCAGAGTCAGAGTGTGAGGAGCTGAGGCTTGATCCTGCCAGCCCCCCAGCAGCACACTCCTCTGGGGCGTCATCCCCTTCCTCCCCTGGGTCCTCCAAATAGGATCCGCGAGAGGGACCCTCCCCCGATGACTCCCCCAAGTCCGCCTGCCTGGTTCGGGGGAGGAATCCCTTCCCACGTTTCCCCAGGGGAGGACGCTTATCTGTGTTGAGGGGGTGAAAGTAAATAATTAATATTAAGACCACAAATGGACACAGCTTAGCAGATGATTTAAACTAAAGTATAAACATAGCATAAGCTTAAACTTACCTGATGCGTAGGCATCATATAGGCGGTACACGCCTTCAGGGTCCCGGTGCTTGAAGTCAGACCATTTTTGTTGGATGGCTCGGATGGAGAGCTGGGTGTTGAAGCGCCGGGACACTGTGGCCTTCACCTCCATGGCTATTCTTTTTTTTCCCCCACGGGCATAGTCATACTGCATCACGCAGAAATCCTATGAGAAATTAAAAACAAACACAAATCAATACATGACATCAGAACAATGGCATAAACAGTTATACTGAGACCAGATTAAAGTGGACTCACACCCCGGATTATCACTATTCTGGGTTTGGGTCTACTTTGGTGGGGCACACCAATCGGGTGTGGGCCGCTGCCTGAAACCCCCTTGGAAGGCCAGAAATACACCACTGACCACACTCCCACGTGACTGCGCCAGGCTAGCACAGCGCTCTGCGCCGCTGTGGTATGCGCATCCAAGGCCATTTGGACGTGCATACCAGCTCAGCTGCCTCTGAGCGCCAAAGGACGCGTGTGGCGTTTGACTCTAACAGGGAGTGCGCCTGCGCAGGCGATGAACAAATGTCTGGCGCAGGGGACCACCCTGCTAGAGGGAAGCGCAAGACGCATCCGCAGCTCACGCATGCACAGATGGGACGGGGCTGAGGTAAGGTTTATGGTCCTCCAGGGGGGTTCATCCCCGCAGGACATCCAGATTGGGGATGCCCCGCGGGGAGTGATCAGATTGGTCCTGAAAACTAATAGATTTCAGGGCCAATCCCCCCTGTGTGTTGGTCCACTTTAAACATAAAATGCAAGAAAAACATACTCACTTTGACCACCTGGCCATTAATGCGGCTATCCACTCTCATGTGTTTCTTTTTTGCATGCCCAGGAGGGAAAGGGGTGGGAGGGGTGCTAGGTGGGGGAGGTGAGGTAGGTGGGGGAGGGGTGGTGGGGTCAGATTCAGAGGAGGAGCTGGGGAGGCGCTGAATCCATCTCCTGGGCAGCATGGTGGAAACGCTAAGGAGGAAACAGGAACCGGATATGACCAAAGCGACAGGGACACAAAAAAAAAAAAAAAAAAACGCTCCGCGCACCAGGAACAAGCTAATATCAGCTATGTGCAAGCTAAGTGGCCGAAAAAGTAAATTGACGCATTACAACAAGCTATTGGCCTAAGCGTTAGTCATTTTTAGCTTTAGGTGGCTTTGAAACGCAAAGGAGGAAACCGGAACCGGATATGACCAAAGCAACTGTGAAATAAATTTAAAAAAAAAACGCTCCGCGCACCAGGAACAAGCTAATATCAGCTATGTGCAAACTAAGTGGCGGAAAAAGTTAATTGACGCATTACAACAAGCTATTGGCCTAAGCGTTAGTCATAAACTTTTTTAAAAAACGCTCCGCGCACCAGGAACAAGCTAATATCACCTATGTGCAAGCTAAGTGGCGGAAAAAGTTAATTGACGCATTACAACAAGCTATTGGCCTAAGCGCTAGTCATTTTTTGCTTTAGGTGGCTTTGAAACGCAAAGGAGGAAACCGGAACCGGATATGACCTAAGCAACTGTGAAATAAATTTAAAAAAAAAAGTTCCGCGCACCAGGAACAAGCTAATATCAGCTATGTGCAAGCTAAGTGGCGGAAAAGGTAAATTGACGCATTACAACAAGCTATTGGCAAAGACGCCATTAATTATTAGCTTGATTTAGCTGGGGGTTCAAGATACTGTAATGCATAGGTCCTTGAAAACCAAAAAACTTGGTGCTGAAAAAGACAAATCTTATTCCTTCATAAAATCATCACACAATAAAACTATCCAACTACATGATAATGTGGCACACATGAGAATGCATAACGGGTTGTTATGAGCTTGTACGCCTGAATAAATCCTGCATAATGTGGACATGCACGCTCACAACTACAGTGTATTCATTAAGAACGACTGGGGTCGCGGGAAGTGAATTCCTTGCAAATGGCAGAAGGGCACATGTATGAACAGCACAGCGCCGCACAACGCAGCACAGCGCAGCACAGCGCCGCTCGCGCCGCCACATAGCGAATCAAAGCAGCGACTGCACAAACTCTGACCACCACAGATTCATCAAGGACAGGGCTGCCGAATAGCTTGGGCGCTGACAATTTCGAAGAGCGAACATGACCGCCAAACAGGACTGGCTAAAAAGTAGCTTTACAAGCCCCGTGTGTGGTGAAAACAAGCGATTTGGAGCCCAATGAGTTTTGTGGGAGGAGATGCATTTTAGATGTCACTCACAACATTACAGTGTAAAAATAACAACTTTCTACAAAAAAAGAAAAATAACAAGCCAGATTAATAAAACATATCCCAATAAACATGTGTTGAATTTTGTGCCAAAGACAAGAACACAAAAACCACTTAAAACAATCATTGCAGCGTCTGCCATTGAAATGTATGGGAGAGCGGCAGGTAGCGCCAGATCATACCTGTCGCTGTGATGGGATTAGCAGCGGCGCTGTTCGTTGCAGTCGGCTACATGATGAATCCCGCGCCAGCCGTCGCTCTCGCCGCGCTAGCCTCGTTTAGCTTGATAAATGCGTCATTGTGGCCGACGCCGGGCGTACTTGAGTCGGCAGCCGCCGTTAGCTGGCGGTACATGGCGCTCGTCAGACACTACCTGGCGCTAGCCCGTGATAAATAAGGCCCAAAGTTGCAGACCATAAAATGGTGCAGAGCAATGTCACTGAGTGCTGAGACTCAGTGACACTGCTTACTCAGTAACTCCAAAATTGTCCAAAATCTCCTCTGGCTTTATCAGCACCAAACAATGCTCGAGGAGCTTCATGCTATTTACCATGCAAGTTACTATAGCCCAGTAGCTGCATGAAAGTCATACATCACCAAGCACAATACCAAGAATCAAGTCAAGAACTGTAAAGCATGTCACCACCTTGGAGCAGCTGTGGAGTTAATGACATGATAATGTTACCTGAATTGTATTGGGAGAATAAAAAAGAGGGCCCATTGTAAATGTAAATGGCAAACAGCACCATCAGTTTATAGCTGGACTGGATGGTGCACACTGGGATGGGCAAATGGTCAGCAAAAAGGAATACCCCAGCACCGAAATCCCCACCAGCCTGCAACAAACACTACAATCTGTCTAAATTTGTGTGTATTTTGGAGGACTTCCAGGGTGGAGCCAACCAGCATGGCCACATCTTAATTGAGCTCTTTCATAACATCGGGGGCCATCGGCTTGATTTACAGCTCTGTGAGGTGTTGGATTTGGACCCTACCCTTATTTTGATCCCTGGAGGCCCCTGCCTGCATCTATGGTGCCAGGCAGTGGACCCAACACGGCATGCTCCTGCCATCTTTGGAAGCATCCGTGCAGGCACTGTAAGGACTCCAGAGTTAGGAGCTGAGGCAGAGCCTAACATCTACAATCCCCCTTTCTCTCCCAACCAGCACCATAAGACTTGCGGGTCGGGGTAACCTACCACTCTGGGTGATCCAGTCACAGCAGAGAGCAGGAGCAGTGGTGAGGCCCTGTCGGGGGCCATATCTTGAAGCTTAGATGCGGGAATCCCCTTCCGTGGTACTGCATCCTCCGCCGCTTCTACCTGAGATAAGGAGACTCAGAGTTGCGACAAAGTGCTGATCTGCGAAGCTGGGAGCTCTCTGTCTTCCCCCTTTTCCTCAACAGCCTTCACTACCGGGCACAGATTGGCGAGGAGCGGAGCGCTTCATCGGCTGGAGTGCCAACCATCCATTGATGGATGAGTCAACCAGGCTGCAGGAGTTTTCCTGCAATTTTTGGAGGCCATATTGACTGGATGCCTCTCCTCACTGCAAGGAGAGGATGCCTGCTAATTAACAGACAAATCCAGGACAGCGTTTACCGACATCAGATAGCTCAGTCAGGAAAAGATCAAAAACTAATGTGCTAAGGGAACTCTATACCCAGCCTTCCTGTTAGGTACTGCTAACCCCTTCCCCACTCACCTACTGAGCCCCCACAACTTCCCCTTACTATAGTGACCATGGTAGCACCCATCCGGTGAGGGTTGCAAGGGCGCTTACACAGCAGAGAATACACCGCTGTTCCTCATTGCCTCTGGGCCTCAGGCCTTGGTTGCTGCCACCTCTAGAACTGAGAACATCCCTTGGGACAGATTCACTGCACATCTCCATCCCCAAACCACCTCTCTGGGAAGATAGATTCGTTGCCCCAACCCCCACCTATCTTCAGAATGGAGACACCCCCCTCTCTTCACACCTTTCTTGATAATCTACAGTAGGTTAATAACTGGCTTAAACTTGCTTTGATTGGTTTTCACATATGTATCACATCACATAAGGTGGAATAGGCTTATATTATAAATGTCCACCTCTTATCCACCTCTTATTTAAAAGGTGTTGAAAGGAATCTGTTTGAATTTGAAGGAATTATTGACCTCCCGCGGAGTTGTGTAGTGTTTTGACACTAATACGAAGTAACTTTTTGAAATATTTACAGACTGATCCAACACTGTCTGAATTACTCCAGCGTGGTTATTTGTTGTATAAAAATAGATAATATTTGAAGAATTTTTGTTTTAAAGTTCAGCGCGGTGTGTGATGAAAATATATTATAAATGAACTACTTATCAGTGATTTTTTCCATCTACTGTATAGAGGAAACATTTAATGCTTGCATTTCTCTATCTGTTAGCCTGTATCACCACCTAGTGCGGGATTGCTGTATTGCACCCAAATTATTAATGTTACTTTTGTTGCTCCACAGTTTATTGCATCAGTTAGTGGCCAAGTGTGAATCACCAATTTCTGATGGAGTAGGCTGATATTACAACTAAACTACTGACTACTGATCCTATGATAGAAAGGAAACAGCTAATACTTGCATTTCTCTATCTGTAAGTCTAGACCGCCATACAGCAGAACTTCCCTGATGAGCATGTAAATTATTATTATCACTGTTGCTGCTTCACTGTTTATTACATCAGTTAGTGGCCAATATTTACTGCCTTGTATATCCAAAAGACATTTATCAAAAATATATATTTTATTCCATATCACTAAATAAATCACTACACATAACCACTACACAATTAAAATCCCTTAAAAAACACATAATGAGACAATACATATAAGACAAGCCAACATGGAAGTGTGTAGGCGACGGGGAGAGCACTGGCATGCACAAATATCAATCAACATCTATATTTAAAACACATAAACACAAGTTATCTAATCAGTGCAAATAACAATGTGGAAATCCTACCTATGATTCGGATCCTGTATCAAATAACTATAAAGTGCAAAGTGCAAATACAATATATAATCACAAATAGAACCTACATGATTACCCAATACCTAAATGCCCTATAAGAAATATAAAATTGACCACAAAATACCTCACCAATATAGATGCTAGTAACAATCAACCATTAAATACCAAATACAGCGCAAAAATACATCCAACCAAAATATACTCAAGGTATAACAGGTATGCCAGTAAAGGGTCTCCCCACCGCCTACAGCACCAAGAGCCTGATGAAGTGGGGGATACACCCAGGGAACGTGTGGCTCCTGGATCAGATGGAGCGGGAATTACAAAAATTGTCAAAATAACAAATAACAAATAACAAAATATTATCATACTAGGGAAGAATTAACCTCCTGAAATTGGTCACCTTCCCTAAAGTGTTATATCTGTTACAGACCCTCCCCTTGCCCAAGGATACTTTAAGAATCAAGAAAGCATTTGGATCATTCATGCGGGGCAACAAAATAGAACACTATAGCTCTAAAAATATTACAACAATCTAAAGGGAATGAGGGGGTAAACCTGCCTGATATTGAATAATATAATCTAGCAGCAATAACTAGGTATATTAAAGACTGGATCCAACACACATTAAAATTAATGAACACTGAGATTGACCAAAACATAATCCACACATTGGGAACAAACACTCATAGGGAACTTCTACCTGAACCAATTCTAAATAACCCTCTGCTTTACTCAGCCTGGAAAAATTGGCATAAACTAAGGAAATATTTTAACCTAAACAGTCACGACTCATTATTCCTGCCATTAGTAAAAAATCTGGATTTCCCCTCTGAAGTGACAAAAGCCGTATACTCGAGGTGGGGAAATGAGAGCTATTGGGGCTCTAGTGTCCCACTACTGATATTTGATCTTACAAATAAATGGAGAGGTCCTGTTGGGGATAAGGGTGGTATTGGATCTATTTTCCTTAACAGACTTGGACAATCCGCTAGACAGGGTCTTGAGGGATGACTCACCCATATATCACTTTAGTCAAGGTAAGTATACAATATTGCACAACATTTTATATTGGGACTTGCTGTAAGCAGGGAACTTTTATTGTGTAAGGCCTCCCTGGCACCTTTAACAACATATCTACCAATTATTGCATATATAACATGATACACTTTTATCCAGTACCTTTTGACAAGATGACATTCCCACCAGATATGCAGCTAGGGGATCAACCACCCCAGAGTAATTCTCAGGGACCAAGTACCGCTAGTTATTAACTGTATGTGTTTTCTGTCATTGACTCACAGCTAAAGCATTTAATGACTTCCATCCACATAGTTAGCCTCCTCTTCCACAAAAAATCTATTTACTGTAGGTACATTTTCCATTTTATGTAGAGATGACTGCAGACTTTGAAACAGGATAATACCATCCTTAGCTCAGAATATTGAATCATATAAGATAGTAGATGAACTCCCAAATATGGAATACTACCAGTGAAATCTGAAAAAAGCTTTTCTCCATCTCTGACCCCTTTTTTATTGATTTTCATAATGATTACATGAGAGTTTTCTACTCAATGAAGGTGCATAAGACTGGGCTTTCATTTGTGCAAAATCCAGTACACTTTGTTCAGTCATGTTTGTATGTCAACGTGCTGAATTAAAGAAGGTGTAAGAAGGGGAAGGTGATTCCTCCTGGCTTGACTGGCAAGTGTTCTTCCTCTGCCACTCTCCTCTTTTGTCATGTATACTTGAAAAGTAGCCACTCAGTACCTTGTATTTGGTTTTACCCTAAAGCCCAACCAGATGTAATCCCACAAGGATAGCATCTGGCTTTTTTGGTCATGCTACGAAAAGATGGCCGCTGGCTCCCATGAGTGAGGATATTTCTAGCAACAGCACTGCCAGATGACACTAGAGGTGTCCTCACTCTTGGGAGCTGGTGGCTATCTTTCTATACCTAGCCTGCTGAACATATTTACTTTTCCAAACTATAAATATATATGGTCTGACCCAAAGCTTCTAATCATGTTTCTTGTGACTGAACCAGAGCCCAGAAGGTCAGAGGGCTCAATCATTGCTGCTCCACCACCTTATTTATCATATGTGTGCTCACTTGGCATTATTTAGATAAAGGAAGCAGCATTTGTCTGGTTTCAGCCATTAATTGTCTAGCTGCATCCAAGGTTTACTGTATGAGCTGTGAAAGTCCCCACACCAGGGTTGTTCACACCAGGGCTCTGTCACATTTACGGTAGTTATTCCACTGCATCCTACTTTTGCTAATTTCAGTGGGCTTCACAATGGATAGGGTGGTGTTCTGTTAAAGCTTCTGCCAGGAAAGCTGTTCTACATGCTGTGGCTACATCGTATGCGTAAGCCTTTTAGAAGAATAGCGTAGACACCAAAAAGTAATAACACATGAATGAAAGAAAAAATTGTAGAAAAATCTAGACACTGCAGCCAGTCCCCATAGCCCTTAGCTATGCACATCAGAGAGGAGTGCAGATGTGGGGCCCTGGCCTAATATATCAGTATTTAAAGAGGAACAAATACCTACCCATTGTAAGGAACAACACCCACATGACTTTCTTGGTTGTTGTTGCCCTCAATTTGGTTGATATCCCCAAATATTGCTAGAAAACTGAACTCTTCCTGGATCATACATAGGCTCAGCCGATCAGTGGCACTCATTCTATTCATATTTCCTGACAGGAAATCTGAATTTAATGAGCGCTGCCAGCCACATTCCCATCCCTGCCTCCAGCTACACATGCTTGCCACCCAGTAAGAAAGGCCTTATGCGGGCAGGCCCACAGCTAGAACTATACTTATAGACTCGAGAGGGGTGTTGCTCTTCTTTAATAAGGGGGAATGAGGGGGCGCATACAAAACCCCAGAGCTGGGTATTAATTTGCTACTGCATCAGAATATAAAGAATACAATTTTAGTTACAGTACACAGCATGTAAGAGGCCATACATGAAAATCTTAATGGGCGTGTATATGTGTCAGTTTAGCATGGATTAAAGTATAATTTGAAACTGGGCCATCTCTTTTCTAGGCTAGTAAGCGAAGACTTTGCTCACACAGCAAATAGGAAGCAATTTAATTGATGATTTCCCTAGTTAGAAATAAATGCCTTAACAAAGCAAATTTGAAGATAAAGCAGTCTTGAATGTCAGATCCTCTAATACCACAGGGGATCAGAGAGCAGAGAAAAATTGACAAGTAAACATCTGAAGTGAAGAAATAATTACATTAAAATAAAAAAAAAACAAAAGAGAGGACAGCAAGGCAGGGAACATGACTGTTTTGTGCATAATCGACAGAAGAAGATATTTATAAATCAAGATTATAAATTGCTTTTTTTTCTACAAGGAAGAAAAGGCAATATTGCAGGGAAGGAAGAATAAAATGGGAAAGAAATAAAAGCTAGCAAAGAAATAAACTAGATGATTGGGTAATGTTTAGACAATATCAGTCTTACTGGCTGTAAGATAATAACCATGGAAAATGTTATACATTTACTTACAAAAAAAAAAGCCAGTAAAATGGGTCCCAAGCTACACCAGTTGGTCTAAACCAGACCAACACCCTTAGAAGAAACAGTGCTCATATACATCCCTCGCAGGGCAATTCAGATTGCTGCACATAAAAATGAATTTACATTTTTGTAACTCCTGCTGTGTTACCCTGTCAATTTTACAACCAAAATGGTGTCCCATGGAAGGGCTGCTGTGTTTTCTGTGCCTGTGTATTGTGGGTTATGTCAGTTGAACCCAGATAACTGCCCAGCTAAAATGCTGGGAAAGGAAGCTCCAAGTGGCCACTACCTGGAGAAAATCAATGAGGTGGCTTTAAGCTTTAAATGGGTGCAGAAGCAAATGTGCTGTCAGTAGGGGTCATGCTAAATATTTAGTGAAGCAAGTTCATATATTATACTTTGATGATTATTTTGATGTTAATGTTTTAACTTTAACACACAGAAAAGTGCAATAAAATGTTTTATTTTTTTCCCAAAAAAAATCACCCGCACATGTAATGGGGTGTTTTTACAGAAGAGGTCCATCAATTTTCATATGAGGTGAAAGAATATACTTTTTCTGCATACCCCTTAAGGTGTAGTGTTTCCAAACTATTAAACAATTATTCTTAACTGGAAATTAATTGGAAAAATGATACACCTCACCTGTATATATGCCCCATTGCAGATGCAGGTGA
This sequence comes from Gastrophryne carolinensis, assembly GCA_027917425.1. Taxonomy (NCBI): domain Eukaryota; kingdom Metazoa; phylum Chordata; class Amphibia; order Anura; family Microhylidae; genus Gastrophryne; species Gastrophryne carolinensis. The sequence goes on along the minus strand of CM051239.1, from coordinate 244,464,131 downwards.
ATTCTTTAGTAAAAAATTGGACAAATACTTTTTATTGCACTTTTTTGCATGTTAAAGTAAAAAGGCTCACTGGGATGCAGATGGCAATTCACACTCAAATGAGCACACAGATTTAAACATGCATTACGTGGAGGCTTAGGCATCACTAATGTCAGGTATCGGCAGATGAGCGTCTGCATAGCGGCGCTTAGAGAGACTACAAGTGGATGCTGTAAACATGTATCGGGCGCTGTAAAAGAGCGCCTCAGTCGCTGTAGTAACCTGGCCGGTATTGATGAATGAGATGTATGTTGGGCGCTCTAACACCAGTACAGTGCTGCAGGGGGACGCTCAAGCGCGCAGCCGCAAGGTGCACCGCGCGCATGCGCGCACCACCGTCACGGCAGCCCAGGGCGAGAGCGCAGAGCACAGCCAAGGAGACCCACACCTAGTGAGTCTGGTATGGGGCCTGGGGGAAGGCATCAGATACATAATGTTGCAACAAAATGTTGCAAACAGATGCATCCCGTGCCGATCCATAACTGTGTAAATGTTATAATGTTACAACAATTTAATTACATGTGTTTTTGCTTTGTTACAGGTGTATATGTGTTCAAAAACAGACTTTAATCACACAGCGTCTGCCCGCACACAACCTGTATTGGGGATGCCTGCACACTGCCTGTATTTGGGATGCCCACACACTGACTGTATTTGGGATGCCAGCACACTGCCTGTATTGGGGATGCCTGCACACTGCCTGTATTGGGGATGCCTGCACACTGCCTGTATTTGGGATGACAGCACACTGCCTGTATTTGGGATGCTAGCACACTGCCTGTATGTGGGATGCCAGCACACTGCCTGTATTGGGGATGCCCGCACACTGCCTGTATTGGGGATGCCCGCACACTGCCTGTATTGGGGATGCCCGCACACTGCCTGTATTGAGGATGACAGCACACTGCCTGTATTGGGGATGACAGCACACTCCCTGTGTTTGGGATGCCAGCACACTGCCTGTATTTGGGATGCCCGCACACTGACTATATTGGGGATGCCCGCACACTGCCTGTCTGGGATGCCAGAATACTGCCTGTATTTGTGTTGCCCACACACTGCCTGTATTTGGGATGCCCGCACACTGCCTGTATTTGGGATTACAGCACACGGCCTGTATTGGGGATCCCAGCACACTGCCTGCATTAGAGGTGCCTGCACACTGCCTGTATTGGGGATGACAGCACACTCCCTGTGTTTGGGATGCCAGCACACTGCCTGTATTTGGGATGCCCGCACACTGACTATATTGGGGATGCCCGCACACTGCCTGTCTCTGGGATGCCAGAACACTGCCTGTATTTGTGAAGCCCGCACACTGCCTGTATTTGGGATGCCCGCACACTGCCTGTATTTGGGATGCCCGCACACTGCCTGTATTTGGGATGACAGCACACTGCCTGTATTGGGGATGCCAGCACACTGCCTGCATTAGAGGTGCCTGCACACTGCCTGTATTGGGGATGACAGCACACTGCCTGTATTGGAGGTGCCCGCACACTGCCTGTATTGGGGATGCCCACACACTTCCTGTATTTGGGATGCCCGCACACTGCCTGTTTTTGGGATGACAGCACACTGCCTGTATTGGGGATGCCAGCACACTGCCTGTATTGGGGATACCTGCACACTGTCTGTATTGGGGATGACAGCACACTGCCTGTATTGGGGATGCCAACACACTGCCTGTATTGGGGATGCCAGCACACTGCCTGTATTGGGGATACCTGCACACTGTCTGTATTGGGGATGACAGCACACTGCCTGTGTTTGGGATGCCAGCACACTGCCTGTTTTTTGGATGTCCGCACTCTGGCTATATTGGGGATGCCAGCACACTGCCTGTATTGGGGATGCCCGCACACTGCCTGCATTGGGGATGCCTGCACACTGCCTGCATTTGGGATGCCCACACACTGCCTGTATTTGGGATGCCCACACACTGCCTGTATTTGGGATGCCCACACACTGCCTGTATTTGGGATGCCAGCACACTGCCTGTATTGGGGATGCCTGCACACTGCATGTATTGGGGATGACAGCCCACTGCCTGTATTGGGGGATGCCAGCACACTGCCTGTATTGGAGATGCCCACACACTGCCTGTATTGGGGATGACAGCACACTGCCTGTATTGGGGATGACAGCCCACTGCCTGTATTGGGGGATGCCAGCACACTGCCTGTATTGAGGATGACAGCACACTGCCTGTATTGGGGATGACAGCACACTCCCTGTGTTTGGGATGCCAGCACACTGCCTGTATTGGGGATGCCCGCACACTGCCTGTATTGGGGTTTGTTTGCACACTGCCTATATTGGGGCCTGTATTCCCATTCACTCCAGGTGATATTTAAACTGCCACACACTAGCATGATAACATTCCTGAAGCAGTGTTCAGTTAAACCACACAACGTGTGGGCTCTGTGCTTGCGGGAGCGTGACCCTGGGTTCTTGGTCAGGTTATGTTTATCATTTCTACACTTATGGGTTTTTGAGTGTGCCTTCATTAATTGCACATTAACTCCCTTGATATGTTTCTTAATTTTTAACTGAATGTATAACTTCAGCACCAGCATTTTATTTTGTATAGTATGGATATATTTTGTGTTTTTATATTAGCAATTTTTAGATTGTATACATACTGTATATATTCCTCTTTTCGGGAATTTAATGTATCTGGATAGCTCAGTCCTTTGTTAATATTTATATAGAGTATTGCCACCCTAGCCCAGTGCACTTTTGTGCCCCCATTTGCCAGGATGCTAGGAATGCCTCACCGGACACGGTTTCCCCAGGTCTTAAAAGGCACAAAGGATGTCAGCTTACGTTGAAGGCAGATGAACCACAAGGGGTATCCCAAAGCTGAAGTCATACACAGGTAGTCAGTCTGAGGATGCATCAGTACACAGGGATGAGACAGGATCATAGTCAGGAGCAGGCAAAGGGTCAAGCTGGGAGGTCAGATGTAGCGATGTATTCTGTCAGGTGTGAAGGAGGCTGCACCACCTGCCACTCGCAGAGCAGCACCTCCTTAAAATATAAGAGCCACACAGCTAGAGAGGAGCGAGGGAGGCTGCTGGAGTGGCAGCGACGAGTGCGCTCAACTACATTCAGCCTGGGTGTCACCGTGCCGCCCAGCAGATGTTCACCACGGGCCCCCCGATACAGGTAAGTTTCTTACAACTTTACTTGGTTTTAAGTGTCTTTTTGAGCAGTTGTGTTGTATTGCAGATTTTGATATTAGAGGATTGGTGATGTACCCTGTTATTTGGAGGAATCGGTGTCCTTTTTGCCATTTCTTGCTTTGGATTGATTGTAATTGTACCAAGAGTTGGGCAAATGTTCAATATAGTATCATCACATTTGACTATTTAAGTAATTAAGGAGGTTGTGCGATTTACAAACCCGTAGTTGTTTCAATTTCTCATTTGTTACTGATAGTTTATGTATAACGTACAAGCTCTGTGGTAGCTGAATTGGGCAGTCATTCTGCTAAGCCAAAACAATTCAAGGTGGTTGTAAAAAAGTGAAAGCACTAGATTTCCTTTATTTACTGCCTAGTACTGTTGCTAGCTGAGGCGATCTTATTCATTGTCTAGCTCTTTTAATGGCTAGAGCAACTAGATGGGAGAGTATAAATACTAGGACCTCACCCCTAGTGCCTCACCTGTGATAAAGCTGAATCAGGCAAAATGCATAAAGAGTCTAGTAGAGGGTAAGCGGAGAACATAAATCAGGAATGAAGCGGGGAGGCCGATTCATTAATAGCGGCAGGTAGTGACAGTTGAGCGACTGTAGCAGTATTTTCACAGCGCCCGCTAGTAGTCGCTGTGCTTGGCCATTGTTCGGTTGTTGATAGCGACTGAGTCGGTGTGCAGTAATGTTGAATACGGGGTGACGAGTCGCTATTTGACAGGTTCCGCGATGTATGTGTGCGCATGATAGCGACTGGTCAGAGCGACCGGCTCCCACCATATTCATCAAAAAATCACGCTCAAAAAATTCATGCGCTGTGAAATGCATGTTTAAACCCCAGAGCGCTGGCGGCGATGTGTTAAAAGTAGTTTTTTAACCCCCAAACCACTATATTTTTGGAAACCCAAAAAAAAAAAAAATTTAAAGAATTAATTAATTAATATGAATACAATAATATCAGACCTGTAATATCAATTCTTAAAAAAATTATCTAACATGGCAGAAGTGGTCACAGAATTTTTCACATTTAAAAAAAAAAATAATTAGTAACAATTAATTATGAATATTTAAAGATTGTTCCATTGAAATGCAATGGAGAGCGCCAGGTAGTGAGAGGTCATACCTGTCGCTGTTCAAGGTCGGACGCTGGCGCTGTGGGCTGAGGCTGGAATAATGATGAATGAGTGGCTATATGGCGCTATCTCAGTCGCTAAGCAGGATTGGCTTGATAAATGTGTGATTGTGGTGGGGAGCCGGCGTTCTCGTGGCGGTGCCCGTCATTACCGGTCGCTCACCAGTTGCTACCTGTCGCTATTCCTTCATAAATAAGGGCCTTAGTCCTACAATGTTAGCCTTTGTAGCCTTTGATCAGTTCACCACGTGAACTAAACAGAGGTCCGTTATGGTGAGGAATGTGAAGCAGGATGCTGCTGACATATATCCTCCGATGAATTTTACTGTATAAATAACAGTAGCCATAACAAAAATAGTACCGAGTACCCAAAAATAAACCCATGCTCGCTAAGTTTTCATGGTGTTTTAAATAAAATTGGGAGGTAATATCAATGCATAAGTATCTGGTGCAATTGAGCGTTTGTAGTAACATAAGGGAGTTAACAGGAATAACCCACTTTGAGAACAAAAGCACTTTGAGAATGTGTTTGGCTATTTTGAAGTATCCCTCAGGTGAGATCATTACCTGAAGAGTTAGACACAGAGGTAGATGAACAATACATCCTTATAAATCAATTTACGTTCTGGACTTTCACTAAAGTTGGACTTATTTAGAGGCCGATTCAGTAATAGCGCCAGGTAGCGACAGATGAGCGCCTGAAGTGCGGCGCTATGAGCGCCGCTAGGGTACGCCACGAACGCCTGTGAGTCGCTATAGCAGGCCTCCTCATTCGCTATCTGCCGTTGTTGGGAAGAATGCCTACATTGGTGAATATGATGTTTCAGATCAGCTTTATAGGCGCTGTAATTTTTTCACACGCTATTCAAGACAGCGCCTGAGTGTTGGTTTGCTGTTGGATTGAAATCAATGTTAGAACCTTCAGTAGTAAACACATTGCACCATGTTTATTTGTTTATTTTTTTTTATTTTTTGGGGTTTTTTTTTGGTCAAAAATAAATGAAAACAAGTGTGGCTTTCTCTTCAGGGTACCTAAAAAAGAAGAAAAAGTGTAGTTAGTTTTTATTACTAATTTTGGTTTGTAGCATTTAATGACATTGCTAGGTTTTTTTTTTGGCCAATTTTTGTCAACTTGCACAACACCCCTAATTGTTATGTGGGTCAACTTACACCCCCCCCCTTATTCTGCTTTGGGTCAACTTACACCCCCCCCCTTATTCTGCTTTGGGTCAACTTACACCCCCCCTTATAGTGGTTTTGGTCAACTTACACCCCCCCTTATAGTGGTTTGGGTCAACTTACACCCCCCCTTATAGTGGTTTGGGTCAACTTACACCCCCCCTTATAGTGGTTTGGCTCAACTTACACCCCCCCCCCCCTATAGTGGTTTTGGTCAACTTATACACCCCCCTTATAGTGGTTTGGGTAAACTTGCACAACCCCCCTTATAGTGGTTTGGGTCAACTTACACCCCCCCTTATAGTGGTTTTGGTCAACTTACACCCCCCCCCCTTATAGTGGTTTGGGTCAACTTGCACAACCCCCCTTATAGTGGTTTGGGTCATCTTACACCCCCCTAATTCTGCTTTGGGTCAACTTACACCCCCCCTTATAGTGGTTTTGGTCAACTTACACCCCCCCTTATAGTGGTTTGGGTCAACTTACACCCCCCTTATTCTGCTTTGGGTCAACTTACACCCCCCCCCCCCCACTTACAGGGGTTTGGGTCAACTTACACCCCCCCCCCTTATAGTGGTTTGGCTCAACTTGCACAACCCCCCTTATAGTGGTTTGGGTCAACTTACACCCCCCCTTATAGTGGTTTTGGTCAACTTACACCCCCCCCTTATAGTGGTTTGGGTCAACTTGCACAACCCCCCTTATAGTGGTTTGGGTCAACTTACACACCCCCCTTATTCTGCTTTGGGTCAACTTACACCCCCCCCTTATTCTGCTTTGGCTCAACTTACACCCCCCCCCTTATAGTGGTTTGGCTCAACTTACACCCCCCCTTATAGTGGTTTGGCTCAACTTACACACCCCCCTTATAGTGGTTTTGGTCAACTTACACCCCCCCCCTTATAGTGATTTGGATCAACTTGCACAACCCCCCTTATAGTGGTTTGGGTCAACTTACACACCCCCATTATAGTGGTTTGGCTCAACTTACACCCCCCCCCATAGTGGTTTGGGTCAACTTGCACCCACCCCCCCTTATAGTGGTTTGGGTCAACTTACACACACCCTCTTATAGTGGTTTTGGTCAACTTACACCCCCCCCTTATAGTGGTTTGGCTCAACTTGCACACCCCCCTTTTGATTGGATCCAACAAATAATTACCCTGTAGTGCAGTACTTGTATTATAGTGAAGGTGAGTTAGCTTACCGAGAAAAACAACGTGATCATGCTTTCCCTTAGATCAAATCCAGTTTGGGTGTCGTCACTCGTTTCTGCGGCCATGTTGGGGATTTCTGGCACCAGTGCTGTTTCTTCAGGGGGTTGTATTCTGTGGCATATACAAATATTGTGTAGCACACAGCATGCGAGGATAATTTTGGAGACCTTTTGTGGACTGTACAGCATTTCTCCTCCTGGGCGTGCCAAACACAGAAAGCGCACTTTCAGCAGTCCAATGGTTCTTTCCACAATGCTTCTGGTTTTGCGATGTGCTGCATTGTAGCGTCGTTGGGCAGAGGTCTGTGGGTTTCTGACCGGAGTCATTACCCACGTTCTCTGCCCATATCCCTTGTCCACTGTGGAATAAACACATTGAGAGAGACAGCAATTAGTACAAGTACATTTTTCGCCATATTTTAAATTTAGCTTACTAGGCCACATATTTTTATCAAAATACTTTGTCATGGTTATTTATTTACCCAGTAGCCAGCCAGGTGGCATTTCGTTGGTCTCAAACTTCCGGCAGATGACTGACTGCTGGAGCACGTAAGAATCGTGGCATGAGCCGGGGAAGCCAGATCTCATGGCCCGCAGCTTCATATAATGGTCACAGACCACCATGTCATTCATGGAATGGTATTGCTTCCGATTCCTATAATGCAGCTCCTGTGCACAGGGAGGGTGGAAAGGGATATGTGTACCATCCACGCACCCTAGCACATTCAGAATCCCTCCCATGCGGTAGAACGCATGCTTGATTTGGGCAACCTCATCCTCATCCTCAGGAAATTTGGTGTAAACAGGGATAAGGTCACAAATAGCCAGTACTACCTGGAAAAATATGCGGCTCATTGTAGCCTGGCTGATCCCGCTGAGGAGGGCAGAGGTTGCCTGGAAATTCCCTCGTGCCACAATATTAAGCGTGGCACATAGGCGAACTATGCCTGGAATGGATTGGGTGCGTCTGGTGGATGGTTCGATTTTGGTCTTAATCTGATCATATAGGGACTGTAGTGCTGCACGATTCAGACGAAAGCAGCTTCTGATCTGCTCGTCACTTAAATCCCACACTGAAAGACGGATGCCAAAGGATCGGGGTGCCCTAAGCCTCACAGCACCCTCCTCCCTGGCCTCCTGTTCTTACAGAATTCTACCACAACCATACACCCAGAAACCATACATCACCCTCTTATCCATCTCACACTCACTGACCAAATATCCAAATGAAGGCAAACCAAAATAAATCCACAAACACACCACAGACACAAGCACACTCCTCACACAATCACAACAATGCAGCTCACCACAAAACCAGATGTACAGTGGTCAGAACCACCAGACTGCTGAAAGTGTGCTTTCTAAGTTAGGCACAACCAAGAGGGGATTTGCTGCACAACCCACAAAAGGCCCCAAAATGAATCCTCACTTGCTGTATGCTACACAATATTAGTATATGCCAACAAAATAAATCTCCTAAAGAAACAGCACTGATGTCAGAAATCACCCAACAAGCCACAGAGAGTAAGGGCCAAACCCAGCCAGACAGTAAAATGAACCGAGGGAACAAAGGAGCACACCACAGCCTTTGCCACAGTGTAACAATACAAGAAGGTTGTCAAATAAAGCCATTTATACTTAACTTGGGAAAAGGACTGGTCTGCTTTGCCACCTTTTGCGTTGCTCTGCTATTTCCTGTCTGCAATTAGCTTACCCAGGTGTGCTAGAAACGGATTGCGCATGCGTACGCTAAAGCATACTAGCGTACGTGAGCAGATACTTGTGTGCTTTAGCGGACATGTTTGAACATACCGTTTTGGACCAATGAAAGGTAAGCTGCTCTCAAATTAAATAGCCATTTGTAGAGCCACATTTAACAAGGGTTTAATATACCTGAGTACATTGTTGTCTTTGGTTGTGTTGTTTGCTTAATGAGCTCTCTAATTAGTTAATTGCCTTCCACACATGGTTGCAAGAAACATCAGTCATTGCAGTGGAGCTGTGGCTACAAGCACCTGGCCAGTATGTATGAAGCAATTAAGTGGACCTGTTTGTGATTGGTTGTTAGAGCACATAAAACCTGCCACCCCCCAAAAGATCTTCTTGCCATTCTGTAGTCTGTATGCGTGCCTGTGTGTTGTCTAGTGTGCAGCTACAGGATGGAGCCAAATTCTGGACATCTGCCGGCCACAGCTGGCCCAAGTAGGAGTGTGTTGGGTGCTGTGCGCAGACCTCCCTTAAGGAAAAGGGCCCAGGCCGAAGGTGAGCCAGCACCCAAGGCCAGGCGCCCATTTGCCAAGAGGGAGCCAGAATTTAATTTGGCGGATAACAATACTCTTGTGCGTCTTACCCTGGCAAAATGGGAGCTAATCTTTGGCTCCCAAAGCCAGTCTATAGGCAAGCAAGAAAGGAGCAAATTGTGGGATGCCATTGGTGAGGAGCTTACTAGCAGTGCTCAATACCCACGTAGTGGCCCATCCTGCAAGAAACGCTTCTACACTTTGAAAAGGGCCCTTATGCAAAAGATGAAGCATGATCTTCAGGTCGAGAGTGGGACCATCCAGGGTCCAAAGAGTACCTATATTAGGAGATGCTGAAGTCCAAGATTCTGCTCATTCGGCTGCAGGGTGTTGATGCTGGGGATGACACCACAGGTTGGGCAGAAGGTACATATTTTTGGTTTAATTTTATCTGGTGATTTTAATGTATGTGATTTGCTTTGTCTCTTTCTGGCCAACTAACAGTAGGACATGTGAAGTAGTACATTATACATCATAAATGTTTGACTTTCCCGTTTCTTGCTTTATGCATAGGTGCACATCGTGATGTCCATGATTCGGGGGAGGAGGACACCCCAACTCCTCCCCTTCAACCAACCTCAAGCCTAACCCAGTCTGCCATTGAAGGTATTTATCACTAATTTATGGGATGGTTTGTTTGGAATAAAGGGGGGTGGGAGCACCTCAAACAATAGTTTTTACCACATTTTAGGATTAGTAATATGGGCCTGGGAACTAATTTCACGCCCAGTTTAACCCTCTCATCAACTAAATAACAAGGCACAAACATGTGTAGCTATGTTGGAAGCCAGAGATGTGTTTGCATATATCTGCAGATACATGTGGAAGCCACACTGGCCCGCCAAGGCACTCTGTGTTTTGTGGTTTCCCTACTCTTAAATCTGACTGCACAAAGTTGGGACATGCAATGCTGAATAATGGAATCTCTAGTTCTCAGGCCCTGCGTAATCTGACTTTTGGGGTCTAAATATTAGTGATTGAGCTGTTCACACACACCTTTATTCATGGTTTATTTGGTGCCGCACATTACCAATGCCTAAATCCTTACTTTGCTTTCGGATAGCTGCACCGCCATTGGCACCAGCATCTCCTCAGGAGCGAAGCTACTCTTTGGATGCCGGTAAGTGCATGTGTCAACCTTGCTTTAGCCGCTTTAACACAAGTGCATGTCTTTCATTCATCTTTTTTCTTTGTAGGCCAAGTCACTGCTTCATCTTTGGACACAACTTCCTATGTTGCAGGTCAACAGGACCCTGTTGGTGTGTATTTCCAAAAACACTGTATCCTTTATGCTGGTTATGTTACACTGGGTCTATTTTGTTAGTCTAATAATCTACATGTTTCCAATGTCAACTTGAAGCTGTCTATTTATAGTGGATTTGCAATCTCCATGCTCATTAGTAAACTGTTTTGAGTGATTTCAATGCCTTTTTGTGGTATATTAAAAGACAAACATTCACCAGAGTAGTGTTGTGTATATTTATAGACATTCATTGTGTATTTTAGTTGGCCAGAATATAGGAAGTGGCTGTCCAGAAAGGGTCCTTCACCGTGAGGCTGCTAGAGATGAGGGTAAGTGGTGTTTGCTTTATTATCTAGTAAGGATGTTGCCGAACCTTTTTTAGGGATTTATTAGTCCAACTTGTGTTTAAACACAAAGCTCGAGTGAGGGCCTAACTCTGGACATCTGTGAGATGGCTGGTATGTGTAATTTGAGCAATGTGTCTGTTAGTGTTTGGGCCAATGATTGCCTACTCTTCCTCTTACATACATGTTTGCAATCTGAGTTACCAAGATCCATTTTGGCTATTGTGCAATCTGGCACTTTGTCAAGGTATGGCCTCGATAGTCTATCCATATAAAATTTGCAAAATCTCAACTGACCTGCTAACCTGACTGTTTAACATATGCCAGCTTGCCCCCTCTTTCAGATGTGGATTTGCCCCTTTCTGGCAGCCAGACCCCGGAACTACTTAGGGCGGATGACACTGAGGTAACATGTCAGATTTTTGGGAACACTAAACACATTGACATGTTCGTGGGTAGTCCAGGAACCACCATGTAACATGATTTTTTTCTATGTTTTGGCAGGAGGCCATACCTGAAACCCAGGCTGTGCCGTCTGCCCAAGTGCCATGTGGACAAGCTACAGAGGCTCAAGCAACGGTAAGTTTGATTTTAACCCTTTGGGGAAATGATAGGGAGGGGCATACCTGCATTGTTTCAGCTTCACTACAATCTTGCTTTTTGATTTTTTAGGCTGAACACCAAAGAAGAGGAGGTCTTGCACCCACAAGTGCGGATTTTTATGAGCTAGGGGTCCGGATGCTGGAGGACTACAGTCACCAACAGCCGCGTGATGTAACTAATGAGTGCACTGCGGCGTTGGAAAATCAGGTGCTGGTGGATCGGCAACAAATTCAGGACCTGCAGCGCCAGCTACATGAACTACAAAATCGGCAGCAATCTGAGAACACAATTGCACTCCAACGAATGACACATGCCATGGAGCAAACTTTGTTGTTGATCCATCAGCTGATACAGCAGCAGTCTATTTTTTTTACTGCACTGTTGTCCCCCAACACCACCCCTAGCAATGAATCACAACCTCCAAGGCCACCTAGTGAATAATTTTGATTTATTTTGTTTGTTTTTAAATTTTGTGTGAATAAATTTTAGTACCCAAGCTCAAAATAGTGTTTTTGAAAATACATAGCTACTAACACAGTCAGGGATGAGTCTCTAGATCTAGATATGTACATGTAGCCAGAAATGTATGACACACATTGTTAGCCATATATTACTATGGTTTACTATGGCTAAAAATGTACCCAAAAATTTACAAACTAATGGGTTGCTAGACACTTAAACTATGCTATACAAGGCACAACACACTGTAATTAGAAAAATATATTTTGGGTCAAGGCGGCCAACATGGCCAACATTACGCCGCACAGCGGCCAAAACCATACCCCCCACCCTAACGAGGTCTCTTCTTGCCCAGCAGCATAAGGCGTGTCCGAAGGACATACTGCCAGTCTGCGATGCTCGGTTTCACAAGCTGTAGAGAGTATAAAACAAACAATTTAAAAACATATAATGTGATCTCAACATACACAGATGTAGCAATGTAATGAAATTGGCTCAAATTAGCTGACCCACACATTAACATTGTTGTAAACTGTGCCCTTATGTGTTACCATTATATGAGTACTAGTGCCTGCCTTACATGTGGCTACAACATCCAAAGCATACATTTACTCTGAACTCTTGGGAATAAATGAAGGGATAAGTCCCAGTGTGGACATTTATTTGGTTGTTTACAGCCAAACATCAGGGCCTAAGTCCTAACGATTAAACTGCTTGGGCCAAGCATATTAGGGTTCACAACCTTAGCAGCCCAATTTCTTGGTTCTAACACCACATTTTAACACTACGTGGAAAAACCAAGAATGTGAGCCAACAATCAAGCATGCAGACATGCATTTAGGATTGTAGGACAATCACATGTAACCTAGATGTGTGCTTCGAAAAGACATAGGTACATTGTAAATTTCTTAAGAATCTCGAATAAGACATAGGTGTCCAAAGTCTTTAGGCATATGAAGTGGGATGTACTCACCATCGCAGCTGTGGCTGGGGCCCATGCTGCTGGACGTCCCGGGAGCTGGGGTGGGGAGTATGGTCACCGGCTCCGTCTGCATGGTAACATCTGTCAGGAGAAAGCAAAAGAAAAAAAAAATATTAGTTGGGCAATTACACATTAAGATTTTACATCCATCTGTTTCGGGAGTCTGCCAAAAAAATGCTTGCATGGTTACACACATGTTGTCAGACATTAGCATATTTACTGGTCCATGAGTTCATGGGAATTATTTATGTGTGCAACATGGACACATCAAGATAATGTGCCAATAACCTTTACAGTGCAATGCTAAGGCCTAATTTGAAGTTGAGTGTAGGATCTTACTTGTAGAGTGCGCAACATGTGTTAGCCGGAACAACTTACAAAAATAACACATTTGCTAGCCACCATCATGGTGTAGGCAGAAACATAGGGGTGGTTGGCAGTTGGATTGCACTGTAGTGGGGTTTGTGAGGTTAATTTAAATGACACTATCATATTGTACTATGGACCAGAAAACATGTGTATGTTTAAGGAATGTCATTACATATGGGATGTGAGGGATAACAACAAACACTTACCACGACTATACCCGCGGCCAAGGGCTGGCGCATAGCTGCTGGAGGTGGTGGCTCTATGATGCCCTAAAAACCAGATAACAAGGGCACAGGATTAGTGCTAAGTCACCAGGATCACCTGTAACAGATAAACAAGAATTAGAAATGCACTCACCAGGGGATGACCTGCGGCTGGTTTCCCAGGGAGGACTCTGAGGAGGAGGCGTGGAGCCTCGACTCCTCACAATTGGCCCTGAAGATCCCAAACCACATGGGCCACCCTCCTCCCTCTCACTCCCAGATCCTCGAGGGAGTGTGGGTGAGTCCACTTCCACCTCCCCACTTGGACTCCCCACTTGAGAGTGGCCCACGGGGTTTGCGAACTCAACAGAGTCCAATTGTGAGGAGCTGAGGCTCCAGACTGCCCACCCCCCAGCAGCACACTCCTCTGGGGCGTCATCCCCTTCCTCCCCTGGGTCCTCTAGATTGGACTGGTGAGAGGGCCCCTCCCGCAGAGTCACCTGACCCCACCACTCTTCTGCGGGGGAGGAAACCCTTCCCAAGTTTGCCCAGGGGAGGACGCTTATATGTGTCAAAGGGGGAGAAAAAAATGACAACTTTAAAACCCAGAATTAAAAAAAAAAAAAAAGATAATACTACATTAGTGGATTGATTTACATGTTGTGAGCAGACACTTACCTGAAGCATAGGCATCATAGAGCCTATACACGCCCTCTGGGTGCCGGCGCTTGAAGTCCGACCACTTCTGCAATATTGACCGGACGGTGAGCTGGGTGTTGAAGCGCCGGGACACAGTGGCCTTCATCTCCAACGCTATGCACCTCTTTGCACCACGGGCATAGTCATATTCCCGCTTTAAAAAATCCTATAAAAAAACACATAAAAAAAAATATATATAATATATATATAGACTAATTAGCATAAATAACAAGCTATATGGTTGCACAGCATAAATGCAACATATACTTACTTTGACCACCTGGCCGTTAACACGAGGATCCACCCTTTTTCTCTGTAATTTGGGGGGTGCAGGGGGTGCAGGGGATGTTGAGGGACCAGGGGAGACAGGGGGAGGAGGGGGGGAAGGGATTGGGGAGGAATAATCGGAGGAGTAGCTGGGGAGGGGGACAGCTCGGCGTCTAGGCCGCATGGTGAATCCTCAGAGGTGGAAACCGGAAGTTGCTAAACGAAAGTAAAATATAAAAAAAAACAAACACGCATCGCTAAAATACGCTTGAATACGCTTAGCAATTGAATACGCTTAGCAATCCGCTAGGGTACGCAACATCACAATAACGTATAGCACCGAGTCAGCTGCGGCCGTGTCTGCTACGTATTCAGCAACAGCAACTGGGGGCATAACAAGTGAAATAGCGAACCAAAACCAAACACACATGTATGATCAGCATAGCGCCGCGGCCTGCTACACATAGCGACTCGGCATAGCGAATGGGCCGCGCCGCTATACCACGGATTCATCAAAGACATTACTCTCATAGAGCGTGGGCGCTGTTGTTCGCTGACTGCGGCACAGAGCGCCTGTAACGCTTTTACAAAAAAGATGGTTTGGGGGGTTAGACACCTTCGAAAACGCTAACAATAACTGAAATGACATTGGGAGAGGGCTGTGATTTGGACATCCAAGTGGCACAGTCCTAAATTAATAAAAAAAAACAAAAAAAAAAAAACAACAAAAGCATTACAGAAAAATAAAAAATTAGGTTTAATGCATGTCAGAATTTATTTAAAAAAAAAATAAATAAAAACAAAGACAAATAACACAAAAACAATGTCTGCCATAGAAGTGTATGGGAGAGCGCTGTGCAAGGCACAACACTGGCGCTGTTCGCTGTGGTTGAAAATTTGATGAATCTGCCGCTACATGGTGCTATTCCAGTCCCTACACAGATTTCGGTTGATAAATGTGCTATTGTGTGCCGTGTCCGGCGTTGATCAGCGTTGATCAGTCGCTAGTTAGCGCTACCTCCCGCTAATCAGGCACTGCATGACGCTATCTCTTGTTAAATAAGGGCCTTAACATTTTGTAATGTGACACATTTATTTTAGGTCATTCTAATAAATGTTTGCTCTGCTGTTTTGATTGTACTAATTGTACTATTCATTTTATGAGAAGGATGCTGAGAATTGCCTTGCACCATTGCCCATGAACTAATGGTGCATTGCTAATTTTATTAAATCTGTAGCACAGTTTTAGATATTAAATATTTTTAGCATACGTTCACTAACAAAGACTGGTGTTAAAGAGCCCATTGTGTTTTGCAGATCAGATTTCTTCAGTCTTTTTTAAGTTTGTTGTCTATATTTTTATGTACGCTAAAGTGATGTGCACAAGGTGCTGAGCTTTTCTAGCATTTGTTTAACCTCCACAATCATGGCCTGAGGATGTCGCTATATGCAATACATGGTTTCTGGGAGATTTCTTGTCAGGAGCTTGAGTGGTGACATCCCTTCGTCATTACCAGGTGTTATATAATTTTGACAATTTGGGGTTTATTCATCAAGGTCTAGTGCCAGCTAGTGACTCGTAGCAGCAGGTAATGTCTGGTGTACGCTGGGCACTGTATACTATACCAATTTATATACGCTATACCATTTATCAAAGTAAATCTGGTGAGCGACTGTAACAGCGCCATGTAGTGTACGATTTATCATTACTGGCGGCTCAGCATATAGTGCCGCTGCTCTAGCGTCCAGAGCGCCAGGTAAGAACTGTTGCTACCATTCGCACTCCCATACATTTCAATAGACGTTCCTTTAAATCCCTTTCCTGATTCCATTTTTTTTAATATCAAATAATTATGTTAAATCTCATGGCCTTCAAAAAAGTCATTTTTGAAAAGTTTTTTTTTTAATGTTTATGCAAAATTGTCATTACAGGTCTGGCACTAATGTGTTAATGTCACAATGTTAAAATAATGTAATTCCATGTGCCAACCAATTTTGAGCGCCGGTGCTGTGTGAGGGTGATTTTTTGATGAATATGGTGTCAGTCGCTGAGAGTCGGTCGCTCTGAGCAGTCGCTACCTTTCGCTCCTTATAGCGTAATACTGGTGTTACAGTGACCAACGTACATCTCATTCATGATTGCTGGCCAGCGTGCTACAGCGGCTGAGTTGCTCAGTTACAATGACCGATAGCCGCTTACAGCGTCCACTAGCGGTCGCTCTAAGCGCCACACTACAGACGCTCATCTGGCAATACCTGCCGTTAGTAATGAATCAGCCTCCACGTCTTTGATGTTTTCTGTTCTCTGACTATTTTGTGTCTATTCTTTATTTATATGTTTGCATTGAACTTTGATATTTCACTATATGCATTGTGTGCTTATATTTATTAGTTTTTTTTTTTCAATATTATAAGAATATTTATACAGGGGTGTGTCTTCATGTGAACTTTATAGGTAACTGTATAGTTTATAGTGATCCAGAGCATAGAAAGTGATATATTAGGACATACTGCATTTGACATATATATATGTATATATATATATATATATATTGTAGTGTAGCATTTGTGGTATATATACAGCAGTATATACCAGTTTCTTCAATTTTTTTTTTCTATGTTGCCAAAAGTTTGTTTTATGGAAGCAGTTTTTACTACCTGCAATTTTCTTCTCTTGACGACACCAAGAACACTGCTGAAATGATTAAGTTGAGTAAGTTTGAGTGACTGTGGTGAGGGTTTCGGGGGAGGTTTAAGATGGTTGTCCTAAAGGATGTAGCTGCAGTAGGATATTATTTGGGAGGCTGCGGATGGGAACAACCATTTTCCCTCTAGACGTCTTGGTGAGTATCTACTCAGTCACTGAGGTTAGGTGCAATGCTGGCATTAAGAAGTTGTGAATGTTTTCTTTTATCTTTGATTAGAGATGAGCGAAACGGTTCGGACGAACCGCCGGAATTCGCTCCGAATTTCAGGAAATATTCGATTCAGCACGAACCCGAATATTTTGTGGTTCGTGCCGATCGAATTTTTCCTGAAATTAAAAAAAAAAAATGCCGGCATGGTGGGAGCGGGCCGGCAAAGCCGGCCGGCCCGCTCCCACCATGCCGGCATTTAAAAAAAAAAAAAAAAAAAAAAAAGCATTTTTGCCGGCATGGTGGGAGCGGGCCGGCCGGCTCCGCTGTCAGCGGAACCGGCCGGCCCGCTCCCACCATGCCGGCATTTTAAAAAAAAGCAAACACTTACCTGCAGGTCCGGAGCGTGGAGGCCGGCGCCGCTCTCAGCTGTCATCTGAGGGCGCGTCATCAGAGCGCCCTCTGATGACGCGCCCTCAGATGACAGCTGAGAGCGGCGCCGGCCTCCACGCTCCGGACCTGCAGGTAAGTGTTTGCTTTTTTTTGAAATGCCGGCATGGTGGGAGCGGGCCGGCCGGTTCTGCTGACAGCGGAGCGGGCCGGCCCGCTCCCACCATGCCGGCAAAAATGCTTTTTTTTTTTTTTTTGTTTTTTAAATGCCGGCATGGTGGGAGCGGGCCGGCCGGCTTTACCGGCCCGCCGGCCGGCTCCGCTGTCAGCGGAACCGGCCGGCCCGCTCCCACCATGCCGGCATTTATGATGGGGAACTTCGTAAAAGTTCGATTCGGCCGAATCCGAATTTCTTTGTGAAATTCGGCGAATCGGCCGAATCGAACTTTTCAAAAGTTCGCTCATCTCTATCTTTGATATACAGTATGTCCCAAATATGGGGCTCATAGATTAGAAGAGAACTAAACATATAGAAGGGAGCTCTGGTGCAGGGGTGCATCTTTAACATACATTTGCAAACTAAAAACATACATACAAGCTAAACAAAATACATTTACAAAGGGCTAAAGAGAAACTGATTTCAACCTCTTCTCCTCCACAGATGCTCCAGCACTGTAATTCTCCCCTGATCCTAAGAACAAGCCTCTTGATGTTAAATACCCCCATTTATTTATTGACCAAGTTCTGACTTTTAAAAGTTAATAGGAAGATTGCAGGTGCCCCCCCCCCCCCCCCCAAAAAAAAGCACATCACCAGGCACTCTATTCAAAACAATAATGAGGTCGTGCCTCAGGCTCCATGGACACACTTGGATGCCATGGACCTGACCTGAACCAGCATCCATTCAGTTTTACAGAGCTATCACTGAGATATCACTGGAGAAGTGGGGGAGAAAAGATATGTCCTGTTCAGCGATGTTAACGGGAATATTGCTTTATTTTTTATTTAGGTCAATAAACGTAAGGCAACAAAGTTGCACATTTTAGAAGACTTTTTAAAATGCTAACTAATGTTGACAATTCAATATGAACTATGCTTCTAGGGAACATTGAATTAATTGATTTTCCCATGCTGCCACAATAAAAATAGCATGGAAACCAATGCAGTGTGGACGAGTTCTTCCTTTCGTCTTCAGTTCTATAGAAATATGTCTAACCCCATTGCTGATAAATGAGTGTACTTGGTATTTCTAGAAATCTCCAGGTGTGTGAACAGATACAGGGTAAGTCATGGGTAAGATTGGCTTGGAAGTTAAGGCATACATTTGTGGCCATAGCTAAAGCTTAGAGCATCAGAAAGATACTCAGCCAAGTTAAACCTGGCAATCACTTTAAAATGATTCCTAGAAATAGCTGAAATGGGAAGAAGGTATATACAGTAGTAACAAGACATTGAATAGGCTTCAGCAATCCAGATCTGAAAATGAGTAACATAAATTGCCGGCTTGGCCTTGGAACAGATGAGAATTTAACGGCAAAGTCAGGAGTCAACCATTAGTCCACACAGATACGGATGTAACTGACTAATTCTCTACTTGGGATTTTTGTGTAACTGCATGCAAATAATTTGTATCTTATATGTGTTATAAATTAAACAAAAATATGACAAATGTATAAAAAAATGTTTCTTACAGCCTATCATCAAAAATCAAATGTCAGCTAAACAAGTTTTTTATTATTTTATTATTATTTCAGAGATTCATGTAGGCCACAATTATACTTAAATTTGTATGTAGCCTTTGTTGTTTTTAATTTTTTTAACATTTCCGTTGTAAACAATACTGTACAGAATTTTCTATATTTTCTATAGCATGTCATAGAAAGTTTATGTAGCTGTCCTTGGTTTGCTATAAATTACATATAGAGGTTGCAGTTTTAAACTATCCATCTGATTTTCTACTTGTCATTTTTCTTTTAATATCTCTTTATAAAAATCTAATCTATATCAAATGTGCTTCATGAATTCTTAGGAAAAGCAATCGGATGTCTAACATGATCTGCTGTCCTACAAATAATATTGTCATAAAAGACAAGTAACATAATAAGTGTATGCATGCTAAACAAATTGCATATTAGGTGCTTTACAAGAAATCAATCAATACTGTGCTGCAGGTATTTTTAAACATTAAACTGCCATGTGTGTACCATGTCATACTGCAGGAGCAATAGAGAAATACAAAGAATCAAGACTGTTGGCATAAAGATGTTTTGAAGTAGATTATTTGATTAGGGCATTATTTTAAATGATGATTAAGATTTATCAGCATTTAAAATATTGACAGAATAAATCTGTATAGCTCAACTCATGTTAAAATTAATTGGGAGGCTGATTTATTAATAGCACCAGGTAGCGACAGTTGAGCGACTGTAGCGGTATTTTCACAGCGCCCGCTAGTAGTCGCTGTGCTTGGCCGTTGTTCGGTTGTTGATAGCGACCTGTTGAATACAAGGTGATGAGTCACTATGTGACAGGTTCCGCGCTGTATGGGAGCGCATGATAGCGAATGGCCATAGCGACCGGCTCCCACCATATACATTAACAAATCACACTCCAAAAATTCTCGCGCTGTGAAATGCATGTTTAAACCCCAGAGCGCTGGCGGTAATGGGTTAAAAGTAGTTTTTTAACCCCCAAACAACCATATTTTTGGAAACCAAAAAAAACGAGTTTATAAAAACATTTTGGAATATGAATACATTAATATCAGACCTGTAATATCAATTCTGCACAATTTTTTTTTTTATTTTTTTCTTACCTTAAAAAAAAATATCTAACATGGCAGAAGTGGTAACAGAAATTTTTACATTAAAAAAAAAAAATATATTAATTAATTATTAATATTTAAAGATTGTTCCATTGAAATGCATTGGAGAGCGGCAGGTAGCGAGAGGTCATACCTGTCGCTGTTCAAGGTCGCTCGCTGCTGGCGCTGTGGGGTGAGGCTGGAATAATGATGAATGAGTCGCTATCTGGCGCTATCTCAGTTGCTAAGCAGGATCGGCTTGATAAATGTGTGATTGTGGTGGGGAGCCAGCATTCTCGTGGCGGTGACCGTCATTACCGTTCGCTCACCAGTCGCTACCTGGCGCTATCCCTTGTTAAATAAGGGCCTAAGTTGTTTGCAAAGTCCAGGGCCCCACCATTTACCCCCCAAACCTGCACGATAATTTTCTGGAGGTTGTCATCCCTATTGGGTACAGTTGTGTGGCAGAGGCACTGGTAACAGATTGAATGGAGCAGTTACAATGTCCCAACTCAAGCATCAGGCAGCTTTACAGCCTCTGTCACATGACAGGCTGTGTCATCACACCACTTCAGATAGAGACTGCAGAGCTGTGTGCTGCTGGAATCGGATGGAACATTTGGACAAAGCATGTATCTGTACCAGTTTTTAAATTCGATTTCCTACTCATGTTGCATTTTGATTTGGGATGCCCCAATGCATAAAAACCTTTCAGTCCACTTGTTTACACCAGCGATCCCAGAGCACGTGTGTGTGGCACTGTCGGCATCCCTCTGGCTGCAGCTCAATTCTGCGCCAATGGAACAGCTATCTTGCCATTCAAGTTTCCTAGCCATTCAGTCATATGCACGCCTAGGAAACCTGTTTGGAGATGAGCCTGCACATGCACTGATCTCTGGCATTTTACACAGTGAGGCAAAGCAGTATTACCCAGGGGCACAAATCAAAACCTGAAAGTTGACCAAAACTTGGGATTTTGGCAGGGCATCCTTATTTTGGATGCCCCACTGTGTTTATTTTTCTGGACCACTAAGAAAACTCTCAGCTCAGCTTGGGCTTATTAATGTTTGGCAAATTACTTTTACGCTTGGCAATTTGAAGCAAAAGCGGGCGCACCCCAGAGGCTACCACTGACCAGCTGCCGCGGGACAAAAGGTAAGCATCTGTTTTTTTAAGTTACTTGGCTGGACTATTACTTTAAAGGAAAAAAATACTATACAGGGGGCCTCCACCAGATTTTGTGCCCAGGGGCCTCCACCACACTTGATCTGGCCCTGGCAAAGCCTGCTGTTAGAGCCTCTTCCCATGAAAGCAAAATTTTCAAAAAGAAGCAGGTAAGGAGTACTGCTGTGTCTAGAACAGGGGTTCTCAACTGGGGGTATGCGAGATCCGATGGTGTGTGCCAAATATTCATGAGGACAGGGGGCTCCACCATTGTTGTTCCTCCATTTAGTTCTCTAAGTTGTGTTCACATGGTATCATATACATAAAGAAAACAACAATTTGTATTATTTCTGAGCTAAGTTGTCTAATTTTATCTAATCTTTTGGAGATACAATACTATGAAACAGGCTCTGCAAGTTATGACAGTAGACATACACGTTCATTCCTCATAAAGAATCAGAGACAAAAGCAGGGTGGCTAAGGACAGAGGAAAAAAAAAAAAAAAACAGACTTGATTTGAGCATTCGGCCCATATAGGGCATGCCATGGCTCTCAGATTTTAGAGAATTGAGGGACTGTGTAAGACAAAATTGCATGTATTTTTTGATACATAAACCATATATAAAGAGAGTCTATCCTTAAAGCGAATTTTTCTTGGTAGGTGTTGGAGTAAGAATTACAAATGTAGAAAAAAATGATGTGTGTGTTGAGCAGCTGGAGACTAATAGCTCATGTTTATGTCTTGTCAGTGTCGGCAGCCGACACTCTTCCCCTGTTCCATGCTGAGGAGAGGGAGATACAAATGTATCAGTTCCATGCTGAGGAGAGGGGGAAACAATGTATCAGTTCCACGCTGAGGAGAATGTATCAAAGTCTCAGCTGTTCAGTGCTGGCAGCCGTCCAGCATAAGATAACAACATTGCAACATTGCCTGGCCAGAACTTATATATCTAAAACAGAGAGAAAAGCTCTAGAAGTCATTTAGCTGATTTTGACAGTTTTCCCTTCATGTTGGCTCTGCTGCAGAATCTTTCAGTTTACCGTTTTCTCTTTCATATTCTTATTTTTCTTTTTTCCATATGATCTTTCTTTCAGCTTTGTGTGTTTTGAGCAAAGCCCAACCCAGGATTTTCACTATCTGGAGTTTTGTTTTGTGCCCCTAGGGGCATCCTGACTTGGGATGCCCTGATATGTGAAATCCCCAAGTTCGCCTGTGAAAACGTACCTTTCCCTGTCCCACAGCGCATGCGCGGGCTCTCATCCAATCAGCGCTGTTTGCACGCAGATGGGGAGCCTGAGCAGTAACCTTCCTGGCCGCCCGGCCTGTCTAAATGACTATCTGCTTGAGCGCGCCAGAAAAATTGGGGAATCTGTAGTTATCCAGGGGTCGTTTCACACAGTGGGGCATCCTGATTTAGAATGGGGTTTTGTTCCACTTTAATACCTTTAGATTTTCCTGCACAGTTATTCAAAGAAGAATTTCAGTCATTTTCAGTCAGTTTAGTTTATTTTGTATAGATTTTACACATTTGACCTGGTCTCATAACAAAAGCAGCACCTCACACACACACAGCCTCTGAGGTAAAGTGTTGCTAGGAGACCAGTGGGCTAAATGAAGCAGCTCACTAAATACAAGCCAGCAGATCCCCCTATTCAGCAAATGGACTGAGCCATTTTAATTATACAATTAAAAGAGAGGCATATATTTTTTTTTTCTTTTTCTATCGTCAGATTATTCATACACATGTTATAAGCTATTGTGTGGCTATTTAATTATTTATCTTTTTTAATGCAAATTTCGCGATACTGCTCCTTTACTTCCTTGAAGAACAAGGTCAGTGTCCTCCACGCGTTGGCTACAATTTGACAACAGTACATATAAACATCATTAAACAAAATTGAGCATTTGTAAGTTCTACTGATTCCCTATTAAGGAGAGCTTCAAAAGGACTCTAACTAAATGCTCGCACCAAAGTGGAATACATTTATTGGTAAACTAGTATCCACAAGGAGCGAACTTTTGGACAATCCCACCGTATGTGACGAAATAAACCGTCTATGTCGCATCCTCGAAAACTCTTTAAATGGTCATTTAGAATCTTGCCAGTTTAGTAGGGACCATATACCACCTATAAAGAAACTTCAGATTAATCTCAACTAGCCCTGCTCTAATAGATGATTTAGCTAAACTTTACCAGATCTTCTCCCAGTTTCATGCTCCAGGCCCTCCCCCTGATCCGCCTAATATTTATGTGTAGAGGATGGTCTACCAGAATCAGGAGTGAGAGAAAGTTTTGAGTATATCAAAGATATTATTCCCCTGGAAGGGAAGTATGCCATAGGGGAAGTATGCATAGGGAAGTAAGGGAATAACATGCAGGAAAAAATCCCACCACCTTAGGGAATGTCTAAGTTTGGGTCCGATAAATTTAGGCCTAAAAGTGGGTGTCATCCATAGAAGACTGTAAACTGTTAACTGATCACAAGCTGCCGTCTCTAAATTGACCCACAGTGGTGGTTTAGTGATTACATGATACTGAAGTAACTGTGCCCGCTGTGAGGCAATATAATATTGTGAAAAGTCCCCTAATCCCCCCCCTTGTACAGGAATGGCATATTAAAGGGGACCAAAACCCTCTGTTGGCTATGCCACTAAATTTAAGTTGGAGGAGCATCCAGAATGCTGGAGTTCCCCTGCACATAGCTCCAAGGCCCCTAAATCTCACCTTTACCTTGCTCTCCCGCTGGGAACTCAGCACCTCAATTGGCTGCTCGGAGCTCGCGTGGGCAAGACATTTGGAGGCCTGAACGTCACTGCCCATGTGAGCGCCAGGAAGCCAATCGTAGCACTGGAGTTAGGTTAATGTGAGATTTATGGGAGCATTCTTGATGCCCCCCCAGACTGTCATTTAAGCAGTGGCACTGGTGGTACCCACCACTCTTGCTGTGGAGGGTGTTGGTCCACTTTAAGGATTGAGTAACTCACTGATGTTTCCCACCCCAAATGAAATATAGGGCTGTCGAAGAACAGTCATTTTGACTGCTGCAATGTGTCCCAGCCAGTAAATATGGCACCAGCTTCAAGATTCTAATATGTTTTTTAATAGATCTAAAGACTTGTGGAAAGCTTGGAACAAGCTACCATAATTAACTGTGATGAAAACACCTAAATACTTAATCTTGGAAGCCTCCCAATGATGTTAAAAAGAAGTGATGATTGATTTAATGAGACACCTAATGCCTTGGATTTTGAAGCACTGGCCACCCGGAGGTTAACCCATAAACTAACACTCCAGTTAAATTAGGAAGTGAAAGTTAGTTAGAAATAAAAGAGCCAGCTACATCAATGCCTGGAATATCAGGGTGTATCCTAATCTTGATAGCTAAAGGCTCTATTGCCAATATGAAAAGTATTAGTGGAGGACAACCCTGGCAATTGGAAAAAAATGAGAAAAAGGAAAAAGAGAAGCAGAGAAAAATCCAGCATATTGAGCATACATCTGCATTGGCTGATACAACGCAATAACCCATGAGATCAGGTTTTTGCCAAAACCCTATTTTTCCAGTACTATAAAGACAAAACCAAGAGACTTATCTTTAAAGCAGAGTGTCAGACGCCTTCCTTATGCACCAGGGCCCGGATTATAGAGAGGTAAAAGCTGTTTTTCTCTTTACAAACATAGATTCTACATGCTTGCTTCTTTTACCGTTCTTGGAATTTTACCCTGCTAGCAAGAAAAAAAAATGCTCACCTCTGTCCTGGATCCAGTATTGGGGGTCTCTTCTTTCTCTGGGAGGGCCACTGATTTGGGTAGTGAACAGTCGAATAATTCAATTTTTGATGGGTGTGTGTTATTTTTACATTCAATCCTTTGTGAACTGCTAAGGGGTCCTTAACCTATATAAGTTCACAAGGCAGGTGGGCTGTCAAGTCACCTGCGGAAAGTGCGTGACTTGCCATTAACCCCTGGCTCCATTACCTGCCTCTCCAAAGCCCAGGGAGAAGAAGAGCCGGCTGCCCATGAGGGCTATGTGGGCTGGTAGCCTTCATGGCTGGGGGCTGCCTCCGCACCCTGGTCTACCAGCCCCCATAGCTTGTGCCTGGGCTGGTTTTGTTAGGGTAGGAGGACCCCACTCCCCCCCACTGACAGTGTGCAAGGTAGTTGCATTTCATTTGAAAATGTCATAAAGTTCTCATTTTAGTTTAGGGGTCCCCTAGAGAGAAATGAGGTCTACCAATATATAATTTGATATCTTTGTAAAATAAGACATTTCACGTTAAAGCCCTTAAAAAAAACAATGTATAATTTTCGTGGAAATTACTGGAAATTCCTCAAAAAAACTGCGCAAAATGTTGAAAATTGCTCTGGCAATAGAGGGTCACAACATCTCCAGGTAGGCTGGCAAGTAAAGGGTTAATGGATTCATACAGCCCAATATAGAACTGGTGGAGTAGGGCATGCTTGTTCCGTAGCGTGTTGGCACCCAGCAGTGAAAGTAAGCCACATACTTTTCCACAGATCTCCAACCCTGGATTAGATTCAGGCTGGGATCATCATATATGGTGGCTATGGTGTTTAAGATGGGGGCCCCAGAAGAAATAACAGGGTCAAACTGAAGAGGCATTAAATGGAGAGGGGTCTCTGCAAGAGCTCACGCTCTTAGTTTTGTCACGCTACCAAGGGTTGGGCCCTGATTGCAGAGATGAACAGACCAGCTCACAGACCTCTCAACCCTGAAGCCTTGAGTCTAAGGACCAACCTTGACTTCACTAGAAATCCTATTGGTGGGGACAGGCTGAGGTGCAGGAAGGCCCCAAGTCAGGCAACCAAGAAGTGGATACTGTCTGTGATAATGGAGAAACAAAAGAGGGGAAAGAGGCAAAACTTGGAGAAGAAACTGGGAGACAAGCTGAGGTCAGAGGCAGGCAGCACAGGATCAGAGTCAAAGAACAAGCCCAGGTCAGAAAGAGAGCCCCATTTCTGAAGTGGAACCCTGGTGAGACAGGTGAAACAGACATGCTCCTGTGAAACCTGAGGAGGAAAGTTGAGCATGTGTTCTCTAGTTACACATCCTGCTTCTGTCACAACCACCTAGGTTGTGGTCCTGGGGTGAATGCAGCTATCAAGGATATATGACTGACTGCAGTCATTATATATAAGTTGATAAACAATGCTAGGACTTGGTTCTGTGATTGATACAGTCCTAATCTCCTCAGCACACACATACATTCAGACAATCTTTAATCAACATTTACCAAGACGTTGTTTCAGTATCTTTTATTCAAGAAATATTGAAATCCATAACAGGGCATGACCCACCAAATTTGGTGCAGAATTTAATTGAAAAGCGTTTCAGTCCTTGGTCCTACATACAATATGTGTGACTAGGGGAGACCTGACTAGTTGTGCTCAGTGTTGTGAAGATCCTTTTTTATTACTAGTATTTTAATAAAAGCTTAACATATTTTGGTTTATTAAAATCCTCTGAATTGTCTTTGTTCCTGTAAGCCTTTGTATAATGACAACAATTCAGAAAATATATTAAAATTTAAAATAGAGTCTTGGGATATAAACTGAATGCAGGAAAAAAAGGAGAAAAATCTATAACCATATGTCATAGAATCTGTTGTGTGACTGTATTATCGGCATACATAGGTATATGTGTATAGATCAAAAACTGGTACATATTACACGTTTCATGCTTACCACTGTGCCCAATGCATTTTATTACTGGAATTTCCCAAGTCAAAGCCACTGCAAATTACTTTTATAGAACACTTTTGCTCGGCAATTTCATCCAACAGACTTTTATAAATTATTTGTTTGATTCCAAACTCTTCTTTTCACACTGTTCAAATGTTTTGTTTTTCATAGACTCCTAGAACCTTAAAGCAAAATTGATTTTCATTTTTCAAACAGTGTAATTCAAGAGGGAAGGTGTCTTCAGTAAACATTTTTTAGATTTTTTGCACTGGAAAAGTTAGAATAATGACAACAGATCAACTTTCAGCTTTAATATATATATATATATATATATATATATATATATATATATATATAGTGGTAAAGTGTATGGAAATGTCATAAATGGTGTGTTTCCCCTGCTTCGCTTTATCAGGCACGATCCATGCTGGACCCAGGTCACATTCCCCAGTCCTTTTCAGGTTTGTTCCCTGACCTCAGGCCTTGCACAGGTGATCAGGCTGATTGCAGGGGAAGCCTGAATAAAAGGGGCCACTGAGCCTGTCAGTAGTGGGTTGACCAGCCTGAAGGAAGGAGCCCAGGCTGCACTGCACAGTGGTGAACAAAAGAACTGAATTTAAGCCGAAGGACTTGGCTTCTGTGACCCCAAAACTTGGACTTGTGGGATGAGCAGCGGAGGGCTTGTATACCCTGTAAAGCGGACCTGACTTACCCTGGAATTGCAGCTTGCTGGAGTATCCTGCCCTGGACTTACATTGAATTGGTGAATTAACCACTTTGATTTATTGCATTGTTGCTGCAACCTCTGAAGTGAGAGATATTTTCTCAATAAACCTGCCTATGCTGTTGAAGAACTGTTGTCCGTGTCACTGCCGTTCGCCACAATCGCTCACAATTGGTGGAGGATGCGGGCACAGTGACTGTTGCTAGGGGCAACGGAGTGACAAAAACACGCTGCATTTTGGATGTCCTGGGTGAAAGCAGCAACCAAGATGTCTCACATGGAGGAGGTGGTTAAACAGCTAATACAGGCTAACCTCTAGCATGTGCAGGCCCTGGAACAACAACAGCAGCAAGCCATAGCACAACAGCAACAAGCACAGCAGCAAGCCATGGCACAACAGCAGCAAGCCATTTCACAACAGCAGCAAGCACAGCAGCAAGCCATGGTACAGCAGCAGCCCCTGGCACAGCAGCGCCAAGCGCAGCAAGGGACAAACCGCCTGTTGATAGAACAGATTGCTGCACTCAGAGAGACTGTTGTGGCTCAAGTCTCACAACTGGAGAGAAGCCCGGTTGAGACGGGTGGTGCAAGGAGAGCCATACAGCGGGTCCTACAAAAGATGACCCCTGAGGATGATGTTGAGGCCTACCTCACGGTGTTCCAGCGCATGGCTGAGAGAGAGCAGCTGCCAGTTGCTGAGTGAGCAGACGTGAGCCCCAAAAAGCATATTTTGACCTCAGGGAGCAAGAGATACGGGACTATGCTAAACTTAAACTGGAGATCCTTTCTCTCCTGGGTATTACGCCAGCGGTTCGGGCCTGGAGGGTACATAATTGTACTTTTTCCATTGTGAAGCCTGCTTGGTCGCAGATGTACGATTGAGTTCATCTTGTCCAAAAATGGTTGGAGCCAGAGCATTCCACACCTGCGCAGATCATCGAGAAGGTCGTGGTGGACCATTTTTGTGGAAGGGTGGAAGGGTGGAAGGGTGTAAGAGGGCAAAAGACTGACCCTGAGCCCCAGAGGCCCCCGAATCCTAGGAAGGACGCCCGGGCAAGGAGGCTCCGGGGGCCCCAGTGTTGGAGGTGCCATGAGTGGGGGCACATGGCCGCTGATTGCCCCCTCTCCCCTGAGCCTATGGAGTGTAACGCTGCCCACAGAAGATCCCTGTTTGCATAACCAGCGCGTACTGCCATTCAGCGGTCAGAGACTGAGACACAGGTTGTGATGGTGAGAATGGATGGTTGCCCAGTGAAGGCGCTGTTGGACTCAGGTAGCCACGTAACTTTGGTCCAGGCCAACCTGGTTCATAGAGGTTATATATAGGGATATTGTGGCTTACCCTGTAGCTGTGGGTAAGTTTGAGACCCCCACTGGGACATTGACCCATGAAGTCGGCGTGGTAAAACGCCTTATGTATGATGCAATAACCGGTCGTGATTTTCCATTGTTCTGGGACTCGTGGGAAAGGCGCAACGCTTCTGCCGTCGGCAAAGTATATCCGGCAGAACCGGTAACCCTCCATGTCGTCAAGTCTGTTGAACATGTGGCTCAGAGCAGATTATACAATAGGCCGGGGAAATTACAAGGGAATGTAGATGCTGTGTCCCGAGCCCACTGTATGGTCGCTGAAAAGTGTCAGACCGCGGGTCTGAAGAAGAGGGGGGAATATGTGGTAAAGTGTATGGAAATGTCATAAATGGTGTGTATTTCTCCCCTGCTAGGCTGTATCAGGCACGATCCATGCCGGGTTTTCAGGACCCAGGTCACATTCCCCAATCCTTTTCAGGTTTGTTCTCTGATCTCAGGCCTTGCACAGGTGATCAGGCTGATTGCAGGGGAAGCCTGAATAAAAGGGGCTGCCGAGCCTGTCAGTAGTGGGTTGACTAGCCTGAAGGAGGGAGCCCAGCCTGCACTGCACAGTGGTGAACAAAAGAACTGAATTTAAGCCGAAGGACTTGGCTTCTGCGACCCCAAAACTTGGACTTGTGGGATGAGCAGCTGAGGGTTGTATGCCCTGTAAAGCGGACCTGACTTACCCTAGAATTGCAGCTTGCTGGAGTATCCAGCCCTGGACTTACATTGAATTGGTGAAGTAACCACTTTGATTTATTGCATTGTTGCTGCAACCAATGAAGTGAGAGATATTTTGCTTTTGAACACTTTATTTTCTCAATAAACCTGTCATTGCTGTTGAAGAACTGTTGTCCGTGTCACTGCTGTTCGCCCCAATCACTCACAATATATATATATATATATATATATATATATATATATATATATATATATATATATATATATATTGCTTTTTCTTTGTTGTATACTATATATACTTTATTTTAGTAAACTAAAGAATCCAGAGCAACTAACTTTATAACAAAAGTATAATGAGCCATACTGAATAGCGTTACTATATATTTTACCAAGTTATATACTTTTAACCTAATTTAAACATTTCTTTCTGCGGTAATTTACTGTATGTGCTTCAAGTTCATGCTGTGCTTTAAAAGCTGTGTAAAAATGTAGACATGAGTGAAAAATCTCATGCTAGGGTAAAACATCAATTCATCATTAGCTTTTAACATTATAAAAGCCCTTTTATTGAAGGTCATTAATTCTGGGTATTTTTGCTGGTACTATTTTAAAACAAACTAACAGAGAGAATACCAGCACAAACTTTTCTAAACAAAACATTTAGATTAAGGCTACTATGTTAAAGAGGTAGTACAATCTAAAACGTCTAAACTGAAGCAAACCCTATCACTGCCAGCATATTGCATCCCAAATCCGTGGCAATCATTTTGGTGTTGAAACAGAGAAGAGGTGAGTATCGGTTAGTATCGGCATGCGCTGAGACACACTGAAACTTGTGACCCATTGGATGCAAAACTGTATCTGGGATAGTGGGAGAGGAGGTTGTGGGCCAATGAGGGTACCTTGGTGTACCTGGACCACGTTGCATCTTGGTCCACATACAGCGATGACATTCCCATTTGGCAAGGTTCCATCGTCCAGCTGATTTGTGAGGTTTCTAATATATATATATATATATATATATATATATATATACAGTGCCAGTCACGTGAATTATTTTAGACTTAACCATCTACAAAGGGGAGGATGGACAAATACAAACAGTCCTTTTCAGGAAAGCTACGGCAGCAAATACAATTTTATGGGCAATCAGCTCACACCCCCCGCCACTCAGAAATAGCGTCCCCTATGAGAAGTTCCTCCATGCTAGGAGGAACTGATCCACAAAGGATGACTACCTAGAAGCGTCTCAGGAAATAACAAACTGTTTAACCGTTTAAATGCAATTATTATTAAATGCATTTCATATGGTTGCCTCTCCAACCATTAAAGTGGAACCCAGGACTTTGACTGTTTCAGGTTTTGGTCCTTGCCACAGGGCAACCCGATTTGGCATTCCCCACTGTGTTAACCTTCCCAGGTTGCCCAATCTGACCTTCCCTGGTCCTATGGCACATGTGTAGCCTCCCATCCAATCATCGCTCTCGGCTGCGCTGACGCAAACTCGGCTTGGCTTGCCTAAGGAGCCCAATCTAGTCCAGCTCTGCCGAGCGTGCCAGCATCCCCACTACCCTCTAACAGGCATGGGCATGCACCCTGCTAAAGGGATAATGGGGATACAGTGTGGCTCACACATGAGCCATTGGACCAGGAGAGAAGATGACTATGGCAGGCAAACTGGGGGGATTCACGTACCAGGGCATCCTGGTTCTGGATGTCCCAGGGGTAGGAAATCAAGCGGCCCTAGAATCTTATAGATAGGCTAATCAGTGTGGGTTTTAGTACACTTTAAATGGCAGCTACATAAACTTCATGTGCCTGGCATCTTTTGGTTTCAGGAGAGGGCACAAAAGAAGACCCCCTGCTTCAGGCGCCACAGCTGAAATCTGTAAAAAAGAAAAAATAATTATAGTTACTCAACCTGGGGCCGTCATCCCTCCAGTTGGGTCTCCTCCTCACCTGGGGGACCAAGCATGTAGAATCTAGGGGCCTGGCTCCATCCCTTGCTACAGAAAAAGAAAGTAAAAAAACACTAACTTTACACTCGACACTTACACCCCCAGCCCCCCTCCATTGATCACCCAGCATCTGTCATTGGATCGCTGTGGGGCAGGATTGCCAGGAGACACATGATCAGAAGTGTCATTTTCTCTGGTGTCTGTGTTTTTTTTTTTTTTACTTTCCATGAGACCCCAGTTCACAAGGCTCGGGGTCTCACAAGTCATCTGCGGCTAGCGGGTGACTTGCCTTAAACCCCCAGATCCCCCATTACCTGCCTTCCCAAAGCGAGGGCCTGAAGGTTATGCTGACTTGTAGCCTTCAGGGCATGGGGCCACAAAAGCTGGCCTCTGCACCTTGTTCTACAAACCCCCATAGCTGTTCCCTGGGCTAGTTATGCTGGGTAGGAGGGCCCCACGCCATATTTAACCCTTAAAAGTCCAAAGAAAAAAATGCAGCATGTGTGTGGGGATTTCTGCCAATGTGTGTGTTGGTCTGTATATATATGTGTATGTGTTTGTGTGTGTGTGTGTGTGTGTGTGTGCCTGCAGGTAGGGGAGATGCAGGTATCTCAAAACAGGATGCCCCCCAAAGGGTCAAAGTGTTTTTTGGCTGTTGGTCATCTTTAAAGAAGAACAAAAGCCTCTTTTGCTAGCCTTTTGTGTTAGACCCCTGGGGCATCCCGATTTTAGATGCCCACCAGGGTGAAATCCCCTGAATCGTCTAGTATACTCACCTCGCCAGTGATCCTGCTGCACATACTGTATGCGTACCATAACATCAACACTGCGTTTCTTAAGGTCGGCACTACCTTCTGATTGGAGGGGAGCCATGCACCAGAGAATCGCCAGCAAATTAAAAATTGATGCTTTCCAAGGGGTATCGCACAGCAGGGCTTCCAAAATCCTGATGCCCTCCTCGAGATTATCACCACGATAAGGACATTTCTGAGGGTTGTTACTTTTTAAAGAGGAATTACGATAAAAAATGACTGTAGTTCCACAGTAGTTCTTAGCAGCAGGGCATCTAATAGGCTCGCCCACTGGCCACACTGATAGGCTGCTCATGGTTCATGGGCAGCCTACCAGCATTGCCAGTGCGTGAGCCTATCAGTGCTGGCCGCAATTCAGCTGCAGTAGAAGTAGTAAGTATCCTGGCACCTGGTTTCTTATTTTAATGACAGCGATGTGCCGCAGGGAGTCTGGCTGCTAAGTTTGGCTACATCTGTAAGCTCTCCAATATCTATAACACAATTTAAATTATGGTTCTTTTCTTGCATTAATAAAAGTGCTTATTGCACTTAGTGCAATGCAATTATTGCAAATAGTTTATAAGTTTTTGTTCAACACATAAAACAGTTAAAAATTTAGTTAAAACACCAGATGACTATGCGCTGACTAATTTACAATAAGAAGACAAGGTATCAATATAAAAAAAAACACTCATAGCCATATGGGGGTAATAGGACCTAAGTGTAAACAGCTATAATAAGTCAATTACTAAGAAAGTGGATATGTGTCGGCACTAAAATAATGAATGTCCAGTACTGGTTATCAGGGCTAAATGTGAGTATGTTAGTTCTCCCTCTTTATCTGTGTGTGCACGTGGAGGTCGGCCCCACAGTGCCTACCCCCATACCTGGTGTCACCCAAGCCTTGTGTATCCACTACCACAAGGCTGATTTATCAGGGCAAGCCCCCATATATGCACACCAACAAGGGTGGACTGGGGTTCAAAAACGGCCCGGGACTTTTCTGGTCACACCGGCCCTTCTGCACTCTGTCCAGCCCAGTATTTATGCCCCTTCCCCATAACAGGCAGTGTGCAAACTCCCCCCCCCCACGTCAGAGGCTAAGTAGCAGAACTGGGGCCAAAAATTGGCCCGTGGCTTTACCAGCCCTGATGTACTGGGCTCAGTGCAGCCTGATGAAGTGTAAACGCCCAGCACCATGCATTTTGGCAGACATGTTGTCTGAGACACACACACACTCCTATGCCAGACAGGGGCAGACTGGGGTCAAAAAACATGCTGGGATTTTACTGATCAGACCCTGCTGTGCTGTGACCGGCCCAGTATATTTTGTTAGAGCCATAGCAGTGCTGGTGCACAGCTATGATTTTGATTAATTCCATTCAAAATTATTTAATTGCGGACACACAGCCTGGGCTGATTCTTTTGTCCCTGATCAGTCCTGTTGCTTTTTTGAGGAGCCACTGCTGATAAGTTTATACATTCTTTTAATGAGAAACAATGACCAACGATACCTCAGTCGGGATGCCCTGCTGTATGAGATTGCCTGGTATACTCATGTAGCTGGTGAGCCCAAAGTGCATAGGTTAGCAGTGGCTACATCCTCCATATGCTTCTGTCTGAGGCCTGTACTTGCACCAGACATTTCTGAATGTCTAGCACAGGTAGGCAGAGGAGCGGCCAGCAGCACGCTCCAGTCATCTTTTCTAGGCAATCTAACATTATATCTGATGTGAGGTTGGTGAAGCAAGATTATAAATAGAGTGTAAGGGCTGATTGTCCAGTGACCCATGCATGCTCTGTGGGATCACCAGGATGAGTTGCTAGCTCATGCTCCTCCCTAGTTGCTCTGCCCCTTGTTTAGTGAACCCCATTGCCCAGCGGTGGTCATGTGGGCTACTAAAGTGGTATGGAAGCATAGAAATAGTGTAAGTAATTCTGCCTGATTTTGGACATTTCCATGGGTTTTTAGAGAGGTACCCTCCAGTGAAATGACACTGGAGGGTCCTATAAAGCAGCTTTAGAGGGGGTGCATCTGATAGAGGGATGCCCACACTGAATACCAACAGGAGAAGCCTACCCCCCCCCACTTACCTCCTTCCACTACCCCTGCATTGTGGGAATATGAAGCAGGTGAGAACAAGTCTGTCTGCACTGGTATACGGTATAATCCAGTCCTATTTGTCACTTTAATGCAAGGGGCCACCCTAACCAGGATGTGATGGCCCTGAAGAGGTTATGATCTGCCATTTTCTCCAGTCATCACTTGTTCTGCTTTTCTCTCTGGCTTTCACTTTATTTTTTAACATCTTTTCTTCCTCTTTGTTCTATCATGCTGTTTTCTCACATGTGTCTCTTCTCTGTCTTTCCATTCTCTATTCAGCCCATTTATTTTCCCTCTCAGATTAGGTCTGGCTGCCATTCTGACTTTTTTCATCCTTGTCACTTTCATACATTTTTCACCATTTCTCTTTCTAATATTAGTTAGCAGGTCAGGGCTGATTATCTAACCTCTCATCACACTGTTGAGGAAATCCGACTCTTCGCATCAGCACTGTCTGCAGTCAGGCAAGATTGATGACTGATGTTGCAGCTCAATCCTCTCACTGTGTGCTTCATTTACCAGCCCGGCCAGCAACATGCAGAGCGGGGGAAAGGTTCCGGGCTCTGGGAGCAGCTCAGGGATCGGCTGACAATCTACAAGACACAGGCTGCACAGAGCTGGAAGGTGTACAATGTTATCTATGCTGCTGGCCAGCCCTCACACAGCTTCAGGCTGGGGCATTCAGCGTTACTATACACTATAAATAAAGCCAAAACAGCACCGCACCTCATTCTGCACATGAAACAATGTAATATTTACATAAGGGGGGTGCGGCCCGCCGGGAAAATGCCCAGCAGTTCCTATGGCCAGCCCGCCCCTGCACACCAATAGGACAGACTGGAGGTACGTGGAAGTGCATAGACTGTGTGCTACACCGCATCATGTAAAGAATCGCAAAGCAGTGTGACGGTAGCCTAGACACACAGACAAAGCCAGAAGGTAAGTATCAATAATGCATACACAAAGACAGATAAATAACAAGGACCTAAACTAAATTAATCATATACTTAATAAATAGAGATGAGCGAACTGAACTTTTTGAGGCCGAAAGTTTAGATCAGTTTGCTGCAGTCCTGAATTTCCTGGGAGTTTGTGTAAATGACCTAAAATAATGTTTAATTCAGGGAAACATTGATGGACATTTCAGTTTCTGTCATTGACCACTTTCCCTTTCTCACCACAACCTCTTAGACTGGCATCTGTAAAAAAAAAACTCTATTGAATGGGTAGCAGAGCATGTTAACACAGGATGACTCAGCCACCATTCTAGTTCCAACTTGTGGAACTAGATTTCCTACCTGTGTCAAAATTGTGCATTTAGAATCCAGAGTCATTGTTTATGTGACCTGTTCTATTTATCAGGATAAATAGTCAAATCCATCTTGTGTGATCTTGAGCATAAAGAACCACTTCTATTGAAGACACTAATAGACCTTTTCCATGCATCTCCTTAAAGTGGAATCAGACAATGTATTCAGCATTTGAAACTGCTTTCCTGTACCCCACCCACAGGACCACCCACAGCAATGGGGCCACTGATTGTATTGTGGTGTTATCCAGTTGTGGCCAAAGTTGGGGCTACACTAAAATGGCAGACTAGGAGCTCCATGTAGGTCCCGAAAGTGAAAGTGGGAGTTCCCAGGGATTGCATTCCAAGGATGGAGGTGGTCTGGGGTCCTATTTTGCCACAGGAGATCAATTTAGGGGTGCTGCTGGCTATGGACCCTGGGGTTCCATGACCTCTGCTGCTGGAGACTATACATAATCAGGAATTATGGGCAGCCCAGGATCCTTTGGAGCAGAGAAAGAGAGAGAGGGGCTGAGCTATTCATAGAGTCAGGCATTAAAGGTGAAAGACAGGAGTATAATATCAGTCAAGAGGGGAGGATCCTGAGTCATGTGGCACAGTCTTAGCTGAGTGTTGAGAGGAGGGAGGAGAGCAGGACACCACTCTGAGAAAGACACTCGGGGTAGGTCTATGCCCCAATCCTTCCTAGAACAGCCCTACCTCACCAGGCTCAGTGCACATTTGGCCCTCTGGTTCCTTTTGGCAGAAGTCCTTGTCTGTGTTTTGCAACCGACACCAGCTGTTCAGTTCAAACCCTGAACTTTACTGTCTTACTGTCACCTTATTAATTGGTGTACCAGTTGTGATACCTCTTTTTATTTATGTTGATCTAGCCAATAGTGATGGCACACAGCTAGGCTTTACTGCTGTCCCGTTGGTGTTTTAATAATTATTCTGTGTGTCTGTTAAAGTACCTGGCTCACCAGTAGACAAAGAAGATAATTTTGTTAATAAAAAATGTAATGTCCGCATTTGCAACCTGGGACATTTTTTTGGAAGATTCCTCAGGAAAAGGATACCAAGAATTTCTGCCTGGGCATATTTGTCAAAATTCAGATGGTTAACAAAAGCTATTTTGGGGTGGGTTAAGTTAAAAGTTCTGGGTGAAGTATCAGAAGGAACATTTTCCTCTGGGAACTTCATAACGTCCCTTAACTATTTTATTGCCATCTTAATATGCTGTATCCTCAGGGTCTTACACTGCAGTATTTTATGTGATGTCATCTTCATGATTCAATAATAATAGGTCTCTATTGCATTGATTAAGGTCCTGTAAGGTCCTAGCAGAATCACCAGATCTGAAAGAGAAACTGTGTCCTTAAAGATGTCAGGGGATTAGTTATTGCATAGGCGTGGCAATTACATAATTGCCACACACAACAGTGGCAATGAATGGAGAAGACGGAGCTTTACAGCTGAAACAGATGGTATTATCTGGGACTAGAGAGATGCAGGAGCAGTAAAAATAGGCAAAAGAGACTCTTCATGGGGGAACAATTCAAGGGATGCTAGTTGAAAATGTGGGTTTTGGTCCGTTTTAATACTAAAATGTCTTGTGGTAGTACTAGGACTAGTAGTAGAGGATTATGTAATGCTAGTATTAATGGGCATGGAAGAGGATAGAACATTCTGGGTTTGTAACACCCACATCATTTTGTTTCCTGCCATGTCTTTCTGGGTATAAATGTTCACAAATCAATGAGTATAACATTGAAATAAATGAAATATCAAACTAGTCTGAGTCTGACTTCTGTTTGTGCTCTATACATATATTAAAGAAGGCAGTAGTGTAATTTATAATGATGCACAAGCTCAAATATTTGAACAGACTATAAAAAATAATATGGCATTGGAAGTGAAACTACTTTAGTTTCCTTGAATTAAAAAAAAAAAAAAACATACTTCAGATATGTAACAGTAGTCAGATGCTGAGTATGGATTACATGATAATGAAGCTGTAACTTGGGCAAGGATCCTATATATATTTGTCAAAAAACCTACAAGGAATATAACAAAATGCATTCCTAAGTTCTATAAAGTGATAGTCCGGGCACTGAAGTAAGATGGGGGTTACAAAGAGTATTTAGGGGCAGTAATGGCCTAGAGGTAAGAAAGCGGCCTTGTGACCAGAGAATTGCAGTTTTGATTTCCATCCTTGGGACATGACTGAAGTGCTCTTGAGCAAGTCTCCTAACACCTCAACTGCTCCCCAGGCACCATAATTAGGGCAGCCCACCGTCTCTCCTCAGAGCTTGGATGCAGCATACAATACAGTAGATAGCCGCACATGCTCTGTAGGACCCACTCAATTAAACACGGCAGGCCTGCACATCAAAGCCACATTCTCAGCTATCCACGGCCAGCACGCTCTGACTTAGTAGCGGGTGCATTACAATGTAACCAACAATGTTACGCACAATGCAGGAAGAGTACAAATATAACATTTTGTCTGATTTCAGAAATGAAGTATGCCTGCACTTAAATTTCTTTCATTCCCATATGTGATAAAAACCACCCCCACAAAATCCGTGGCACCACTATTTCTACAAAAAGAATATATGCAAATTTTATTAGTACATCTATTTACACTACACCAATAGGACACATTTAAAACCATTAAAAAAGCATATAACAATATAATTACAGAGGGGCGGGGGGGAGAAAAAGAAAGACACTGAGATGGAACAAATAGCAGCTAAACTTTCTGCTTCAAACAATCAAGCAATCAAGTATGAATGCAAACTCTGTCCATTTATCAGGCTGGCAGTAAGGTGCACAATTCATGATCCAGCAAAACAATATAAATGAATATAACTCTCTGATATCCCTAACACTATGTGCAAATAATACTCAAACCTATATTTTTTATATCTAATTGTAATTCCTAATCCATATTAATAACCACCCTAATAAAGTGCAATGTGCCTCAAAGTGTTGCAGATATATAAAAGAAAAAATAATTAAGAATTATTAAGGACCAGCCGGTGAAAAACAGTACAACATATAACATGAAGATCTCACAGATGGAAGAGCAGAGCCGCAACAGTGTCGCCCCCCCACCTCACTGCCTACGCGTTCTGTGACGTCACCGCGTCACTTCTTCAGGGCAAGGCACTGTTGCGGCTCTGCTCTTTCATCTGTGAGATTTTCACGTTATGTGTTGTATGTCTGTACTGTTTTTCACCCGGCTGGTCCTTAAAAATTTTTAATGATTTTTACTTTTATATATCTGCAAAACTCTGGGGCACATTGCACTTTATTAGGGTTATTAATATAGATTAGGAATTACAATTAGATATAAAAAATATAGGTTTGAGCATTATTTGCACATAGTGTTAGGGATATCAGAGAGTTATATTCATTTATATTTACTTTATATTGTTTTGCTGGATCATGAATTGTGCACCTTACTACCAGCCTGATAAATGGATAGAGTTTGCATTCATACTTGATTGCTTGATTGTTTGAAGCAGAAAGTTTAGCTGCTATTTGTACCATCTTAGTGTCTTTCTTTTTCTCCCCCCCTCTGTAATTATATTGTTATATGTTTTTTAATGGTTTTAAATTTGTCCTATCGGTGTAGTGTAAATAAATGTACTAATAAAATTTGCATATATTCTTTTTGATAGAAATAGTGGTGCCACTGATTTTGTGGGGGTGGTTTTTAGGGGATTTGTGGGATCCCCGTATGGACTAATCATTGGCTTATATGCATACCATCCCCCAGTGTAGCACACTTATAAGTAATATAGACTGTTTTGGTGCGGTCTTTTTTCTGTTTTTTTCCCATATGTGATACTTACAGACAACATACCCCCATACAAGAGCCTTCCTTGGTGGGACTATGGGGGAAGCTTATCTTGTTGAAATACTTTTTTGAATAATAAATAAAGAGGATTTTGATTTAAATATAACAGAGAGAGCCTGCCAATGTTCAGTCTCCTTCAAGACTTGGCAATGTTTACCAAGGAAGGGCCTGTTGTACCCAGGAGTGCAATCAAGTATATTGACAAGGGTATGCAATCCTGGTGACTTCACATCACAACCAATTATCAGAATTGAAGATTCTAAAAATCCTGCATCCTCCACAAGAATCAGAAGAAACAAACCTTCACCGGGCTGAGAGCTGAGAATAATGCAGATCTTTCCTGTCCCTTTTTGTACTGTACCTCTCAGTATTTAAATTGTTTATCCTCCTAAAAAGTTCCCCAAAAATTCCATGTAACAAATATATTAAGACTCTAAATTATGATGGTCTATTATCAGCAAGTCCTGTAGTCCTCTATTGTACGTTATTGTTATTTTATACATTTTATGGATACTTTATAAGTCACTCAATGTGGTATGCTAGTTCCAAGTTTCAAGAAGCGGCAAGAAAAACATTTAACTATAGGGATACAGGTCACATAGGAAGGGGTAAGACACAACAAGGGTTGGCCTGTTGAGCAGCAAGATTTATGTACCTATGAGAAAGTTTATATTTAAAGCAAAATCAGTAAATTAATGTTGGCATAGAAGGGAGGGGAATGTTAACATTAGAAGGTTAATTAAAAGGTTACAGGTAATGGGAGTTCACCAGAACATTACTGGTTTTCTGAGGTGTGTTACTTATACATCTGATTTCTATTCTGTACTTACTTGGGCAAATAAAACATTTGTAGCACATGACTTAAAATACTAAATTCTTTCTAACTTTAAAGGTTACACATCTTTGTTAATATGTCTAAATGTCCTCTGAGTGCACACTATAGATAGATGTGTGCTCTCCATAGTGAGTCCTAAGGGTGCAATAATATTACAATATCTGGGGAAAGACCACATGAACATTTCTGAATTCTGCATCAATATTTCATTCTGTGATAGCTGAATGTTTAATGGTGCTCTAATTTTTTCTTATATACGATAATGTGTCAAAGCGTAATCTGCTGCTAATCTCCAAAGGACATTTTAACTTTCCAAATGAAATAAAATCTACCGGAGGTCAAAAACGCTGGGAAAGATATATTTCTAGGTTATTAAATAAATGAATAATATGAGAAAATAACATTTTCAAATATAATGTTATGTCAAGGAATAAAAGTAACATTTTGCAACCAGTGTGGCGCATTTCACCACACAAGAATGTTTCTATCCTAGTGCTGGCTAAGAACCACTTTTGTAAAATTATTATTATTATTGTTTATTTATATAGAGCCATCATCTTTCGTATCGCTTTACAAGGTATGATTACAGACAAGATAAAACATATAGTACAGGGAACAATGCAAAACTAGATGCCACAAGGTTCAAACCAGGTGTTGTGAGCACAGGAGACAGTAGGAAAAAGAGCTCTGCCCTTGCAAACTTACAGTCTATATTAAAAGGCATTTGCAAATTATACTTTTGTCCTTTAATAGTTTTTTTTTTTTTAATAAAGTTACAGTAATGTATATATGATAACAACAGATATACCAGCATTACTTTATAAATGGTGAACTGTTTTTCAACAAAAATAGATATTATTGTTCATGTGACTGACTCATGGACAGGGACCTCTCAAGTCCCAGGCAGGTTTTGCCTCATGCCATTTGGTGTCTCCACTGTTCTCAGAGTAACATAGAATTTGGAGACTGTTGGCAGAAAAAGTAATGTTGATTTCATCTTTTGTGTGTGTACTTAACATATCTATGACTAATATACAATCATGGGCAAAAGTTTAAACTACTGAGACAAATTATGGATTGCAAAAGTTTGCTGCTTCATTTTTTTTATTGCAAGTTTGCAAATAGTTATTCCAAATAGTTATTAAGTGGGATCACTGCTTGCCATGAAACCTAATAACAAAAAAAACATTCCATATATTGCCATCAAACATATATCATATTTTTTTGCTTTGGTGTAATCTTCACAAAATTTTGCAACATACAATATTTGCAGTCCTTTAGTGTATAAGGCAATTAAAAAGCTCAAATATATATACATTTCTGAATTACACCATATTGTCTAATACGTTCATATGTTAGTAATTCCAAGAATACACAAATATGCACTTAAAAGAGTTATTTATACCTTGATTCGTAAATTGTACAATACTAACATTTCAAGCTGTGCAGAAAAGGAAGCCTCAGACTGGGAAAAAGTAAAGCATATATAAAAACAATATAAAAGGTAAAACAGGTTAGCTATCTGATTTACCCTTTAAATGCAAAGCCCATGAATTTCACATGGTTGCCTCTATGTTAAACGTCAGCCATGTGAAGTTCAAAGGCCTGGCGTTCCCCCTGTTTGCGGCAAAAAAAAAAACGACTCACCTGGGACCTAGATCCATCGACGTGGGTCATCCTTTTTGTCTAGGTCTTTGAACCCCCAAGGTCTTCTGTGGGCACCAGAGGGCCCATTCTGGTGTCCATACCCGCTTCTGATACCTCCACCGGCCTCCCTCAGAAGCCTGTGAAGGAGGAGCGAGATTACATCATCCCACTCCTTCCGCTTCCAGGACACTGGCAGTGCTGTCAGAAGTGGCCAATGATTAGTAGCGGCCGGGTGCATGGGCAGGGATTCCGATCCCCTGTCTCCAACACCCAGCTTCTGCCATTCACCGACCAGCTATCGTTGATCGGCACAGCACTTTGTCTGCAAAGCAGGAAATTTCAAGTGAAATGCCTGTTATTCATACGCTTTGCTTTGGGGTAATTGGTAGGGATGAGCGAACCGGTTCGGACGAACCGGAATTCGCTCCGAATTTCAGGGAAAATTCGATTCGGCACGAACCCGAATTTCTTTTGGTTTGTGCCGATCGAATTTTCTCTGAAATAAAAAAAAAAAAATGCTGGCATGGTGGGAGCTGACAGCGCAGCCGGCCTGCCCGCTCCCACCATGCCGGCATTTGTTTAAAAAGCAAACACTCACCTGCATGGTCGGAGCGTGGAGGCCGGCGCCGCTCTCAGGCGCCCTCTGATGACGCGCCCTCTGATGACGCGTTCTCTGATGACAGCTGAGAGCGGCGCCAGAGCGTGGAGGCTCTGTCAGCGTAGCCGGCCTGCCCGCTCCCACCATGCCGGTATTTTTGCTTTTGCTTAAAAAAAAATGGTGGGAGCGGGCCACATGGCCCCTTCACAACCATATAAGGTATTTGGGCCTTAAAAGTTGTATATATATTTAAATAGATATTTGCATATACATTAATTTTATACATAAAGCAACTCTTACCACGACTATGTCCCAGTGCCTCATCTGCAGCATAGCTGGTGGAGGTGTTGGCTCTGTGATGCCCTGTAAAACAATTAAAGGTAGAAAGGAATATTTTAGTAACAACAAGGTACCAATAGAAATAATAAGCCACAAGAATAAATCCACTCACCAGGGGATGAGCTGCTGCTGGTTTTCCAGGGAGGACTATGAGGTAGAGGCGTGGAGCCTCCACTCCTCACAATGGGCCCAACAGTTCCCAAACCCGATGGGCCACCCTCCTCCCTTTCACTCTCTGATCCTTCAGGGAGTGTGGTGGATTACCTTGCCTCCTCCCCACTGGGACTCCCCACTTGAGAATGGCCACAGGGGGTTTGGTACTGAGTTCGATTGTGAGGAGCTGAGGCTCCATACTGCCCTCACCCCAGCAGCACTCTTCACTGGGGCGTCATCCTCTGGGTCCTCAATATGGGATCTCCGAGAGGGACCCTCCCTCGCAGACTCATCTGAATCCACAACACGTGTGCAGGGGAGAATCCCCTTCTCGTGTTTTCCCAGGGGAGCACGCTTATCTGTGGAGAGGAAACAAAAAAAAGTACATTACACTCAAAGACATTACTGTGCACACATGACATTTATTTGGCCATGTATGTGTGTTGGACTTACCAGATGCGTAGGCATCATAGGGCCGGTAGACGCCCTCATTGTCCCGGCGCTTGAAGTCTGACCACTTCTGTATAATGGATCTTTCGGTAAGTTTGATATTAAAGTGCCAGGACATGGTTGCCTGCACCTTCGCCACTATGCAGCGCTTGGTACTC
The DNA here is from genome assembly GCA_027917425.1 of Gastrophryne carolinensis. Classification (NCBI taxonomy): domain Eukaryota; kingdom Metazoa; phylum Chordata; class Amphibia; order Anura; family Microhylidae; genus Gastrophryne; species Gastrophryne carolinensis. Next base: position 244,420,034 of record CM051239.1, on the reverse strand, counting down.
AGGGCATAGTCGTACTCCTGAATGCAAAAATCCTATAAAAAAAAAGTATTTTCAGTTTCAATTCTTATGAGAAATGCTAATCAACATGTAAAAAATGATAGGCACTATAATATATTTTAATATTTACAAATACAAATATACAATATTGATCTATTGACAGTTATATGGATATAGTTTTAAATGTAATCACAAAAAAATATCTAATTAATAATAATATTAATTACAAAATATAAAAAATGATTTTATTACATAAAATCTACTACTTTGCCCTGTACGTACAATAAAGCTTTACACATTTAAACATATTTTACAAAATTTTTTTACCAGCTATAATGAAAAAACAGTACAGAATATACTAACACTCTATGCACATGTACACTCACTTTGACCACTTGCCCATTCACTCGAGGATCCATCCTCTGTCTCTTCTTCTTTGGGGGGCAGGGGAGGCTGAAGGATCAGGGGGCAGGGGTATCGGAATCTGAGGCTGAGCTGGGGAGGCGTCTGGCAGGTCTTCTTGAGCGCATGGTGGATCTTCATAGGTGTAAAACCGGAAGTGCACTAAAGCGAAAGCAAAACCTTTGACCCTCCTCGCAAGGTAACAAAGCAATGAAACGCCAAACATTAAGCTACAATACGCAAATTTAACACAGCGTAAGCATAGCAATTAGAGATGAGCGAACTTCTTGAAAGTTCGATTCGGGCGATTCGCCGAATTTTCCCAAGAAATTCGGGTTCGCCCGAATCGAACTTTCATGAATCGCTCATCTGAAAAAAAAAATGCCGGCATGGTGGGAGCGGGCAGGCCGGCAACACTGTCAGCGGGCGGCGGAAGCCGGCCCACTGACAGCGCAGCCGACCTGCCCGCTCCCACCATGCCGGCATTTTTTTAAAAAGCAAACTCTTACCTGCATGGTCGGAGCGTGGAGGCTGGCGCCGCTCTCAGCTGTCATCAAAGGACGCGTCATCAGAGGGCGCGTCATCAGAGGGTGCCTGAGAGCGGCGCCGGCCCCCACGCTCCGACCATGCAGCTTCCGCCGCCCGCTGACAGCGTAGCCGTCCTGCCCGCTCCCGCCATGCCAGCATTTTTTTTTTTTTTATAATTTCAGGGAAAATTCGATCGGCACGAACCAAAAAAAAATTGGGTTCGTGCCGAATCGAATTTTCCCTGAAATTCTGAGCGAATTCCGGTTCGTCCGAACCGGTTCGCTCATCCCTAATAGCAATGTTCACCGCTTGCGCCACGCGCCAATACCACATTTAACAACAAAAGAGTGCTGCATGATGCGAGCGACAGCGACTGCTCAGTGCGAACGAATCTCAGCGACTCCCCCCATGTTCATTAAAACTTGACACTGAGCGAAGGGAGGTGTTCTAGATTGTGTGCCTGGAGCCCATAGCGCCGGACGCTGTGTGATCAAAGTGCATTTTTAAAGACATTAACATCAGTAAGCAAGCGTATGGATTGACATTGTTGGAGAAGTGTGACAACACTTTAGTGGCAGACATAGATATACATTTATGCATAAATATCCAAAACAAAAATTTACAAAAATGACATTTTGTGGGCCAGGATAAATAAAAGAAATATTTGAGTAAGAAAATTCCCCCCCCCCCCCAAAAAAAGGGATCAGGAAAGGGATTCTAAGGATCGTCCATAGAAATGTATGGGAGAGCGCCAGGTAGCGAGAGGTAAGACGTGGCGCTCTGCAAGGCTGAACGCCGGCACTGTATGCTGAGCCTGGGATAATGATGAATCGTACGCTATATGGTGTTGTACTAGTCGCTCACCAGATTTGGCTTCATAAATGTGGAATTCATGCCGTCGTTCACCTGCCACTACCTGCCGCTTACAAGGCACTACCTGTCGCTATCCCTCCATGAATAAGGCCCCAAGGTGTTACCCCTAAATTAGACCGCCAACACAAATATTTAAATTATTTTCTTTATTTGTGTATTTCTTTAATTTTTTTTCATTATTTTGAGTACTTTCCCACAGCCTATTTTGTGCAGGACAATTGCCCAGGCATACCCCCTAATTATCAGACCTCTAGCCCTTGCTAGCCCCATTTTACAGCCATTTTTGGGTCCCAAAGTTCAGGTCCCCATTGACTTTAATAGGGTTTGGGTTTGGTGACCCGAACCTGAACTTTGTCTCCAAGTTCGGATGAAGCTATAAGTGCTGGGTTTTGTGTTCCCCCTTAACTCACATCTTCCTTTAAGCCCTAGGGTGTGCCCCCTTTTCGGTTTTCAGATGACTATAGAGGACTATAAAGGACAGGCATGGTAATTCATCAATGGAAGTCAAACCTTTAGTGTACTTCATCAAGTTTGATGACAATTTACATATTTTTGTCTGTGATTTGGTGAAGGACTACAAGAACCCTGGTGCCTGCTTGCACCAGAGGAAAAAAAGGGGGGATGAAAAAAAATATATATAATAATAAAAATGCTAACAATGCTTTGCTGTTTGCTTTTACAGGTTCCTGTTGATGGACGTCATGAACAATTTGTGTGATAGTTATGCTTATCACAGGGTCCAGTGCTCTTCCCACGCTGCTGATTTCCCGCCATTCTGCAGCAAAAACGGCTTGTTCTCCCCTTTGCTGTTCTCAGAAGCCTCCAAAACTGACCCTTGGCTGGCTGGTGTTGGTCCAATAACCCACCCTGCCAACCACATGTGGAGTGTGCTGGGAAAAGTGGCCTTCCTGTATTTAATTTAAATTTTTAAATGATTGCAGTGATTGCATTTCAAAAATTGCAGTGCAATGGAAATGAGTGGCGCTCATTTTCCCTACAAGTGTGGAACTCATGCAGGTTCCACTTCTGGAAAGTGAGGAAGTTGAGGATTTGGCGCCCAATTCTCTTCTGAACACATTTATACATAAATCCCTGGTGGAAACCTGTCACAATGTCGAAGCTGCTTTAAGCAGTTTATGCAATGGGATTCAGCAGACAGTGGGACCCCTGTACCTTGAGGAATCGGCCTGCGATGGGGGGCCACAGAACAAGTGGGGGAAGCAACGGAGGGATTAGTGGGGACACACTATCTGGATTGGTACTTAGGTCATATTTTTCATGTTGTGTATGTATTTTACTGTATTATTCCTCCTCCTATTGACAAATTGTATTCATAGCACTATGTAAGCACTTTATATTCATTTTTATAGCGCAATTTAGTACTACTACATGTGAAGTTTTTCACAGTATTGGAGGCTTGTAGGCAATAATTTGTTTTTATTGTGTGACACCATATCTTTAAGCATATATATATATATATATATATATATATATATATATATATATATATTGGGTCCAGGTTGGATGCTCCTGCTTTTGAATGTTTTTAAAGTATGTTATTGTATGTATTTTAAATATACATGAATTCTTGATATTATAGAATTTTGTGAGTAATTCATCAGGTTAGTAGGTGCCAACAGATTATGTCACTTATGTGGTTGCTGGAGCCACACAGGAATAGCTATATAGAGTAAAATCTAGGTGCCCTCTGTGGGCATACCACCTTGATTAACTAAATCATTATAATTGGATTGGTATGGTGGTGCAGGACCAGTTTTGTTTTTGTGTAATTTTTATAAGAAAGTAAGTTCAAAACGGGACCAAGATTAGTAATTGGATGTCATACCTTGACTTTACTAAAGCATTTGATACTGTTGCACATAAAAACATAGTGCAAACAATGAGAATGCTTAATAATAGGAAACAGTGGGATGGTTATAAACTGTACATTTTCATAATTAATCACTGTTACTAGCAGTGTACCACTCGCGTTGAGCCCAACTCTTTTAAATATATTTATTCGTAATATTAGAAATGGATTAGACATAAACAAATAGCAATCTTTGCATAGCATAGCTACAAACTGATCCAGATAAATTGGAGATCTGGACAGGAAAATGGCAAATTGAGTTCAATACAGGTACATTTAGGGTTATGCACATGGGAAGGAGCAATTTGTGCCATAATTACTCACTAAATTCGGAAATGGTGTGTAAAGCAAACAATGGAAAAAGTTCTAGTAAATAATAAACAAAACTGTAGTGATCAATGCCAGGCAACAGCTGCCAAGGAAAACAGGATCATGTGGTGCATTAAGAGGGGCACGAACAGAGCATCATTTTACCTCTCTAAGCCACTGGTCAGACCTCATATGGAATATTGTGTAGAGTTCCTGGCACCAGTGCATAGGAAGAAAATATTAGAACTAGCACCTTCAATGAGGGGCAACTAAAGTTATACATAGAATGAGGGAACTAGAGTACCCTGAAACATTGTGTTTATTTAGTTTTGAAAATAAATACCTGAGGGGTGATCTAATAATTATGTATAAATATATCCAGGGCCAATACAAATATCTGACCCATAATTTATTTAAAACCAGGACTGTAAGTAAGAAGGGGCAACCACTAAGGTTGGAGGAAAGACGCTTCTTGCACCAGAATAGGATCCAATTCTTTTCTGTAAGAGCGGTGAGACTATGGAACTCTCTGCAAGATGATATAGTCATTAAGAATACATAAAAAGAGTTCAAATTGACTTGGATGCCTTTCCTTGCATATAATAACATTACCAGCTATGACTACTAAACTACTAATAAACAGGCTTAACTGGATCCGCTAAATACTTTTTTCAGCTTTACATACTATGGCCCTTATGAAGTGCTAGCACCATACAATGACCACAATGCCATAATTATGAAGCCAAAAAACTTTAGCACCAACCAGAACTCTACCTAGCATCCAATTTATCACCGACGCTCAATGCTGGTTCTGTTTTCAGCACCACTTCCATCAGACACTCAGTGGCGTTCTTCCATATACTTCAATGGACATTTCTAGCCATTATTTTGTAGTGGTTTTTGTGGTTAGAGCTCATTTTATCTGACCCATTCAACATTAAACTTTAGAGTTTTCATGTTAACAATGTTGTTTGTGTACTTTTTAATGTTTTTATAGGTCATCCCCTATTCTCACATTTTAACATGGCAACTTGTGGCAAATAAAAATAGTGTACATGATTAGGGATAGGTTGTAGCACTCTGTAATAAATTCCTAATAGAGAGGGGTAGCAAAAAGGAGATAAAAAAAAAGCAAGGCTGGGTTCAATAATCCCTGGTACTCCCGCTTACATGAGTACCACACAGTTATGCATGCAATGAATTGTGGGAGAATGAACACCATACAAAGTTATGCTATTAAAGTCATAATTTAATGCCTATAGGTGAAGGTATATGTACAGTGTATAGATGCAGGTTCTATAATATTGATAACCTAGCTTCAGGCATCGAAATATGTAACATATCACAAGGGGCATATAAACATGACAGAGATACAAGGATTGTACTAAACACAAGCAAAGTCCATAATAGGAGGTGTGTAAATAGCAGTAATGTCCCTCTTGATATGAGATCCAATAGCATAACAGAACAAGTGAATAACAAAGCACAGAGTTAAGCTTACAAGCTGACTGCAGGAATTGGCTACCTCGACGTTTCGGTCCCTCAGGACCTTTCTCAAGAGGATGCGGTATCCCAGGGAGGGGGAGGAATGTTTAAATACTGCAGGGTCTCCAGTATTGGGCTGGAATGGCGCCAAAGGCGGCACGCGCGGCGGCGTGGGTCGATGATGTCATTCATGACGTCCGCTTCTTGTCCCGATCATCCCCCCGAGGAGACAACATAATCAGCGAATGGAGGGATGACGTGCGGGGCGGGCGCGGGGTCACATGAAAAAGGTGTTTGAAAGTAAAAATACAGCAATAAAGAACAAAATTGTTTGGGCGGCGGTCTCTGACAAAATGGCAGCCGGAGTGCATACTGGTGACCATAGAGGTAGAAGCAATGAAGATTGTGTCATTGCCGGAAGTGATGTAATATCCAGATCTTACAATATTGTGTTTCCACAAGACACCACAGAGTTTTTGAATAAACTGAACTTCTTTGGCACTCTTCCATCTGACTGTACTTTGGCTACCATGGACGTGTCTAGTTTATACACGTCCATTCCCCACACAGAAGGCATCAGTGTAGTCAAGAAAGCATTGGAATCAACATCTATCCCAATAGGCACACTTGCCCGTGACCTTCTTACCATGATCCTGACCAAAAATTACCTTGCATTTGATGATCAGTTTTACTTTCAAGCCCAGGGCACGGCAATGGGCTCCAACATGGCTCCCAACTACACTAACCTTTTCATGTCTGACTTTGAGACACAATTTGTCTATCCCACTACAGCTTATACACAACACATACTTACCTGGATGCGTTATATTGATGACGTTTTCATGATTTGGCAAGGAAACCCAGAAGGTCTGATAGAGTTCCACTCCTATCTTAACCAATGTACTCCTACTATCACCTTTTCACTGGTTATGACTATGTTGTCTGCCCGGGGGGATGATCGGGACGAGAAGCGGACGTCACGAATGACGTCATCGACCTGCGCCTGGCGGGATACCGCATTCTCTTGAGAAAGGTCCTGAGGGACCGAAACGTCGAGGTAGCCAATTCCTGCGGTCAGCCTGTAAGCTTATCTCTGTGCTTTGTTATTCGCTTGTTCAGTTATGCTATTGGATCTCATATCAAAGGGACATTACTGCTATTTACACACCTCCTGTTATGGACTTTGCTTGTGTTTAGTACAATCCTTGTATCTCTGTCATGTTTACATGCCCCTTGTGATATGTTACATATTTCAATGCCTGAAGCTAGGTTATCAATGCATCTATACATTGTATATATTCTGCACCCTCTGATTGTATACCTTCACCTATAGGCATTAAATTATGACTTTAATAGCATAACTTGTATGGTGTTCATTCTCCCACAATCCATTGCATAAATAAAAATAGTATGCCAGTAATGGCATCCCACATATTTTCTCCCTACTCTGAGCATAATGTAAAGGGTGTATTTGCTGGCCACCTGGTGTTTTGTGTCTTAGCGCCCAGTTTCCATTGCATTGACAAGGCCACTGTTGTTTTGCATCTTAAATACGCTAAGGAGTGTATCGCTGTTGTTCATCTTCCTGGGCACTATGCTGGTTTTAAATGCGGTGTGATGGTTATAGTGGGATCTGTCATTTTGTTTGGGCTGTTTAGGACAAGCTGGTTCTCCTTTATTTTTACAAGGCCCACACTGGACATATGCTCCATATGTCCTAACAAGTGTTTATGTGTTTGTGTTTCTTGCTGTGGATATCGCCTATCTGGATTTTAGCAAAGCCTTTGACACTGTACCACATAAAAAGCTCATAGATAAGTTATTGAAGGTAGGACTCAATCCCTGGAAAGTTCAGTGGATTTCTAGTTGGCTGATTGACCGGTATCAAAGAGCAGTTGTTAATGGCTGTGCCGCAAGGCTCTGTCCTGGGCCCCATTCTTTTTAATATGTTTGTAAGTGACATAGCAGAAGGCTTGGTAGGAAAAGTTTGCCAGTTTGCTGATGATACAAAGGTTAGTAATAGGATGGACACTCCTGGAGGTGTCTGCAACATGGAAAATTATTTAGCTTTACTGAATAAATGGTCAAAACTGTAGTAACTAGAGTTTAATAGGGTTGATTCTTTAGTGCCGATCTTTTTTTTTTTTTTAATTTTACCGCTCTCATATGAGTGTGCGAGCGATTCTATGCATGCATTGCTAACCTTCAGTAAAGTGTCCGTCCGTTCATATGCCAGAGTACGAGTACGAGGATGTCATTTTCCAGCGTGACTTTTCCGTTTCATTTTCTCATGTTACAACGTAGGCTTTCGTTTTTGTCCTTTTCCCATCATCTCCTCCCGCGAATCCTTTACGTTTCCCGTTAGATTCCGTTTCCCTTTTTCACTAAATAATCGTCCAGACGTAAATCCTTACGATCTTGCGCCTGCGCACTACAAAGTTAACTCATTAAAGTGGTCGCCTACATATTTGGCTCACTCACTTCTACTACAATACTTAGCTAAACCACTTTGCACTTTCCTACATCTTCCATGTTTCACCCCTAAAACCTACCCAAATCACTTCGCGGTAAGGTTCTTCTTCCATTTTAGGCCCCTAAAACTTACCCAAATCACTTCGCGGTTAGGTTCTTCTTTCATTTTAGGCACCTAAAACTTACACAAATCATTCGCGGTTAGGTTCTTCTTCCATTTTAGGCACCTAAAACTTACCCAAATCACTTCCCGGTCATCTAAATCTTCATCTCTAAATATGTATTTTAGCCTTTGTTTGTTGTTAATGAATTTGTGCAAAAAAATGACACTGAAACTTTTTTTTTTTTTTTATATTAGAAGGCCATTTTTGTTTGGCTTTTTTTGTATTTGTTGTGTATAAAAATATATTACAAATTCTTTTTGGGAACTTTAAATAACATTTATAATTTTTAAAACATTAAAAATTAAAAACTATTTACAAGGAAAAAATACAGTGACAGGACCCAGGACACTAGTCTTCTTCTGTTGTCCCCAACGAGTCAACCAGCTGCTGCATATCGGCCACCAACTCAAGAACCCTTCGATTCATTGCTTAGACTCTTGCCCGTGTGGTCCCTATATAAAATTGGGAAAAAAACATTCGTTTGAGACAAATACATGTTTCTCACCGGTGGATGGAATGTTTGTTAGTTGGCAACTTAAATCATGATGACATATGTCATTCTGCTAAGTCATTAATCTAAGGAAGTGGACAGAGGGCATTCTGCTAAGTCATTAATCTAAGGAAGTGGGCAGAGATCATTCTGCTAAATCATTAATCTAAAGAAGTGGGCAGAGGTCATTCTGCTAATGCCATTGACTATGGCTTGATGTATCTGGGTGATCATGTCAATTACCACATACTGCAAAGAATGACATTACAACTTACATGGTTGGTGGCTGACGGATGCCTCGTTGGGGACAACCCTACGTCCTGGGCCCTGCCACTGCTGTGAAGTAGATTCTGTTGAGACATGGCAAATTGGGTCACTTATAATGTCTTAGTCAACAGTAATCAAATGTCTATTTCAATGTGTGTGTCACATCACTCACCTTCTCCCTGTGCCTCCTGGGCGAGATATGCTGCTACCTCCACATCTTCACCTGCTCCAGAAGCATCTAGAAAAACAGATGAAGGGAATCAGCTTGGGTGGAAATAGCGTCGCTGGGTACGACTGCCTGCCCACGCCGTGCCGCCCCTCCTCTGTGGAAAGATCCAGGGGCTGGTCGGAGGACCCAACAGAGGAGGGGTAGGACCGTTGCCCTGGAGATCCACCACCTTCACTTCCAGCTGCAGATTCATGCAGCACTGGTCGGCCTGTGCGCCTCCAGGTGCGGCGGACTCGGTAATCCATTTCCAACACTAGAAAAGAAAAGCAATTATAAATAAATGCCTACCTTCTGGATTAGTTACATCTGGCATGCAATGTATTTACTAGGGAAATGGAGGCCGAAAAACCGCCGCACCCGGGGCATGTGCAGCTGTTTCAGGTCCGACCAATGCTGTATGACCTGAGGTGGTGTCCGTCTGATGTTGGATTTGCCCAATGATCTCCAGGGCGACTGTGCGTTTCTCAAAAGAGTTGGGCAGGTAGTCGTACCTGCACTCCAGCATGGTCTACAAAACACAATAAAAAACAGAGGATCTAGTTCAAACTGCATACAAATATCTGTAAGTTCCTTACAATGCCCCAGCAGTTTCCAGGTTCCGCACGACCGGACGAACAGCCGTACGCACGAGTACGCGAGCATGTAAGCGTCAGACCCTGCCAATCTTATTTAAAGGGTCCTGGACACACAGCTCATTCATCAAAGGGGCATGCCACTTCTAAGGGCCCACAGAGGCACAGGGTCCCAAGCCGTAATTCATCCAGCACACCCTCTCCTCCTTGGCAACATTCTCCACCGGTACAGGTGGCAAGGCAATCACCATATGCCACATCTACATCTGCTACTACAGTGGCCACCCAGCCACGAACATCCAGTCCCTTTCCAAGTCATGTTCAATCTCCAGCCATCCAGCAGTCCATAATTTCACCCCAACACAGCCAGGCCAGAATGTCCCCCGATTTTCCTCCAAACACTGAAGAGCCAGAACCGCAACCAACAGGGCGCACATTGTGCAGAGGCCAGTTGAGTGGCAGGTTTGGGGAGGCCCAAACTCTGGCATTGGCTAGTGGGCTCACCTTGTATTATGATAATCTATATGGGCGCAGATCCAAAGCTACCAGCAAACAGCGCAAAGCCAAAATTTTGGAGGAGCTCACCAGACAGGTCAATGCAGCGGGGGAAGAGCTAAAAGATGTTGAGCAGATTCAAAGGAAAATATTGGACCTCAGGTATGCAGCACGGAAGAAAGAAAATAAATTGCGTCATTACAGGTACATGTATACTTTGTTTATTTGTATTCTTCTTGTATTGTCACCATTTTGCTAAATGTGTCAAACATCTTTTTCAGCTTACAAACTGGCGGAGGATTCCCCACTAAACTTCAATTTACCCGAGCTGAGGAGATGGTGCTGGGCCTGCTACATCCTGTGGACTTAGAGGGACACTCGGCCCGAAAGGACACGGACATTCCGACTATTCCTGCAGGTTAGTAATGTTAGTGTGTATGTGAAATGTGAGCTACATGTAAAATGAGGCTCAAAGCCATATATAAACACATGCCCCTAGGGTGTGCCTTGTAGTGGAGGTAACAATTTTAACAGGCTGTGTTATGTCTGTGGACTCATCATTTGCTAATTTGCTTGCCCATACATGACCTTTGAGAGTCTTTAGGAACACTATTGAGATTAGCAAAGGACTGCCTGTTATGTATTTAGAGTCAATTACATCCAACACTTCCATTTTTATCTGTAGGCCACTTGTGTTGGAGCTGTGCTTTGGTCTGAAAGACTTGATCTGGTGTGAGTGAAAGGTTGACCTAGAAAGAATGGCAACCAGCATAATCTGAGGCCAAATGCTATTTGCAAGCTGAGTGTGGTCCCCTAATGGGCATTTAGGGATGTGTGAAGCCTCAGAACAGCCAGTACATGCATGTTTATTTGGGTTAAGGTGACCAATGTGTATATACTTGTTGACTAATACATCTAACAGATAATGGCATTCATAGTGAAGGTCAACTTGGTCCGTTGGGGGAGTTGCCATTCATGCTAAGCCACGTGTTTTAGTGAAGCATATGTTTTATTACACATCAGCAATGCATAGTTGTGTGTTTACATGCCTTTTTTTCAACAATGCAGCCCAGCTTCATCCCTCAGCTAGTGGGGAAGCTTCAGCCAGTTTGTCCATGCCATCAACTTCCGTGCTGCCTCAGACCCAGGATCCGATATATACTGTAAGTATCTTTTTCTGATTTTGCTTATGCATGTGACTTGCCATGTTTATTTTTGCGGAATTACAGATGTATTGCCCAAACTGAACCTTTTTTTTTTACATGTCCCAACAGACCCACACACTGATGGAGGAAATCCAGGAGCTGGAGGAGGATGGAACCTTCATGGGACCTTCTGTACAGCCCCCCCTAGGACAGAATCTGCAACTGTCCCGAAATGTTTCTCCAACAAATCCTCAGCAGCAGAGTGAAGCTGGCTGCATGCTGCCAGCCCATTGTGGGCAGCATGCAGAGACTGAGCCTACAGTCCCCAGTGTTAGCTCTGCTGCTGAGGATTTGCCAAGCAGACCTGTGGCTGTTGGTGGACCTAGAGGCCCATCATCTGCACGCTCCACAACCTGGGGAATTGGAAGGCGTAGTCAGCTACGTCGGCCAGTTTCTCAGGGGAGGGGCGCGTGGAGTCAGCATGGCACCATGAGAGGCGGTTATTTCGCCTACAAAATCAAAGAAACCACGAGCTTAATGGCCAATTAGAGACATTAAATAACACCTTAAACTCCATGCTGACTGAATTTAGGTCCAACAACAGCCACATGGCAACCTTATCGAATTATTACAGTGCCATGCTTGAGGAAGTTAGAAATAGCAACAGCCACATGGCCACCTTAACTAACAATCTCAGTGCCATGATAGCTGATTTTTGAACTACCAATAGAAACATGTTGGAACAGTTGCAGATTCTGAATGCCACACAGGCCCAGGCGAGGGCCCACCTCCAAGGGCCCCAACCTGGGTTTTATGGGCATCCATGTACCTTATGGGGAAGTTACCCTGCCAGGGGTCCCATCCCTGTTGACCTGACCCACCGTGTAATACGTAGCTTATTAGAATATGTGAAAGCTAAAAGAATGTTGGTAAGCAAATAGAATGGGCTGATTAGTATAGTGGCCCCCTAATAGTGCCAACCAACCATTGAACAAGGGAGTCTTTGGACCTCCTCCCTGTTAACATACAAACATTACAGGGGCTCCCCGAAAACCACCATGCCCGTATAATATGCACAGAATATACAGATATATCAAAAATATACAAAAGACATTTTATTGTTTCTGAACATCTACAACATTTAAAAAGCACTCACGTGCATAGTCATTGCAATACCTTAACTCCTAAACCCTCCATGTGTGAATATACAAAGAGTCAGTATACATTGTTTGTAGTCCATATCAAGCTGGGTAAACTAGTTTCGCCTGGAGCGGCTTCCTCAGTACCCTTTACAGTTGATATAGGTGCTAGTACATCACATGAGACTAAAATAATAACAATCATTAACGTCAGTATTGTACCATTTTGTGTCATATAAAGACCAAATATATATACATAATGGAAACATCACCAATCCAAGGTGAGTATTTTATGGGCATCCCCCATTTTAAGGCCTATTTGGCCTGTAACTGCTCAACATCTTTGCTCTACATCCCCACTGTATTGACCTGTCTGGTGAGCCCTACCAATATACACTTTTGGTATGGCTTTGCTTGTATGCTTTGGATTTGCGCCCATATAGCTCATTAGAGGGCTGAGGTAGCCCACTAGCCAATGCCGGATGTCAAGCCTCACTGAACCTGCCACTCAAGCTGTTGCGCTGCAGGCTTGGGCCTAATTACATTGGTTATTGCTCTTCCTCTTTGTAGGCATGATTGGGGGACATTCTTGGCTGGAAAACTACTACCTTGACCCCTGGCTGAGATTAAACAGGACTTAGATTGGGACTGGGGGTTCTTGTTTGGGTGGGCCACTGAGTAACAGGTGTAGATGTGGCATAGGTATGGCTGCTTTACACCTGTGCCTGTGGCAAATGTGGCCAAGCAGGAGAGGGTGTGTCTGTGGGCCTATTTGTTTGTAAAAAATCTGGACATGCCAATGCTTGTCACATATGTGTTTGGATTGAAATGTTGTATGAAACTTTGGCCTGGAGTGCCTTACTTTGAAACTTCTGCCTGTGGCCAATTGCTATGTGGCATGATTTGCCAAAAATGACATTTGTTGTTTGACCATTTTTTTTACATGAACTATGGGAGTGACCATCAACTCCAATGTTTGTTTTTCAAATAAACCCCCAAAATGTTTACTTAACCTGTTGTTGACTAAGTTGATGCCTTTAGGTTTTTTGGGAATAAAGATGACTTAAAGTTTGCACTAACAAATTGGGCACAACAAAAGACATGAGTTTCAAATCAGGTGTGATGTTTTTAGTAATTCATTCCTTACTCTTTTGTACATAAAAAATGAAGAAACCAACACAAAGGGCAAAAAACAAAATTAACAATCAATAAAGTCCTGAAACAAACAAAGGGACAACAAATTAGGAAAAATGTGTGGCTATCAAATTTGACCGCACGGCTTGGCCAGACGCACAAGGTGGCCCACGGTAGTCCTCCTCTGGGTCATCGGTAGGTGGAGAGGGGGGCAAATCCACATACCGGGGGACACGCTGCAATATGGCAAAATTATGCAACACTGCACACGCTATGATAATATCTATGACCTTTTTGGGGTCATACTGAAGGGCTCCCCCGGTATGGTCCAAGCATCTGAAGCGGGTTTTTAATAGGCCAAACGCCCTCTCCGCCATGGCCCTGGTCTTCCTGTTTGCCCGATTGTATGCATCCTGGTCGGCATTCTGGGGCCAAAGGATGGGCGTCAGCAGCCAGGGAAGCAGTGGATAGCCTGAATCACCTGAAAAAATTAAAAAAGAATAGCATCATTTACACACTACTCCCTAAATTGAATCCAAAAAATGGTCCTTCCCCATGACTAAGAGCCTATGTTACATTTGAGCAACACCCTAAACATACAGATTGTGCAGCCCAAAATAAACACTAATCCCATCTAAGGGATGTTGGGACAATTTAAACATCAAAGATGGCGGATGATGGCCAATCAGGCAGACTGCTAACAGGTATTGGTTTAGGACTGTGCTGCTCAGTATTCTTGGATGTCTTTTCAGGACCCCGTATCTGCTTTGTGTGAGGCAAAAACAGCTCTAACCCAGCCCCTGCACTTTATCCCGCTCTCCTCTACTCAGTAAGTGTAATGCATCTAAGCAAAGATGGTGCAGACCCTATCATAAAGTCAAGAACATTACAGCCGATTGTGGGGAAGCCTAATAATTAATTTACTATAAAGCAGAATTTGTCAGTTTGGAAATGCCGGACCAAGATTTGTCAAGGCTTTGTTGTTTGATAAATGTAATGGTTAAGGTCGTGTTTCACATGTAAACAAGGGGTACAAGTAGGCATAGTTTCATACATGGGTCAAAAATTAAATTCATAGGCATACATTGAAAAGTAAATGACGTTCTTGGCGTCAACTTACCAAGGAGCCATCCACCGGAGAATTCTCCAGACTCAAACCGACCGTACAATCCAGATCTTCTAAGAATGTAGGCGTCATGGGATGAGCCTGGGAACCCGGCAAGGACACTAAGGAACCGCATGTCCGGGGCCACCACTGCTTGGACATTCAGGGAGTGGCCCATTTTGCGGTTCCTGGGATAAAAAAAAATCAAAATATCAGCAAGGCAAGGAAAACTAGTGACACACTAACTAATAACACCCTAAGCAAAACCTGTGGGCCAATACAAATAACACTAACCAAGTACATAAGTATTTTGTAACCAAAAAAAGGATATGTATGTTGGATCAAGTAAAGCTTAAATTGTAATTGACTCTTTAAGGTCCACATTAAAATGTTTCACTTTGGGCCACGTGATAAAAATGTGAGAGCCTAAATATGGCCCATTGTTTCAAAGGGACTATTTACAAGGAGGGATTAACAGATACACCATGTGAACTATTTCACAGGGACTATTTACAAGGAGGGATTTTACAAGGAGGATTGTGAAAAATGAAATAAAACATTTTGGGAAACTATATTAAAAAATGTCAGATTGTACTTGCCTGTAGATATACTCGTCGGCTGCCGGAGGCACCAGGGCAACATGGGTGCAGTCAATGGCACCCATGACGTTGGGCAATCGCGTTCCTGGCTACCATGTCCTCAGGAAAACAAACATATTTCCGAGTAATGGTAGCCATGCCTTCCAAAAACTTGGATAGCGCGCGGCTCAGCGTAGGCTGGGAGATCCCCACGGAGAGGGCACCCAGCCTCTGGACCAAGCCATTCACCAAAAATTGCAGGCAGCCAAGCATCTTGGTCATACCTGAAATTGCTTGCCCTTCCTTGTGGTGCGGGCTAACCATGGCCACAGCTCACTATACAACTTATGGAGGGAAGCGCGATTAAGTCTGGTGAGCTCGAACAGCTCAACATCATGCATGCCATCGATGTGCATGCGTGGCCGGTGCAATCTGGTCTCAGCCCTCCGGACAATTTCAATGCCCATGAGCTGCAGATCCTTATGCTCCTCAAATACACTAGAGTCATCCATAGCTGCTAGTCTCGAGGGCAAAATGGTCCCGTAAGGGAAATGGGTTTATAGGGTGGTGGTCCGTCGGCAATCAGCTCTCTGAATGAGACGCAAGCCCATACCAATAACGTAAGTTATCTGAACGAACGAAAAATAACAGATTTGGATGGGAAAATGATCCCAACTAACACATATGATCCGATTTGCTTTTGTTCATCGAAAGCGCATATATGCATTTGCCCAAATGTTCGTACAAATGAAAAATGAACAAAAAAAAGGACAAACACACACAAAAACTTTCACAGACAGCTACGGAAGTCCAGACGAATGTGCCTCTGAATCGAGCCTAATGTCACTAAATGTAAAATCATGCACTTGGGTAGAAGGAATCCCTGCTCTGAGTACCGTATGGGCAGTACTGTGTTAGCCAGGACCTCGGAGGAAAGATATTTAGGGGTACTGGTTACTGATAGCTGCAAGATGAGTGGACAGTGTAGCCAGGCAGTGGGAAAAGCAAGTTGGATGCTCGGCTGCATAGCTTGAGGCATCACCAGTAGGAAGAGGGAGGTTGTGATGCCGCTGTATAGAGCCCTGCTGAGGCCACATCTAGAATAATGTGTGCAGTTCTGGAAACCTTACCTGCAAAAAGACATTATTCAAATGGAACCAGTCCAAAGGCGGGCAACAAAAATGGTGGAAAGACTTAAACGTAAAACTCAGGAGAGACTTAAAAACGTAATTTATACTGTCTGGCGGAAAGCAGGGAGAGGGGGGGACATGATTGAGACCTTTAAATATGTCAAAGGATTGAATAAGGTTCAGGAGGGAAGAGTTTTTAAGAAGAAACTTAATGATAGAACAAGGGGGCACAACCTGAAGCTAGTTGGGGGGGAAGATCAGGAGCAATGTTAGAAAATATTATTTTTCAGAAAGAGTAGTAGATGCTTGGAACAAACTGCCAGCAGAGATAGTTGAAAGATTGTCAGTCAGTGAATTTAAACACTGAATAAGCACACCTCTATAGCACAAAAAAAAACAAGATACCGCGCTCAGCACTACAAGTAAAAAAGCTCAACGTGTAGCGAGTCCTTCGTCTCAAAAGTATTCCAAAACTGTATTAAAACACAGAGCTGGTAGTAGGCAATAACTCAAATCAAGATTCAGCAGTCCCACAGCGCATGCACTTCCACTGTGAAGTCACCAATAAAGCCGGCCTCTTACCAAATAAATGATGACAATGGGCATATAAGGATCAGCAATTAGACTCAAACTTCCACGGCTCCACACTGAGGGGGTATAGCTTCCAATGCCCAGATGCAGTTTTGCAACGCTTTAATTTCCTCAGGTATGCACCAAAGACCATCCGGTCGAATGATTAACCATGTGGGAGATAAATAAAACCATCTAGTGCAGAGCGCTCATTCAAATAAAGACTAATATTTAATAAGAAATGCACTTTTGTTTACTTCAAGGAACCCTGGCGGCGAGAACTGTTGGCTTCTGTTGTATTTGAGATACGCTGTTTTTAATCTTATATTTGTGAGTGCATTTCTTATTAAATTAAGCACACATCATGCTAAGAAAAAAAGTGCATACAATATACACATAAGGGCAGACTAGGTGGAGCGTATGCCATCTATGTTTCTATGTTTCTTTTTCCTCAGATTTGAAACTTGGAGTTTGCATTTGCTTTGTATTGTTCACTGCCTTTCTTCCCAGCTGCATCTTTTAGTATTGGTCAGTTATTTTGTTCATGTGATCTGTTTAGACTGTGCACTTCCGGTTTAGGTCTCAGCTCTCCTCAGCAGAGGTGCCAAGCTCCTGCCAGCATGTGTCTATATTTCCTTTGTTGTGTGTTTTTGTGTGTTTTGTTTCTTGCTATATGTGTGTGTGATTGTGCTTTTTAACCGAATGTGCTGTATCCAGATGTGCTGTCTGTTGACTCCCTTTTACCCTTGTGTTTTTAGCATTGTTTAGTGCTTAAATTGTCATAGTTTGTTTTTGTGCAGTGGTCGCCTATGTTGCTTGAGTTTTCTTGTGTTTCATGGCATCTGTTGCGTTTAGGGTTGCATTTTTATACTGCATTTTTTGGATAGCCTTTTTTCTATTGTGTTTTTTAGAAATTACAGAATAATTACATTTTCTGCATTTTCTGCATTTAGCTTCCAGTTTACAACTTTTCGTTCATTTGAGTTTTGTTATTTTAATATCCCTGTTGCATGTGGCTTTGCTTTACCATGCCCATTCTTTGGGTTTTCATTTTGCCTTGGCATTGTTTATGTTTTGGCCTTGGGTCTGTAGTGGGCTTTGGTTTAGTTTTTCTTTTTTCTTGGGTGTTTTGAGGCTGGTTGGGCAGATTTGGGTAGAAATGTACTTATTGTGGCTTGCTAGTTTTTTCTGAGGATCTGAGTTTGTCTTGCTGTGTGATTTGAGTTGTTGTCAATGTGTACTGCCCTTTTCTGTTTTGCATGATTGGCTTATTGACCCACATGTGTATTTTGCCTTAATCTTTCTTTTTGCTTAACGTTTTTTTCATGTAGATGATGCTCCAGCAGGAGTTTGACTATGCCCAGCCCAACTTCTAGAAGGGGGAGATCGACTACCAAGCTGAAGCTGAAGGCCATCCATCAGCAAAGGTCCGACCTGAAGCGCTGTTGTTCGGAGGAAGTCTACTGGATTTATGATGCTTACTGCTGCAGAACTTTTTTTTTCCTTGTTGACCTTGTGTTATAGATGCCCCAAAATGTTGCTCCTCAGTCAAGTTTTTTGTTTCTCTTTTGTCCCCCCAGCTAAATAGGCCGCCCCTCTGTAATTAAGGCAAAGACATCCTCCCCCGCCCTACAAGCAGTGGCACAGACAGCTCATTGGGGGAAGGAGTCATCTGCCCCCACAGTGGTGGTGGACCTGAGGTCACATGTGAGTGAGGTGGTGGATGACCCAATGTAGTCAGCTGGGAAGGAGGAGGAGGGCATGGAGACTTCTCCTGGGGAGGTAGCAGATGTGGCTAAGGAGGAGCATTGGTGTAACACACTTCGTTCACTGTTTGCTTGGTGTCTTTACAATTGACTGGTCATTGGATACCTGCTAACTGTGTTTCTCGTGTGTGTTTCTGCTTGCATTTAATATTGTTTCAGGGCATCACAGGCCAGACAAATCCTCCTTCCTCCTGCATTTGTCGCCGAAGTTTGTCATGGTCAGCATACTTATGTACCTCTCTATTTTGTTGCATCAATAAACACATTTGCATCCATGCACATTATAAGTATTGATTAGTACATTTTCAAGAGCGGGTGCAATAACTCCTAATGATCTGCCTGTTTGATAGTTGGGGCCACCTTAATGACCCTTCCTTTGTGTTTGATTTTCCTTTCCACATATCATGCTACTCCTGCTAGGGCATCAGTGTCAGGGATGGTGCCACTTTTCCCCCATCAGCATCCCAATTGGTCCAACATCTTGTGCCTTGAGGGTGAGTAACCTTCTTACACATAGTCATCTGGAGCTATTATGATTTGTGCATAATAGTTCACTTCCTAGCTGCAGGCCAATTATATATTGGCCTCAACAATGCTTCCTCTCATTGTTTTGCTGACCCTAGGCACCAACAGTGTGTTTGTTTTTGTGTTTTTTCCCTTGACCTAGTGTCCTAGCCACCTATTTGGGGTGGTTACCCACATGTCTAGATTGCCAACATGGCCATGCATGCAGATCACCACAGAGAGTGTGTGTGTGTGTGTGTGTGTGTGTTTGGGGTTCAAGTTGTTTTCCTTTTTTCCCCTCTTTGAGTTAAATGTAATATGCATTTTCAGCAATGCAGACATTGTTAATCAATAAATGTGTGTGGGGCCTGTGTCTTGCCCCAATGAAGAGATGTGTAAAATCTGATTTTGGGCTTTTTGCACAACGATACTGTCCACGTATTTGCCAATTACTGGGCTCTGGTCATATTTGCCATTGTAAAATGCTATGTCACTGGCCTAACACTCTCCTGATAGTTTCCCTGTGTTCATGTTTATCCTTTGGCTGCCAGCTTATCTGGAGATTTTGTCACCCTTGTTGCCAGACCATTTTGTACTATTTTGCACTCCATATGTTCAACTGTAATTTTTGAAGGGATTTCCAGGGATTTCCCAGGGGAATTATTTTTCTGGACTTTAAAATATAAAGTCTTGTTTGTAATCTTTTAGGTGTATTTTCAATATTTTGGGCTAAAAAATGTGCAAACAAATAAATATAAAAAATCTATTATTTACAAATTGTAGAGTTTTGTTTTAATAAAAAAATGTAAGTTTGTCATTAAAATCTTATTACATGTAAAAGCCTCATTTCTCCCGGTTACAATGGTACCACTTGTGTATTGGTAGACACCCTTTCCTGCCAAGGAGACTCCCCCAAACTGAAACAGCACTTTAGTAGATTTTCAGATAAAATACAACTATGCTATGGGCTATGCACACCTTGCAGTTTTTAGAAAAAACACTTTACGTTTGAAATACCCCCACAAACTATATATAATTTGGAACCACACACCTTAAACTCTTTCTAGGTGTATCAGGCTTGTTGATATGGGTGCAGTTTTCTGGAAGTAATCTCTCAATGAATTATTTATTTGCAGAGGGTTTCCCTAAAAAAAAAGAATAAAAAAAACTGACTCAAAGCCACATTTTTCTAAAAAAAAAAAAAAGTTTGCAAAATATGCAAACTATTTAAATCTGAACAGAACCCCAAACAGAACAATACCCAACATGCATAGGTACTGTCAAGGGAAGAGTTGGCAAACACCCCAAAGTAAAGCATGTGCGTAACGGTAATTTTACTCGAAAATTTCAGCTCTGCTGACAAAGTGTGTACCTTGCGCTTTTCCTACCAAAACAACCCTTTACATTTGGAATGCCCCCCACAAACCATATATTCCTTGAAAGTACACATGTTAAGCTTTCTAAGTGTACCCAGCTTGTTGTAGTGGGCTCGTCATTCTGGAAGTAATCCCTCAAAGAATTCTTTGGTTGCACAGGGTTTCCCTAAAAAATGTATAAAAAAGCATAATAAAAAAACAACTTTTCCTAAAATATCAATACAATATCAATACACAAACAAGAAAAAGCAAGGTAAATCTGAAAGCACAAGGTCCCCCGAGCAGAACAATATCCAACATGCATAGCTACTTTGAAACCTTTTATTTGCCAGCTTGATTGAACTTTTGTCACCCTCTGTTGACAGGTCATTTTTCCCCATTTTTCCTCATGTTGCCTGGGATTTTTGCAGGAATTTCCACGAAAATTCTATATATGTTTTGCGGCAGAGATTAGGCTTTAACATTAATTGTCTTTTTTCAAATTGTCTCATTTGTTTTAAATAAAACATTTATTTTATTAAAGAAAACTATACTCCATTTCTACCGATTACAACGGTACCACATCGGTAGCCCCCTGTTCCTGTCCAGGAGACCTCCCAAACTGAAAAGGGAACTTATAACATTTACAAATAAAATACAACTACTATCCATACTATAAAGGGTTAATAAAAACATTGGCCTAGGGTCCCCCTTCCCAGAGCAGGGGACCCCATTTTAGGGGGAATTTCAAGGGTTCAGCATAACCAGCCCGGGACCAGCTATGCAAGGCTTGTAGAACAGGGTGCAGGGGCCAGCTTTGGTGGCTGTGCAGGCTAAAAGCCGGCATATGCTATGGCCATGTGCTCTTCTGCCCCCCCCCCTGGGCTTTGGAGAGGTAGGTAATGGGGAGACCTGGAGTTAATGGCAAGTCACCCGTTAGCCGCAGGTGACTTGCCAGACCCAAAGCCTTGTGAACTGGTATAGGGGACTCATAGATCCCTTACCAGTTCACAAAGGGTTAAATATAAAAAAACCCACAGATAAATACTTTATTATCTTTTTTAATACTTACCTCCCATCCATTTCGGAGCACTGTGTCCCATGCTGATCACTTTGGCTTCTGCTCTCCTGCTGATGCTGGAAGCCTTTTATAGCTGCTGGGTGATAGGTAACATGGGGTTAGTTAAAAAAAATTACATAGGATCCCACCATCCAGGGAGGGGGTCCCCATTTTTTTAATTTTAAGGGTTAAAAACCCTTAAAAATAAAAAAAATGGCGTGAGGTCCCCCAACCCAGCATAACCAGCCAGTGATCAGCTATGAGGGCTTGGCACTGAAAAAGTTAACCCTGGCCATGATTTATGTGTTTCCCGGGGATGATTTATGTGTTTCTTTTTTTGTTCACATTTTTTTTGATGTGCTTTGCAATCCAATGCAACCCTTTGCCCCAGGTATCCGCCAAAAATGTAAACATTGTACTTTACCGTTTTGTTTCCCACTCCTACTCACAAATATGTGTTTTTGTTAGTCGATGAGCTACATTTTCTCAGCATCAGACCAAACAGAAGTTTATGCTCCATGTTTTTTTTTGGAACACAGCAGCAAAGTTTAACCTTACTTGCCACTCCACACAAAAAGCAGGGTTCTGCTAAATCAGGACCAAACAAATTGTTGGCAGTCTAGGAGGTGTTTATTAAATAATCAGTTGTTTGTTTGTTGCTTGTGTTTCTTCGTTGCTTACCTTGTCTTTTTCTTTCAAAATGCATTGGTGACTGCCAGCAGCTATGGGCCTATGCACTGGAGAACCGGGCAATGGTGCTGAACATTCATGACAAGATGCTTGGGGGGGAGTAGTTAGGGCATTGTGTCCAGTTTGTAAATTTCAGCCTGTTGCTGTTTTGCACAAGGTTTTAGTAAAGTTTTATATTTTTCTAAGGATTTGTGTGTGTCTTTTTTCACAGGGACCATGTGTTATGTATACTGTTGTATATTTTTTACTTACTACACAAGTAATACTTTAGTTTTGCAGTTGCAAGCCACACAATAGGAGGTCTAAAGGTAGTGTGAAACTAGCTTCTGCTGTGGCTGCTTCTGCTGTGGATGTTGCCTCTGCCCATCAGGTGACTCGAACAACTCATATCAAGCTGTAGTATGCAAACAAAAGGACAAACAAATGTGAACTTTGGGAGCCCCAACTTAAGAGTAGGGAAACACCTGCCAAGCAAAAAATATACCTCAATCACATTACACACAGCCACTAGGTCAATCATTGGCTTTGGTGGCAAAAGATGGCAGGTCTCTACCATGTACCATGTAAACAAGCTAACAAATGCATACGAGCCAGAATGGTGATGTGCCTCACATACCTGCAAACTCCTCAAGACTCTACTACATTTCCTGAATGCCAGAGGGCAGACCTATTAACACAGGGAAACACAAGAAAACAATACATGAGTGTGTGTGAGAGAACATTAACGAACATGCTCTAAGGCAGGATCCGCAGGCACATTGTAAAGAGAATGAAATGTGTGCACTGGATCTGGCCACCTTCATAAGCTGTGTGTTTGCAGCTTGGGAGCACATCTTTAGGTGGCTGCTCGCGATCAGCTTCTTGGTGGATTTGGTGCTGCATTGATGGGCAGCAGTACAATTGAATGTCTCAGCAATCCCTGCCCAGACCTTGGTAAGATTTGTCTTGTTACGCTTTGGCCAGGGTGATATTATCTGCCTAATTAAATTTGGGCTCATTCTTGGCAGACAAAGATGACCTGCTAGGATTCCACAGGGCCTGCAAGATTGGGATCCCCTACAGCAGGTGTGTGTGTCTGGTCCTGACTGGCCACCACACTGGATTGGGAGTTGTCTGGTGGGGCCAAGGACACCACAGCAACCACAGACCGGAATGAACCATGGCAGGTAGCCGACCAAGACCTTTTACCACACCCTGAGCCGGCATCAAAAGATTGGAAAGTACGCTGGTGCAAGGCCCATGTGGGGAACATCTGGGGCTGTGACCAGCAGGGGACTGTACAGGGGCCTGCCTGGCTCATCTACCCTGTGGCATCCTGACAAGGTTCCTCCTCAACAACAGAATAAAACAGAATTACACCCCTGTGTGAAAAAGCAGCAAGCTATAGTGCAACTCAGGGCTAACAGAATCTTTACCACCAGGCTGCCTGAGGCTGATTTAAGAGCCACACTTATATCCCTGTACCAGCAAATTCTCCATGGAATTGACCCTGCCACTGGATGCTGCATGGCCATACCAAGCTTAGTGTGACTTTGTGCCTCCTTGCACTACATCATGTTCAAATAGAGCAACCCACATAAAAAATATAATAATATAAATAAAGTTTTATACTTTTTGACATCTAGTTCCCTTTAGATTCATTCAAACTAATGTAATCAAATCTTATTGTGGTGGGAAGGGCTTAAACATCCTTGCTAGTGACAGATTCCAGGCCACTGTGGCTCTATTAGGTGGCCTAAGTCAACCCACCATGTGTAGCATCATTCATGAGGTCATCCTTGACATATGTGAGCTGATCCGCAGGTACATCAAATTTCCGGCTGATGAGGAAGAGGTGCAGCACATCAAACTGGGGTTATACTGCATAGCAGGAATCCCCAATGTACTGTGGTTCATTGATGGGATTTATATCCCATTCTGCCCCCCTCGAACCAAGAAAATGCCAGTGGGTTGGTTACTAGTTAAGTAAGGGTCCAAACAGTAAGCCAAAACAATACTTTACCTGCTTTACATTGAAGTCTACTTTACCTGAAAATCTCCTGAAGCACTGTTTCAGTTTGGAGGAGTCCCCTGAGCAGGATAGGGTTTCTACCAATACATATGTGGTACCGCTGTAACCGTACCGCTGTAACCGGTAGAAATTGGGATTTCACACGCAATAAGATTTTATTGACGAACTTACATTTTTTATTACACAAAAAAACTACAAATTGTAAAACATAGATTTTTTTTTTTATTCTTTTGCACATATTTCACCCAAAAATATTGAGAATACACCTAAAAAATGAGAAACAAGACATTTCATGTTAAAGCCAGACAAACAATATATAATTTGACTGGGAAATCCCTTCAAAAATCACATATAAGCATGCATAGCGCAAAATAGTGCAAAATCATCCGGCAACAAAGGGTGACAAAAACTCCAGGTAGGCTGGCACTTAAAGGATTAAATCAAAGATTAGAGATTCTCCAAATGCAAAAAGGGGAGGCATCTGTGAAGAAACAGCAGACCAAAATAGATTGGTCAGAGCTAGAGATGAGCGAACTTTTGAAAAATTCGATTCGACTGATTCGCCAAATTTTCCGACAAAAATCGTTTCGACCCGAATAAATTCGCGACAAATCGCTATTAAAAACGGCTATTTCTGAGCCTCCTAGAGCCTCAATAGGGTTGTAAACCATTCTGCCTTGCTGTAACACGCACAGGATGCGTGCTGGGTTAGTTAAATAATACTTTGAATAAATATCACATGCAGATCAGAGGCATCGCTAATAGAATCGCAGAGCGGCACAATTGCAGAGAGTTGAAGTGGCATCACTATGAGGGGCAGAAGGAGCCCAAATATACACTGGAGTTGGCCTCAGGAGCCCAAAAATTGGATGAATCACACCCTGGAGTTGGCAGGAGTTGACAGTAGCAGCAGCAGGAGCCCAAATATACACTGGAGTTGGCTTCAGGAGCCCAAAAATTGGATGAATCACACCCTGGAGTTGGCAGAAGTTGGCAGCAGCAGCAGCAGGAGCCCAAATATACACTGGAGTTGGCTTCAGGAGCCCAAAAATTGGATGAATCACACCCTGGAGTTGGCAGAAGTTGGCAGCAGCAGCAGCAGGAGCCCAAATATACACTGGAGTTGGCCTCAGGAGCCCAAAAATTGGATGAATCACACCCTGGAGTTGGCAGGAGTTGACAGTAGCAGCAGCAGGAGCCCAAATATACACTGGAGTTGGCTTCAGGAGCCCAAAAATTGGATGAATCACACCCTGGAGTTGGCAGGAGTTGACAGCAGCAGCAGCAGGAGCCCAAATATACACTGGAGTTGGCCTCAGGAGCCCAAAAATTGGATGAATCACACCCTGGAGTTGGCAGGAGTTGACAGCAGCAGCAGCAGGAGCCCAAATATACACTGGAGTTGGCTTCAGGAGCCCAAAAATTGGATGAATCACACCCTGGAGTTGGCAGAAGTTGGCAGCAGCAGCAGCAGGAGCCCAAATATACACTGGAGTTGGCCTCAGGAGCCCAAAAATTGGATGAATCACACCCTGGAGTTGGCAGGAGTTGACAGTAGCAGCAGCAGGAGCCCAAATATACACTGGAGTTGGCTTCAGGAGCCCAAAAATTGGATGAATCACACCCTGGAGTTGGCAGAAGTTGGCAGCAGCAGCAGCAGCAGGAGCCCAAATATACACTGGAGTTGGCCTCAGGAGCCCAAAAATTGGATGAATCACACCCTGGAGTTGGCAGGAGTTGACAGTAGCAGCAGCAGGAGCCCAAATATACACTGGAGTTGGCTTCAGGAGCCCAAAAATTGGATGAATCACACCCTGGAGTTGGCAGAAGTTGGCAGCAGCAGCAGCAGCCCAAATATACACTGGAGTTGGCCTCAGGAGCCCAAAAATTGGATGAATCACACCCTGGAGTTGGCAGGAGTTGACAGTAGCAGCAGCAGGAGCCCAAATATACACTGGAGTTGGCTTCAGGAGCCCAAAAATTGGAAGAATCACACCCTGGAGTTGGCAGAAGTTGGCAGCAGCAGCAGCAGGAGCCCAAATATACACTGGAGTTGGCCTCAGGAGCCCAAAAATTGGATGAATCACACCCTGGAGTTGGCAGGAGTTGACAGTAGCAGCAGCAGGAGCCCAAACATTACTTCAAAGAGACCCTGGGGTTGGCTTCAGGAGCCCAAAAATTGGATGAATCACACCCTGGAGTTGGCAGAAGTTGGCAGCAGCAGCAGCAGGAGCCCAAATATACACTGGAGTTGGCTTCAGGAGCCCAAAAATTGGATGAATCACACCCTGGAGTTGGCAGGAGTTGACAGTAGCAGCAGCAGGAGCCCAAATATACACTGGAGTTGGCTTCAGGAGCCCAAAAATTGGATGAATCACACCCTGGAGTTGGCAGAAGTTGGCAGCAGCAGCAGCAGGAGCCCAAATATACACTGGAGTTGGCTTCAGGAGCCCAAAAATTGGATGAATCACACCCTGGAGTTGGCAGGAGTTGACAGTAGCAGCAGCAGGAGCCCAAATATACACTGGAGTTGGCTTCAGGAGCCCAAAAATTGGATGAATCACACCCTGGAGTTGGCAGAAGTTGGCAGCAGCAGCAGCAGCAGGAGCCCAAATATACACTGGAGTTGGCCTCAGGAGCCCAAAAATTGGATGAATCACACCCTGGAGTTGGCAGGAGTTGACAGTAGCAGCAGCAGGAGCCCAAATATACACTGGAGTTGGCTTCAGGAGCCCAAAAATTGGAAGAATCACACCCTGGAGTTGGCAGAAGTTGGCAGCAGCAGCAGCAGGAGCCCAAATATACACTGGAGTTGGCCTCAGGAGCCCAAAAATTGGATGAATCACACCCTGGAGTTGGCAGGAGTTGACAGTAGCAGCAGCAGGAGCCCAAACATTACTTCAAAGAGACCCTGGGGTTGGCTTCAGGAGCCCAAAAATTGGATGAATCACACCCTGGAGTTGGCAGAAGTTGGCAGCAGCAGCAGCAGGAGCCCAAATATACACTGGAGTTGGCTTCAGGAGCCCAAAAATTGGATGAATCACACCCTGGAGTTGGCAGAAGTTGGCAGCAGCAGCAGCAGGAGCCCAAATATACACTGGAGTTGGCTTCAGGAGCCCAAAAATTGGATGAATCACACCCTGGAGTTGGCAGGAGTTGACAGTAGCAGCAGCAGGAGCCCAAATATACACTGGAGTTGGCTTCAGGAGCCCAAAAATTGGATGAATCACACCCTGGAGTTGGCAGAAGTTGGCAGCAGCAGCAGCAGGAGCCCAAATATACACTGGAGTTGGCTTAAGGAGCCCAAAAATTGGATGAATCACACCCTGGAGTTGGCAGGAGTTGACAGTAGCAGCAGCAGGAGCCCAAATATACACTGGAGTTGGCTTCAGGAGCCCAAAAATTGGATGAATCACACCCTGGAGTTGGCAGGAGTTGACAGCAGCAGCAGCAGGAGCCCAAATATACACTGGAGTTGGCTTCAGGAGCCCAAAAATTGGATGAATCACACCCTGGAGTTGGCAGAAGTTGGCAGCAGCAGCAGCAGGAGCCCAAATATACACTGGAGTTGGCTTCAGGAGCCCAAAAATTGGATGAATCACACCCTGGAGTTGGCAGGAGTTGACAGTAGCAGCAGCAGGAGCCCAAATATACACTGGAGTTGGCTTCAGGAGCCCAAAAATTGGATGAATCACACCCTGGAGTTGGCAGGAGTTGACAGTAGCAGCAGCAGGAGCCCAAATATACACTGGAGTTGGCTTCAGGAGCCCAAAAATTGGATGAATCACACCCTGGAGTTGGCAGAAGTTGGCAGCAGCAGCAGCAGGAGCCCAAATATACACTGGAGTTGGCCTCAGGAGCCCAAAAATTGGATGAATCACACCCTGGAGTTGGCAGGAGTTGACAGTAGCAGCAGCAGGAGCCCAAACATTACTTCAAAGAGACCCTGGGGTTGGCTTCAGGAGCCCAAAAATTGGATGAATCACACCCTGGAGTTGGCAGAAGTTGGCAGCAGCAGCAGCAGGAGCCCAAATATACACTGGAGTTGGCTTCAGGAGCCCAAAAATTGGATGAATCACACCCTGGAGTTGGCAGGAGTTGACAGTAGCAGCAGCAGGAGCCCAAATATACACTGGAGTTGGCTTCAGGAGCCCAAAAATTGGATGAATCACACCCTGGAGTTGGCAGAAGTTGGCAGCAGCAGCAGCAGGAGCCCAAATATACACTGGAGTTGGCTTCAGGAGCCCAAAAATTGGATGAATCACACCCTGGAGTTGGCAGGAGTTGACAGTAGCAGCAGCAGGAGCCCAAATATACACTGGAGTTGGCTTCAGGAGCCCAAAAATTGGATGAATCACACCCTGGAGTTGGCAGAAGTTGGCAGCAGCAGCAGCAGGAGCCCAAATATACACTGGAGTTGGCTTCAGGAGCCCAAAAATTGGATGAATCACACCCTGGAGTTGGCAGGAGTTGACAGTAGCAGCAGCAGGAGCCCAAATATACACTGGAGTTGGCTTCAGGAGCCCAAAAATTGGATGAATCACACCCTGGAGTTGGCAGGAGTTGACAGCAGCAGCAGCAGGAGCCCAAATATACACTGGAGTTGGCTTCAGGAGCCCAAAAATTGGATGAATCACACCCTGGAGTTGGCAGAAGTTGGCAGCAGCAGCAGCAGGAGCCCAAATATACACTGGAGTTGGCTTCAGGAGCCCAAAAATTGGATGAATCACACCCTGGAGTTGGCAGGAGTTGACAGTAGCAGCAGCAGGAGCCGAAATATACACTGGAGTTGGCTTCAGGAGCCCAAAAATTGGATGAATCACACCCTGGAGTTGGCAGAAGTTGGCAGCAGCAGCAGCAGGAGCCCAAATATACACTGGAGTTGGCCTCAGGAGCCCAAAAATTGGATGAATCACACCCTGGAGTTGGCAGAAGTTGGCAGCAGCAGCAGCAGGAGCCCAAATATACACTGGAGTTGGCTTCAGGAGCCCAAAAATTGGATGAATCACACCCTGGAGTTGGCAGAAGTTGGCAGCAGCAGCAGCAGGAGCCCAAATATACACTGGAGTTGGCCTCAGGAGCCCAAAAATTGGATGAATCACACCCTGGAGTTGGCAGGAGTTGACAGCAGCAGCAGCAGCAGGAGCCCAAATATACACTGGAGTTGGCTTCAGGAACCCAAAAATTGGATGAATCACACCCTGGAGTTGGCAGAAGTTGGCAGCAGCAGCAGCAGGAGCCCAAATATACACTGGAGTTGGCTTCAGGAGCCCAAAAATTGGATGAATCACACCCTGGAGTTGGCAGAAGTTGGCAGCAGCAGCAGCAGGAGCCCAAATATACACTGGAGTTGGCCTCAGGAGCCCAAAAATTGGATGAATCACACCCTGGAGTTGGCAGAAGTTGGCAGCAGCAGCAGCAGGAGCCCAAATATACACTGGAGTTGGCTTCAGGAGCCCAAAAATTGGATGAATCACACCCTGGAGTTGGCAGAAGTTGGCAGCAGCAGCAGCAGGAGCCCAAATATACACTGGAGTTGGCCTCAGGAGCCCAAAAATTGGATGAATCACACCCTGGAGTTGGCAGAAGTTGGCAGCAGCAGCAGCAGGAGCCCAAATATACACTGGAGTTGGCTTCAGGAGCCCAAAAATTGGATGAATCACACCCTGGAGTTGGCAGGAGTTGACAGTAGCAGCAGCAGGAGCCCAAATATACACTGGAGTTGGCTTCAGGAGCCCAAAAATTGGATGAATCACACCCTGGAGTTGGCAGGAGTTGACAGTAGCAGCAGCAGGAGCCCAAATATACACTGGAGTTGGCTTCAGGAGCCCAAAAATTGGATGAATCACACCCTGGAGTTGGCAGAAGTTGGCAGCAGCAGCAGCAGGAGCCCAAATATACACTGGAGTTGGCCTCAGGAGCCCAAAAATTGGATGAATCACACCCTGGAGTTGGCAGGAGTTGACAGTAGCAGCAGCAGGAGCCCAAACATTACTTCAAAGAGACCCTGGGGTTGGCTTCAGGAGCCCAAAAATTGGATGAATCACACCCTGGAGTTGGCAGAAGTTGGCAGCAGCAGCAGCAGGAGCCCAAATATACACTGGAGTTGGCTTCAGGAGCCCAAAAATTGGATGAATCACACCCTGGAGTTGGCAGGAGTTGACAGTAGCAGCAGCAGGAGCCCAAAAAATGGCGTAAAGACATAAATATGTTTTGCACCATTTGGAAAGTGTAAAACGTGGCACCATGCTGAATCTAGTCGCATGCATCAGGCATTGGTGGGTGGAAATCCTGGCTGATCCATCCCTGATTCATTTTGACAAAGGTGAGTCTCTCCACATTTTTAGTTGACAGACGAGTTCTCCTCGCCGTAACTATGGCCCCCGCCGCACTAAACACCCGCTCAGATGGCACGCTACTTGCCGGGCAGGACAGCTTTTCCAGGGCAAACTCTGCTAGTTGCGGCCACAAATCAAGTTTGGCTGCCCAGAAGTCCAGCGGATCCTCAAGGTGTGTTGGCATGGTCATGTCAAAGTATGACATGACCTGCTGGTTCAGGTCCTGCTCCAGGTCTTCCTGCTGCTCATGAGTAGCCTCACTATGCGGGTGTAGAAAGCTACTCATTAGCGACTGAAGACTGAGGCTGCTGCTGCTGATGGAGCTTCTGCTGCTGCTGCTGCCAACCCCCCCAGCGGCCATGGCAGTGGAAGGTGAGCGCAGAGGTCCCCTCGAGTCAGACCTGCGAGAGTATGGACCATGGCGCAGATAGGCATCGGCCAACTGCCTACGTAGAATGTCTTTGTAGTAGTTGAGTTTGTCCTCCCTCTCGGTGGGTTTAAAAAATGCCCCCATTTTGTGCCGGAAGCGAGGGTCCAATAAGGTGGACAGCCAGAAGTCATCCCGCCGACAGATGGAAACAATTCTGGGGTCACTACGCAAGCACGTGAGCATGCTTCGTGCCATTTGCGCAAGTGACTCGGATGGACTACCTGTCTCCATCTCCACTGCATACTGCCACGGTGTGCCCGGGTCCTCTGTCTCGCCTTCCTCAAAAACCTCTAGCTCCTCTGGCTGCTCCTGCTCCTCCTCTCCTGTCCGCTGACTAGATAAACCAGCCATTTCGCCAAGCCTAAACTGTGTTTCGCTGGGCAACTCCTCCTCCTCCTCTTCCTCCTCCAGTTCAGCTCCAGCGGGGTTCATGTGGCCGTAAGATGTAAACGCCATGTCTCCAGTGCCCTGACCAGCCATGGTTTCCAACATGTGCTGTAGTACATGAAGCAGTGGAATCACGTCGTTCATCCCGTAATCCTGCCGACTGACAAATAAAGTGGCATCCTCAAAGGGCCTGAGCAAACGGCAGGTGTCACGTATGAGCTGCCACTGGTTGACATTGAAGTTACACAGGGGAGTCCCCCTATCTGCTTGGATCATCAGGAAATCCGTGATGGCTTTTCTCTGTTCATATAATCGGTCCAACATGTGAAGGGTGGAATTCCAACGGGTGGAAACATCGCAAATCAGACTATGTTGGGGGATACCATTCTGACGCTGTAGCTCAAGAAGGGTGTGTTTGGCGGTGTAGGAGTGGCTGAAGTGCATGCAAAGTTTCCTTGAAGTTGTTAGGATGTCTTGCAGATGGGGGGAACACTTCAGAAACCGCTTGACAACCAGATTGAAGACGTGAGCCATGCAGGGGGCATGGGTCAGGCTTCCTTGGCGCAGCGCAGACAAAATGTTCTTCCCATTGTCGGTAACCATGATTCCCATTTTAAGTTTTCTCGGAGTAAGCCATGTTTGGATTTCCTGATGAATACATTTAAGCAGTTCCTCCCCTGTGTGACTCCGTTCGCCAAGACAAACCATGTGAAGCACTGCGTGACACCTCCGTGCCCTGCACACATGGTAGACTGGAGGGGCACTGAGACTTGAGCCTACAGTGGAGGGTGAGGAGATGGCGGAGGATGAGGAGGCCGAGTCGCACTGTGTCACAGGCCCAATGGGCAGAGAGCGCGGAGGCCGAAGCGGCGTGACCTGTCCAAGTTGCTGCTGCAAAGGGACCACATTCACCCAGTGGGCCGTAAACGACATGTACTGCCCCTGACCGTAGTTACAGCTCCAGATGTCGGCGCTGCCATGTATTTTGCTACACACCGACAGGCTCAAGGACTGGCCCACCTTCTGTTCAACAAAAGTGTGCAGCGCTGGTACTGCCTTCTTGGCAAAGAAATGACGGCTTGGGACTCTCCACCTCGGCTCGGCACAAGCCATCAGTTCTCTGAAAGGTGCAGATTCCACCACCTGAAAAGGGAGCGACTGCAGCACCAGCAACTTGGACAGGAGCACATTCAGCTTCTGCGCCGTAGGATGAGTGGGCGCATACTGCTGTCTCTTGGACATGGCTTCGCTGATGGATTGCTGGCGGGATGCATGACTTGGAGGAGGAGGAGGAGGAGCAGGAGCGACATGTATGACGCACAGCTGCCTTCGGCTGAGGTGCTGGAGCCTTGGCTGGCAGAAATTGGGAGCTCACTTGGTGAGGAAGCAGACTGGACCACCCCTTGGGAGCCTCGGTTCTCCCAGGTCGTTTTATGGTGACGCATCATATGTTGACGCAGGGCCGTGGTGTCAACATTTGGACCCTGGCCACGCTTCACCTTTTGCCTACATATCTTGCATGTGGCCATGTTACCCTCCTGCGGATGCCTCAGGAAAAACTGCCACACTGCCGAGTAGCTACTTTTCCCACCCCCTGGCCTCACTGATTCACTGCTGCTGTTGCCAACTCCAGGAACCCCTGCTCCACTACCTCCCGATAAGGTAGACTGCCGCACAGCAGGTGCTCTACCCCGGCCCCAGCCCCGGCCGGCTCCAGCCTTTGGAATTGTGCCCCCATGCTGACTGCTACCACCTTGCTGCCTCAGCTGCTGACTCCGGGGCAACCTGCGCCCCTCTTCTCCTGATGATGACGATGAAGCCCCTTCATCACCCGGCTCCCAAGTGCGATCGGCTTCATCATCATCATCATCATCATCATCACCGAGTTGTGGCTGTACGTCACTGATGTTCGTGGATTCGTCAACAGTGTCTGGCGCAGGAGCTGGAACGCTCGCAGCACCCACGACACTGTCCACATCACTATTTGTCTGCCTAGCTAAAGAAGCCACCTCCATTTCTTGGCTGGGCAGTAGCTGCTGACTGTCCTCCTGTATCTGATCGTCCTCCTCACTAAAGAGTGGAGCTGAACCCAAAGCATAGGATACGTCGCTGGGGGAGGGAACGGCGTAGGACAGAGGCAATGGGAGGACAGGGACTGCTCTCGGGGCATGCCAACTCAGGGTTGTGTCAGAGGAACCTACCGACCCTAGACTGGGGGTCTCAGATGTAAGTTGTGATGATGTTGTTGATGAGCGCGTCAGCCAATCTACCACGGCAGATGCGTTACTGGTGGAGACCCGACCGCTAGCAGATACTGGCAGATTAGGTCTCTCAGCGTGACTCCTGCTGCTACTGGCCCCCAGTCTGATGCGAGCTCTGCCTGCGGAATCTTGGCCTCTGCCACTCCTCTTTTCACTTCCAGGCACTTGTCTGCCCGACATAGTCTAACTGGCGTGGTAGTAGGTGATATTTAAAAAAACCCCGGGCAGCGGTGGGTCTATATGAAACAGAATATAATGCACACCAAAAGTGAGCAGTAACACTCAGCCTCCAACAGGCCTGCTTAGTGTAAATAAGAGAGCTGCTTAGTGTAAATAAAGAGGGGTATGCTATGTTACAGAATGGGATGCCTCAACAGAAGTGCACCTGGCAGGCAGCAGTAAGCCTATGCCCAGAAAAAGTGTCTTATAATATAAATATAATAAGAGCAAATGCTTATATGGTCTTAAACAGAGGCTGCTGTAGTCACAGAATGGGATGCCCTGGGCAGGAATGGACCTGGCAGGGTCCAGTAGTGCTTTGCCCAGCAAAAGTGTCTTTATCAGGCCTAATTTCAAATATGATAAGAGCAAATGCTTATATGGTCTTAAACAGAGGCTGCTTTAGTCACAGAATGGGATGCCCTGGGCAGGAATGGACCTGGCAGGGTACAGTAGTGCTTTGCCCAGCAAAAGTGTCTTTATCAGGCCTAATTTCAAATATGATAAGAGCAAATGCTTATATGGTCTTAAACAGAGGCTGCTTTAGTCACAGAATGGGATGCCCCAACAGGAATCGACCTGGCAGGGTCCAGTAGTGCTTTGCCCAGCAAAAGTGTCTTTATCAGGCCTAATTTCAAATATGATAAGAGCAAATGCTTATATGGTCTTAAACAGAGGCTGCTTTAGTCACAGAATGGGATGCCCAAACAGGAATCGACCTGGCAGGGTCCAGTAGTGCTTTGCCCAGCAAAAGTGTCTTTATCAGGCCTAATTTCAAATATGATAAGAGCAAATGCTTATATGGTCTTAAACAGAGGCTGCTTTAGTCACATAATGGGATGCCCTGGGCAGGAATGGACCTGGCAGGGTACAGTAGTGCTTTGCCCAGCAAAAGTGTCTTTATCAGGCTAATTTCAAATATGATAAGAGCAAATGCTTATATGGTCTTAAACAGAGGCTGCTTTAGTCACAGAATGGGATGCCCTGGGCAGGAATGGACCTGGCAGGGTACAGTAGTGCTTTGCCCAGCAAAAGTGTCTTTATCAGGCTAATTTCAAATATGATAAGAGCAAATGCTTATATGGTCTTAAACAGAGGCTGCTTTAGTCACAGAATGGGATGCCCTGGGCAGGAATGGACCTGGCAGGGTACAGTAGTGCTTTGCCCAGCAAAAGTGTCTTTATCAGGCTAATTTCAAATATGATAAGAGCAAATGCTTATATGGTCTTAAACAGAGGCTGCTTTAGTCACAGAATGGGATGCCCTGGGCAGGAATGGACCTGGCAGGGTACAGTAGTGCTTTGCCCAGCAAAAGTGTCTTTATCAGGCTAATTTCAAATATGATAAGAGCAAATGCTTATATGGTCTTAAACAGAGGCTGCTTTAGTCACAGAATGGGATGCCCTGGGCAGGAATGGACCTGGCAGGGTCCAGTAGTGCTTTGCCCAGCAAAAGTGTCTTTATCAGGCCTAATTTCAAATATGATAAGAGCAAATGCTTATATGGTCTTAAACAGAGGCTGCTTTAGTCACAGAATGGGATGCCCTGGGCAGGAATGGACCTGGCAGGGTACAGTAGTGCTTTGCCCAGCAAAAGTGTCTTTATCAGGCTAATTTCAAATATGATAAGAGCAAATGCTTATATGGTCTTAAACAGAGGCTTCTGTAGTCACAGAATGGGATGCCCTGGGCAGGAATGGACCTGGCAGGGTCCAGTAGTGCTTTGCCCAGCAAAAGTGTCTTTATCAGGCCTAATTTCAAATATGATAAGAGCAAATGCTTATATGGTCTTAAACAGAGGCTGCTTTAGTCACAGAATGGGATGCCCTGGGCAGGAATGGACCTGGCAGGGTACAGTAGTGCTTTGCCCAGCAAAAGTGTCTTTATCAGGCTAATTTCAAATATGATAAGAGCAAATGCTTATATGGTCTTAAACAGAGGCTGCTGTAGTCACAGAATGGGATGCCCCAACAGGAATCGACCTGGCAGGGTCCAGTAGTGCTTTGCCCAGCAAAAGTGTCTTTATCAGGCTAATTTCAAATATGATAAGAGCAAATGCTTATATGGTCTTAAACAGAGGCTGCTTTAGTCACAGAATGGGATGCCCTGGGCAGGAATGGACCTGGCAGGGTACAGTAGTGCTTTGCCCAGCAAAAGTGTCTTTATCAGGCTAATTTCAAATATGATAAGAGCAAATGCTTATATGGTCTTAAACAGAGGCTGCTGTAGTCACAGAATGGGATGCCCTGGGCAGGAATGGACCTGGCAGGGTCCAGTAGTGCTTTGCCCAGCAAAAGTGTCTTTATCAGGCTAATTTCAAATATGATAAGAGCAAATGCTTATATGGTCTTAAACAGAGGCTGCTGTAGTCACAGAATGGGATGCCCTGGGCAGGAATGGACCTGGCAGGGTCCAGTAGTGCTTTGCCCAGCAAAAGTGTCTTTATCAGGCTAATTTCAAATATGATAAGAGCAAATGCTTATATGGTCTTAAACAGAGGCTGCTTTAGTCACAGAATGGGATGCCCTGGGCAGGAATGGACCTGGCAGGGTACAGTAGTGCTTTGCCCAGCAAAAGTGTCTTTATCAGGCTAATTTCAAATATAATAAGAGCAAATGCTTATATGGTCTTAAACAGAGGCTGCTGTAGTCACAGAATGGGATGCCCTGGGCAGGAATGGACCTGGCAGGGTCCAGTAGTGCTTTGCCCAGCAAAAGTGTCTTTATCAGGCCTAATTTCAAATATGATAAGAGCAAATGCTTATATGGTCTTAAACAGAGGCTGCTTTAGTCACAGAATGGGATGCCCTGGGCAGGAATGGACATGGCAGGGTACAGTAGTGCTTTGCCCAGCAAAAGTGTCTTTATCAGGCTAATTTCAAATATGATAAGAGCAAATGCTTATATGGTCTTAAACAGAGGCTGCTGTAGTCACAGAATGGGATGCCCCAACAGGAATCGACCTGGCAGGGTCCAGTAGTGCTTTGCCCAGCAAAAGTGTCTTTATCAGGCTAATTTCAAATATGATAAGAGCAAATGCTTATATGGTCTTAAACAGAGGCTGCTTTAGTCACAGAATGGGATGCCCTGGGCAGGAATGGACCTGGCAGGGTACAGTAGTGCTTTGCCCAGCAAAAGTGTCTTTATCAGGCTAATTTCAAATATGATAAGAGCAAATGCTTATATGGTCTTAAACAGAGGCTGCTTTAGTCACAGAATGGGATGCCCTGGGCAGGAATGGACCTGGCAGGGTCCAGTAGTGCTTTGCCCAGCAAAAGTGTCTTTATCAGGCCTAATTTCAAATATGATAAGAGCAAATGCTTATATGGTCTTAAACAGAGGCTGCTTTAGTCACAGAATGGGATGCCCCAACAGGAATCGACCTGGCAGGGTCCAGTAGTGCTTTGCCCAGCAAAAGTGTCTTTATCAGGCCTAATTTCAAATATGATAAGAGCAAATGCTTATATGGTCTTAAACAGAGGCTGCTTTAGTCACAGAATGGGATGCCCTGGGCAGGAATGGACCTGGCAGGGTACAGTAGTGCTTTGCCCAGCAAAAGTGTCTTTATCAGGCTAATTTCAAATATGATAAGAGCAAATGCTTATATGGTCTTAAACAGAGGCTGCTGTAGTCACAGAATGGGATGCCCCAACAGGAATCGACCTGGCAGGGTCCAGTAGTGCTTTGCCCAGCAAAAGTGTCTTTATCAGGCTAATTTCAAATATGATAAGAGCAAATGCTTATATGGTCTTAAACAGAGGCTGCTTTAGTCACAGAATGGGATGCCCTGGGCAGGAATGGACCTGGCAGGGTACAGTAGTGCTTTGCCCAGCAAAAGTGTCTTTATCAGGCTAATTTCAAATATGATAAGAGCAAATGCTTATATGGTCTTAAACAGAGGCTGCTGTAGTCACAGAATGGGATGCCCTGGGCAGGAATGGACCTGGCAGGGTCCAGTAGTGCTTTGCCCAGCAAAAGTGTCTTTATCAGGCTAATTTCAAATATGATAAGAGCAAATCCTTATATGGTCTTAAACAGAGGCTGCTGTAGTCACAGAATGGGATGCCCTGGACAGGAATGGACCTGGCAGGGTCCAGTAGTGCTTTGCCCAGCAAAAGTGTCTTTATCAGGCCTAATTTCAAATATGATAAGAGCAAATGCTTATATGGTCTTAAACAGAGGCTGCTTTAGTCACAGATGGGATGCCCTGGGCAGGAATGGACCTGGCAGGGTCCAGTAGTGCTTTGTCCAGCAAAAGTGTCTTTATCAGGCTAATTTCAAATATGATAAGAGCAAATGCTTATATGGTCTTAAACAGAGGCTGCTGTAGTCACAGAATGGGATGCCCCAACAGGAATCGACCTGGCAGGGTCCAGTAGTGCTTTGCCCAGCAAAAGTGTCTTTATCAGGCTAATTTCAAATATGATAAGAGCAAATGCTTATATGGTCTTAAACAGAGGCTGCTTTAGTCACAGAATGGGATGCCCTGGGCAGGAATGGACCTGGCAGGGTACAGTAGTGCTTTGCCCAGCAAAAGTGTCTTTATCAGGCTAATTTCAAATATGATAAGAGCAAATGCTTATATGGTCTTAAACAGAGGCTGCTGTAGTCACAGAATGGGATGCCCTGGGCAGGAATGGACCTGGCAGGGTCCAGTAGTGCTTTGCCCAGCAAAAGTGTCTTTATCAGGCTAATTTCAAATATGATAAGAGCAAATGCTTATATGGTCTTAAACAGAGGCTGCTTTAGTCACAGAATGGGATGCCCTGGGCAGGAATGGACCTGGCAGGGTACAGTAGTGCTTTGCCCAGCAAAAGTGTCTTTATCAGGCCTAATTTCAAATATGATAAGAGCAAATGCTTATATGGTCTTAAACAGAGGCTGCTTTAGTCACAGAATGGGATGCCCTGGGCAGGAATGGACCTGGCAGGGTCCAGTAGTGCTTTGCCCAGCAAAAGTGTCTTTATCAGGCCTAATTTCAAATATGATAAGAGCAAATGCTTATATGGTCTTAAACAGAGGCTGCTTTAGTCACAGAATGGGATGCCCCAACAGGAATCGACCTGGCAGGGTCCAGTAGTGCTTTGCCCAGCAAAAGTGTCTTTATCAGGCCTAATTTCAAATATGATAAGAGCAAATGCTTATATGGTCTTAAACAGAGGCTGCTTTAGTCACAGAATGGGATGCCCTGGGCAGGAATGGACCTGGCAGGGTACAGTAGTGCTTTGCCCAGCAAAAGTGTCTTTATCAGGCTAATTTCAAATATGATAAGAGCAAATGCTTATATGGTCTTAAACAGAGGCTGCTTTAGTCACAGAATGGGATGCCCTGGGCAGGAATGGACCTGGCAGGGTACAGTAGTGCTTTGCCCAGCAAAAGTGTCTTTATCAGGCTAATTTCAAATATGATAAGAGCAAATGCTTATATGGTCTTAAACAGAGGCTGCTTTAGTCACAGATTGGGATGCCCTGGGCAGGAATG
The DNA here is from genome assembly GCA_027917425.1 of Gastrophryne carolinensis. Lineage (NCBI taxonomy): Eukaryota > Metazoa > Chordata > Amphibia > Anura > Microhylidae > Gastrophryne > Gastrophryne carolinensis. Next base: position 244,380,580 of record CM051239.1, on the reverse strand, counting down.
GACCTGGCAGGGTACAGTAGTGCTTTGCCCAGCAAAAGTGTCTTTATCAGGCTAATTTCAAATATGATAAGAGCAAATGCTTATATGGTCTTAAACAGAGGCTGCTTTAGTCACAGAATGGGATGCCCTGGGCAGGAATGGACCTGGCAGGGTACAGTAGTGCTTTGCCCAGCAAAAGTGTCTTTATCAGGCTAATTTCAAATATGATAAGAGCAAATGCTTATATGGTCTTAAACAGAGGCTGCTTTAGTCACAGAATGGGATGCCCTGGGCAGGAATGGACCTGGCAGGGTCCAGTAGTGCTTTGCCCAGCAAAAGTGTCTTTATCAGGCCTAATTTCAAATATGATAAGAGCAAATGCTTATATGGTCTTAAACAGAGGCTGCTTTAGTCACAGAATGGGATGCCCTGGGCAGGAATGGACCTGGCAGGGTACAGTAGTGCTTTGCCCAGCAAAAGTGTCTTTATCAGGCTAATTTCAAATATGATAAGAGCAAATGCTTATATGGTCTTAAACAGAGGCTTCTGTAGTCACAGAATGGGATGCCCTGGGCAGGAATGGACCTGGCAGGGTCCAGTAGTGCTTTGCCCAGCAAAAGTGTCTTTATCAGGCCTAATTTCAAATATGATAAGAGCAAATGCTTATATGGTCTTAAACAGAGGCTGCTTTAGTCACAGAATGGGATGCCCTGGGCAGGAATGGACCTGGCAGGGTACAGTAGTGCTTTGCCCAGCAAAAGTGTCTTTATCAGGCTAATTTCAAATATGATAAGAGCAAATGCTTATATGGTCTTAAACAGAGGCTGCTGTAGTCACAGAATGGGATGCCCCAACAGGAATCGACCTGGCAGGGTCCAGTAGTGCTTTGCCCAGCAAAAGTGTCTTTATCAGGCTAATTTCAAATATGATAAGAGCAAATGCTTATATGGTCTTAAACAGAGGCTGCTTTAGTCACAGAATGGGATGCCCTGGGCAGGAATGGACCTGGCAGGGTACAGTAGTGCTTTGCCCAGCAAAAGTGTCTTTATCAGGCTAATTTCAAATATGATAAGAGCAAATGCTTATATGGTCTTAAACAGAGGCTGCTGTAGTCACAGAATGGGATGCCCTGGGCAGGAATGGACCTGGCAGGGTCCAGTAGTGCTTTGCCCAGCAAAAGTGTCTTTATCAGGCTAATTTCAAATATGATAAGAGCAAATGCTTATATGGTCTTAAACAGAGGCTGCTGTAGTCACAGAATGGGATGCCCTGGGCAGGAATGGACCTGGCAGGGTCCAGTAGTGCTTTGCCCAGCAAAAGTGTCTTTATCAGGCTAATTTCAAATATGATAAGAGCAAATGCTTATATGGTCTTAAACAGAGGCTGCTTTAGTCACAGAATGGGATGCCCTGGGCAGGAATGGACCTGGCAGGGTACAGTAGTGCTTTGCCCAGCAAAAGTGTCTTTATCAGGCTAATTTCAAATATAATAAGAGCAAATGCTTATATGGTCTTAAACAGAGGCTGCTGTAGTCACAGAATGGGATGCCCTGGGCAGGAATGGACCTGGCAGGGTCCAGTAGTGCTTTGCCCAGCAAAAGTGTCTTTATCAGGCCTAATTTCAAATATGATAAGAGCAAATGCTTATATGGTCTTAAACAGAGGCTGCTTTAGTCACAGAATGGGATGCCCTGGGCAGGAATGGACATGGCAGGGTACAGTAGTGCTTTGCCCAGCAAAAGTGTCTTTATCAGGCTAATTTCAAATATGATAAGAGCAAATGCTTATATGGTCTTAAACAGAGGCTGCTGTAGTCACAGAATGGGATGCCCCAACAGGAATCGACCTGGCAGGGTCCAGTAGTGCTTTGCCCAGCAAAAGTGTCTTTATCAGGCTAATTTCAAATATGATAAGAGCAAATGCTTATATGGTCTTAAACAGAGGCTGCTTTAGTCACAGAATGGGATGCCCTGGGCAGGAATGGACCTGGCAGGGTACAGTAGTGCTTTGCCCAGCAAAAGTGTCTTTATCAGGCTAATTTCAAATATGATAAGAGCAAATGCTTATATGGTCTTAAACAGAGGCTGCTTTAGTCACAGAATGGGATGCCCTGGGCAGGAATGGACCTGGCAGGGTCCAGTAGTGCTTTGCCCAGCAAAAGTGTCTTTATCAGGCCTAATTTCAAATATGATAAGAGCAAATGCTTATATGGTCTTAAACAGAGGCTGCTTTAGTCACAGAATGGGATGCCCCAACAGGAATCGACCTGGCAGGGTCCAGTAGTGCTTTGCCCAGCAAAAGTGTCTTTATCAGGCCTAATTTCAAATATGATAAGAGCAAATGCTTATATGGTCTTAAACAGAGGCTGCTTTAGTCACAGAATGGGATGCCCTGGGCAGGAATGGACCTGGCAGGGTACAGTAGTGCTTTGCCCAGCAAAAGTGTCTTTATCAGGCTAATTTCAAATATGATAAGAGCAAATGCTTATATGGTCTTAAACAGAGGCTGCTGTAGTCACAGAATGGGATGCCCCAACAGGAATCGACCTGGCAGGGTCCAGTAGTGCTTTGCCCAGCAAAAGTGTCTTTATCAGGCTAATTTCAAATATGATAAGAGCAAATGCTTATATGGTCTTAAACAGAGGCTGCTTTAGTCACAGAATGGGATGCCCTGGGCAGGAATGGACCTGGCAGGGTACAGTAGTGCTTTGCCCAGCAAAAGTGTCTTTATCAGGCTAATTTCAAATATGATAAGAGCAAATGCTTATATGGTCTTAAACAGAGGCTGCTGTAGTCACAGAATGGGATGCCCTGGGCAGGAATGGACCTGGCAGGGTCCAGTAGTGCTTTGCCCAGCAAAAGTGTCTTTATCAGGCTAATTTCAAATATGATAAGAGCAAATGCTTATATGGTCTTAAACAGAGGCTGCTGTAGTCACAGAATGGGATGCCCTGGACAGGAATGGACCTGGCAGGGTCCAGTAGTGCTTTGCCCAGCAAAAGTGTCTTTATCAGGCCTAATTTCAAATATGATAAGAGCAAATGCTTATATGGTCTTAAACAGAGGCTGCTTTAGTCACAGATGGGATGCCCTGGGCAGGAATGGACCTGGCAGGGTCCAGTAGTGCTTTGTCCAGCAAAAGTGTCTTTATCAGGCTAATTTCAAATATGATAAGAGCAAATGCTTATATGGTCTTAAACAGAGGCTGCTGTAGTCACAGAATGGGATGCCCCAACAGGAATCGACCTGGCAGGGTCCAGTAGTGCTTTGCCCAGCAAAAGTGTCTTTATCAGGCTAATTTCAAATATGATAAGAGCAAATGCTTATATGGTCTTAAACAGAGGCTGCTTTAGTCACAGAATGGGATGCCCTGGGCAGGAATGGACCTGGCAGGGTACAGTAGTGCTTTGCCCAGCAAAAGTGTCTTTATCAGGCTAATTTCAAATATGATAAGAGCAAATGCTTATATGGTCTTAAACAGAGGCTGCTGTAGTCACAGAATGGGATGCCCTGGGCAGGAATGGACCTGGCAGGGTCCAGTAGTGCTTTGCCCAGCAAAAGTGTCTTTATCAGGCTAATTTCAAATATGATAAGAGCAAATGCTTATATGGTCTTAAACAGAGGCTGCTTTAGTCACAGAATGGGATGCCCTGGGCAGGAATGGACCTGGCAGGGTACAGTAGTGCTTTGCCCAGCAAAAGTGTCTTTATCAGGCTAATTTCAAATATGATAAGAGCAAATGCTTATATGGTCTTAAACAGAGGCTGCTTTAGTCACAGAATGGGATGCCTCACAGCAGACTTAAGATCAGTTCAGTATATATGCACAGTTAGTTACTATAAGCAGCCTGAAAACGCTAACAAAGGCTGGATGAAAAAAAAAAAATCTCCCTGTCACAGCCTCCGTTTTTCCTACCTTTCCCTGGCTTTCTGTCTGTCTCCTGTCTGTCTCCTGCCTGTCTCCTGCCTGTCTCCAGCCTGTCCCTGTCTGTCCATGCCTGTCTAAGTGCCTCAGCTACACAGCGTTCTGTCTGTCACGAATGCAATAGAGAAATGAGGAAAAGCAAGATGGCCGCCGTTAAATACCGCTGTGTGACGTCACCGGGCTTGCTGGCTGCTGATAGGCTGCATGTGACTGCCCCAGCTTGCACTGGCGCGGGATACATGTCCAGACATGTCCCGTCCGCCATCTTAGAATGCCTGTAAATGTAAATGAATGGATGTTAAAGGAAAACTTCGAGTGATCGAATCGCGGGGAAATTCGGATTTGATCCGAATCGAATTTTTCCTGAAATTCGGATCGAATCCGGGTTCGTCCGGATCGATTCGCTCATCCCTAGTCAGAGCCATATAAACTAAAAGTAATGGAAAAATAAGCACTTTATTTTTAGGAACACTAAACGATGGTAAGGATTTACTTCCAGGGAGTTTGGCTTGGGGCCCAAAGTATTTTTGTATATTAATTTGTACGACATGCATTGAATATGTAACTGTTTTGATTGTATTTGGATTATTTCTTTAGAACATTTCAGTAAATTAAGTTGAAAAGATTTGTACGTGCTGGATTATCTTTTTTTAGCCTAAAGAATGCTGGTGTGGCCGGACTAAAAAAGAAAAAGATTTGATAAAAAACAATCACACAGTGAAACTGATATGATATGAGATATGTGTACATGAGCGCCAACGGGTAATAACATTTATCAATGAAACCGCACAAGGCGCTCAGCAGCAGGCAAAATGGCGCTGACTGGTGTTGTAATAAATCAGGCACTCAGTTAGTATGTTAATAAGTGCCAGGATAGAGTGATAAAGAGGATTCAACTGCCTATTACAGTTTAACTTTAAACACATGTTTCTAGTGTGTTTTTGTATTATGTATTTCTTGTTATATAATATACAACAATGTAATACAAAATAGAAAAAAAATACAATATAGAAAAACAGACTCAAGGTAAAAATCCAATAAGCTTATGTCCAAGAGCCCCCAGGATTTTTTAAGTAAACAACCGCTAAGGGTCAATGCTATGTTGCAGAACAAAGGTGTCAGGCATTCTCCCCAGGCAAATTTGAAAACACATCTGTAACTACCTAAATTTAAAACTATCCCACCTTATATTTTAAGGTTTAAAGGGCCTTCAGAGTCATGAATTAATAATACTTGCCTTTTACCTTTATAGCTGCTTCCTTCAACTTAGTACCTCCCCATTTCTGAGATTGAGTCCTGCAGCATGAATGCATCCCAGAATTACTTGGACTCTTAACCAATGCTTGCTGGAAAGTAGTGGCCCCACTCCAACATCACAGTGACTATAGTATGCCAGCTTCACTTAGTGCTATAGAGGGGACATGTCTTGCCTTGGCATATCCCCTCTGTAGGTTCTGGCAGGAGCTATGTAATTGGTAAATGTCGTAAATTGCTGTATAGGATGGCCATTTTATGGCTTTATAGTCCCTTTAAAAAAGTGAGCCATCTTGCTCATAATTACGTATGTATTTTCCTAATGATCTCCGAGATAAGTCTTAAAGGGGCCACAGCACTCAAACCAGTTAGCTTAGGACTGCACCTCACAGGGGCACCTTGGCGCTGGTGGTGCAGCTTAAGCATACTTCTGCAGATGTGTGTGACCGAGCCCCCTGTTTTTAACCTAGTTTAGAGACAGATTGTAGGCTGGTCAGCAAGCTAACTGGTTTGAGTGCTGTGGCCCCTTTAAGACTTTTGTATTCTAATTGCCCTGCTAATGTGCACCTCCCTGGTTAGTTATAAAATGGTCTGAGCGGCTGCCACCCCCCTTTTGTTTCTTTTGAATTTGTGCAAGCACATGGAGTGTGGGGTCCAGGCTGTATTGCAAGGTCTTTGACCCTTCCACCCCATGGCTTGCACTTGAGGTTTAGGGCAACCTCAGGTAAGCCTGCTCCCAATTTATCTATTGCATTGTATGTCCCAAATGGGGCTCTTAGAGACTAGAATTAGTACTAGAGTTAGGACTGCACCTCACAGGGGCACCTTGGCGCTGGTGGTGCAGCTTAAGCATACTTCTGCAGATGTGTGTGACCGAGCCCCCTGTTTTTAACCTAGTTTAGAGACAGATTGTAGGCTGGTCAGCAAGCTAACTGGTTTGAGTGCTGTGGCCCCTTTAAGACTTTTGTATTCTAATTGCCTTGCTAATGTGCACCTCCCTGGTTAGTTATAAAATGGTCTGAGCGGCTGCCACCCCCCTTTTTTTTTATCTCCGAGATAAGATTCTTTATCTTTTTTATCTGCTCAACATGATTTCCACCAACATTAAGTGTCAGATGGGTCTGATATATTTTAACAGTAAAAAATATTAATTCTTCTTGCTTTAACATTATATGAGGCCTGTGGCCAACTTATTTTGGTAACACTGATAATTCATGCCCTCTTTGGGCGTACTCTTTTGGACTGTCTTGTCTCCAGGGTGTACTTGGTGTAAAAGGTTGATCTATCTGGTTAGGATTATCTTATTCCTTTCTTGGACTTTTCATTTGACATTTTATAAGGTAGTCTTTTTTCATCTGCATATAATGACTAATTTAGCACTTTATCCCACTTCTGGATATATGGATGGCTCCATTAGCATACAGTATGAAAGACAACTGATATCATTTAGAGTAAAGAGATCTTTTCAAAAGACATATGTACTGTTGCCAAGGCTCACTGAGGATTTGGGGTTTGGATAAAAACTACCAGCTGCCTTTGGAGAACCCTAAATATCCTACCAACAGGGGTCTTTGCCTGTTAAAGAATTCATTTTGGTGCATTGTCCCAGATGGCTCCTCCCAGCTACCCAATAAAAATATTATTTCTGCACTCAAGGAGGGGAAGCAGGGCTGTCGAATAATGGAGTGTTGAATAATGTGCCTATTAGAAATATGATATTTCTTTATTATTATATCACTGGTGTGATGACGAATGCAATGGAAAAACAAGAATACGGTGTCTTTAAAGGGGTTTATCCAAGTGGGAAATAACGGGCAAAACCACTTGCTATTTTTACCTCTCTTTTATTTCTTTTATAGTGAAACCAGTTCAGTAGTCTAATTTCATTATTTTATGATATAGTTCATTAAATAGTTTTAGAAAGGAAGGGAGTTCATACATGGAGCCTAACCCCTGAGGGAGTGCTGGACAAGCAGCAGATATGTGGAAGACAAAAGGTGAGTACATAAATGTTTTCTTTAATTGCCTGGACAATCACTTTAAAATGATTATTAGGCAGATGTTCTATAACAACCTCAAAATGCAAAGAGCCACAATGGGCAGCCATCATCTTATTGACTAGATTTTTCCCTAACCTGATCTGTTTCAATGACATTTCTTGGCACTTCCAATGTATTCTGTTTCGCCACTTCTCAGCTTTGACTGATAAAATACAAGCAGGGATATGATGAGATTTGACATGTTGCAGCAGGGTAATGGTTTTAATACTATTACCTTTGGCTTCTTTTCCTGGCATGAAGTGTGTTTTATTTATATTAAAAAGGCTAGAGTTTTCATTTAGTGTATAATTTGACATCAACATTAATCAGAGGTATATGTCTGTAATTACTTTGGATGGATGATTATCTGGTTTTATAGTGACCAAAATATGAGCCTCAAATGTCTGAACAGAAAGGGATTTTGTTAAATACCTTTGTTAGAAATAAAACAAGTGAAGGTCCTGTTTTTTAAAGGAATAAGTATTATTAATCTGCTTTTAGAGGAGCTGAGACAAAAGACAAGAGCAGTTATACAAGCACTCCTAAAACCAGAAAACTTTCCGTAATGTGTGAGAGGGCAACCCATAACTTCTCAATCCTGATTGAGTAAATTTATAGGAACAAAATTGAACATCAGCTTGTATTCTCAGGTAAAAGCAATATGGAAACAATCAGATTGCCCAATCAGTCCAATCATCTCACAAAGCATCAATGTTCTTAAAGTGGACCAAAACTAGACCTAGAGTCTGTAAGACGTCTATGGTTAAAAGCTTTTTTTATCAATCTACTCCATCACAATGTATATTCACAGCAAATGGCAAGTGTTACCCAATGCAGTTAGGAATTTGGTATATTACTAGAAATGAGCGAATCGATTCTGAGGAACCCAAATTCATTGTGAATTTCAGGAAATATTTGATTTGTTATGATTCTGAATCGCTCGATCGCTCGAATCGCTTCCTTAAAACTCCATTTACTGCTATACAGCCCATCTAAAATGGTGGATCCACATGTCAGGACATGTCCCATGGGGCAAGGAATCCTGGGTAGGTGTCACATGCTACCTATCAGCAGACAGGCTTACCGATGATGTCACAGCCCCATATAAGCGGCAGCCATTTTGCGGAAGATCATTCTGACACTGTATTGCGGACAGAGCAGATCAGGCAGGGAGAGAGCGAGGGACAGATAGATAGATAGATAGATAGATAGATAGATAGATAGACACAGCGAGGGAGAGATAGATAGATAGATAGATAGATAGATAGATAGATAGATAGATAGATAGATCAGAAGAAGCGAGGGACAGATAGAGAAGGAGAGAGCCTATGACAGTGACAGAGAAAGACAGGGACAGTTTAAAGTGTTTGCTTTAGCTTCCAAGCCTGGTGTCATTCTTTAAAAAGCGTGCTAGCATTAATATTTCAAGACTACCTGTCTATTAACTGGTTGCATTTTGTAATCAACGTCACTTTACCTCTATAAAAGGAACCAACCTCTGTATGTGAGGAGGGGGCATCCCAAACACTAGCATAAATATTTCAAGACTACCTGTCTATTAACTGGTTGCATTTTGTAATCAACGTCACATTACCACTATAAAAGGAGCCAACCTCTATATGTGAGAGGGGGCATCCCAAACACTAGCATTATTATTTCAAGACTACCTGTCTATTAACTGGTTGCATTTTGTAATCAACGTCACTTTACCACTATAAAAGGAGCCAACCTCTGTATGTGAGGAGGGGGCATCCCAAACACTAGCATAAATATGTCAAGACCACCTGTCTACTAACTGGTTGTATTTTGTACTCAACGTCGCTTTTTAAGCAAACTTTGCCTTTCGCCGGGGGTGGGGGGGGGATCCCAAATACTAGCACGTGTCTTTTAAGAGTACCTGCCTACTAACCTTTTGCCTTTTGTATAAAAAAGTCTGGTTTACAAGTTTAAAGCACCCATTGCCTTTCACCGGGGGCCATTGTCAGTGCTAGCACTTATATTTTAAGAGTACCTGCCTACTAACCTTTTGCCTTTTGTATAAAAAAGTCTGCTTTTAAAGTTTAAAGCACCCATTGCCTTTCACCGGGGGCCATTGTCAGTGCTACCACTTATCTTTTAAGTTTACCTGCTTACTAACTTTTTGCTTTTGTATAAAAAAGTTTGGTTTACAAGTTTAAAGCACCCATTGCCTTTCACCGGGGGACATTGTCAGGGCAACCACTTATCTTTTAAGAGTACCTGCCTACTAACCTTTTGCCTTTTTTATAAAAAAGTCTGGTTTACAAGTTTAAAGCACCCATTGCCTTTTACCGGGGGCCATTGTTAGTGCTAGCACTTATCTTTTAAGAGTACTTGCCTACTAACCTTTTACCTTTTGTATAAAAAAGTCTTGTTTACAAGTTTAAAGCACCCATTGCTTTTCACCGGGGGCCATTGTCAGTGCTACCACTTATCTTTTAAGTGTACCTGCCTACTAACCTTTTGCCTTTTGTATAAAAAAGTCTGGTGTGAATGTTTAAAGCACCCATTGCCTTTCACCGGGGGGGCATCCCAAATACTAGCGCTTTTAATAGTACCGGCATCTTTACCTTTTTTACATTTTGAACAAAAATCTGGTTTTAAAACTGCCTGTGGTGCATTTAACTCTGATCAGGGGCATCCTGTGTAAGACCATCTGACAGTGTCGGTTTTCATTAGCTTTTAGCTACAGTGTGTGCCTATTTTGATCTAACTTTTCTACACACCTGCTGTTACAAAAATACTGTTGTAGGTGTAGTGTAGTATATTGTTTTTACCTCCATAATGCAGTAAAAATGTCAGGCAGAGATGTGCCAGGATGTGCACCGAGGAGAGGCCTAGATTCATCAGGCAGAGGTCGTAGCAGACTAGGGGCAAGTGGCAGCAGGAGTCGTGGTGAGAGGCCTAATCTCCCGGTATCTGCTAGCGGTCGTGTCTCGACCAGCAACGCATCTGCCATCATCGACCTCATCACAAGTGACATCTGACACCCCCAGTCAACAGTTGGTATGTTCCTCGGACACAACCCTGAGTTGCCATGGCCCGGAAGCAGCCCCTGTCCTTCCATTGCCTCTGTCCTACGCCCCCCCTCCAGCCGAAGTATCTTATGCTTTGGGTTCAGCTCCACTATCCATCCTCAGTGAGGACGATGTGTTAGAGGACAGTCAGCAGCTACTGCCCAGCCAAGAAATGAAGAAGACATGCGCCACTTCTTCCGCTAAGCAAACAAATACTGAGGAGGAGAGTGGCATGGGAGGTGGTGTGGCGAGCGTTCCGTCTCCTGTAGCACACGCTCTTGTGGAAACCGAGGAGGACATCAGTGACGTGCAGACACAACTCGATGATGATGAAGCCAATCGCACTTGGGAGCCCGGTGCAGAAAGTGCTTCATCATCATCAGGAGAAGAGGGTCCCAGGTTGCCCCAGATTCAGCAGCTGAGGCAGCAAGGGGGCAGTAGGGTTGGCAGTCAGCATGGTGGCAGAATTGGGATGTCTGGAGCCACACGTGGCCAGGGGCGGGGTAGCCCACCTGCTGCACGGCAGGCTCCCCTCCCAGAAGGTAGTGGAGCAGGGGTTCCTGGAGTTGGCAACAGTATCAGTGAATTAGTGCGGACTGTTGGAGGGAAAATTAGCTACTCGGCAGTGTGGCACTTGTTCCTCAAGCATTCGCAGGGGGGTAACCTGGTCACATGCAAGATGTGTAGACAGAAGGTCAAGCATGGCCAGGGCCCCTATGTTAGTACCACTGCCCTGAGGCAACACATGCAGCGTCACCATAAAGCGGCCTGGGAGAACCAAGGCTCCAAAGTGGGGGTCCAGCCTGCTGCATCAGCCAATGCTACGCCGCTTCCAATTTCACCCAACCAAGGCTCCATCACCTCAGCCAAAGGTAGCTGTGCGTCATACCCATCCTCTGCCGCTCCAGATGCTCCTGCTCCTCCTACTAAAAGTTACTCATCCCTCCAGCAATCCATCAGCGAAGCCATGTCCAAGAGACAACAGTATGCGCCCACTCATCCTATGGCACAAATTTGATAAGCAGAAGGTGGGCCAGTCCTTGAGCCTGTTGGTGTGCACCAAAGTGCACTGCAGTGCCGACATCTGGAGCTGTAACTGCGGTCAGGGACAATACATGTCCTTTACGGCCCACTGGGTGAATGTGGTTCCTGCACAGCAACTTGGACAGGTCACACCGCTTCGGCCTCCACGCTCCCAGGCTGTTTTGCCTGCCACAGTGTGCGACTCCGCCTCCTCATCCTCTGCCGTCTCCTCATACTCCATGCTACGGTCAATTCTCAATGCCCCTTCAGCCTACCTTGTGTGCAGGGCATGGCGGTGTCACGCTGTGCTTCACATGGTTTGCTTTGGTGAACGGAGTCACACAGGGAGGAGCTCCTGAAATTCATTCATCAAGAAATCAAAACATGGCTTACTCCGCGAAAATTGGAAATGGGAACCATGGCGACAATGGCAGTAACATCTTGTCTGCGCTGCGACAAGGAAGCCTGAGTCATGCGCCCTGTATGGCACACGTCTTCAACCTAGTTGTCAAGCGTTTTCTGAAGTCTTCCCCCCATCTGCAAGACATCCTAACAACGGGAACAAAACTTTTTATGCACTTCAGCCACTCCTACACCGCCAAGCACACCCTTCTTGAGCTACAGTGTCAGAACGATATCCCCCAACATTGTCTGATTTGCGATGCTCCCACCCATTGGAATTCCACCCTACATATGTTAGATCGACTATACGAACAGAGAAAACCGTCACTGATTTCTTGATGATCAGATAGGGGGACTCCCCTGTGTAATTTTAATGTGAACCAGTGGCAGCTCATACGTGACACCTTCCGTTTGCTGGGTGTGTCTTTCAGGCAATATATGGACTCCTAATGCTGCTGCTGCTGCTAACTCCTGGGTGTGTCTTTCAGGCAATATATGAGCTCCTTCTGCTGCTGCCAACACCTGGGAGTGTATTTCAGGCAATATATGAGATCCCTATGCTGCTGCCAACTCCAATGTGTTTTTCAGGCAATATATGGGCTCCCTATGCTTCTGCCAACTCCTGGGTGTGTCTTTCAGGCAATATATGGGCTCCTAATACTGCTGCTAAGTCCAGACTGTGTATTTTAGGCAATATATGGGCTCCCTATGCTGCTGCCAAATCCAATGTGTTTTTCAGGCAATATATGGGCTCCTAAAACTGCTGCCAAGTCCAGAGAGTGTCTTTCAGGCAATATATGGGCTCCTAATGCTGCTGCCAACTCCAATGTGTTTTTCAGACAATATATGGGCTCCCTATGCTGCTGCCAACTCCTGGGTGTGTCTTTTAGGCAATATATGAGCTCCGAATGCTGCTGCTGCCAACTCCTGGGTGTGTCTTTCAGGCAATATATGAGCTCCGAATGCTGCTGCCAGCTGCTGGGTTTGTATTTTAGGCAATATATGAGCTCCTAATGCTGCTGCCAACTCCTGGGTGTGTCTTTCAGGCAATATATGGGCTCCTAATGCTGCTGCTGCTGCTGCCAACTCCTGGGTGTGTCTTTCTGGCAATATATGAGCTCCTTCTGCTGCTGCCAACTCCTGTGTGTGTCTTTCAGGCATTATATGAGCTCCCTATGCTGCTGCCAACTCCAATGTGTTTTTTTTGGCAATTGATGGGCTCCCTATGCTGCTGCCAACTCCTGGGTTTGTCTTTCAGGCAATATATGAGCTCCCTATGCTGCTGCCAACTCCAATGTGTTTTTCAGGCAATATATGGGCTCCCTATGCTGCTGCTAACTCCTGGGTGTGTCTTTCAGGCAATATATGGACTCCTATTGCTGCTGCTGCCAACTCCAGGGTTTGTCTTTCAGGCAATATATGGGCTCCTAGTGCTGCAGCCAACTCCTGGGTGTGTCTTTCAGGCAATATATGAGCTCCGAATGCATCTGCAAACTGCTGGGTTTGTATTTTAGGCAATATATGAGCTCCTAATGCTGCTGCCAACTCCTGGGTGTGTCTTTCAGGCAATATATGGGCTCCTAATGCTGCTGCTGCCAACTCCTGGGTGTGTCTTTCAGGCAATATATGAGCTCCTTCTGCTGCTGCCAACTCCTGTGTGTGTCTTTCAGGCATTATATGAGCTCCCTATGCTGCTGCCAGCTCCAATGTGTTTTTCAGGCAATATATGGGCTCCCTATGCTGCTGCTAACTCCTGGGTGTGTCTTTCAGGCAATATATGGACTCCTATTGCTGCTGCTGCCAACTCCAGGGTTTGTCTTTCAGGCAATATATGGGCTCCTAATGCTGCAGCCAACTCCTGGGTGTGTCTTTCAGGCAATATATGAGCTCCGAATGCTGCTGCAAACTGCTGGGTTTGTATTTTAGGCAATATATGAGCTCCTAATGCTGCTGCCAACTCCTGGGTGTGTCTTTCAGGCAATATATGGGCTCCTAATGCTGCTGCTGCCAACTCCTGGGTGTGTCTTTCAGGCAATATATGAGCTCCTTCTGCTGCTGCCAACTCCTGTGTGTGTCTTTCAGGCATTATATGAGCTCCCTATGCTGCCAACTCCAATGTGTTTTTGGCAATTCATGGGCTCCCTATGCTGCTGCCAACTCCTGGGTTTGTCTTTCAGGCAATATATGAGCTCTCTATGCTGCTGCCAACTCCAATGTGTCTTTCAGGCATTATATGAGCTCCCTATGCTGCTGCTAACTCCTGGGTGTGTCTTTCAGGCAATATATGGACTCCCTATGCTGCTGCCAACTCCAGGGTTTGTCTTTCAGGCAATATATGTGCTCCTAATGCTGCAGCCAACTCCTGGGTGTGTCTTTCAGGCAATATATGAGCTCCGAATGCTGCTGCCAACTGCTGGGTTTGTATTTTAGGCAATATATGAGCTCCTAATGCTGCTGCCAACTCCTGGGTGTGTCTTTCAGGCATTGTATGAGCTCCCTATGCTGCTGCCAACTCCAATGTGTTTTTTGGGCAATTTATGGGCTCCTAATGCTGCTGCCAACTCCTGGGTTTGTCTTTCAGGCAATATATGAGCTCCCTATGCTGCTGCCAACTCCAATATGTTTTTCAGGCAATATATGGGCTCCCTATGCTGCTGCTAACTCCTGGGTATGTCTTTCAGGCAATATATGGACTCCTAATGCTGCTGCTGCCAACTCCAGGGTTTGTCTTTCAGGCAATATATGGGCTCCTAATGATGCTGCCAACTCCAATGTGTTTTTCAGACAATATATGGGCTCCCTATGCTGCTGCCAACTCCTGGGTGTGTCTTTTAGGCAATATATGAGCTCCGAATGCTGCTGCTGCCAACTCCTGGGTGTGTCTTTCAGGCAATATATGAGCTCCGAATGCTGCTGCCAGCTGCTGGGTTTGTATTTTAGGCAATATATGAGCTCCTAATGCTGCTGCCAACTCCTGGGTGTGTCTTTCAGGCAATATATGGGCTCCTAATGCTGCTGCTGCTGCTGCCAACTCCTGGGCGTGTCTTTCTGGCAATATATGAGCTCCTTCTGCTGCTGCCAACTCCTGTGTGTGTCTTTCAGGCATTATATGAGCTCCCTATGCTGCTGCCAACTCCAATGTGTTTTTTTGGCAATTGATGGGCTCCCTATGCTGCTGCCAACTCCTGGGTTTGTCTTTCAGGCAATATATGAGCTCCCTATGCTGCTGCCAACTCCAATGTGTTTTTCAGGCAATATATGGGCTCCCTATGCTGCTGCTAACTCCTGGGTGTGTCTTTCAGGCAATATATGGACTCCTATTGCTGCTGCTGCCAACTCCAGGGTTTGTCTTTCAGGCAATATATGGGCTCCTAGTGCTGCAGCCAACTCCTGGGTGTGTCTTTCAGGCAATATATGAGCTCCGAATGCATCTGCAAACTGCTGGGTTTGTATTTTAGGCAATATATGAGCTCCTAATGCTGCTGCCAACTCCTGGGTGTGTCTTTCAGGCAATATATGGGCTCCTAATGCTGCTGCTGCCAACTCCTGGGTGTGTCTTTCAGGCAATATATGAGCTCCTTCTGCTGCTGCCAACTCCTGTGTGTGTCTTTCAGGCATTATATGAGCTCCCTATGCTGCTGCCAGCTCCAATGTGTTTTTCAGGCAATATATGGGCTCCCTATGCTGCTGCTTACTCCTGGGTGTGTCTTTCAGGCAATATATGGACTCCTATTGCTGCTGCTGCCAACTCCAGGGTTTGTCTTTCAGGCAATATATGGGCTCCTAATGCTGCAGCCAACTCCTGGGTGTGTCTTTCAGGCAATATATGAGCTCCGAATGCTGCTGCAAACTGCTGGGTTTGTATTTTAGGCAATATATGAGCTCCTAATGCTGCTGCCAACTCCTGGGTGTGTCTTTCAGGCAATATATGGGCTCCTAATGCTGCTGCTGCCAACTCCTGGGTGTGTCTTTCAGGCAATATATGAGCTCCTTCTGCTGCTGCCAACTCCTGTGTGTGTCTTTCAGGCATTATATGAGCTCCCTATGCTGCCAACTCCAATGTGTTTTTGGCAATTCATGGGCTCCCTATGCTGCTGCCAACTCCTGGGTTTGTCTTTCAGGCAATATATGAGCTCTCTATGCTGCTGCCAACTCCAATGTGTCTTTCAGGCATTATATGAGCTCCCTATGCTGCTGCTAACTCCTGGGTGTGTCTTTCAGGCAATATATGGACTCCCTATGCTGCTGCCAACTCCAGGGTTTGTCTTTCAGGCAATATATGTGCTCCTAATGCTGCAGCCAACTCCTGGGTGTGTCTTTCAGGCAATATATGAGCTCCGAATGCTGCTGCCAACTGCTGGGTTTGTATTTTAGGCAATATATGAGCTCCTAATGCTGCTGCCAACTCCTGGGTGTGTCTTTCAGGCATTGTATGAGCTCCCTATGCTGCTGCCAACTCCAATGTGTTTTTTGGGCAATTTATGGGCTCCCTATGCTGCTGCCAACTCCTGGGTTTGTCTTTCAGGCAATATATGAGCTCCCTATGCTGCTGCCAACTCCAATATGTTTTTCAGGCAATATATGGGCTCCCTATGCTGCTGCTAACTCCTGGGTATGTCTTTCAGGCAATATATGGACTCCTAATGCTGCTGCTGCCAACTCCAGGGTTTGTCTTTCAGGCAATATATGGGCTCCTAATGATGCAGCCAACTCCTGAGTGTGTCTTTCAGGCAATATATGAGCTCCGAATGCTGCTGCTGCTGCTGCTGCCAACTCCTGGGTGTGTCTTTCAGGCAATATATGAGCTCCGAATGCTGCTGCCAACTGCTGGGTTTGTATTTTAGGCAATATATGAGCTCCTAATGCTGCTGCCAACTCCTGGGTGTATCTTTCAGGCAATATATGGGCTCCTAATGCTGCTACTGCTGCTACTGCCAACTCCTGGGTGTGTCTTTCAGGCAATATATGAGCTCCTTCTGCTGCTACCTACTCCTGTGTGTGTCTTTCAGGCGTTATATGAGCTCCCTATGCTGCTGCCAACTCTAATGTGTTTTTTTGGCAGTTTATGGGCTCCCTATGCTGCTGCCAACTCCTGGGTTTGTCTTTCAGGCAATACATGAGCTCCTTATGCTGCTGCCAACTCCAATGTGTTTTTCAGGCAATATATGGGCTCCCTATGCTGCTGCCAACTCCAATGTGTTTTTCAGGCAATATATGGACTCCCTATGCTGCTGCTAACTC
The DNA here is from genome assembly GCA_027917425.1 of Gastrophryne carolinensis. NCBI lineage: Eukaryota > Metazoa > Chordata > Amphibia > Anura > Microhylidae > Gastrophryne > Gastrophryne carolinensis. Next base: position 244,363,685 of record CM051239.1, on the reverse strand, counting down.
CTGGGTGTGTCTTTCAGGCAATATATGGACTCCTAATGCTGCTGCTGCCAACTCCAGTTTTTGTCTTTCAGGCAATATATGGGCTCCTAATGCTACAGCCAACTCCTGGGTGTGTCTTTCAGGCAATATATGAGCTCCCTATGTTGCTGCCAACTCCAGGGTGTGTTTTTCAGGTAATATATGGTCTCCTTCTGCTGCTGCCAACTCCTGGGTGTGTCTTTCAGGCAATATATGAGCTCCCTATGCTGCTGCCAACTCCAATGTGTTTTCAGGCAATACATGGGCTCCAAATACTGCTGCCAAGTCCAGAGTGTATCTTTCAGGCAATATTTGGGCTCCTAATGCTGCTGCCAACTCCAATGTGTTTTTCAGGCAATATATGGGCTCCCTATGCTGCTGCCAACTCCTGGGTGTGTCTTTCAGTCAATATATGGGCTCCTAATACTGCTGCCAAGTCCAGAGTGTGTCTTTCAGGCAATATATGGGCTCCTAATGCTGCTGCCAACTCCAATGTGTTTTTCAGGCAATATATGGGCTCCCTATGCTGCTGCCAACTCCTGGGTGTGTCTTTCAGACAATATATGAGCTCCTAATGCTGCTGCTGCCAACTCCTGGGTGTGTCTTTCAGGCAATATATGGGCTCCTTCTGCTGCTGCCAACTCCTGGGTGTGTCTTTCAGGCAATATATGAGCTCCATATGCTGCTGCCAACTCCAATGTGTTTTCAGGCAATATATGGGTTCCCTATGCTGCTGCCAACTCCTGGGTGTGTCTTTTAGGCAATATGTGGACTTCTAATGCTGCTGCTGCCAACTCCAGGGTGTGTCTTTCAGGCAATATATGGGCTTCTAATGCTGCTGCCAACTCCAGTGTCTCTTTCAGGCAATATATGGGCTCCCCATGCTGCTGCCAACTCCAATGTGTTTTTCAGGCAATATATGGGCTCCTAATGCTGCTGCCAACTCCTGTGTGTGTCTTTCAGGCAATATATGGGCTTCCTATGCTGCTGCCAACTCCAGGGTGTGTTTTTCAGGCAATATATGGTCTCCTAATGCTGCTGCCAACTCCAGTGTCTCTTTCAGGCAATATATGGGCTCCCCATGCTGCTGCCAACTCCAATGTGTTTTTCAGGCAATATATGGGCTCCTAATGCTGCTGCCAACTCCTGTGTGTGTCTTTCAGGCAATATATGGGCTTCCTATGCTGCTGCCAACTCCAGAGTGTCTTTCAGGCAATATAAGGGCTCATCATGCTGATGCCACCTCAAGGCTCTGTAATTGTGCCGCTCTGCGACAGCAAATCTAATAGTGACGCCTCGGATCTGCATGTCATACTTCTTTACAATAGTATTTCATTAACCCAGCATGCATCCTATGCATGTTACAGCCAAGCAAAACATTCTGCAACCCTATGGAGGCTCTCGGACACCCAGAAATCGCTGTTTTTAATAGTGATTCGTCGTGAATAAATTCAGACCGAAACGATTTTTTCCCGGATAATTCTGCGAATCGGCCGAAAAGAAAAGTTTGCTCATCTCTATATACTACCAAATGAAAATAAAATCATCACACACATTATCAACCACTTGGTACTTTACATATCATCCTTTAAAGAGCATGACTGTGCTAAAATGAAACACATTGATTAATGGTGATCAACACACCAAACCGCACCCCCACCTCCTGCCTGCTCAAGTCTCTGCACCTACTCTTCAGGCCTAGTTCTGTTGATCAGCTTTATTTTAGAGTTTTAATGTTTCTCTGTACCTAGTAGCCTTCCTGGTAGCATTTTATTTCTTCTCAAATTTCTGGCACAGGTCAGATTAATGCAACACACATGAGTTGTGGCAGGATCCCAGAAAGGCATGCAGCTTCATATTCTGATCACAAACCACCATCACATTAAGGGAATGGAAGTTCTTCCTGTAAGCTCTTGTGTCCAAGGTGGGACCTTGCTTAGGACTGTTGTTTATTATTATTTTGGGTTCTTGATTCATTGATGGACAATTTGATATCAATGCCGTGTTAAAATTGCATGTCTGATTTGTGAACATATTAACATCTTTTTTGTTATAGGCCACACTGTAGACAAAAGCAACTTGTCATGTTTTGAAAGGCCAATCCAATCTGAAAGTGGTATGCCTCTCTGTAAGTTGCAAGACAGTGTGTGTTTAGTTGTTTAAAAATTGCATTTGTGTGTTCTGATTTTTTTAAACATTTAGCCTTGTGTGTGATGGGTTTATGGCAATTTGGGTAACCCTAAGGCAGTACAATCTAAAATAATATATGTATTGTCAAACATTTTTTGATTTATTTAACACAGCATACAGCTATCTCCCAACATTATCTGACGATGACCACCCTACACCACTGACACAGATGTCCCAAAATTCAGGGGATGATGGCACATAGATATGTCAACATGTAGTATTGTGGATTAGAGATGTGAAGTTTGTGTGTAGTGTGGCCTTTTTAGATGACTTACTCACCTACAAGCCTCCATAGCTGGTCCCGGGCTGGTTATGATGGGTAAGGGGGACCCCATGTCATTTTTTGGGGATTTTTAGGGGGGACCCTATGTCATTTTTTTAAATTAACCCCTTATGCTTATAGTGTGGATAGTAGTTGTGTTTTATTTGTAAATGTTATAAAGTGCTCTTTTCAGTTTGGGGGGTCTCCTGGGCAAGAATGGTGGGGGGCTACTGATACATATGTGGTATCGTTGTAATCGGGAGAAATGGGGCTATCACATGCAATATGGTTTTATTTAGTAAAACAAATGTTGTATTTAAAATAAAAGAGCCAATTTTCTAAAAATTATTTTATAATAATTTTTTTTGTTTTTTTTAAGCAAAAATATTTAAAAAAAAACTGTAGGAAAAATGCAAACAAGACATTTCATGTTAAAGCCTAAACTCTGCTGCAAAATATATATATAATTTTCCTGGAAATTCCTGCAAAACTCACATGGCACAAAAAGGTGAAAAATGACCTGTCCACAGAGGATGACGGGGAGGCCGATTCAGTAATAGCGCCAGGTAGTGACAGATGAGCGACTTGTCAGGTCCCGTGGGACGCCCACCTTCCAATAAGTCTGCAACCCCCAATCTCCGCTGCTTTCTTCGCCTATAGCCAAGCCCCCGTTTGCCGGGACGCAGAACACGCCTCACCGGACACGGTTGCCACCAGGACTTGTTAGCACAAAGGATGCAGACTTATGCAGGGGAAGGCAAACGAACCAGGAACGAGACTGGGTAGAGTCAATCGGGCAGAGGTCATACACAGGAGATCAATCCAAGGAAGCACGGTACGGAAGGGTTGAGATAGAAGAATGGTCAGGACTAGCCAAAGGTCACACCGGGGAATCAGAGATACGCAGTACAGAGGAGCAGGCAGGAATCGTGGTCAAGAACAGGCAAGGTCGGTCCAGGCAGCAATCAGGGATGGTCATACACGGCAAGATTCGTAAGGGAAACAGAGATCAAAATCACACCCAGCAGCACGCTATCACGGGCAAGGATCAACTGCAGAGGGAACACCTTTATAGGAATGATGGAACAGGGAGAGGGATATGATTGGTGCAAACCAGGAACCCTGAGGCTGATTGCCCCATTCAAACTAAATGACCCTGGGCTCATTGGCCCAGAGCTAATTACCTCCGGCAGGCGCACTGTGTATATCGCCGCCGGAGAGCATAAATGGAGGAGACTTTCGCGCGCGCGCGTGCATGATGCTGCGCGCCGTGAGCGCGCCGAGATGGCAGTGGCGCGGCCGCTCCCGACACCGCCGGAGAGGAAGCCGCCCGAGCAGCCGCTCGCGACGGAAATAGCCGAGCGGCGGCCGGGAGCAGCAGACGCCGAGCCGCCGCCCGCCGGAGACGCCGCCCAGCCCGCACGCCGGCCGACCGAGAGCAGCCGGCGTGGGACCGGAGGACAGGTGAGTGCAAGGTGGTCCCCGTAACACTACCCCCCCCCCTTCACGAGGGACCTCTGGACCCTTACCCGGTTTATCTGGATTCTCACGATGGAATCTATTAACTAAGGTTCTGGCATGGACATCCTTAGCCGGCACCCAACACCTCTCCTCAGGACCAAAACCCTTCCAATCAATGAAATACTGTAATGAATTTTGAACTACCCGAGCATCGAGTATTCTATTGATTTCATATTCAGGCTCATCTCCCACTATGATCGGAGGAGGAGATGACACCTGAATATTTTTGGCAGATTTTAACAAAGAAACATGAAAGGTCGATGGAATCTTCATGGACAAAGGTAACTTGACTTTAAAGGTAACATTGCTCAGTTTGTTAGTAATGGGAAAAGGACCGATGTACTTAGGACCTAACTTTGACGAAGGTTGTCTAAGGGCAATATTTTTTGTAGACACCCAGACCCAGTCTCCCACCTGAAATGGTGGTTCTCGCGACCTATGTCGGTCCGCAAAAACTTTATAACTTCTGGAGGCTTTCTTAAGGTTCGTCTGTATCTCAGACCACACCTTAGTCCTTTCCCGCAGCCATTCCTCCAAGGCCGGCAAGTTGGAGGAAGGACCAGAGAAGGATGAGGCCTTAGGATTCCTACCATAATTACAGAAAAACGGCGAAAACTTAGTCGACTCGCTAGGCGCATTGTTAAAGGCGAATTCTGCAAATTCGATAAATTCCGCCCACTACTCTTGACGGTCAGACACAAAACAGCGTAAATATTGTTCTAAGCTCTGATTCACCCGTTTGGTCTGTCTGTTAGACTGGGGGTGATAAGCTGTAGAAAGAGAAACTTTAATACCTAAGCGATTACAGAAAGCTCTCCAGAAACGGGATACAAACTGAACCCCCCGATCTGAAACAATATTTTGTGGTAAACCATGCAGGCGAAAAACATGCTTAATGAATAGTTGTACTAATTCTGGTGCCGACGGAAGTTTTACTAAAGGGATAAAGTGTGCCATTTTACTGAAGCGGTCCACCACCACCCAAATTACAGTATTCCCCTGCGACGGGGGTAGATCTACAACAAAATCCATGGATATGTGAGACCATGGCTCACTGGGAATTTCTAAAGGAACTAATAATCCCGCTGGAGACCCATGGGTAGTTTTACTCCGGGCACATACAGGACATGCTTTGACAAAGGCGGTAATATCACGTCTGATGGTGGGCCACCAGACATGGCGTTTGGCGATGGCCAAGGTTTTCCGGATACCTAAGTGACCGGCGGACTTGGCATCATGTAGTTCCTGTAAAACGGCAAGACGTAAATGAGGTGGAACAAATAAACATTCAGAGGGTTTACCAGGAGGAGAATCAACCTGGAATGGCGTCAACGAGTTAGACAAGTCAGGGAGAAGAGCACTCACTACACAACCTAAGGGCAGAATCAATTCAGCAGGACTAACTTGATCCTTACAATCCCCGAAGTTCCGAGATAGGGCGTCTGCTTTGGTATTCTTCTTCCCTGGTTTATAGGTAATAATGAAATTGAAACGAGAGAAGAAGAGTGCCCAGCGAGCCTGACGGGAGTTGAGCCTTTTGGCAGACTCTAAATATTCTAGATTTTTGTGATCAGTATATACAGTAATGGGGTGTAGGGAGCCTTCTAACCAGTGACGCCATTCTTCAAAAGCCAGTTTAATACCCAATAGTTCCCTATTCCCAACATCATAATTGCGTTCGGCAGGAGAAAACTTAGGGGAGAAGAACGCACAAGGATGCAGTCTTTCTGGATTGCCCGAATATTGGGAGAGAACTGCTCCTACCCCTAGTTCAGAGGCATCAACCTCTAACAAAAATGGGTGCTTAGTATCGGGATGTATCAAAACTGGAGCTGAAGTAAAGGTTTCTTTCAGTAGTTGGAAGGCGTTTATTGCTGAGGGAGGCCACTCCTCAACAAAAGCGCCCTTCCGAGTAAGATCAGTTAAGGGACTCACAATAGCAGAGAACCCCCTTATAAATTGTCTATAAAAATTTGCAAACCCTAAAAATCTCTGGAGCGCCTTAAGGGTTCTAGGTTGCTCCCACTCCAATATTGCGGAAACCTTGGAGGGATCCATAACCAACCCACGCTTGGAGATTATATATCCCAGAAACGGAATTTCAGACACCTCAAACACACATTTGGAGATTTTTGCATACAGACGATTCTCCCGTAACCTCTGCAACACCGCTTTGACATGCTGACGGTGTTCCGACAGGGAACGGGAAAAAATAAGTATGTCATCCAAATAGACTACCAGAAACCGCCCCAGGAAATCGCTGAATATGTCGTTCACAAAATCTTGGAACACTGCAGGGGCATTACATAAGCCGAAAGGCATCACCAAGTATTCATAGTGCCCGTCTTTTACATTGAAGGCTGTCTTCCATTCATCTCCCTGGCGTATGCGAATTAGGTTATAAGCCCCTCTAAGGTCAAGTTTGGAGAAGATCTGAGCCCCCGAAACCTGATTGAAAAGGTCATTGATTAAAGGTAGCGGATACCTATTCTTAACAGTAACTTTGTTTAACCCTCGATAGTCTATACAGGGGCGTAACACGCCGTCCTTCTTCTCAACGAAGAAGAAACCTGCACCAGCAGGTGAGGTGGAAGGACGGATAAATCCCTTCCCTTCTGACCGTGTGAGATTATATATTTTCCCTCTAGGGGGCATTGTCCCTGGGAGTAAATCGATAGGACAGTCGTAGGTCCTATGTGGGGGAAGAATTTCAGCGGACTTTTCAGAGAACACATCTGCCCAATCTGCATAGGCTGGAGGTAACACATCAAGGCTGATCGGTGAGGATCTAAGGGATATGGAGAAGCAATGATCATAACAGAAAGGGCTCCATTTAACAAGGTCCCCAGATTTCCAATCTATCACAGGATTATGGGTCTTTAACCAAGGAAACCCTAATACAATAGGGGAAACGGGACTCTCAATAATAAAAAAATTTAATTCTTCGGAATGAGCAGAGCCCACAATTAAATTTACCAAGGGAGTCTTATAGGAGACCAACCCTCCCTCAATGGGCTTATTATTGACCGCCAGGACTCGAAGGGAATTTTCTAATGGAATTAAAGGTATATCAAGAGTGGAGGCAAGTGACCTATCCAGGAAATTGCCAGCCGCTCCACTGTCTATGAAAGCGGAGGCAATTGTCTTGGATGGACCCCAAGAGATCATAACGGGTAGGAGTAACCGATTAACAAGAGGGAATGATACCTGACCGCCTAGATGAAGTCCCTCAGCAGGATCTAGGCGCCGTAGTTTTCCGCCACTGGAGCTTTGTTTGGGCAGCTCTTGGCAAAGTGACCCGTATTTCCGCAATATAGACAGAGGCCTTGAGTTCTACGCCGAACCTTCTCAGCCTGAGAAAGACGGGTTACTCCAAGTTGCATAGGTTCTTCAGGTGTCGAAGAAGAAGAAGCGACTGCACCCCTAGGACTTGACTCTTGGCATGAGGGTCCCCAAGGTTGATCCTTGCCTTTCTCCTGGCGTCTTTCCCTGAGACGTCTATCCACTCTAATGGCCAGCTGCATATACTCATCCAGGCTTTTGGGTAGTAGATAATTAACTAGAACGTCCTTTATGTTCTCAGAGAGTCCAATTCTAAATTGGCTGCACAAAGCTGGGTCATTCCACTTGGAATCAATAGCCCATCGCCGGAATTCTGCGCTGTACTCCTCCGCAGAGCGTTTTGCCTGTCTAAGGTTCCGTAACTTGGAATCAGCAGTTGAAGCCTAATCAGGATCAGCATATAAAAGTTCCATGGCAGAAAAGAAGGAGGAGATTGTAGGGCCTCATCAGAGGGTGTTAAACCAAAGGCCCAGGTCTGAGGATCACCCTGAAGAAGTGAGATGACAAGGCCAACTCGTTGAGACTCTGATCCAGTTGAGTGGGGCCGTAGGCGGAAGTAAAGCTCGCAAGAGTTCTTAAAGTTAGAGAACTTTGTCCGATCCCCGAGGAATTTCTCTGGAAGAGGAATCTTTGGCTCAATAGAAGGCCCAGGGTCCAATGGCGCAGGTATTAGGCGACTTTCTTGCGTAGCCACACGCTGGGCCAGCTGGTTGATGGCGGTGGCAATAGCTTGCACCTGCTGCATTAATTCTTCCATCTAGGATAATTTGTTTGGGCCCGTGATAATGTCAGGTCCCGTGGGCCGCCCACCTTCCAATAAGTCTGCAACCCCCAATCTCCGCTGCTTTCTTCACCTATAGCCAAGCCCCCGTTTGCCGGGACGCAGAACACGCCTCACCGGACACGGTTGCCCCCAGGACTTGTTAGCACAAAGGATGCAGACTTATGCAGGGGAAGGCAAACGAACCAGGAACGAGACTGGGTAGAGTCAATCGGGCAGAGGTCATACACAGGAGATCGTTCTCTGCCCATATCCCTTGTCCGCTGTGGAAAAAACAAAATGAGAGAGACAGCAATTAGTACTAGTACATGTTTTTGGTTTCATTTGTAAAAATATAGCTTACTAGGCCACATATTTTATTCAAAATACTTTGACATGGTTACTTATTTACCCAGTAGCCAGCCAGCTGGCATTTCGTTGTTCTCAAACTTCCTGCACAGGACTCACCGCTGCAGGACGTAAGAGTCGTGGCATGAGCCGGGGAAGCCAGATCTCACGGCCCGCAGCTTCATGTCATGGTCACACACAACCATGACATTGATGGAGTAGAACTGCTTTCGGTTCCGATAATGCAGCTCCTGCGCACGGGGAGGGCGGAAAGGGATATGTGTACCATCCACGCACCCTAGCACATTCGGGATCCCTCCCATGCGAAAGAAAGCATGTTTTATTTTGGCAACCTCATCCTCATCCTCAGGAAATTGGATGTAAATAGGGATCAGGTCACAAATAGCCAGTACTACCTGGAAAAATATGCGGCTCATTGTAGCCTGGCTGAGGAGGGCAGAGGTTGCCTGGAAGGTCCCTCGTGCCAAAATGTTAAGACTGGCACATAGGCGTACTATGCCTGGAATGGATCTGGTGCGTTTGGTGGATGGATCGATTTTGGTCTTAATCTGATCATATAGGGACTGTAGTGCTGCACGATTCAGACGGAAGCGGCTCCTGATCTGCTCGTCACTTAAATCCCACACTGAAAGGCGGATTCCAAAGGATCGGGGTGCCCTAAGCCTCACAGCACCCTCCTCCCTGGCCTCCTGCTCTTCCAGCATTCTCACACATCCCTGCACCCATAACCCATACATCACCCTCTTATCCATCTCACACTCAACAGATATACCAAAAATGCAAAAACAATCCAAAATCCACAAACACACCACACACACAAGCAAGCACACTCCTCACACACTCACTACAATGCAGCTCACCACAAAACCAGAAGTATAGTGGTCTGACCCACCAGACTGCTGAAAGTTTGCTTTCTAAGTTAGGCACAACCAAGAAGGGAGTTGCTGCACAGCCCACAAAAGGCCCCCAAATCAAGCCTCACTTGCTGTATGCTCCACAATATTTGCATATGCCAACAAAATCAATCTCCTAAAGAAACAGCACTGATGTCAGAAATCACCCAACAAGCCACAGAGAGTGGGGAACCAACCCAGCCAGACACTCAAATGAGCTAAGGGACAAAACCACCACACCACCACACCACAGCCTTTGCCACAGTGTAACAATACCAGAAGGTTGGCAAATCCAGCCATTTATACTTCACTTTGAAAAAGGACAGGTCCGCTTTGCCGCCTTCTGCGTTGCTCTGCTATTTCCTGTCTCCAATTAGCTGACCCAGGTGTGCGTGAAACGGATTGCGCATGCGCGCGCTATTAGCGCGACTAGCGTACGTGAGCCGTAAATTGCGTGCATTAATGGACATGGATGAACATTCTGTGGTGGACCAATGAAAGGTAAGCTGCTCTTTTTTTAAATAGCCGTTTGTAAAGCCACATGTCACAAGTGTTTCACATACATGAGTACATTGTTGTCTTTGGTTGTGTGTTGTTTGGTTAATGAGCTCTGTTATTAGTTAATTGCCTACCAAACATGGTTCAATCAGTGCAGTGGAGTTGTGGCTACAAGCACCTGGCCAGTATGTGTGCAGCAATTAAGTGGACCTGTTTGTGATTGGTTGGTAGAGCACATAAAAACTGGCCAACCCAAAAAGAGGGCGATGCCATTCTGTAGTCTGTATGCGTGCTTGTGTGTTGTCTAGTGGTGTGTGTGCAGCTACAGGATGGAGCCAAATTCTGGACATCTGTCGCCCACAGCTGGCCCAAGTAGGAGTGTGGTGGGTGCTGTGCGCAGACCTCCCTTAAGGAAAAGGGCCCAGGCCCAAGGTGAGCCTGCACCCAAGGCCAGCCGCCCATTTGCCAAGAGGGAGCCAGTCTATAGGCAAGCAAGAAAGGAGCAAATTGTGGGATGCCATTGTGGAAGAGCTTACTAGCAGTGCTCAATACCCACATAGTGGCCCATCCTGCAATAAACGCTTCTACACTTTGAGAAGGGCCCTTATGCAAAAGATGAAGCATGATCTTGATGTCGAGAGTGGGACCATCCAGGGTCCAAAGAGTACCTACAGGCCATATGAGGAGATGCTGAAGCCCAAAATTCCGTTGATTCGGCTGCAGGGTGTTGCTGCTGGGCATGACACCACAGGTTGGACTGAAGGTACATATTTTCTGCATATTTTTTGCTGGTAATGTTAATGTATGTGATTTGCTTTGTCTCTTTCTGGCCAACTAACTGTAGGACCTGTGAAGTAGTACATTATACCTCATAAATGTTTTCATTTCTTGTCTGTTGCTTTCTGCATAGGTGCACATGGTGATGTTCCGAATTTGGCTGAGGACACCACAACTACTGCCCTTCAACCAACCTCAAGCCTAACCCAGTCTGCCATTGAAGGTATTTATCACTAATTTATGGGCTGTGTTGTTTTTGGACAAAATGGGTGTGGGAGCACCTCAAACAATAGCTTGTACCACTGTTGAGGATTACTAATATGGGCCTGTGGACTAATTTCACGCCCACTTTAACCCTCTCAGCAACTAACTAACAAGGCCCTAACATGTGTAGCTATGTGGGAAGCCAGAGATGTGTGGCCATATATCTGCATATACATGTGGAAGCCACACTGGCCTTGATTAGGGAATGTTATTGCTTGAGCTGCTCACACACACCTTGTTTCTTTTTTGGGTCCCGCACATTACCAATGGCTAAATGTATTCTTTCAATTTGCCTAGCTGCACCGCCATTGGCACCAGCATCTCCTCAGGAGCCAAGCTACTCTTTGGATGCCGGTAAGTGCATGTGTCAACCTTGCTTTAGCCACTTTAACACAAGTGCATGTCTTTCATTCCTCTTTTTTCTTGGTAGGCCAAGTGACTGCTTCATCTTTGGACCCCACTTCCGATGTTGCAGGTCAACAGGACCCTGTTGGTGTGTATTGCCTCAAGCAATGTATCCTTTATGCTGCTTATGTTACACTGCTTCTATTTGGTTAATCTAATAATCTACATTTTTGCTAGATTTTGAAGATTGTTTTTTTTTTTGTGGATTTGCCATCCCCAGGCTCATTAGTAAACTGTTTAGAGTGTTTGCAATGCATTTTTTGTGTATATTAAAAGACAAACATTCACCACAGTAGTGTTAGGAATATTTAGAGACATTATTTTTGTATTTTAGTTGGCCGGAATATCCGAAGTGGCTGTCCGGAAAGGGCCCTTCACGTTGAGGCTGCTAGAGATGAGGGTAAGTTGGTTTTGCTTGATTATCTTGTAAGGCTTTTTGCAAACCTTTTTTGGTAATTTAGTAGGCCAACTTGTGTGTAAACGTGTTTTTTTAAGGGCAAAGTTGGAGTGAGGACCAAACTCCGGACATCTGGGAGATCGCGGGTATGTGTAATTTGAGCAATGTGTCTGTTATTGTTTGGGCCAATTATTGGCTCATCTGCCTCTTACATACATGTTACCAGATGTCCGGAGTTTGGTCCTCACTCGAGCTTTTTGGCTAGTGTGTAATCTTTTGGCTAGTGTGTAATCTGCCACTTTGTGGAGGTATGGCCTCGATAGTCTATCCATATTACATTTGAGTTTGGTCCACTGACCTCCTAACATGACTTTCCTGTTTAGCATATGCCAACTTGCCCCATCTCTCAGATGTGGATTTGCCCCTCTCTAGCAGCCAGACCCCGGAACTACTTCGGCCGGACGGCACTGAGGTAACATGGCTGATTTTGGGGAACAATAACCACATTGACATGTTTGTGGGTAGTCCATGAACCAACATGTAACATGTTATTTCTTTGGTGTTTTGCCAGGAGGCCAGACCTGAACCCCAAGCTGGGACCTCTTCACAAGTGCCATGTGGCCAAGCTACAGAGCCTCAATCAAGGGTAAGTTTGATTGTTACACTTTGGTTAAATGATTGGGAGGGGCATACCTGCATTGTTTCACCTTCACTACAATTTTTTTTTTTTTAGCCGGAACACACAACAAGAGGAGGTGTGGCACCGACCAGTGCTGATTTTTATGAACTAGGGGTCCGGATGCTGGAGGACTACAGTCGCCAACAGCCGCGTGATGGAAATAATGAGCGCATTGCGGCGTTGGAAAATCAGGTGCTGATGTGTCGGCAACAAATTGAGGACCTGCAGCGCCAGCTCCAGGATGTGAGACAAGGACACCAACTTCAAACAAACCGGGAACTGGATCGGCTTTCACATCTGATGGAGCAATCTTTACAGCGCCAGGAACAAAGTTTGTTGTTGACGCATCAGCTGATACAACAGCAGTCTATTTTTTTTTACTGCACTGTTGGCCCCCAACACCACCCCTAGCAATGACTCGCAACCTCCCAGGCCCCCAAGCCAAGAATATTGATTTGATTTTTGTTGTGTTTAATTTGTTTATAATACATTTGAGTACCCCCCCTCTAAATTGTGTTTTTCCTAAGACATAGCTAAGAACACAGTCAGGGATGAGTCTCTAGATCTAGATATGTACATGTAGCCAGAAATGTATGCCACACATTGGTGACCATATCTTACTATGGTTTACACATTAAATGGCTACAAAGGTACACCAACATTTTACAAATAATGGGTTTGTAGACACTTAAACTATGCTTGACAAGGCACAACACACTGTAATTAAAAAAATACAAAAGATTTATTCTGCAAGGCGGGCAACAGGCCCAACATTTGGCCGCACAGCGGCTCCAAACATCCCCCCCACCCTAACGACGCCTCTTCAAGGCCAGCAGCATAAGGCGAAGACGCCGGATCGACCGCCACAGTCTGCGATGCTGGTTTGCACAAGCTGTAGAGAGTAGAAAAAAACCATATTCAAAAGATAGAATGTGACCTCAACAGACACAGATGTAGCAATGTAATGTAAGTGGCTAAAATTTGCTGACGCTCACATTCACATTGTTGGCCACTGTGCCCTTAGGTGTTACCATTATATGAGTACTAGTGGCTGCCTTAAATGTGGCCAGAACATCCCAAGCATACATTTACTCTTAACTCTTGGGAATAAAATAAGGTCTAAGTCCCAGTGTGGACATTTATTTGTTTAGTTACAGCCAAACATCAGGGCCTAAGTCCTAACGAGTAAACTGGTTTGCCCAAGAATCTTAGAGGTCACCACCTTAGCAGGCCAATTTTGTTTGCTAGAAACCACAATTTGACACTATGTGGCGAAAACAAGAATGTGAGCCAACAATCAAGCATGCAGACATGCATTTAGGATTGTTCCAGAATTTACTATAAGACATAGGGGTCACAAGTCTTTAGGCATATGAAGTGGGATGTACTCACCATCGCAGCTGTGGCTGGGGCCCATGCTGCTGGCCGTCCCGGGAGCTAGGGTGGGGAGGATGGTCACCGGCTCCGTCTGCGTGGCCACATCTGTCAGGAGAAAGCAAAAGAGAAAAGCAAAATTAGTGGGCCAATGACACATGACTATTTGACAGCCATCTGGTTATGGAGTCTGTCAAAAGAAATGCTTGCATGGTTACACACATGTTGTCCGACATTAGCATAGTTCCTGGTCCATGAGTTCATGTAAATTATTTATGGTTGCAACATGGACACATAAGGATAATGTGCCAATTACCTTGACAGTGCAATGGTAAGGCCTAATTTGCAGTTGATTGTAGAATGTTACTAGTGTGCAACATGTGTTAGCCGGAACAACTTACAAAAATAACACATTTGCTAGCCCCCATCATGGTGTGGGCTGAAACATAGGTGTGGTTGCCAGTTGGATTGCACTGTAGTGGGGTTTGTGATGTTAATGTACATTAGAAAACCAGCTTGGCCTATGGACCAGGAAACATGTGTATGTTAAAAGTGGACCAAGACCCAGGATTTATACTATCCTGTGTTTTGGTCCACTTTGGCAGGGCACAACAATTGGAGAGAGAGCCCGTCCACCGCCGCTGCCTTCCGCGGGTCACTCCTCCAGTGCGTCAAAGGAGGAGCTGGGGAGGTGCAGCACACGTCTCCTGGGCAGCATGGTGGAAACGCAAAGGAGGAAACCGGAAGTGGATATGACGAAAGCGACACAAAAAAAAAAAAAAAACGCTCCGCGCACTAGGAAGAAGCTAATATCCGCTACGTGCAAGCTAAGTGGCGGTAATAGGATATTTACACATTACAACAAGCTATTGGCCAAGACACCATTAATTTTTAGCTTGATTTAGCTAGGAAACGCAAAGGAGCAAACCGGAAGTGGATATGACGAAAGCGAAAAAAACCACACTCCGCGCACCAGGAACCAGCTAATGTCCGCTACGTGCAAGCTAAGTGGCGGTAATAGGATATTTACGCATTACAACAAGCTATTGGCCAAGACGCCATTAATTATTAGCTTGATTTAGCTGGGTGTTATATCCTGTAATGCATAGGTCATAGCAAAAACAGAGCTGGTTGCTTTCAAATAACAATCTTATTCCTTAATAAAATAATAACACAATATAACTATCCAACAACATGAGAATGTGGCACACAGGAGAATGCATAACGGGTTGTTATGAGCTTTTACGCCTGAACAAATCCAGCAGAATGTGGACATGCACGCTCAGAACTACAGTGTATTCATTAAGAACAACTGGGGTCGCTGCAAGTGAATTCAGGGAAAAATGCAGAAAGGCACATGTATGAACAGCACAGCGCGGCACAGAGACGCTAGCGCCGGCACATAGCGAATCACTACAGCGACTGCACAAACACTGACCACCACAGATTCAACAAGGACAGGGCTGCCGAATAGCTTGGGCGCTGACAATTTCAATGAGCGAACGTGAGCGCCAACCATGACTGACTAAAAAGTAGCTTTACAAGCCATGTGTGTTGTGAAAGCAAGCTAATTTGAGGCTAATGTGTTTTGTGGGAGGAGATGCATTTTAGATTTCACTCACAACATTCCAGTGTAAAAATTACATCTTTCATCAAAAAACAAGACAGATTAATCAAACATATCCTAAACAACATGTGTTTAATTTTTGCAAAAAGACAAGAACACAAAAACCACTTAAAAAAAAACATTGCTGCCATTGAAATGTATGGGAGAGCGCCAGGTAGCGAGAGGTCATACCTGTCGCTGTGATGGGATTAGCAGCGGCGATGTTCGTTGCAGTCAGCTACATGATGAATCCCACGCTAGCTGACGCTTTCGCCGGCGCTAGCCTCATTTAGCGTAATAAATGCGTGATTGTGTTCGCAGCCTGGCGTTCTGTAGTCGGTAGCCGCCGTTAGCTGGCGATACCTGGCGCTAGTGAGACACTACCTGGCGCTATCACTTGATGAATAAGGCCCAAAGTCTCAAGTAGGTTGGCAGTTAAAAGGGTTGAAATTAGCTATGCATGTTGGGCATTGTTCTGCTCGTGGGATCTTGTGCTTTCAGATTTATCTTGTTTTTTCTTGTTTGCATATTGTTATTTTAGGAAAACATGTCTTTTATTCTGCTTTTTTCATACATTTTTCAGGGAAGCCCTGTGCAACCTAAGAATTCTTTGAGGGACTACTTCCAGAAAGATGAGCCCACTACAACAAGCTGGGTAAGCTTAGAAAGCTTAACATGTGTACTTTCAGGGAATATATGGTTTATGGGCGTATTCCAAATGTAAAGGGTTGTTTGTGAAATTTTCAAGTAAAATGACCGTTACGTGCATGCTTTACTTTGGGGTGTTTGGCAACTCTTTCCTTCACAGTAAGATTCCACCAACAGAGGACCCCACAATCCCCCTAAAAAAAAAGGATATAAACGGCACCGCCCACACAAAATTCACATGAATACAAACATTTAAAAAACAATTAAAAAACACATAATACTACTGACCACCGGGGGGCACTGTAAGCAAGCTAATCCTCCTACCAAAAATCAAGTGTAAACTAAACACAATCTTAAAACACTCTAATTAACAAGGAAACTCCTTCATGATTCAAATAACATATCAAAGTGCATAAAAAACATTTATATGTGCAAAATGATACATTAAAGTGCTAAAAGTGCAATCAAAATAGCCTATCTATGAGGACAGCCAAGTGTAGAAAGAGAGTTAATCAAAACCATAGTCATATGTGCCAAATGTACCAATGTATATTACCCACAAGGTAGCTTGCGTGACAGCGTGTCACCCCCGCCCCAGCCACCTGATTTTTAGGGTGTTTAGTTTACACTTGATTTTTGGTAGGAGGATTAACTTGCTTACAGTGCCCCCCGGTGGTCAGTAGTATTATGTGTTTTTTAATTGTTTTTAAATTTTTGTATTCATGTGAATTTTGTGAATAATAAATTGGATATTTAATTCCTTTTGATTACTATTGGGTGGTGCCGTTTATATCCTGTTTTTTTAGGGGGATTGTGGGGTCCTCTATTGGTGGTATCTTTGTGTGTATAGCCAGGTGAGCACGCCCTACTTACAGGCTAGTGCGGTCATTTCTTTGTGTTACTTCCCTTGACAATACCTATGCATGTTGGGTATTGTTCTGTTCGGGGGACCTTGCTTATTCAGATGTATTTTGTTTTTCTTGTTTATATATAGTTTTTTTTTAGGAAAATGTGGCTTTGATTCTTCTTTTTTATTCTTTTTTAGGGAAACTCTGCACAACCAAAGAATTTATTGAGGGATTACTTCAAGAAAAGTGTGCCCATGTCAACAAGCCTGGTATGCCTAGAAAGCCCAATGTGTGTACTTCCAGAGAATATATAGTTTGTGGGGGTATTTCAAATGTAAAAGGTTGTTTTTCTTGAAAAACTGCAGGGTGCACATAGCACCTAACATAGTTGTATTTTTTCAGAAAATCTCCTAAAGTGCTGTTTCAGTTTGGGGGCATGCTCTGGGCAGGAAAGGGTGTCTACCTATAAATATGTGGTACCGTTGTAACCGTGAGAAATTGGGATTTCACACACAGTAAGATTTTATTGATAAATTTACATTTTTTATTGCAAAAAAAAAATACTATATTATTAACAATAGTGGTAATAGCACACCAAAATCACAGAAGAATAAGAGGGTGGGTACTAATCCTTCCTGGGATTGTCTCCACAAAGAATCCCAAAAACATTAGACCAACATATTGAAATTGAAAGGGTGCACACCACACAAAAAAAGATTGCGCTTAATAAAGTGTATTATACATTAAATATATATACAGATATCAGTCAACTGACAGAAAGGATACAAAAAGGCCAAGTTCATTGTGCAAAAATCTGATTCATAATCCTCAGAGGTTTAGCGGACCTCATATGAAAAAAGAAAGCAATGAGTTAACAGTAATATACAGTGATAAAGCGTAATTGATTAGGTAATAAATCATTACCCATGTGTCACGATACTGGTGAATACTGCTGGAGTCCAATGGCAGAGACTAGGCCAAAGCGCAGAAGGTCAAAGTCCAAACAGGGAAGCAGATCAAAGCAGAGTCAAAGTCCAATCCGGGTCAGCAACAGGGAAGCAGATCAAAGCGGAGTCAAAGTCCAATCCGGGTCAGCAACAGGGAAGCAGATCAAAGCGGAGTCAAAGTCCAATCCGGGTCAGCAGGTAGCAAGAATTTACAGGGTAAACCGCAAGAGGAGGAACAAACCGGAGAGTAAGTTCCAGGCTAGAGAACTGCACAAGCAGGAAGTCAAACACAATACTCAAGCACTGAGCAACAGGCCTGAGAGGTTTATATATATGACAGGAAGTAAGATGGCACCCAGCTGAGACACAATCCGCCATATTAACTAAGGGAAAACTTAAGGGAAACAGTCCAACTAGACAGAGGTAACAAGGCTATTCCTGACACCATGATAATAAGAGGCCATAGCTTTTAATTCTCCTGAGGGTTATTAGAAGCTGTGGTCTGTACAGCTGCAGTTAAGGCGTAATAAATGAAGAAGAATTCAAGTGCTAGAACAGAACAATCAGCTGTTCAATGGATGACAAACAATCAGTACCAACAATGCAAGTATATAATAGAATCACAGCATGATTAAGCAGTAATGTATACCAATGTCTCAGAAATAGGATCGCATGAGAGGTGCCAATGTTTCAGGGCTATCAGCCCTTTTCCCAAGGCAGCGATATTTAGAGCAGAAAAGTTACCTTGCTTTTAAAGTGCTGTGTGCTGCGTCTCCCCCGGGTCGGCCTGCGTGTCGTCCCGGAAGTGCTCGGATGGTGACTTCCGTTACGTCACATCTGGTGACATTGTTCCGGCCTTTGGCCGACATCACACTGGTTGGCAGACAATGCTGCCAGTCAAAGTGACATCAGCTCTGGCTGCGCGGGGCAGCCGTCCCCCGGAGCTCACTGAATAATGTAGCTTTATTGAAAATAAACAATCGCACAATGTCAGCAGTGTAAAATAGCGAGCGGAGAGACTTTCATGTTTATTGCAGCAGCTTTGTCTGGAGGGGGAGTAGCCAACTGTTTTTTCTTGCTATGGCCACACTATAAAATAAGTGAATAAAAAAAGGTATAAAAACAAAATGTAAGCAATCCCAATTCTGAGTTATCAATAGAAAACTAAGCCCTGCTATCTTCTTGGATAAGGTCCTACAGCCAAAGGTAATGCAGACCAGGTCATACTTACAGGATACTGGGGAGTTCTTAAATAAGATCCAAAGCCTAGGCCCACTACCTGAACAAGTTATCATTTGTAGTATGGACGTCAGTTCATTATATACTTTGATCCCACACGATCTGGGACTACAAACAATACACACTGCCCTAAACGAGATGGATGGCACCACAGAATTCAACAAATTCTGTATGGACTTACTGACATTGGTATTAACCAACAATTATTTCTTATACTGCAACCACTACTACTTGCAGATACAAGGCACAGCGATGGGGTCCAATGTGGCCCCATCCTATGCCAACCTATTCATGAATTTGTTTGAAGAGCAGTTTGTATATACTGACATGGCATTTGAACATGTACTGTTGTGGACCAGATACATTGATGACATTTTCTTCTTATGGCAGGGTTCAGAAACTGATCTTCTCTCATTCACAGACAGACTAAACAAGGCCCTCCCAACCATCTCCTTTACGGACGATTACAGCACACAACAGGTACACTTTTTGGATGTCTTAGTCAGCATTGAAAACAATATTATACACACTGACCTATATCGCAAAGAGACAGATCGCAATACTTTTTTACACCATGACAGTTTTCATCCTAGGAACATGCGTGACAGTCTCTCTTACAGTCAATTTATTCGTCTACGACAAATTATTTCAGAAGATCATAAGTTTCTTGAAAGATCAGCTTATCCAAGGACTTTATTTCCCGGGGTTATAACCCATCAAGACTAACTGAACAAGAGACAAAGCCTTTAATAAAGACAGGACTACATTACTTAGACACATACCTCGGGATACCCCTCACAGGGTCCAAGCGATCTTCACTTATTCACACATGTCACCAGCCATAGAGCGGGTCATTCAACAACACTGGCATATACTCTCCAGGGATGACCTCCTAAGAGACACCTTTACAGACCGGCCCATGTTTGTATACAAGCGAGCCAGTAATCTGCGAGATGAACTGATTAGGGCAGACGTGATACCTCCCCAGACACAGCAACAACCACACACTGAGCAGTGGCTGAATGCCACCCCACCCCCTGAAGGCATGTATGCGTGCGGACATTGCACTCAGTGTGGATTTGTGGCCAAGGGCCCTGAGTTCACACATCCTCATTCAGGCAAGAAATACAAGATAGGGTCCTTCTTTAACTGTAACTCCACGCATGTGGTCTACTTGATTAAGTGCCCCTGTGGAAAGGCCTATGTTGACAAGACCACAAGGGCACTTAAGACAAGAATCAGCGAACACAGGAGCGCCATTAGGCGTGGTGACACCCATTCCCCATTGACCAGACATTTTATGACAGCAGATCATCAAATCTTCCAATTGAGGTTCCAGGCAATTGACCATGTCAGATATCCTAGAAGAGGAGGTGACAGAGGTAGACTCTTGCTCAAACGAGAATTATACCGGATTTACACCTTGAACACCAAATCTCCCTATGGTCTCAACAAGGAGATAGATTATTACCCTTTCTTTTAATATGTAGGATGCCCATATATAACTGATGATCTCCACTTAAACTACCAAATTTCTCCCATGCACCTCCCACCTTCTATTCCATCAAGGTACGTTTTTTAAGGTTCCTCTTAGACATTCACTTCTCTTTGTGAATCTGACTTGCTCTCTTGCAGCTATTTAACATGGTAATCCAGGTCCACTTTATTAACTTTCCAACTAGGGGATAATTTTCCCCGATCTTGGGCTGAATCTCTATGAGAATATTTGGCTACAATAATATACTTACCTTTCCCACACACACTAATACATTTCTAACCAATGACTTAGGGTCCACTTTATGGGGGCAGCATGTAATATCACTTTTCGAATTCTTGATAGCAAGGTCCTCTCTGAAATACATCCCAAGCATACCTCCTGAAATTAACAGGTGCTGTGTAACCTAGGCAGGTTTAGATGGCCAAACAGACTTATAAACAGGATATGAGCAGGTCAATCTGATTTCCATTCATGCACTACTGTTCGGCTGCTATTTAAACTGCTATTTCCTTAGTTTTCTATTGACAGCTAGGAATTGGGATCGCTTACATTTTGTTTTTATACCTATTTTAATTCACTTTATTTTATTTTATAGTGCGGCCATAGCAAGAAAAAACAGTTGGCTACTCTCCCTCCAGACGAAGCTGCTGCAATAAAATCTCTCCGCTCGCTATTTTACACTGCTGACATTGTGTGATTGTTTATTTTCAATATAGCTACATTATTCAATGAGCTTCGGGGGACAGCTGCCCCGCGTCTGCCAACCAGTGTGATGTCAGCAAAGGCCGGGACAACGTCACCGGATGTGACGTAACGGAAGTCGCCATCCGAGCGCTTCCGGGATGACACGCAGGCCGGCTGGGGGGAGACGCAGCACACAGCACTTCAAAAGCAAGGTAACATTTCTGCTCTAATTATCGCTGCCTTGGGAAAAGGGCTGATAGCCCTGAAACGTTGGCACCTCTCATGCGATCCTATTTCTGAGACATTGGTATACATTACTGCTTATTCATGCTGTGATTCTATTATATACTTGCATTGTTGGTACTGATTGTTTGTCATCCATTGAACATCTGATTGTTCTGTTCTA
Organism: Gastrophryne carolinensis; assembly: GCA_027917425.1. Taxonomy (NCBI): domain Eukaryota; kingdom Metazoa; phylum Chordata; class Amphibia; order Anura; family Microhylidae; genus Gastrophryne; species Gastrophryne carolinensis. The sequence goes on along the minus strand of CM051239.1, from coordinate 244,342,060 downwards.
GCATTTGAATTCTTCTTCATTTATTATGCCTTAATTGCAAATGTACAGACAACAGCTTCTAATAACCCTCAGGAGAATTAAAAGTTATGGCCTCTTATTATCATGGGTAATGATTTATTACCTAGTCAATTACGCTCTATCACTGTATATTACTGTTTACTCATTGTTTTCTTTAATCATACGAGGTCCGCTAAACCCCTGAGGATTATGAATCAGATTTTTGTACAATGAACTTGTCCAACTAACACAAGGACCTGGCATGGCAAGCAATCCAGGGAGGTCTGCCCATCAGGAACTTCAAGCACGATCGGGGGATGAGCAGATACAGACACTGTCCTATGTGCATAGTCTGCGAGGAAACCTCCCGTCAGCTCTTTTGGGATTGCTCCTACGCCCAGGCCTTGTTGGATGCCCTAGGGTTGGAACTGAAAGACCGTGGAGTGCCAAGGAATGCAGTTACCCACTGCGGCATTTTATATGGACTATTCCACGGCAACTTTGCTGAAGAGAAAGTAGAGCACTCCTGGTGCCTTATGAACTGCTTTAAGGACGCTATCTGGTGGGCCAGAAACCGCTTCATCCTCAGACAGGAGTGGATGAAAATCGAGGACTGTCGCAGGATGATCCCCAGCCTGCTCAGAGACTACTCCTTGATGGACTTTGGCGCAGAAGATGAGGAAGACAATTGAGTGGCTCTTGATTGTTTTTCTCCCTTCCCCCTCTCTCCCTCTCTTAAAATAAAGCCTCGGGCCTGTGATTCCCCCTGCCTTACCCTCCTCTCCCCCCCCCAGAACCCCCTCACAGACCATCACTTTATTCATGTAATTTTGAATTGGTGGTCTCATAAATGATGTGCAGTCAGGGACCCTTGTCCAGGACGGCACATCAGTCATGGCCCACATTGTATATACAAACCATCATGTCTTTATGCTTTGCATTCTGTATACTGTACGGTGGACCCATGAATGATGTGCTGCCAGGGACCTTTGTCCAGGGCGGCACATCAGGCATTACCAACAAAGTAAAAATATTCTGATAGTTGCGGTATGTATGTGGTGAACTCATGAATGATGTGAGGTCAGGGACCTTTAGTCCAAGACTGCCCCTTAAGGATGGCCCACTTTGTATACGAGTAGAGGCGGTAGCACGCATGATGTGAGGTTCAGGGCCCTTAGCCAGGCACCGCACTTCAGGCAACCTGTCGTTAAACATGAATGTAATATATTGTATGTATTGAAGTGTATCTGTATTGTAGTGACTTGTGCGCTGCGACACAATACATGGTGAGAATGTACTGTCTAATGTATGTATATGTGCAACTATATAAATAAAGGATATTTTTTAATCAAAAAATATATTTACTAACAATATTCTCTATTAAGAAGTTAGATGTTCTATATTTGCAGACAACAGAAGATACCCTAATGTTAGAGAAACTACATGGGCACTTGCACATGCACAAGTGCATGTGAAATAATGACCTACTGAGAAACACAGTTAACACAGGATGCATAGAGGTGGTGATGTTTATTAAGCTCAACATTACCTGCAACACGCCGGGATGCAACTTCGGCAAGGGGGTGGAGGTGGTGTCTGTATGATGCCTTGAAACAACAAGGAAAAAACATTTACAGTCTAACAAATGATTATGCAAACAGTATTAACATTAAAATCAATAAACAAGGGAACGCACAAGGGGACAAGGTGTTTGACTTAAGCCAGGGAGGGCTGTGAGTAGAAGCAGTGCTGCTCTTGCTTGTCTTATTAGGCACAGTAGAACCCAACTCTGAGAGAGCAACCTCCTCCCTCTCATTCCCAGAACCCTCAGGGAGTGTGGTGGAGTCTGTCACCTCCTCAACATCCTGGCTCCCCACTTGAGACTGGCCCCAGCGGTAGCCAGACCTTGCCAATTCATCTTCATAGGAGCTGAGGATGCACACTGCCCCCACATCACCAGCACACTCCACTGGGGATTCAACTTCCTTGCCCCTTCCTGCCCTGTGTCCTAAATTTGGGCCCATCATGAGGGCCCCTCTCCCGCTGACTAATGAAAATCCTGCACTCTGGTGGGGGGAAGAGTGCCCTTTCCAAGCTTTTCCAGAAGAACTATAAATACCAAAAACTGTAGGACCAGGTCTAGTCCCACTGTGCAACAATCAGACCCAGCATCTCTACCACACCTCAATACAGTTTTTAGTTATCACTAATTCATGTTTTATTGTAGAAAAAGTATATACATATAAAAAACACAATACATCATTATTAAAAAGTCCATTCTTATGTATTACATCCAATCATATAATGGTCATCATCTATTTACATTGAATCCCTCCTATACATGATCGCTTTGCTACAGAATACATGCAAGAAATTGATCACCATGCACTATAAGGTCAATGTGCCTTAGTTACTATTAAACTCTTCCTGGTCCGCTGATTGGCCAGAAAGGGCAGACATGTTTCGCCGTGTAGGCTTCCTCAGTGCCCTATTAGTGTGTCAAAGAAGAGAAGGGATATACTTTTAATGTGCTGAAATTATATACTCACTAAATCAATAGAATTATATATCTCTAAAAAATATGCATTTTTCAATTCAAAATTCATTATAATATACTGCAGCATCTGTTCATTATAATGTACTGCAACATCTGTTATGCACCATAGAGAGCAAATATTTATATTGTATACAATCGAAGACCCCATAAAAAGGGACCACATTCATTTACCTGTATATAGGTAACATCCCAGTCAAGGTCAGGTTAATCACGGGTGGGAATGAAGAGCTCCCTCCTATTCCTCCCAGTATCTTTTATAAGTATCTGCAAGATTTGATTCTGTGGGGGAGGGGGGAAAAGAATGGTATCCAATTTAGAGGAACTCCCACAAAAAACTAATAAACCATCAAATCTGGGAAAGGAACTAGCAACCGCCATCCAAGAATTGGAAGCGAAAAATGATCTAATCATAAAATCTGCCGATAAAGGCGGGAATATAGTAGTTATGTCCAAGCAACAGTACATTGACATGTGCCTACGAATTTTGAATAACAAGGACTGGTACGCAAGGGCCCCCACGTCCAGGCTGGCAACTAACGCCCAGGAATACCACGCCATAGTCCAGCAGGCTCACGACCAGGGTGTAATTGACTCCCGTACAGCCGGGTTCCTGGAGGCGCCCCACCCGACAACACCAACGTTTTATGCCCTTCCAAAGGTGCATAAATCACTAGTGACACCCCCTGGAAGACCGATTGTGTCGGGTATGGGGGCGCTTACGGAGAACGCGAGCAAATACGTGGACCGCCATCTTCAACCCCTGGTCGTGAGCCTGCCATCCTATGTTAAAGACACGGGCCACATCTTGCGTGTCCTGGATGGGTTGTGGGTGGATCCCGGGGCGCTCTTGGTCACCCTGGACGTGGAGGCCCTTTACTCAAGTATCCCTCACGACAAGGGCCTGAAAGCTGTGGAGACCTTTCTGAATGAATTGGATGTGGCGGAACACAACCATAATCTTTTCCTCCTCCGGCTCCTCCACTTTATCCTTACCCACAATATGTTCCTCTTTGACGGGACACTCTACCACCAGGTGCAGGGAACGGCGATGGGGACTACATGTGCCCCATCGTTCGCTAACCTGTACCTGGGGTGGTGGGAGAGGACTCTGTGGGCAGAGGACGATATGGCCAAGTACCTGTGCCACGTTTCGGCGTGGCACAGGTACATTGATGATATCCTGGTCATATGGGAGGGGCCGGAGGAGGAATTGAGTGTTTTTGTCCACATACTCAATGAGAATGATCTCAATTTGAAATTTACAAGTCACTGGAACCAAAATTGTGTTACTTTCCTAGACCTAGAAATCCACAAGAACCCACAAGGCCAAATTAGCACAACATGTTATAGAAAGGATACCTCAGCTAATACGATGCTGAGAGCCACCAGTTCACATCCGGTGCATTTACTGCGCAGTATCCCGTATGGCGAGTTCATACGGGCCCGCCGTAATTGTTCTTCTATACAATCCTTCAAGACTGAAGCCACAAAGATTTGGACTAGGCTACAAGCGCGGGGCTACAGTAGACCAATTTTGAAAGCTGCCTATAGGAAAGCCCGCCGCGTAGATAGACAGAAATTACTCTATAAACCGAGAGTTCTAAAGAAAGATACTGGTCCCGCTCTGATACTGACATATACAGAGGCTCATGCTGAAATTCGAAAAATTCTTCAGCAAAATTGGCCTATACTCTTAAATGACCCACATATAAAAACCTTTTTACCCCCCACACCTAAAATAATCTTTAGACGACCCAATAATTTAAAGGACAAATTAGTGTCCAGTCATTTTACTGACCAACAAAGGGGCGCCTGCTGTAAGGCTCGCGGCACATACCAATGTGGAAATTGCAGTATGTGTCAATACATACTACCAGGAACTGAAACCATACTAAATAAGGACAAATACTATGTTAGACATTTCATCAACTGTAACACAAGTAATGTTGTGTATCTACTGACTTGCGGCTGTGGAGGGTTTTACGTGGGAAAGACAAACCGCCCCTTAAAAAAACGGTTATATGAACATTTATATAGTATTAGGAAAAACAATGAGAAAACTCCTGTAGGACGCCACTTCAAAAGACATCATAATGGCAATCCGGCCACACTGAAATGCCAAGGCCTGGATAGGATACACCCCTCAATTAGAGGTGGTGATCTTGAAAAGGGCACATTAAGAATTGAAACACGGTGGATATTTCGGCTTAAGGCACATAAACACCCTGGTCTAAATGAGACCCTTACTTTTGCTCCATTCCTATAAATTCAGATGATATCCTGCACTGAATAGGGCGATAGGTTAGAGTGTAATCATGAGTACATTGAGAAGGTCGGGTGGATACTGGGAGGAAATGCAGAGCTACCCGGATTTCCCCCACAGATTTGGGCAATCAGCCAACTCCAATGGCATAAAAGACTATGTGGGGCGGGGTGTGAGGAAATAGTAAGAAAACTAGGTGGACTATAAATAGAAGAGATTGCCTATTTAGCAGTGTGTAAAGATGCTTAACCTGTCTATGAGATATATATGATTATTAGCCATATGGCTGAATAATAAACTGGTTAGGATTACACTGGTAATCAATAAGCTCCACCATATTGCCATCTATAGGCAATACCAATCAATGACTATAAAAACAACCTCGGGATTGATAACCAATATCAGTTAATGCTCATAAATATCCCTGGGCTCCAGTGGGCTAGATAACCTGCAGCCTTCCCTATACCCAACTGTCTTTAATATGTGAGATACAAAAAGAGTCGTGGGACTTTTTAATATAAAACATACAATGCAGGGCTACAACAAAATGGCGCAGGTATGTTAATAAACAGTGAGCAGTGTTATTGCCCACGAGGCTGGACAGTATTTTTGTCCTTCCCTGGGATTAAGAGATAGATAGGAGCTAACGCAGGACCATTATTCTAAGATATATCCAGCATTTTGACCAGCACAAATATACTAAATGAGGCGCAAGCCATATAAAAGCGGAGGCTACAAAAAAATGGCGTATTTTGGCAGACATCTGTGAGCATCAGTGACGGCGCGCGAGGTCACTTCCGGTCAGCTGACCGGGAGTCTCTGCTCAGTGCTGCTTAACAAAGGGCACTGACACTCGCGCGCCGTCACCCAGCGCGAACGGAGGGCATCATCTCTCCTCCTCGGTGGAGTCAACCTGGGGATTAAACAGGCTGCGGGTGGCAAAGTAGAGGCAGTGAGAGGATCACGCACATATGCAAATGGTACACCCTGACAGCTTCCCGGTCTGACGCGCGCTGGACACACTGCGTTCCTTCTTAGGCTAACCCTGGCTTACAAACACACTCTATTAAGAGCGACTTCTCTGCATTTAATAGAGGTAAGATACACTAACAATGGGTCTGGTGGGATCTAGAATAATCCTAGTATGGAGTTCATTAGTACAGACTACTGATAATTGTATTTCCCCTCACAGATCACTATAGCCTCCTGCAGCAGCATACTATATGGGAAGTGGACTTAAAGTGCCACCATTACAAGCTAACAGAGGTAACCTTAATGCAAGGAATAGGCAATAGCATGAACATAACAAGTGGAATAAGGGATCCCTTTTTCTTTTCCCCCCTCCCCCACAGAATCAAATCTTGCAGATACTTATAAAAGATACTGGGAGGAATAGGAGGGAGCTCTTCATTCCCACCCGTGATTAACCTGACCTTGACTGGGATGTTACCTATATACAGGTAAATGAATGTGGTCCCTTTTTATGGGGTCTTCGATTGTATACAATATAAATATTTGCTCTCTATGGTGCATAACAGATGTTGCAGTACATTATAATGAACAGATGCTGCAGTATATTATAATGAATTTTGAATTGAAAAATGCATATTTTTTAGAGATATATAATTCTATTGATTTAGTGAGTATATAATTTCAGCACATTAAAAGTATATCCCTTCTCTTCTTTGACACACTAATAGGGCACTGAGGAAGCCTACACGGCGAAACATGTCTGCCCTTTCTGGCCAATCAGCGGACCAGGAAGAGTTTAATAGTAACTAAGGCACATTGACCTTATAGTGCATGGTGATCAATTTCTTGCATGTATTCTGTAGCAAAGCGATCATGTATAGGAGGGATTCAATGTAAATAGATGATGACCATTATATGATTGGATGTAATACATAAGAATGGACTTTTTAATAATGATGTATTGTGTTTTTTATATGTATATACTTTTTCTACAATAAAACATGAACTAGTGATAACTAAAAACTGTATTGAGGTGTGGTAGAGATGCTGGGTCTGATTGTTGCACAGTGGGACTAGACCTGGTCCTACAGTTTTTGGTATTTATAGTTATTAAACAGACCAGCAAATATCAAACCCCCTCGTTTCTCAATTGGGAGGGTCACCTACTACCAGGGGAGATTAACCCAAGGGTGAATCGACCCTAATGTCGTGTATATTTTCCAGAAGAAGCAGCATATCTGTGGAGACATAAAAAAAGCAGAAAATACATCAAATACTATAGCAGGTTAAAGTGGGCAGATCAAGGAGTTTTGAGTGTGTAGCCAACTTACCAGATGCTTAGGCATTATACAGCTTATACACCTCTTCAGGCTCCCAATGCTTAAAATCAGATCAACACTGTCTGATAGCTTTGGGGAGAAGATGAATTTTATAGTGCCAAGAGAACTTGGTCTTCACCACCTCCACTATCTGGCCCTGCGCCCCTTTTCATATACATATTCCATGAATCAGAAATCTTAGCTATGCCCAAGGAAACAAAAAACAAACAAAAAAATATTCATTTAGAACAACACAAAAATGATATGAATAAATGGATATAAAACATCAAAATGTATTTAATCAGCACACAATTAGAAAATAATATATTATGTGGCTGTTAACAGTTACTATACATTAGTATACATTACTATACAGTATACATTACTATACATTAGTCTACTATAAGAATATTTCCATTGCTGATTTTTTTTATTTTTTACATTTAAAAATTCTAAAGTCTGTAAAGCTGCTACAGAAAGAAGACTAATAAAAACACTAGACAACAGGTGGAAATGCTAACAAATATAAATACACATCTAAATTTAAGAGAAGGAAGGCCACGTCCCATACAGTAAAATATATGTTACAAACAAAATATACACTTACCTTCAAAATTTGCCCATTGGTCAACATGCTGCCGCTTCACTTTGGAAGGGACTAACCCTTCCTCGGATGAGCTGGAGGAAGTGATGGGGAAATGGTTAAATTGGCATCTGGGAGGAGGAAAACTCACAAAGGAAAACCAGAAGTGCTTAAAGAGGAACTGCGGAGGCCTCCCTTGGGACATCGCTGTGTGAACCCACCCGAACCTCCCGAACACTCACCCTCTCCCATAGCCCTCGCCGCATCTGAGCATTCAGGACGCATCCATGCTTACCCCTTGCCATGCGCATCTGCATCTGACATGAATTGGCGGCCCAGTTACACCACAGCTGCCAGTCCAATCATAGCATTCACACTCGACGAGTCTGCACCGTGGAAGCGGAAGGAAGGTGAGTGAAATGGGGCGACCTGGGGGGGTACACACAGCAGGGCATCCAAATTCGGGATGCCGCTGCAGAGAGGAACAACACACAGGAAAGTCAAATTCATGTGTGTTGTTCCTCTTCAAAGCAAACCCCAATGCAGCTAGCTCCCTTCACTGTGCCGCTAATCGAGAATGCTATGTAGCACCCAGAGGGAGAGCCGGACAAGGCCATGCTACATATAACAACACAACAATGTAGTAGCGAACGTTAGGTAGCGCCAGTTGAGAGAGCCAATGTTCGGTGCTGAAGCCCATATTTAAGATCAAAAAACACAATGCCAGCATCAGCGCACTAAAACTGGACACTCTGGCGCTAGTGAACACAGAGTGCGCCAGCTTTACACTGAGCTGCCGCTAGTGACACATACAACGCTACATGGCACTATTACAGGCACACACCAGTTTAACTTTAATATATATGGTCTGCTTCTTAAATAAGGCCCTTCGCCTGTTTTTCAGAAAAAAATACTACATTTTTAGCTTTTTCAAATTCTTGTAATTCAACAAAGAAAAAACATGCTTTTTTTCTACACTAATTTTTTAACTTGTCTACTCTCATCAAGTGGAAAAAAAATTGTCTAAAGTGAAAAAAATACAACTGAAATTTACAATTGTGAAAAATTAGTGTGATTAAACGATGTTTTGATTCTAGTTTTTACTACTCTTTTAAACTAATTATTTACAGCTGCCCCCGGCAGCTCATCCAGCTGGGATAAAAAACAAAACATGTGAAGCAAAAGAAAACGGCACGTCCAAGTGTCTTGATTTATTACTAAATATATATCTAGCATCTGAATGTGACCCTTCATAACAAAGTGACTAGTAGGACAAGTGCATTTAAAAATAATTGTCACAAATTCAGATTGATATATTGCATGGGGACATCACCTGATCATTCTGAAGCTCTGTGAAATGTAGAAAACAAATGCAACATTTGGGGTAAAGGCTTCTCAGCACCAGAGATGCTTTCAGAGGTTTAAGATTTTCAGCTAGAAAATTCAAAAATTACAGAAATGTTCGCTTACTAAAGCCATTTTCACATGGAAACGTAAAATTTTCACCCTCATGTTCAAGCCTATTCGACTGGACAAATTTAATTAGTCTGCTTTGTTGAATCAATCAAATGTCCCTACATTTTTTAGCATGCGATCCAATTTTCCAACCAAAACATTTATTTTCTCTGTAGAATCAAGTCCAGAGTGTTGGCATTTCAAGTTTGTTACCTGGCTGGTATGGGATCTCTTTAGCATGTGATCCACTAGCTGACTGAGCAATCATTCCACTAAGGGAGAAAGGGGTTTAATTAAGATACGTTAAAGCCACAAAGTGACTCCTAGTGGCAGGTGTTTTTAGTGAGCCCCACCAGCAAGTTATATTTATGATGCAAAAAAATGTTTAGCGCCTCTCCTTGTGCCATGTAGCGTTCCATTTATCAACAATGCCAGGTGCTTTGTTAGCACCAGCACTGTGTTTTCTACAGCACCACATCACATTAGACACTCACTGTTAGACATATAGTCATTCCAGTCCTTTTTTCTGGGTGACTTCTGAATACTTTAATTTTTTTTTGCTCAGTCAAGTGACACAGTGGCACGAGTAGTCTACAGCGCCAAACACCAACAGCAACATCTGCCTGTGGCTAGCATTGCAGCTGAGGTTCGAATAGCTTCTCTCCACAGATGCTCAAATGGTGCTGCGAAGCACTAGTGATAAATTGGCCTCCATGTGTCTGATATGCAAAGCATCAGTGTCATGGCGCGCTTGGCACATCCTCAGGCAGCGCAAGCTTGGGCAGCTGATCGGGACTCCTCCTGTCCGGCAGCCGCATCCACACTGGATGCCGGCTTAAGCAGTGCCGGCTCGAGCGGCACCGAGCAAGCCCTCCTCTTCCTCTCTCAGGCGTGATCTCGTCTCCTCTGCTTGTGCTCACGCGCGTGCATGAGGACAGCTTGCGCTGCACACAGCATGGCTGCCGGAGACTGATTTAAAGGGGCCAATGAGCCCTGGGACTGTTCTTGGTAAAATGCTCTAAAAGTTAAACTGGGCAATAAGCCCATAGGTTGTTAAACACACCAATCACATACATTCCCCCTGTTCAATCCTGTTCAGCCCGATAAAGATTTGATTCCTTCAGTCTATCACTGCCCGTGAGGACATTTAGCTGGGTGTGTTTGATCCTGAGATTCTCGTGTTGTTTATACATTGCCGACCTTGCTAGCCTGACTATCCAGACCGCCGCCTGTACCGACCTCAGCCTGAATTACGACTATGAACCTGTCTAACCCCTGGTACCGTGAAGGACTCTGATCTTCTGGTTTGACCATTGGCACGACATTGCCCGTTTTCTTCCTTGGATTTCACAGAACTGTATCCTGTACTTACCTCGGCTACCCGATTATGTCCAGTCTTACCTTCAGTTCACCCATCTTCACCCCCATGAGCTTGCATCCTTTGAGCTAATAAGTACTGGGGGCAACCGTGTCTGGCGAGGCTTTTAAAGCAAACGGGGGCTTGGCTAAAGATGAAGCTAGTTATGGAGATTAGGGTTTTAAGCTCACAAAGAAGGCAGGTGTCCCCAGGGTTTGACAAGCAGTTGGCAGCCCAAGCTGCAATATTTTTTTTCACTTTTCTAACTTTCATGGACAAAGGAAAGTTAATGGAGGGCAAAGGTTGACGAGAAAAAACACCATACCATAGATTTTGTAAATGTATTTTTGCATCTGATAAAACACAAAGCTATTTTGACATTTTTTTTTATTTCATGCAATGCTCTTCCTCCACCTGTACCCAATAAAACTTTTGTGATTCCTAATTCTCCCTATCACTGGTATAATTGAAAGGTTTTTCCATTTTTTTCTCTTAACAGATATAGATAAAGTATTTCCTGTAACACAAGACAAGTACTGCCCTCACCAGGTCCATACCTACTGCTGCCAGCTAATAGGGTTAGCCGGGTGTACAGTACATGTGCAGACCAAAATACACAATTTGGACTTAGTGCTGAAATTTGCATATTTTCCAATCCTGGAATTTCGAGACATGTTGGACAAACAGTAGCACATTTAAGCAACACTATTGGATTAATTCTGCTCTCATTCTCAAGGGAGGACACTGCCCTTGTGCTGTCAGCATCAAAGAGCCACTTAGGCCCTTATTTTACAAGGGATAGCACCAGGTAGCGAATGGTGAGCGAACGGTAATGACGGTCACCGCCACGAGAACGCCGGCACCCCTCCGCAATCACACATTTATCAAGCCGATCCTGCTTAGCGATTGACAGAGCGCCAGATAGCAAATCATTCATCATTATTCCAGCCTCACCCCACAGCGCCAGCGAGCGACCTTGAACAGCGATAGGTATGACCTCTCGCTACCTGGCGCTCTCCAAAGCATTTCAATGGAGCAATCTTTAAATATTCTTAAATAATTGCTATTAATGTTTTTTTTTTTTTTTTTTTTTTAAATGTCAAAAATTCTGTGACCACTTCTGCAATGTTAGATATATTTTTTAGGGTAAAAAAAAAAAAAAATTGTGTAGAATTGATATTACAGGTCTGATATTAATGTATTCATATTACAAAATGTTTTGAAAAACTTGTTTTTTTTTTTTCCAAAAATATGGTTGTTTGGGGGTTAAAAAACGACTTTTAACCCATCGGTGCCAGCGCTCTGGGGTTTAAACAAGCATTTCACTGCGCGAGAATTTTTTGAGCGTGATTTGTTAATGAATATGCTGGGAGCCGTTCGCTATGGCCATTCGCTGTCATGCGCTCCCATACAACGCAGAACCTGTCAAATAGCGACTCCTCACCCAATATTCAACATTACGGCAAACCGACTGAGTCGCTATCAACTACAGAATAATGGACAAGCACAGCGACTACTAGCGGGCGCACTGAAAATGCCGCTACTGTCGCTCATCTGTCGCTACCTGGCGCTATTAATGAATCGGCCTCTTAGCCTTCTGAACTACCTCAGAAGAGAGATCAAGCTTGTTGGTGGAAATATAGGTAAGCTTTTTTTTTAATTAATCTTTATAAGCCCTTTAGCCTTGAAGATTAAGTGATTGTCCTTCTGTCCCTAGGAATGTTTGTGTACCAGTTGTCACTTGAAGTGGACCTATCCTTCTGTCCCTAGGCGTGTTTGTAAACAAGTTTTCAATGAAAGTGAACCTATCACCTGGATTTCCATTATCCTGGTTATTGGTACACTTTTCTGGCGCTGTATGTGGTGCATATTAACACACAGAATACAGCCCTGTTTACACGCAGAGCATGGTATAGAGAAAGGGGTGTGGCCACATACATGGTGTCTCTGCGGTTTGTGGAGCTCTCCTGCCACCACCTGAATGGCTGAATGGGGACGAGGACGTAGCATTGTGCATCATTATACAGCTGGAAAGCTGTCAGAATGCCCCAGATAGAAATAATCACCGGCCAGGGGTGATAAGTCCATTTCAAACACCTTCTTATACCAATATTTTATCCTGTCCAATAAAGCTTTCTTTCCTCATTGCATAGCTTTAGTTCTTGTTAGAGAAAGGATAGTTCCAAAGCTGGGATTTTAATGATAATTTATCATAATTAGCAATGATGTTCAGATTTCAGTTAAAATTAAATTTACTAAAATGTTGTTGATTTATTTTGGTTTGATCAAAACAGCATATTTGGATGCAATATGGTACTATTTTTAATAACAAAAAACAATAATGTCAACAATTCATATTTAGATAATGGTTTAAGAATTTTTGAAAAAAAAACCCTTCACCCTAATGTTATTTATTTTTCCAAACTGCATCAGAAAATAATAGAAGCATATTTAAACAGCACCAAAAATACTTATTTACTAAAGACGGCACTTCTACCATACAATATTTTTACTACCTTTATTCGAAAAATAAAAATACTGTTTTTTAGTTTTTTTCCGCTATTCGTTAAACTATAAATACAAACATATTATAGCTCTGTTTATAATTTCAAGTGTAATAATTTCAAGATGTTTCCTATAAATAAATGCAAACGCAAAAGTGACAAGAATAAAAGTAGACATGACCTTTAATATACCAACATTCCTAAACTGCAGCAGGATGAGCTGAAATGTGGAAGTAATATTGTTCAGGGATGCACACAATGCATTGTCTTGGATTTGCAAAATAAATATATTATATTGGCAATAATTAGCCTGGACCAATGAATAATATGAATAAAAAATATCTAATGTATAGAGATACAGGGAATGAAATACAGTAAAAACCATGAGACACTAGTCCAGGTACTATCTAATTAGTAACCCCAGTAAAGTTTTAAGATGGCCATATAGTAATTCTTACTATCCACACAGTATTTGTATAATACCACAGTATTTGTATAATACCACCTTTCTGTCTAGGGACGTTTCTTTAAGAAATACATTGATGATAACTACAACTAGACAGAAAACTGATTAAAAAATCATTCTCACACAGTGCCCTACCAGTAGGATGTGACAAAAAACTGGATTCCTCCGACTGGCTCAAACGAATCACCAAGCATATTTCTATATTGTGAAGCTAGTGATAGCTGCAGAGCCCTTAAACCTTACTTTAACCATGAGCCCCAACCAGTAATCCAGTTCCGCAACTGGCCTCACAGCCATCACTTGGGCAGGCCATTCCAGCAGCCAGGACAAAGGTGGTGCTCACTACATACAGGAGTACCATTCGGCCAGTTGCTGCTCTGGATTCCCTGTGGTGGCACGTGGTTCTATAGGGTTTTTCAGGAAATGAAAGTGCTAGTGAATGAAAGAGGCAACATCTGAAAACCAGTATGGGGCAAGCAGAAAGCAGACTAATTTAACCCTTTGCCTGTAATGTCTATTTAAGCCTGTTTAATAGAAACAGGCTTCTAATTTGGTTGTACATTTGCGTTGTTTATTGACAAATGTACAATATATACAGAATAAAATATGTAATAATTAGAGATGAGCAAACTTTTTAAAAATTCGATTTGACTGATTCGCCGAATTTTATGACAAAAATCGTTTCGACCCGGATTTATTCGCGACGAATCGCTATTAAAAATTTCTGAGCCTCCTAGAACCTCAATAGGGTTGTAAACCATTCTGCCTTGCTGTAACACGCATAGGACGCGTGCTGGGTTATTGAAATAATACTGTAAATAATTATCAAATGCAGATCAGAGGCATCGCTAACAGAATGTCAGAGTGGTACAATTGCAGAGAGTTGAAGTGGCATCACTATGAGGGTCCCCTATAGTAACTGAAAAACACACCCTGGAGCTGGCAGCAGCAGGAGCCCAAAAATTAGCTGAATCAAACCCTGGAGTTGCAAGCAGCAGCAGCCACCCAAGCATTAGTTGAAAGAGACACTGGAGTTGGCTGCAGAAGCCCAAAAATTGGATGAATCACACACTGGAGATGCAAGCAGCAGCAGCAGCAGCCCAAACATAGCTTGAAAGAGACACTGGAGTTGGCAGCAGGAGCCCAAAAATTGGATGATTCACACCCTGGAGTTGCAAGCAGCAGCACCAGGAGCCCAAACATCGCTTGAAAGACACACTGGAGTTGGCAGCAGGAGCCCAAAAATTGGCTGAATCACACCCTGGAGTTGCAAGCAGCAGTAGCAGCAGCATCCCAAACATTACTTTAAAGAGACACTGGAGTTGGCTTCAGGAGCCCAAAAATTGGATGAATCACACCCTGGAGTTGCAAGCAGCAGCAGGAGCCCAAACACAGCTTGAAAGAGACACTGGATTTGGCAGCAGGAGCCCAAATATTGGCTGAATCACACCCTGGAGTTGCAAGCAGCAGCAGCAGCAGGAGCTCAAACATAGCTTGAAAGGGACACTGGAGTTGGCAGCAGGAGCCCAAAAATTGGATGAATCACACCCTGGAGTTGCAAGCAGCAGCAGCAGCCCAAACACAGCTTGAAAGAGGCACTGTAGTTGGCAGCAGGAGCCCAACAATTGGATGATTCACATCCTGGAGTTGCAAGCAGCAGCAGCAGCAGCGGGAGCCCAAACATAGCTTGAAAGACACACTGGAGTTGGCAGCAGGAGTGCAAAAATTTGCTGAATCACACCCTGGAGTTGCAAGCAGTGTAGCAGCAGCAGCCCAAACATTACTTTAAAGAGACACTGGAGTTGGCAGCAGGAGCCCGAAAATTATATGAATCACACCCTGGAGTTGCAAGCAGCAGCAGGAGCCCAAACATAGCTTTAAAGAGACACTGTAGTTGGCAGCAGGAGCCCAAAAATTGGATGAATCACACCCTGGAGTTGCAAGCAGCAGCAGCCGGAGTCCAAGCATAGCTTGAAAGAGACACTGGAGTTGGCAGCAGGAGCCCAAAAATTGGATGAATCGCACCCTGGAGTTGCAAGCAGCAGCAGGAGCCCAAACATTGCTTTAAAGAGACACTGGAGTTGATAGCAGGAGCCCAAAAATTGGATGAATCGCACCCTGGAGTTGCAAGCAGCAGCAGGAGCCCAAAGATAGCTTGAAAGAGACACTGGAGTTGGCTGCAGGACCCCAGAAACTGGATGAATCACAAACATGGAGTTGCAAGCAGCAGCAGGAGCCCAAACATAGCTTGAAAGAGACACTAGAGTTGGCAGCAGGAGCCCAAAAATTGGATGAATCACACCCTGGAGTTGCAAGCAACAGCAGCAGGAGCCCAGACATAGCTTGAAAGGGACACTGGAGTTGGCAGCAGGAGCCCAAAAATTGGATGAATCACACCCTGGAGTTGCAAGCAGCAGCAGCAGCCCAAACATAGCTTGAAAGAGACACTGGAGTTGGCAGCAGGAGCCCAAAAATTGGATGATTCACACCCTGGAGTTGCAAGCAGCAGCAGCAGCAGGAGCCCAAACATAGCTTGAAAAACACACTGGAGTTGGAAGCAGGAGCCCAAAAATTGGCTGAATCACACCCTGGAGTTGCAAGCAGCAGTAGCAGCAGCAGCCCAAACATTACTTTAAAGAGACACTGGAGTTGGCAGCAGGAGCCCAAAAATTGGATGAATCACACCCTGGAGTTGCAAGCAGCAGCAGGAGCCCAAACATAGCTTGAAAGAGACACTGAAGTTGGCAGTAGGAGCCCAAAAATTGGATGAATCACACCCTGGAGTTGCAAGCAGCAGCAGGAGCCCAAACATTGCTTTAAAGAGACACTGGAGTTGGCTTCAGGAGCCCGAAAATTGGATGAATCACACCCTGGAGTTGCAAGCAGCAGCAGCAGCCCGAACATAGCTTGAAAGAGACACTGGAGTTGGCAGCAGGAGCCCAACAATTGGATGAATCACACCCTGGAGTTGCAAGCAGCAGCAGCGGGAGCCCAAAGATAGCTTGAAAGAGACACTGGAGTTGGATGCAGGACCCCAAAAATTGGTTGAATCGCACCCTGGAGTTGCAAGCAGCATCAGGAGCCCAAACATTACTTTAAAGAGACACTGGAGTTGGCAGCAGGAGCCCAAAAATTGGATGATTCACACCCTGTTGTTGCAAGCAGCAGCAGCAGCAGCAGCAGCAGAAGGAGCCCAAACATAGCTTGAAAAACACACTGGAGTTGGAAGCAGGAGCCCAAAAATTGGCTGAATCACACCCTGGAGTTGCAAGCAGCAGTAGCAGCAGCAGCCCAAACATTACTTTAAAGAGACACTGGAGTTGGCAGCAGGAGCCCAAAAATTGGATGAATCACACCCTGGAGTTGCAAGCAGCAGCAGGAGCCCAAACATAGCTTGAAAGAGACACACTGGAGTTGGCAGCAGGAGCCCAAAAATTAGATGAATCACACCCTGGAGTTGCAAGCAGCAGCAGCAGGAGCCCAAACATAGCTTGAAAGAGACACTGGAGTGGGCAGCAGGAGCCCCAAAATTGGATGAATCACACCCTGGAGTTGCAAGCAGCAGCAGCCCAAACATAGCTTGAAAGAGACACTGGAGTTGGCAGCAGGAGCCCAAAAATTGGATGAATCACACCCTGTAGTTGCAAGCAGCAGCAGGAGCCCGAACATAGCTTGAAAGACACACTGGATTTGGCAGTAGGAGCCCAAAAATTGGCTGACTCACATCCTGGAGTTGCAAGCAGCAGTAGCAGCAGGAGCCCAAACATTACTTTAAAGAGACACTGGAGTTGGCTTCAGGAGCCCAAAAATTGGATGAATCACACCCTGGAGTTGCAAGCAGCAGCAGGAGCACAAACATTGCTTTAAAGAGACACTGGAGTTGGCAGCAGGAGCCCAAAAATTGGCTGAATCACACCCCTGAGTTGCAAGCAGCAGCAGCAGCCCAAACGTAGATTGAAAGAGACACTGGAGTTGGCAGCAGGAGCCCAAAAATTGGATGAATCACACCCTGGAGTGGCAAGCAGCAGCAGCAGGAGCCCAAACATAGCTTGAAAGAGACACTGAAGTTGGCAGTAGGAGCCCAAAAATTGGATGAATCACACCCTGGAGTTGCAAGCAGCAGCAGGAGCCCAAACATTGCTTTAAAGAGACACTGGAGTTGGCTTCAGGAGCCCAAAAATTGGATGAATCACACCCTGGAGTTGCAAGCAGCAGCAGCAGCCCGAACATAGCTTGAAAGAGACACTGGAGTTGGCAGCAGGAGCCCAACAATTGGATGAATCACACCCTGGAGTTGCAAGCAGCAGCAGCGGGAGCCCAAAGATAGCTTGAAAGAGACACTGGAGTTGGATGCAGGAGCCCAAAAATTGGATGAATCACACCCTGGAGTTGCAAGCAGCAGGAGTCCAAACATAGCATGAAGGAGACACTGGAGTTGGCAGCAGGAGCCCAAATATTGGATGAATCACACCCTGGGGTTGCAAGCAGCAGAAGCAGCAGGAGCCCAAACATTGCTTGAAAGAGACACTGGAGTTGGCTGCAGGAGGCCAAAAATTGGATGAATCAAAACCTGGAGTTGCAAGCAGCAGCAGGAGCAGCAGCAGCCCAAACATAGCTTGAAAGACACACTGGAGTTGGCACCAGGAGCCCAAAAATTGGATGAATCACACCCTGGAGTTGCAAGCAGCAGCAACAGCCTAAACATAGCTTGACAGACACACTGGAGTAGGCAGTAGGATCCCAAAAATTGGATGAATCACACCCTGGAGTTGCAAGCAGCAGTAGCAGCAGGAGCCCAAACATTACTTTTAAGAGACACTGGAGTTGGCTTCAGGAACCTAAAAATTGGATGAATCACACCCTGGAGTTGCAAGCAGCAGCAGCAGCAGCAGCAGCAGGAGCCCGAACATAGATTGAAAGACACACTGGAGTTGGCAGCAGGAGCCCAAAAATGTGAATAATCACACCCCGGAGTTACAAGCAGCAGGAGCCCAAACATAGCTTGAAAGAGACACTGGAGTTGGCTTCAGGAGCCCAAAAATTGAATGATTCACACCCTGGAGTTGCAAGCAGCAGCAGCAGCAGCCCTAACATTGCTTGAAAGAGACACTGGAGTTGGCTGCAGGAGGCAAAAAATTGAATGAATCACACCCTGAAGTTGCAAGCAGCAGCAGCCCAAACATAGCTTGAAAGACACACTGGAGTTGCCAGGAGGCCAAACATAGCTTGAAAGAGACACTGAAGTTGGCAGCAGGAGCCCAAAAATTGGATGAATGACACCCTGGATTTGGAAGCAGCAGCAGCCCAAACATAGCCTGAAAGAGACACTGGAGTTGGCAGCAGGAGCCCAAAAATTGGATGAATCACACACTGGAGTTGCAAGCAGCAGCAGGAGCCCAAACATAGCTTGAAAGAGACACTGGAGTTGGCAGCAGGAGCCCAAAAATTGGATGAATCACACCCTGGAGTTGCAAGCAGCAGCAGCAGGAGCCCAAACATAGCTTGAAAGAGACACTGGAGTTGGC
The DNA here is from genome assembly GCA_027917425.1 of Gastrophryne carolinensis. Lineage (NCBI taxonomy): Eukaryota > Metazoa > Chordata > Amphibia > Anura > Microhylidae > Gastrophryne > Gastrophryne carolinensis. The sequence goes on along the minus strand of CM051239.1, from coordinate 244,323,062 downwards.
AGCAGGAGCCCAAAAATTAGATGAATCACACCCTGGAGTTGCAAGCAGCAGCAGCAGGAGTCCAAACATAGCATGAAGGAGACACTGGAGTTGGCAGCAGGAGCCCAAAATTGAATGAATCACACCCTGGAGTTGCAAGCAGCAGCAGCAGCAGGAGCCCAAACATTGCTTGAAAGAGACTCTGGAGTTGGCAACAGGAGGAGCAGCAGCAGCCCAAACATAGCTTGAAAGACACACTGGAGTTGGCACCAGGAGCCCAAAAATTGGATGAATCACACCCTGGAGTTGCAAGCAGCAGCAGCAGGAGCCCAAACATAGCTTGAAAGAGGCACTGGAGTTGGCTGCAGGAGCCCAAAAATTGGATAAATCCCACCCTGGAGTTGCAAGCAGCAGCAGCAGCAGGAGCCCAAACATAGCTTGAAAGACACACTGGAGTTGGCTTCAGGAGCCCAAAAATTGGATGAATCACACCCTGGAGTTGCAAGCAGCAGCAGGAGCCCAAACATTACTTTAAAGAGACACTGGAGTTGGCAGCAGGAGCCCAAAAATTGGATGAATCACACACTGGAGTTGCAAGCAGCAGCAGCAGCAGCAGCAGCAGCTGCAGGAGCCCAAACATTGCTTTAAAGAGACCCTGGAGTTGGCAGCAGCCGCAGCAGGAGCCCAAAAAATGACACACCCTGGAGTTGGCAGCAGCAGCAACAGGAACCCAGAAATTGGCTGGAAGGCACCCTGAAGTTGGCAGCAGCAGGAGCACAAACATTAGCTGGAAGGCACACCCTGGAGTTGGCAGCAGCATAAGCAGGAGCCCAAACATAGCTTGAAAGACACACTGGAGTTGACTTCAGGAGCCCAAAAATTGGATGAATCACACCCTGGAGTTGCAAGCAGCAGCAGGAGCCCAAACATTACTTTAAAGAGACACTGGAGTTGGCAGCAGGAGCCCAAAAATTGGATGAATCACACACTGGAGTTGCAAGCAGCAGCAGCAGCAGCAGCAGCTGCAGGAGCCCAAACATTGCTTTAAAGAGACCCTGGAGTTGGCAGCAGCCGCAGCAGGAGCCCAAAAAATGACACACCCTGGAGTTGGCAGCAGCAGCAACAGGAACCCAGAAATTGGCTGGAAGGCACCCTGAAGTTGGCAGCAACAGGAGCACAAACATTAGCTGGAAGGCACACCCTGGAGTTGGCAGCAGCATAAGCAGGAGCCCAAACATTGCTTGAAAGACACCCTGGAGTTGGCAGCAGCAGGAGGCCAAAAATTGGCTGAAAGGCACACCCTGAAGTTGGCATCAGCAAGAGCCCAAAAATTGGCTGGAAGGCACACCCTGAAGTTGGCATCAGCAGGAGCCCAAAAATTGGCCTAAAGACATAAATGTGTTTTGCACCATTTGGAAAGTGTAAAACGTGGCACCATGCTGAATCTAGTCGCATGCATCAGCCATTGGTGGGTGGAAATCCTGGCTGATCCATCCCTGATTCATTTTGACAAAGGTGAGTCTCTCCACATTTTTAGTTGACAGACGAGTTCTCCTCGCCGTAACTATGGGCCCCGCCGCACTAAACACCCGCTCAGATGGAACGCTACTGGCTGGTCAGGACAGCTTTTTCAGGGCAAACTCTGCTAGTTGCTGCCACAAGCCAAGTTGTACCTGTCTCCATCTCCACTGCATACTGCCATGGTGTGTCTGGGTCCTCTGTCTCGCCTTCCTCAAAACCTCTAGCTCCTCTGGCTGCTCCTGCTCCTCCTCTCCTGTCTGCTGACTAGATAAACCAGCCATTTCACCAAGCCTAAACTGTGCTTCACTGGGCCACTCCTCCTCCTCTTCCTCCTCCTCCTCCAGTTCAGCTCCAACGGTGTTCATGTGGCCGTAAGATGTAGACGTCATGTCTCCATTGCCCTGACCATCCATGGTTTCCAACATGTGCTGTAGTACATGAAGCAGTGGAATCACGTCGTTCATCCCGTAATCCTGCCGACTGACAAATAAAGTGGTTTCCTCAAAGGGCCTGAGCAAACGGCAGGTGTCACGTATGAGCTGCCACTGGTTGACATTGAAGTTACACAGGGGAGTCCCCCTATCCACTTGGATCATCAGGAAATCCGTGATGGCTTTTCTCTGTTCATATAATCGGTCCAACATGTGAAGGGTGGAATTTCTACGGGTGGAAACACCGCAAATCAGACTATGTTGGGGGCTACCGTTATGATGCTGTAGTTCAAGAAGGGTGTGTTTGGCGGTGTATGAGTGGCTGAAGTGCATGCAAAGTTTATTTGAAGCTGTTAGGATGTCTTGCAGATGGTCGGAACATTTCACAAACCGCTTGACAACCAGATTGAAGACGTGAGCCATGCAAGGGGCATGGGTCAGGCTTCCTTGGTGCAGCGCAGACAAAATGTTCTTCCCATTGTCGGTAACCATGATTCCCATTTTAAGTTTTCTTGGAGTAAGCCATGTTTGGATTTCGTGATGAATAAATGTAAGCAGTTCCTCCCCTGAGACTTGAGCCTACAGTGGAGGGTGAGGAGATGGCGGAGGATGAGGAGGCCAAGTCTCACGGTGTCACAGGCCCAACTGGCAGGGAGCGCGGAGGCCGAAGCGGCGTGACCTGTCCAAGTTGCTGCTGCTGCTGCTGCTGCTGCAAAGGGACCACATTCACCCAGTGGGCCGTAAACAACATGTACTGTCCCTGACTGTAGTTACAGCTCCAGACGTCGGTGCTGCCATGCACTTTGCTACACACCGATAGGCTCAAGGACTGGCCCACCTTCTGTTCAACAAAAGTGTGCAGTGCTGGTAATGCCTTATTGGCAAAGAAATGACGGCTTGGGACTCTCCACCTCGGCTCGGCACAAGCTATCAGTTCTCTTAAAGGTGCAGAGTCCACCACCTGAAAAGGGAGCGACTGCAGCACCAGCAACTTGGACAGGAGCACATTCAGCTTCTGTGCCGTAGGATGTGTGGGTGCATACAGCTGTCTCTTGGGCATGGCTTTGCTGATGGATTTCTGGCGGGATGCATGACTTGGAGGAGGAGGAGCAGGAGCAACAGAGGATGGGTATGACGCACAGCTGCCTTCGGCTGAGGTGCTGGAGCCTTGGCTGGCAGAAATTGGGAGCGGCGTGCCACTTGGTGAGGAAGCAGGCTGGACCACCTCTTCGGAGCCTCGGTTCTCCCAGGACGCTTTATGGTGACGCATCATATGTTGACGCAGGGCCGTGGTGCCAACATTTGGGCCCTGGCCACGCTTCACCTTCTGCCTACATACCTTGCATGTGGCCATGTTACCCTCCTGCGGATGCTTCAGAAAAAACTGCCACACTGCCGAGTAGCTACTTTTCCCACCAACAGGCCGCACTGATTTACTGCTACTGTCGCAAACTCCAGGAACCCCTGCTCCACTACCTCCCGATAAGGTAGCCTGCCACGCAGCAGGTGCGCTACCCCGGCCCCGTTTGGCTCCAGGCTTTACAATTGTGCCCCCATGCTGAGTGCGATCGGCTTCATCATCATCATCATCACCGAGTTGTGGCTGCACGCCACTGAGGTTCTCGGTTTCCTCAACAGTGTCTGGCGCAGGAGCTGGAACGCTCGTAACATCCACGACACTGTCCACATCCCTATTTGTCTGCCTAGCTAAAGAAGCCACCTCCATTTCTTGGCTGGGCAGTAGCTGCTGATTGTCCTCTATCTGATCGTCCTCCTCACTAAAGAGTGGAGCTGAACCCAAAGCATAGGATACGTCGCTGGGGGAGGGAACGGCGTAGGACAGAGGCAATGGGAGGAAAGGGACGGGACTGCTCTCGGGGCATGCCAACTCAGGGTTGTGTCAGAGTAACCTACCGACCCTAGACTGGGGGTGTCAGTTGTAACTTGTGATGATGTTGATGAGCGCGTTAACCAATCTACCACGGCAGATGCGTTACTGGTGGAGACACGACCGCTAGCAGATACTGGCAGTTCAGGTCTCTCACCGTGACTCCTGCTGCCACTCTCTCCTAGCCTGCTGCGACCTCTGCCTGCTGAATCTTGGCCTCTGCCACTCCTCTTTGAACATCCTTGCACTTGTCTGCCTGACATTTTTATGTATTTGAAATGCGCAATAGGTACGATAAAAAATGTGTTTACTTTAAAATGAAGAAGCTAAATAAAGTGAGGGACTGCTTCTCTGCACCATATACTATGAAAATTGGCAATATGAGATACCCTGCGGCCTAGTGTTTTGGCAGCAGACCAAAAACTTGTTAAAAAAAAAAATTAAAAAAAAAACAATTCAAAATGCAATACTTTGATTCAGCTGAGGAAGGATCAACAAGCGTATTTAGTATAAAAGATAGGCTGCCTAATGCAGGTTTGGGATGCCCTGCGGCCTGGTGTTTTTTTTGTTAAAGGCAGACCAAAACCAATTCAAAATGCAATACTTTGATTCAGCTGAGGAAGGATCAACAAGCATATTTAGTATAACAGATAGGCTGCCTAATGCAGGTTTGGGATGCCCTGCGGCCTGGTGTTTTTTTTGTTAAATGCAGACCAAAACCCAATTCAAAATGCAAAACTTTGATTCAGCTGAGGAAGGATCAACAAGTGTATTTAGTATAACAGATAGGCTGCCTAATGCAGGTTTGGGATGCCCTGCGGCCTGGTGGTTTTTTTTGTTAAAGGCAGACCAAAAAACAATTCAAAATGCAATACTTTGATTCAGCTGAGGAAGGATCAACAAGCGTATTTAGTATAACAGATAGGCTGCTAAGTGCAGGTTTGGGATACCCAGGTGGGCTGGTGTTTTTTTGGTTAAAGGCAGACAAAAAATATTAAAACTAATCCAGTTATAATATGATAAATGCTTGTGTGTAACAGATAGGGTTAAATAAGCCACTGCATAGATGGCATTCACAGTGGCAAGGCAGATTAACAGCACAAAGAACTGAAATTGAATTGAAAACTGATCTGGCTAATGAAAAAAATAAAAATTTCACTGTCACTTCTAAGCTGTCCCTGGCTGGAAGGTTCCGGTTTTTCCCTATCTTTCCCTAGCTCTGTCTGCCTCTCTGACTCTCCCTACATATCTATAACTCTCTGCCCCTGTCTCTAACGAGCTGTGCTCTGGCCGCAATGCAAGGCTGAAATGCGCACAAGCAAGATGGCCGCCGCTTTATATAGCACGGTGACGTCACCGGGCTTCCTGGCTGCTGATAGGCTGCATGTGACTTACCCATGATACCTTGCCCCAGGGGATATGTCCGGACATGTTCATCCACCATTTTAGAATGCCTGTAATTGAAATAAATCGAGTTTAAAGGAAAACTTCGATTGATCGAATCGCGGGGAAATTCGGATTCATTCAGAATCGAATTTTTCAAGAAATTCGGAACGAATCCGGGTTCGTCCGGATCGATTCGCTCATCCCTAGTGTAGTCCATTCCCAATATAATTCATTCTTAAATAAATGAAAATTTGAGAGTACCAACTCCTCTGGTACTATCTAGTGGGAGTGATCCAATATGCATGTTGAGATGTGTATATATATATATATATATATATATATATATTTATATATATATATATTAAAAAATTGATTCTTTAAGTTGCAGTGCTCCAGGACATGCCACAGAGCATGAACTGGGTACACAAAGCAAGCAGTTAACAGAATAGTGGAAAAGTTATAGATACCATAGTAATTACTAGCACAAAGTGTTTTTCTCAATCTGTCAGTTTGCATGTCTTAACAGGTATACATCAAGCTGTCTAGCTAAAATGCTAAGTATTCTAATAATCACGTTGCATTAGTAAATACCAACAACAGATTTTCAATTAGCATAATAAGCAGAGAAGCACAATATTTGACAGCTGAACAGTAATAGTGAAAAGCTATAATCTTGCTGAACTGTTTCTGAACAAATGTGCTTATCTTTAAATAGTTATACATTAACATTTATGGGGGTCAAAATGTGACATTAGAAAGCTTTCCAATTATACTGAACACATTTTAGTATTTGTACTGCCTGCTAACATAATTGGAAATGCAACTTGAGTTTAATCTTTTTGGTTGCTGTATTTAGGAAAAACTAGGTAAATCTCAATTTAAGAGAATATAGTGTTTATGATGTAATTATATGTCATTTGTAATGCTCATACAAATAAGCCTAGGTATAATTGTGGATTGCATGTATCTTTTTTATTGAATTTTTGTTATATTTTCTATTAGAATTACACATTTTTCTAGTTTGCAGAATAAGAAATAGCTTGTGTATTTGACTCAGATACTTGCCAGGAAAAACAAGATTATTGTTATTGTGTTTCTAGGCCGCATTCTGCCCCACGCCACACCCGCAGCCAGCTCATCATACAGCCAACTGGACTCTGTAAGTCTGTAAGTGCACTGTTGAGTTGATTATGCAAAGGTGTCTGCTCCTGTTTCCTTGAGCCATGCTGCCTTGTGTGCTGGGTTCCTTATGTCTGCTTGTCGTTTTTTCCTGTTGTGTCTAGGCCTTTGTCTGCCACTCTCTATTTCTGCAGTCAGCTCTTCATTCAGCCAACGGGTCTGTAAGTGCACTATTGTGTAGCACTATTGAAGCCAATGTTGCTTGGAATGTTCCCACATGCAGGTTCTGGTTTTCTCTGTCTTCCATTACTTTTTAATTGTTTGTCTCCTGTGTTCCTAGGCTGCAGTGAAACACATGGCATGGCATCAGGCTTGCCATCCTCCAGCCAAGCTCACCCAGCTCACACCTAGGTCAACTGCTCACATGGGTCTTCGGATGTACACTTGTGCCATGCTGGTTAATGTTCTTAAACTCTGTCATGTAATTTATTCTGCTTTTTCTCCTGTGTTTCTAGGCTTCACATCTGACATTCCAGTAATGGAGTAGAATATAGAGGTTACTGACGGTATATGAGTGATATACTCTGTAGTGCCCCTATGTATTTTTCTGCTTTGTTGACAATGTCAGAGACTTGGCCTCTTTTTGACCAGGTCCACATGATGCAAACAGTTATTTAGTGTTTTTATTGTGTTGATGTATATGAAATACTTGACATGGGTTGCACTACTGTTGCAATGTGTTTTTCAAGGGCCTACACATTGTCATATGCCTTTGCATACTCCAGCATTGTATGATTGTCCACTTTCATCGGATGAAGACAAGCAGTCCCCAAAACAGCAGGTTCTCAAGCATCGTGGATGATTCCACCCAGGAATTTGTGCAATGATTACACATTTCTACACCAGGTACACATTCTTGATAGTATGTGTCCAGCTTTGTGTCCTACAGAGCCTGCACATTGTGAAAAGGGGTGTGTGTCTGGTCTACCAAGACACGACCCAGTATCTTGTATGGTTTGCCTCAACCTCCACCACTTGCTGTTGTACCAAGGTCCTATTTGGTTCCTGTATATTGGTTATTGACTTTGCACAAGAGATGTTCACTTGTAATTTTACATGTGCTTCTTATTAGGTTGAGGCATTTGGGTCTCCTCTTCCGCCAAGCCCATTAGTAAGGGCCACATCCAGAGATTTAGCGGTCCCTCTGACACATGCATCAGTAGCCACCTAAATAGGTTCAATGTGTCCAAACCATGTTTGCAGCATACCCCCATCGGGCTAATTTCCAGAACATCATTGAGTAACCCATTTTCACTCCAGTGTTTTACCCACAGCACAATACCAGGGACTTTGGCGTGGCCCATGGGACTTTGCCCATAACAACACATTTGTGTCATTCATGCTTGAACAGCAGATGCACAATACCTTCACACATACCCTAAACAATCCTGTGTGTAAGCTAATGGGTGACCAATAACTTTGAGCCATACACAGGCAGTTGACTGGTGTTTCTTTCTTCTCTAATTTACAGGCTCCAGTGGGGGTGGTTGCTGACCCAGAAAGGTGCTCCAGTAGCACCCAGCTGTATGGGCTTGGTTCTTAAATGCTGGCAGCCGCAATAGTCAACAACACCAGTGCCAAGGGGCAAAATGGTGGTATTGCTTGACAAGTTCGTCAACTACAAGGCCAAAGGGACACAAGGACTGAGCAGGAACAGCATAAAGCATGGGCCCAGGAGCAACATCTGGCCATTCTTCCGGCCATCCAGGAGAGCAGGAGGAAAATGAGTGAGTTGCTGCATGTACTCAACCATCAAGTGCAGCAACAAAATATGTTGTTTCAGGTCATGTTTGAAGCTGGATCTGTGGCTTCCAACCACCCTCCTGCTCACAATGCACACCACACCCAGAAGTTGCTTCAGATGACTAACCCCTACCTAACTCACTACTTCATGATGCACCTTCAGGATCATCACATTATTCTGGAATGTAATTTTGATATTTAACTACAGATAATTGCACCACCTGAATAAATGAACGTGTGCTCCACCCAAATAGCTCATGAAAAAATATAGGGGATAATGTGAAAAAAGTTTCACCTGCCCCTAAGAATTAGAGCACCACATAATTTACAAAAGTAATTAATTAATTTTATTGTAAAAAATGTAAAAGCCACATAAACAGACACAGAGACAATTAAAAACAGAATGCCCCCCCCCCACACACACACAACCCATATACCATTGAACTGCTTTTGGACAATGTTAATCAAATATACATATAAATATTCAGAATGGCACAAAATATATATATATATATATATATATATATATATATATATATATATATATATAAAGATAACTAAACACTGCCAATATGCAGATGCATTGTTAAAGGCCAATGCTCAATCAAAAATTCATAAAAAATACTAACTAATCCTGGATTGGTTAATCAATAACCATGGATACATAAATCAGTGCATAGAGCGGAATAAAAGAGGATCAAAAGTGATATACCATCAAATAATAGAAATAGAGCATGCAAAAAATGACTTTTACCTGCTGGGAGGGGAAGAAGCATTCAAAGATACCTGCGCTTGCAACTTTCTGTGTCGCTTCTGCCATGTGGCGTAAATGCTCCTGTCAAACCCCCGGGCTTTTGTACTCACACACCATGTTGCACCGTGCTGCCACGCCAGAAGAGACGTTGTCGTATCCGCTGCCCGTGCATCCCAAGACTCCTACCAGAAGTGAAGCAGCTGGGACAATGACGCACACCCCGGAACCCCACCACAGCACGCATGGCCACAAAAATCTCCTGCATAGCCAGAGAATGGGGAAGCATGGCTGGGGAGGCACGGGGGGGGGGCAGAAGAGCAGGAGGGAAATGAGATTAAAGTTCAAATCTAGTCCTCAAAGGGGATCACAAAAAGAATACATTTTCTCCAAGGGGACCTTCTAGAGCATAATCACCAGACAGGTAAGTATCCAATCTTTGTTATACAAAAGTAAGAGGGAGTGGCACCATACAGTGTATCACATCTATGGTTTGATCCCGATTTACCATCCTTGTGTTCAAGAGATGAGCTTGAATCCATATACATAGGACATTCTGGGTCTCAACTACCTAGGATTTCAGACACCCACACAAAGGGAGATAAATTATCGACCGTGTCCTCACGGTCCCGCACTCGTAGTTTAGTGTGTAACAGATCTGACCTATTGGCCTGTCTGGCCCTCTGACAGGCTCCTTGCACAATCCATTTAGGCTAACTCCTCTCAAGAAATCTTTCTCAAGAAATGCTTGTCGTTCAAAATCTAGGAACTGTGTTCAATTACAGCATACTCATAGAAATTGACTGGTAGGAACTTCTTTTTTTATTTTTTCCACTCAGATCAGGTATCTCCATCTTCATATATAGTAACCCCGATATCAGAGTGGGCACTATCTATTCGGAGGTACATGTGTAGTTCTTTGTGGATTAAGAAACATTGCAATCACCGCTATTCTGTTATATATAAAAAAAAGAAAGAACATATATTCTTTCTTCACTTATTATATAAAGAAAGAGTATATATATATATATCAAATATACACTTATATATCTACCTAACCCTGTGAAAGCTTTATTTACTTAGTTTATTTATTTAATTATTTTATTGTGAGTTTTATAATCACAGCAAAATAATCAAACAAATCTATTATTTTAAATTTATACCTATTTAATCATTTTATTGTGAGTTTTATACGGGCCTCCTATGTTTAGTGAAAAAAAAAAACCTATATCCTTGTTGAGTTATCTCCAAACTTGCCCCCCCTACGTACTAATAGGAAGGTCATTATAGGTCATTATTGGGGATTCTGAAGTTTTGTTAAGAATTGGTTTACCAGATCACCATATTTGGGGCAGGTTGTTAAAGCTATCTCATTTTTGAGTTCTGCTACTATTGTTCTGTACCATAATTTCTTATCTGGGGGTGCAGGGTTAGCCAATCACAATACAGTTGTTTTTTTTGTTGCCCATATCAATACTGATCCTAATCGTTTTTTCTCTGCAGCCCAAGTCTTGGGAAATAGATTTAACAGGCCCCATGTAGGAGAAAGAATTATTGTATCTCCTATCATATTCTCTAATGTCTCTGCTACGATCTTCCATATTGATTTAGAATAATTGTCCCACCATAGGTGCATTAACGTTGCGGGCATCTTGATATAAATTTAAATCTTGATATAAATTTGATACTGAAGATTTTTAATGACGGGGACTGAATTTCCTTGATTGTATGGTAAATATTACTCCACTCTACATCTAGTTTTATTTTAAGATCACATTCCCACTTTTTAGTATATTCTGTTAGTGTGCATATTGTTATTTTTCTTATGTGGTCATAGTAATGAGAAATTAAGTTTGTTTTTTTTCGTAGATTTAGAAACATCTCCTGTATTGCTGTAGGTTTGAATAGATCTGAGAGAAGAGATAGTGTTTTAATGTAGCTGGCAACTTGATGGCGAATTAATGTAAATTTATGGGGGTTGTCAGTTAGTAGTAGCCCTGTTTTTGGCTACCAGATGTGTAATATTCTTGTATGTTGTGCCTGTTGAAATTTTGATAAGGTTATGCTTCGTTTACCCTGGGGAAAGTCGTGGTTGGTGGTCAGTGAGCGCAGCATATCTGGGAACGGAAATAGTAGTTTATCTTTCATAATGGCTAGCATTGTGGAACATATATTTTTGACGATCGGGTTGACAGAGTCTCTATTCAAGCTTGTTTCCTTTAGGCTTTTATAATTACAGGATGAGATTTCTTTCGGTGTTATGGGGTACAGTTCAATGGATGGCCAGCTTGTGTTTTTGCATGTTGTTATCCATTCATCCATTCTTTTAAGTTGGGAGGCCCTATGATATAACCTAAGGTCCGGGGCCCCCATGCCTCCCTGATCAGATGGTCTGGTTAGGTTTTTATATGCCATACGGTGATGGCCATTGTTCCAGTAAAAAGCTGCAAGTCGTTGATCTAGTTGTTTCAGGAATTTATGCGGTATCCGTATTGAAATATTTTGGACTCGGTACAAGTAATGTGGTAGAAAAAACATCTTAACCGCAGCTATTCTGCCAAATATATTTAAATGAAGGCTTTTCCATTTCATGATTTTGTCTTCAATAGTTTTCTAATGGATTGAAGTTTCAATTCATAAGTTGGTCCAAGGATTTGGGTATGTTAATACCTAAATATTTCAAATGCGATGTTTCCCATTGTAAACTGTCGGCGTGTTTTAATGTGTCACTGTCCTTTTTACTGAGCGCAAAGGGTAGAACAATAGATTTTTGGTAGTTTAATTTAAAATTTGCATATGTTCCTAAGTCCTTAATTATTTGTAGTGTTCTAGGGAGAGATGTTAATGGATCCCGCAGTATTAGGAGGATGTCATCTGCGTATTTTATTCTGTTGCTACCTATTGAGATTCCTTTAACTTCAGGGTCAGAAGTTATTAGATTAAACAACATCTCAAGGTGAAGGTTAAATGGAACGGGCGAGAGGGGACATCCTTGTCGAGTTCCATTGGACATGGTTATTGGTTGTGTTAATGTACCATTTATATTTATTCTAGCAGCCTGGTTTTTGGATAGTGACATGATTTTCCCTATTAAATTAGGTCCGATTCCTATGTGTGCTAAGCATTTCTGGAGAAAGGTCCATGATACACAGTCGAAAGCTTTTTCTGCGTCCAATGCCACTATTACAGCTTTTGTATGGTGTTTTTGTATATGGTTTATCGCTGCTATGTCTGTGGCTATATTCTGATGTACTCCGCGATTCTGCATAAATCCAGCTTGGCAATGTGAGATTATGTCATGAATGAATAATTGAAATCTATTTGCAATCAATGTGGACAAAATGTTTACGTCTATATTTATCAAAGAAATGGGGCAGTAGTTTGAACAATGAGATAGATCCTTACCATTCTTCAGAATTAGTCAATTTATAGCCGTGTTCATGGTTGGGGATATGGGTTTTTGTATATCTGTATCGTTTGCTAGTCTAAATAGGTATGGAGCCAGTTGGGTATGAAATGCTTTATAATACTCTGCCGGAAAGCCGTCAATTCCAGAAGATTTACCCGTCTTTTGTTGTTTAACTGCGACCTCCACTTCCTATAGAGTGAATGGTTTATCCATTTCTTCTACTATATCTTTGTGAGTTTATGCATAGTAATGTTTTTGAAAAAGGTATCGTAGTCAGGTAGTTTCCCTGGGGTTTCAATATTATATATTCTCTTATAAAAATTTACTAATTTGTGGTCGATTTCTTCTGGGAGGTATTTAATATCACCATTCTCATTGCTAATTTTTTCTATAAAGTTATTTGCCCTGTGATCTCGGAGATAGTCTGCCAGGGTTTTTCCACTTTTACCCATGTTTAATATTAATATTTCCTTAATATTTCTTTTTTTTCTACTGACATTATGTCGTTTAGCTTTTGTCTTTCTTTACATAAGTTCCTATATGTATCTTCTGATAAAGAGACCTTATGGTCCCTTTCCATTTTCGCTATTTTGTATAGGGTATCATTGATTAGCTGTTGGTGTTGTTTTTTCTCTTGTGCTGTAATTGATATAATTATACCTCTAATATAACATTTGTGGCATTCCCACAGTGATTGTATTGAGACGTCTTGGTTATCATTGAGTTCAAAACATTCTTTGATAGCGGTTGCTATCTTTTCCTTGATCACCAGGGTATCTAGTATGTTGCGTTTTATTGCCCATATATGTTTTTCTCTGGTCCTATTGTTATATGTTAGGGAGCACATTACTGGAGAGTGGTCTGATAGGGTTATAGAGCCATGTTTACAGGTTGCTACATCCGTAAGTAATGATTGAGAAATAAATAGGTAGTCTATACGCGAGTACACGTTGTGTGCCCTGTTGTAGCAAGTGTAATCTCTATCATTGATGTGCAGGGTACGCCATATATCGACTAAGTTCAATCTTCTGAAATTTTGCCACAGTGTTTGATTATATAGGGTTTCCGTTGCTTTTCGTGATCTGCCCGAGGTATCCAGTTTGTGGTCACTTATAAGGTTATGGTCACCCCCCAGATTATTTTACCTTTTTTAACCTCATCTATTTTTTGTTACCTTATCTAGGAAACATTTTTGGCCCTGATTAGGGGCGGAGGTACAAACTAAGGTATAGAACTGGCCTTTCAGTTTGCAAACAATTATGAGCATACCTCCTTCCGCATCCCTATAGCTTGCTAATTGTTCAAAGGGGCAGTGAGCTTTAATCAAGATTGATACACCTCTTTTCTTTTTAGTAGGCCGTCTTTTGTGATTGTAATCCTTCTCAGTTATAGTGATCTCCTTTATCCTTCCTTCTGCCTTCCCCCTCCCTTGCCCCGCCTTCTCCCCAGTTCCGCCCTGATTTAGGCTGTCGTTGGGGGGTTAAGTCTCCCCCTGTTCCATTGACTCCTTTTTCTGTAAGAGTCAGCCTGAATCTTTAACGCCGTACCGATTCTGTGAGAATTATTTACATATTTTTTTTTTTTTTTTTTATCATTTACCCCATTTTTTTCTCTTTTTTTTCTTTCTCTTTTTTTTTTTTTTTACTGCGTGCCTTTTCCTGTACCTAAATGTAGGTGTATCTTGGAGACCTCTAAACTAGTCTTTGCTGTGAATTAACTGCCGATCAATGAGTAAACCAGGCTTCCGTTAACAAATCATTTTCCGTTCGCGGGCGAGGGTGAGAACGTCTGCCTCTAGGGTGTCTATTCTCTGCATGATACTGTTTAGGCCTTCTTTTATTTGAGCCAGTTCCTCGGTTATTGACTCTCTGACTGTTGCTTATACTGTTTGGACTAAGGAATTTTTCAATCTCCGACATTTGTGACTCCATCGCTTTTTGTGATGTTTTAACCTCTGCCACTTGTTTTTCCATTACATGTTTAAAATCTCTAACTTCTAACATAAGGTTTTGAATTGTTTTACATATTTCTTTGGTTCCTGCCTCTTTTGTCTCGCTGTCCACTTATTTTACATCTAGTTCCTTCATTGGTGTTATTTCCATTAATTGGGCTACATTCTTTTTATTCTCTCTTTTTGTTTTGCTTGTGTACGGGTATTGAAAGCTGCTGCCGTTATATCTGTTGTTTGTTCAATTAGTGTTATTTTTTCATGTGCTTTATGGATTTGTTGCAGATGGTTATGGATATCAGCTGGTGTGCGGGGTGCAGAGGCCTCATAGCCTTGGGGCTGTCGTGTGGGGGTACCTGGGTTTGGTAGCCCTGTATTCATAGTGGTATTAGTGCTTTGCTGTGCTCTAGTGGGGATACGTTGATTAAAGGATAAGATTGAGGGCTGTTTGAGGTCAGTATATTTTGTTTTTCCACTCATATCTTTTATATTGCTCCTTTTTTTTTTTTAATTTATCTATTTATTCTTTTCCTTCTGATAAATGTATGTTTGGTGTTTAAGTCCTTTTGCTTTTTTTTTTTTTAATCACTTTTTCCACTTATTAGTTTTATAATATTGTACTGTCACATACAGCTTGGTATATTGTAGCCTTCCCACACCGAGAGTTGGATTCCGGGCTGAAGAGCAGAGGAGCCGCTACCCTCAGCGTGTAATAGGCGCCACCCTGCCTCGAGGAGGTGCTGTCAGGACGCTTTGTGCCGGCCGAGGTGAGCTGAAGCTGCGGAAGCCGGAACAAGCGGCAGGCCGTCGTGTGTCTGATCGGTCTTCCCCCACAGCGCTTGCTGATATAAGGAGGCCGGCAGCTCCCGCCGAAGCAGGGGGCGTTGATACCGCAGCTGCCGGGCAAGGCCACAGACACAGCGGGAGATAGCAGCGGACACTTGATGGGAAGCCAGCGGACACTTGATGGGAAGCCAGCTGGTCCCAACAACGCTGCGGGTGTAGATACCGCGGTTACGGCTGCTGGGTAAGTGGAGGTAGGTGGCAGGGGTGGTGTGGGAAGGACGGCAAAAGCCCGCCGATGGACCGGGAGCCGGTACGGGAACGTCAAGGTAGGTTCAGCGGGGGTCTGTCAGCATCGTGTGCATCTCGTGTGCATCTCACAGGAACAGGTGGCAGGAGCGGTGACGTCACATCCTCCTCCCCCAACTCTCCTCTATCTCCTCTATCTCTCTCCTCTGTCTCCTCTATCTCCTCTCCTCTATCTCCTCTATCTCTGAACTGCTTTTTTTAGATGAAATGTATGGAAAGTCCAACTGTTCACTGTCGATGTTTTCCTATACAGATCTGACCGTATAGTGCCATTTTCTTCCAATGTCAGTTAAAAATCCAAAAAACCTCACCAAGCCAGAGTCCAGGGGTAGCAAGGCATCTTGTTCCCTCAAAAGTGAAAAAAGTCCTGTCAGAGCACCCTGATTTTGGTGCTAGTGTTACTGGATGATTTTCCACCGACACTGTTTTTTAAGGAATAACCTCTATTCTGCAGGAAAGAGCTCCAAGTCAGATAAATTATTCACTTGGAGGTATTCATGTCAGTAGACTCCAAGGCTGTGTCAATCGTTTGTATCCCCACTATTCCCAGTCCCTTTTTTTACAATAAAAATTAATAATTAATTAATTACTTTTGTAAATTATGTGGTTCTCCCATTCTTCTTTCACATTATCCCCTATTCTTTTCGTTAATTTTGGCATTTAATTTATTAATCTGGGGATGGCAGATTCAGCCAAAAAATTGCTTCTAATTATTAACATAACTCATATCATGTTTGTGGTAAATGTAAGTTTGTGTGTTTATGTCCAAATCTTAACACCTAAACAGAAAAAAAAATGTACACATCAAAACAGACACACACACCTTTAGCAAACTTTGAAATGTTTAATCCAAAATATAACTAAGGGCAAAATTACCAAAAAAAGAAACCTGTGTGTCCAGCACACCAACTATTTCTTCCCCCCACCAATCATCTTTTCACGCAGGTCCAGCAGCATTGCCCAAGACTATGCTCGGCGATACAGTCTGTAATAATCAGAAAAGGCAGAAAAGAACAAACAGATTATTAACACACCCAAGCAGGAGGGAAACACTTAGGCCCTTATTAATGAAGGAATAGCGTCAGGTAGCGACTGGTGAGCAGTCGGTAATGACGGGCCCCGCCACGAGAACACCGGCTCCCCTACCACAATCAAACATTTATCAAGCCAATCCTGCTTAGCGACTGAGATAGCGCCATATAGCGACTCATTCATCATTATTCCAGCCTCAGCCCACAGCGCCAGCGTCCGACCTTGAACAGCGACAGGTATGACCTCTCGCTACCTGGCGCGCTCCAATGCATTTCAATGGAACAATCTTTAAATATTAATATATTGGGGGGAATGCCACACTGCATATGGGAATGGGGTGGGGGGAATGCCACACTGCATATGGGAATGAGGTGGGGGGAATGCCACACTGTCTATGGGGAATGGGATGGGGGGAATGCCACACTGCCTATGGGGAATGGGGTGGGGGGAATGCCACACTGCCTATGGGAATGAGGTGGGGGGAATGCCACACTGCATATGGGAATGGGGTGGGGGGAATGCCACACTGCAAATGGGAATGAAATGGGAGGGAATGACACACTGCATATGGGAATGAGGTGGGGGGAATGCCACACTGCATATGGGAATGAGGTGGGGGGAATGCCACACTGCAAATGGGAATGAGGTGGGGGGAATGCCACACTGTCTATGGGGTGGGGGGATGCCACATTGCATATGGGAATGGGGTGGGGGGAATGCCACACTGCAAATGGGAATGAAATGGGAGGGAATGCCACACTGCATATGGGAATGAGGTGGGGGGAATGCCACACTGCATATGGGAATGAGGTGGGGGGAATGCCACACTGCAAATGGGAATGAGGTGGGGGGAATGCCACACTGTCTATGGGGTGGGGGATGCCACATTGCATATGGGAATGGGGTGGGGGGAATGCCACACTGCAAATGGGAATGAAATGGGAGGGAATGCCACACTGCAAATGGGAATGAGGTGGGGGGAATGCCACACTGTCTATGGGGTGGGGGGATGCCACATTGCATATGGGAAAGGGGTGGGGGGAATGCCACACTGCATATGGGAATGAGGTGGGGGGAATGCCACACTGCAAATGGGAATGAGGTGGGGGGAATGCCACACTGTCTATGGGGTGGGGGGATGCCACATTGCATATGGGAATGGGATGGGAGGGATTGACACACTGCATATGGGAATGAGGTGGGGGGAATTCCACAC
Organism: Gastrophryne carolinensis; assembly: GCA_027917425.1. NCBI lineage: Eukaryota > Metazoa > Chordata > Amphibia > Anura > Microhylidae > Gastrophryne > Gastrophryne carolinensis. The sequence goes on along the minus strand of CM051239.1, from coordinate 244,305,487 downwards.
TGCATATGGGAATGAGGTGGGGGGAATGCCACGCTGCATATGGGAATGGGGTGGGGGGAATGCCACACTGCATATGGGATGGGATGAGGGGGAATGGAAAGAGCGAGCGTTGGAGAGACACCCCTAACCCTAGCCCTAACCCTAGGTTAGGTCTCGGGCTAGGGGCGATCACGCTGCCCCTACCTGTCACTGATCAGCATGAATATCTCTCCCCTCCGGGCGGAGGAGGGAGAGATTCACGCTGATCAGTGACAGGTCGGGGCAGCGTGATCGCCATTGCCCCTTGGCAGAGGGGGTGGAGATTCATGCTGATCAGTGACAGGTCGGGGCAGCATTGATGTTACATGTTGATGATACACCTTGGAGGGGCACAGACGTGGATACAGTAGAGCAGTGGTTCTCAACCTTTCTAATGCCATGACCCCGCAATACAGTTCCTCATGTTACAGTGTATTGTTATTACACCAGCAGGTGTCTCGCAGGCTCTCTTGGCTTCTGTCCTCCGGCGCTTGCTGCGTCCTCCCCGCTTCCCCCGCCCCTTAGGCCCCAGACGGATGATGCAATCACGTCTGCGCATGCACTCAGGCATTCGGTTTGGAACGTGCATCCATAACGGCGTGTCGGTGACAGGTCGGGGCAGCGGCAATCACATGCAGGGAGTGATGCCACTGCCCAGATCTGTCACTGACCTGGGCACACTAAGCTTTGAACTGCTAGCGTTGCCCCTCTCCCTACATGTAATCCCCCCCTTACCTACGCTGCTGCCCTGACCTGTCAATGATCAGCGCAAATCTCTCTCCCCTCCAACGATGGGCAGAGAGGGGAGAGATTTGTGCTGATCAGTGACTGATGGTGGAGGAGAGAGAGATTTGTGCTGATAAGTGACAGGCCGGCAGCTGCAACCACATGCAGGGAGTGATTCCGCTGCCCAGACCTGTCTCTGACACTGACCTGTCCACACCAAGCTTTGGCGGGGGGCGGCTGCTCGTGTTGCCCCCTCCCTACATGTGATCCACCCCCGCCTGTGCAGTTCTCTCAAGGTGCCCATCATGCATGTGATCCCTCGCCTACGCTTCTGCCCTGGCCTGTCACTGATCAGCGCAAATCTCTCCCCTCCGTTGAGTGGGGGGAACACAAGGAGCCGCCCCATCCCCACCTCCCTCCACTGCTCGGTGTGTAAGCGATCACTGATCGCCGGACCAGCTCCTTCCTTCCATGTTGCGCTGCTGCAATTGTCCATTCATTGTTTCTATCTTGGAGGGGCCCATGTACAGAGAGGTACAACTCCAGCATATATATATTGTGTACACACCTGCTCCTCCCGCAGCCTCTCTGTACATGTGCACTACAGCTGCAGGTGGTTTCAACCATCCTTCTAAATTGTAATGTTCTGTTACTTTAACTTCCTTTTAGATTGCGATTGCTCTCGAAGATTCTTGGTTCTGCAAGCTTGCTGACGTTTACTTTTGAGTATTTGCTTTTTGGCTGTTTTGTTCCCCAACTTTAGTTCTAGGCTTTAGCTTTTAGTTACTGTAAACTTCCCCCTTAGTTCCTCCCCTTTAGGGTAGTAATTTTATTGTTTTCATTTGGTTTTAGCCTTTGTTTAGCAGATTTCAGGATGACTGGGGAATGGTACTCTGCCCAGGAAGCAGCGGCTTACATGATGGAGTCAGACTCGGAAGAGTATAGTGATTCAGGGTCAGAATATTTGCCCTCAGATAGTGAGTCTGACAGTGTCTCCTCTACTGAAGAGACACAGCCGTGCAGTAGTACCAGTGGTAGTGCTAGGCATCCTAGGAGGGATGGTAACGCACAAGGAGAAGCCACGCTGGAGGAGAGTGTAGATCAGATGGAGAGTGCTGCAGCTGGTGATGGAGTGCCTGCGTGGAGGCCTCCTAATAATTATTCCCCGAAATTCCCCCTTTCGATTCGGTCCCCGGAGTCAACGTTGACACAACAAACTTCCGTCCTGTTGACTTTTTCAAATTGTTCATCACAGAGGCCATCCTACAGGACATGGTCTACCATACAAACTGCTATGCTGTGTGGGTCCTAGCACAAAATCCCCTACATAGGCATGCCCGCGCTCATGCATGGCATCCCACAAACATAAGTGAGTTGAAAAACTTTTGGGGGCTCACTTTAGCCATGGGTATCTGCAAAAAATTTTGTATCTCCTCCTACTGGGATACTCGAACCCTTTTGGCAACCCCATTATTTCCGGCCATAATGACCAGAAACCGCTACCAAATTTTACTGCGGTTTCTACATTTTAATAATGCCACTGCAATTCCCCGTGGTGAGCCCGGTCACGACAGACTTCACAAAGTACGTCCCCTGATCGATAGTCTGTCTGAGCGCTTTGCAGAAGTGTACACCCCCTCCCAAAATGTAAGTATTGACGAATCGCTTCTGCTTTATAAACCCAGTGTATTGTTTAGGGTGACCTCTGAACACCCTGCCAGATAACCACACAGAGACTCACAATTGCACTCCAAAATTAAATTTACAAATCCATTTTATTGTAGCATATATTAAAACCAAGTTAAAAACAATTATACTGAACCATATGCATGGTTAGCCACCAGGGGGCACACTCCCTTATCAACAATACAATCTAATATGACACATAATTTATGGTGATTTAATAAAAGTGAATACTTTACATATTATATATACAACATATCCTGACCTTAAATTAATATAACAACTATCTAATGCTATCCTAAATCTAATAAAGTGTCAGTGCTTCCGTCACAAATAATACCTGTGCAAGATATTCAAAGCCATTCAGAATAGGAGAGCAAACATAAACAATATACAACAAAAAAGTGCTTACTTCAAGTCAGTGGATGGGAGGGCCCCCCCTTTGGGCCAGAACCAACGCGTTTCGAGTCCCGTCTGGACTGTTGCTCACGGTCAGAGCCGCGCACTGTGCATATCTTGCACAGGTATTATTTGTGGCGAAAGCACTGACACTTTATTAGATTTAGGATAGCATTAGATAGTTGTTATATTAATTTAAGGTCAGGATAGGTTGTATATATAATATGTAAAGTATTCACTTTTATTAAATCACCATAAATTATGTGTCATATTAGATTGTATTGTTGATAAGGAAGTGCGCCCCCTGGTGGCTAACCATGCATATGGTTCAGTATAATTGTTTTTAACTTGGTTTTAATATATGCTACAATAAAATGGATTTGTAAATTTAATTTTGGAGTGCAATTGTGAGTCTCTGTGTGGTTATCTGGCAGGGTGTTCAGAGGTCACCCTAAACAATACACTGGGTTTATTTGGGCATTAGCCCACAGAGCAGTGCACCCACATTAACATTGGTCGGTGCTGCCCGCCTCCCCCTTCATTCCCATTTCTCCCCGTTGCCCAACGGGGACATATTAGTGTCTGCTTTATAAAGGGCGCATTGTATTTCGTCAATATATCCCTAGTAAGCGTATGGAATAAAATTTTACAAATTGTGTGAAAGCTCGACCGGCTACACCAAATTTTTTAGTTTTTACGAAGGAAGGGACACACATCTGGACCCCCCTGGTTGTCCCCTTGATTTGTCTGTCAGTGGCAAGATAGTTTGGGAACTCATGACTCCTCTACTGGGGAAAGGTTACCACTTATATGTGGATAACTTTTATACCAGCATCCCCCTATTTCGAGCCCTCTACTCATTGGACACACCGGCCTGCGGCACCATCAACCGTAATCGAAAAGGCTTGCCCAGGTCATTGCTGAAACAAAAAATAAATCGTGGAGAGTCGTATGCTGTAAGAAGCAATGAGCTCCTGGCCGTGAAGTACATGGACAAAAAAAATGTTTTCATGCTGACGACAATCCACGATGAGTCAGTCGTGAAATTACGGCAACGTGGTCCCCGAGCCCCTTCCCAAAAGCCACGTTGTATCAAAGATTATAATAAATTCATGGGTGGCATTGATAAAACAGACCAAATTTTAACATATTACAAAGCCACCAGAAAATCCAGAGCCTGGTACAAAAAAGTTGCTATCCATTTGGTCCAATTAGCAACTTATAACTCCTTTGTTGTCTTCAAGGCAGCAGTACCAGGCTCCAATTTGTCGTTTGTAAACTATCAGCTGCAGATACTCCCTGCTCTGTTATTTGGGGATACCGAGCAGGCACCAGAGATGGCTGGTAACGATGACGAGGCTAGATTAGTGGGGAAGCATTTCATAAAGTGCATCCCCTCCATCAATAGGAAGAGGTATCCCCAGAAGCCATGTAGTAGGCGTGGCTTTAGGAGAGATGTGCGCTACTACTGCCCGACATGTCCCAGCCAACCTGGTTTGTGTTTGGAAGGTTGCTTTGAGGCATACCATACTAAATTCGATTTTTAACGTGTAAATTGTTTTATTCTGGATTTTTAATTTGTTTTATTCTGGATTTTTAGATTTAACTTTAGACTGTATGTAGGCTTTAGGTTAGGTTTTGTTCTGTGCCCTAGGGTCATCCTGGTTTGGAATACCCTGCTCTGCAAAACCCCCCAGATCTATAGTAACAGAATACATCTCCACGTCTGGGTGAAGGTAAGTGGCCAGACCTGGAATCTTTTAGGCTATTTATACTTTCTCTAGTTAAAAATTCAGTTAGATAATTGCATTTTCTTGTCCCTGTGTTGTTTTTTTATTTTTGGTACTTGCGAAGCCAAAAGATGATGGAGGAAATGGTGAAGGAGGAGCCGCCGGATACTTGTGATAGATGATGAAAACATGGGGCCCTTCATTAGGATTTCAGTGTTTACTGACATTCACAATCTATCAGCACAAGGCTAATCCTCCCATGACTAATCCTAGCAGAACCTATCAGTACCATTATTGAGTTTATTTTGCATTGCTTTTTCAGATGTTTATTTAACTTCTGTGCTATTTGTTTAGTGGTCTGTGTCCACAATAGCATCCCTAGATCGCAAAAGCTTCATTTTAGGTATTCGACAGGTAAATGTTTTTTTGTTTGAAAAGTGCAGAGCTAAACTATAGAAGTAAAATTACCCTTATGCATATGTTTTACTTTGGGGTGTATGCATGTTATGTATTCTGTTCCAGGGACCCTGCGGTTTCAGATTTATTGAGTTTTTTCTTGTTTGCATATTGATATATTAGGAAAACTTTCTTGTATGCTGCATATTTATTAATATTTTTTAGGGAAATCCGTTGCAAACTATGAACACCTCAAGGTTTTTCATCCATAAAAAGGTTCCCACAACAAAAAACCCAGCACGCCTAGAAACCTTGAGGTATGTACTTTCCAAAAATATATAGTTTGTGGGGGGTATTTCAAATGTAAAGGGTTGTAAATTTGGAGAAACTGCAAGGTGCGCACTTTGTGTGCGCAGCTGATTTTTTCCAGTAAAATGACCCTCAAACGCACGCTTGACTTTGGGGTGTTTGGCAACTCTACCCTTCAAAGTACCTATGCATGTGGGGTATTGTTTTGTTCAGCAGACGCTGTGCTTTCAGATTTACTGTGTTACTTCTTGCTTGCTTATTGTTTTTATAGGAAAATATGGTTTTGAATCTGCTTTTTGCTTATTTTTTTAGGGAAATCCTTTGGAACCAGAGATTCTGCCAATGAATAGAGACCTAACGAATGCACCCACGCCAACAAGCCCAGTAGGCGTAGAAACCTTGAGGTATGTACTTTCCAAAAATATATAGTTTGTGGGGGTTATTTCAAATGTAATGGGTTGCAAATTTGGAAAAACTGCAAGGTGCGCCCTTTGTGTGCGCAGCTGATTTTTGCCAGTAAAATGACCCTCAAGCGCATGCTTGACTTTGGGGTGTTTGGCAACTCTACCCTTCAAAGTACCTATGCATGTGGGGTATTGTTTTGTTCAGCAGACGTTGTGCTTTCAGATTTACTGTGTTAGTTCTTGCTTGCTTATTGTTTCAAATGTAAAGGGTTGTAAATTTGGAGAAACTGCAAGATGCGCACTTTGTGTGCGCAGCTGATTTTTGCCAGTAAAATGACCCTCAAACACACGCTTGACTTTGGGGTGTTTGGCAACTCTACCCTTCAAAGTACCTATGCACTTGGGGTATTGTTTTGTTCAGCAGACGTTGTGCTTTCAGATTTACTGTGTTAGTTCTTGCTTGCTTATTGTTTTTATAGGAAAATATGGTTTTGAATCAGCTTTTTGCTTATATTTTTAGGGAAATCCTTTGGAACCAGAGATTCTGCCAATGAATAGAGTCCTAACGAATGCACCCACACCAACAAGCCCAGTAGGCTTAGAAACCTTGAGGTATGTACTTTCCAAAAATATATAGTTTTTGGGGGTTATAGTATTTGTATTTTATCTGAAAATCTCCTCTAGCGCTCTTTGCAGTTTCGGGGGTCTCCTGGGCAGGAAAGGGTGTCTACTAATACATGTGTGGTACCGTGGTAACCAGGAGAAAGGCGGCTTTTACCCTCAATATGTTTTTATTGGAAAACCTTTATTTTCGATTAAAGAAAAACACTGCAAAATGTAAAAACGTGTGTATTTTTAATTTTCTTTCACATATTTCGCCCAAAATAATTAGGATAAGACTACAAAATTGATAAACAAGACATATGCTGTTAAAGCCCAGATTCTGCTGAAAAAAACAATATCTAATTTTTATGGGAAGTCCCAGAAAATCCCTTCAAAAATTACAGTTGAACATGTGTAGCTCAAAATAGTGAAAAATGCTCTGGCAACAGAGCGTGACAAAAGGGTCGATTCAGAGAAACACCAAAAACGTTAGTATTTTTTCCGATCTGTGTTTTTTGGTATAAATTTTCCGATTTCGTATGAACATTCGAGCGATTCTATAATGCATTTCAAACCGTGTGTAAGTTTTCCGTCCGTTCCTATGGCAGTTAGTGAATCAGTTGAATTTTTTTGTCCGGACGAAAATCCTTATGATCTTGCTCCTGCACACTACAAACTTAACTCATTAAAGTGCTGCCTACATATTTGGCTCACTCACTTCTTCTACAATGCTTAGCTAAATCACTTTGCACTTTCTTACATCTTCCATGTCTCACCCCTAAAACTGACCCAAACCACTGTGCTCTCAGGCGAATCTTCATTTCTGCTTTTTCTTTATTTCATTCGTTTTGTGGTAACCAACCATTAATGAATGTATTTCTAAAAGTAAATCATACATTTTTTTTTTTTGAACTGCCATTTTTTACTTGCGTTTTTTAATTATAATTTTTGGTTTCAAATGGTACAACTTTAAATTTTTTGTGTTGTTACCCACACCCTGTACATACAGATTGCTCTCCAAATTTTTAAAACACCCAACATCTTCTGCATGTTATGAGCCTTGAAACAGCCAAGATGGCGGGTCAGGTAATATAAGGCAGCCTGCAAACAGAAAGGGCCTTGTGACTGTGTTGCTCTGCATTCTGGGATTTCTGACCTTTCAAGGCCCCCAGCTCTGCTGTCTCTGAGCAAAACACAGCTGTAACCCGCACCCTGCACTTTATCCCACTCTCCTCTCCTCAGTAAGTGTGATGCATCTGACCAAAGATAAGATAAAATAATTACACAAAGCAAAGGTTGCCAACTACAACAATAAATCCGAAAACAAATTAAGATTCAAGTACAACAACAATCCCAAAAAAAATTAACAAAGGACATAAGTTTAAAAATAAATCGCAATTATATGGATGTGTGGCAAAATAAAGGTTTACATGCAAAGGACTAATTAAGGTCCAAATTAAAATGCTTTTATAAGGCATACATGAAATGTATTGATTCAGGTATGCATTGCTATACAATTTATGGCCTCGGCCATGCTGATACAAGCAGTTCATTGGAGCTGAAGGCGCGCAGACTCCTCCACATAGCCACAAAACATGTTCTACAATAGCAAATCCGAGTCCTCAACGGTGTCGGAAGTGGATTTTCAATTAAACGGATTTTTAGGGTGGGAATCAGCTCTCTGAATCACATGGAAACACATCCAATTAACGGAAGTTTTAGGAACGAACAGAAAAATTACAGTCTGGTTGGGAACATTTCCGATTTGGTTGTAAAACTTCAGATTTTGTTAGTAAAACTTCCGATGATCGTAAGAGCATATACGAATTCGTTCGAACGTTCGCGCGAGTCGGAAATGGCCAAAAAAAAAGGAAAAAATGACTAACACCCACCCAAACTTCCGATTCCCGATCCGAAATCAATTAACTTTTGCATTTAGAATCGACCCTAAAATCTCCAGGTGGGCTGGCACTTAAAGGGTTAATAAATCAGCCTCCTAGCTGTTTCAATGTAGACACCAGCTAAATCTTCCACACTAAAGCTTAAACATCACACAAATACATAACAGGAAAAAAGAAAAAAGAAAATTTCTCTGGTCCTGCACGTAGCTAAGACAGTTTCCCTGCTTTTCCTCCTTTGATTGGGAAAAACATATATTATTCAATAGCAGAGCTCCAAGCAAAACTGTCCATACTAAATTCAGGACCAGGGGAATTTACTTTGATGAACTTGGCCAGGCTGGCAGCTGATAAATTCAATATAACAGCAGCAGACTTTGACCCAGGTAACCAAAATACAATTACCAGTATGCCCCGCTGCCTTTGTAGATGAAAGTAACATATAAAGCAAAATCAGGGCAACATATACTTGCTGCAGCCCCAGCGAGAAATCCGGAAGGGGGGATCTGTCGCCAGTCTGTGAGGCCCGGAAAAAATAGAAAAGAGAAGAAAACAAGCGCATGAGCAACACAATTTGCAGGTAGACCCTGGGCAGAGAAATGGGAAGACAGCAAGGCAACTCACCAGGGGAAGAAGTGCTGGCCTCCAACCTGGGAGGGGTGCAAGGGGAGGAAGACATGGGAGTGTTCCCCTGATTTGGGGCTTTGGAGTCCAACCCTGAGGGCCCAGCATCCTCCCAAATTTGACCACCTTCATCTCTGGTCTTAAATAAAGCCCTTAATCTGTTTTTTTTAGCAGGATAGATGGGAGGTAAGGTTGTGGGTCAGTGGCTAGGTAGGTGAGGTTGCGGGTCAGCGGCTGGGTAGATGAGGTTGCAGGTCAGCAGCAGGGTAGATGGGAAGTGAAGTTACAGGTCAGTGACTAGGTAGGTGAGGTTGCAGGTCAGCTGCTGGGTCGGTGGAAGGTGAGGTTGTGGGTCAGCGGCTGGGTAGGTGAGGTTGTGGGTCAGCAGCAGGATAGATGGGAGGTAAGGTTGCTGATCAGTGGCTAGGTAGGTGAGGCTGTGAGTCAGTGGCTGGGTAGATGGAAGTTGCAGGTCAGCAGCAGGGTAGATGGGAAGTGAGGTTACAGGTCAGTGACTAGGTAGGTGAGGTTGCAGTTCAGCTGCTGGGTCGGTGGAAGGTGAGGTTGTGGGTCAGCGGATGGGTAGGTGAGGTTACAGGTCAGTGGCAGGGTAGGTGAATAGGTGGAAGATAAGGTTGTAGGTCATCGGGGGAGGGGTTAACCTGGTGTACCGGCCCGGGCTGGGGACCCGGTCTCCGCCCACCCGGATGGCGGCAATTCTGAATGCGGTAGAACCCACTGTGTCCTAAAATATATTTAAAAACAAAATTATGTCAATGTGTGGGTGGCATCAGCAGTGATCACAGTTGCAGATCACTGCAACGCTTAAGGCTCATTGGTGGGTCAGTATGCCCTGGGACTCCCTGTCTTCTGGCTGTGAATCACGAGCCCCACCCCATCTTATGTGACTCTCGTGCCCCATCCCCATTTCCTGGCAGCTGTTAACTTCTTATGACAGCTCTTGGGACCATCAAAATCAATATGTGTTGGCTGAGCCCCATGCTTGTAGCTTGATAAGGCTGTGGCTGCCATGGTTCCCAAGAATTACATACTTATGGTTATGGGGGCTCAGACCCAGGGTTATATGGGGCCCTGCACAATGCTGATATCAGGTGATCAACCAGTACCCTTCCCCCTATCACCTCTGTTCCAAACATTATCTGTCATCACCATTTCATTACTAACTTCAGTAGGGGGAGATGCTGCCATTTGACATGGCTGTGTAGCCCCCCCAATCCCTATTATGATTGGCTGGCTGGGGTGGCTGGATTTTTACCTACATCTTGGGCACCATGATCTCCCCTGGCACCAGCTTTAGGATCACCGTCACCACCGCGTCTATGGTCTGCAACACCACCAGATCTGGGATGGCCGCCTCCATGATCTCCGCCACCACCAAATCCAGGATTGCCACCACCACTGCCTCCATGGTCTACACCACTGCCAGATATGAGATTGCTGACACCGCCGCCTCTATGTTGTCAAGCTCCATCAAATAGGGGATCGCCGCCACCACTGCCTCCATGTTCTCTGCCACCACAATATCAAGGATTGCTGCCGCCTCTATGCTCTCACATGCCAGCTGGCTGCAGAATCATCCAGGTTTGTCCCTTGCCATGGAGCCCGTTGCCACCACTGTCTTTTTCTGTGTCAGGTGCTGTGATTGCTAGTCAGAATTGACCAGCCAATCACAGCAATCTTCATCATCATAGGGGGCGATGATGCCTCCCTGGGCGAAAGAGGGAGATGGTCTGTTTTTGTAGACAACAGCTGTCTTAACAGCCGTAATCACGTCCCTAGGACGTACAGTTACTTTCGTTTGCAGGAATGCACGATGAAGTAACTGTGCATCATGCATCCCAAAGGGGTTAAAGTTTATCAAAAGCTAAAATACCACAATGTAACAACAGTCAGTCATGATCGTTCAGACAACTGCTGAGTTCAGCCTCCTACCGATCATTACACTCCTTGGAAAAAAACAGTTGCAAGCCACCATGCAGAACAACCCATGATAGGCTTAAAGTGCACCAACACCCACGCCTTGATGGCCCCGGAATCTACAAGATTCTTGGACCGCTCAATTCCCAGGATGCTCAGTTGTGTGAAACTCCCCAGAACGTACCTTCTTCTTCGGTACAATGGTGCATGCATGAGCAGCGGCTGCATTTCCACTATCCCTTTAGCAGGGTGCGTGCCAAAACCAGGCATTTGTGGATGGCCAGCACAACCACACTACGGGGGATGCGGCCGCCAGTGCACTCGGGTTCTGCTTGCCTTCGACGAAAGCTTAGATGAAGGGGTGAGAGTGGATTCAAATGTGCTGATTGGACGAGAGGCCGTGCATGTGTCAGAGGACCAGGGAGAGGTGAGTTTGTTTGGGCAACCTGGGGGTTTCACAAAGCAGGGCATCCCCAATTGGGGAGCCAAGGCAAGGACCAAAACCCAGGATAGCCAAAATCCTGGGTTTTGGTTCAATTTAATATAGGGGGACTAAAGATACCAAAAGACCCTCTACTCAAAAGTAAAGGAAAAGAGGTGCTTTACTAAAATGGAAAGTATTTACACAACTTAAACATCCACCTATTGACACAGGTTTTGAGCTTTTGGCTCTCACCTCCCATACAGCCAAATACATCTGGCCCTGTGCTGATGAGAGCCAAGGGCTCGAAACACGAGGGTGTCTCACCAGGGTTCAGCTGTAGCATCCAGGATCCTAAGCCCTGACAGGCAATACGGGGGCTCTATCATTGAAAAAAAAAGTATTCTATGGGAAATGGTCTTAGGCTTAGAGAGCTTGCAGGCATAGGTCAGAGAGCATCTTCATGAGGATCTCTTCTTTGAAGGAAAAGCTCACCATTCCATGTTCCAATGGGTGGGGCAGGATGACTCCAGAGATGCAGAGGATGAGGTAATGTGCACTTCCCGCTCAAAACAATGAAAGCTACCTATCGAATGATGTAGTCACAGCAGGCGTCTCTCATTAAACTAGAGTCCGTGCATGCATCGTTGGAGCATGGAAAGGTGAGTGCTTAAAGGCCCCTTGGTGGGGTTTCACATAGCAGGGCATCACATTTTGGGAAAAGGCAGTGGCTGGCCCTGGAATCTTATAGATTCCAGAGTGACTGCTGGTGGGTTTTGTTGCTTTAAGCACAATACCACTCCTTTTTCCCTGTTTTCCCTGCATTCCATTTCTTCCAGTATAGTGGCTAAACCCCATTTGTCTTTCTTCATATATGCTACTACTTCAGCTGTAGATTGTTAAACCCACTAAATGCCAGCTACATTAAATTCACATAGCTGCCTCTCTGTCAGTTACGTGCCATCTATGTGAATTCTATGTACAGTAGCTGAAAATGTCTTCCATTTAAAAGGCAAAAAAACAAAAATCTCACACCTTTGTGCAAGATCCAGTGGCGGGGGTCCTCTCTTACCCTGGGGGAGCTCTGATCCACCGTGGGTCTTCAGGGGATAGGAGAATGTCCATTCCATGCCCCCTCATTCTGACAGCACAGTTGCTGTGGGGAGGGGCATTTTATAAGAAAAGCAAGATGACATCATTCATTCCTCCAGTATAAAAGGCAGCTTCTGTCACTGAAATGCTATGGGAAGCCAGCCGGTGATTGGTGGAGGGTGGGTGCAAGGGCAGGGGACTCCGATCCACTGCCCTGCACCAGGCTTCTGTGATCAATACTAGCTGTCGGTGACAACATGGTTCAAGAAAGTGATCAGCATTGTAAAAAAAATGTGTTTTTTAATAAATGACTGTGTTTTTCTTACATTCAACCCCTTTATAGCTGGTGCCCAGGCTGGTTGGGAAGGGGGGCCCAAATCCGTTTTTTTTTTTTTTTAACCCATAAAAATGTAAAAATGTGTGGGGTTCCCAACTTGAAAAGGAATGATCCCCACACTAATTTTGTTTGCATTTTATATTTTTTACCCAAAAATATTATGGAAGCACTGAAAATTAATTTCTTGTTAAATCCCAAACTCTTCTAAAAAATATTTTTTTTTTTCTGGAAATTCCAGCAAAAGTTAAATATGCAGAATGGTGAAAAGAAGCCTGTCAATATGATTTTTTCAAAAATAATTATAGTGTCACGCTCAAGAAGAAATTTTGCTGGGCATTCAAGGTGGGGTGGGAAATTCCTAGTTTACGAATTGGGACTTAAGACAGGGAAGCGGCTCTTAACTGGACAGTCAATTTCTCCCTGGAGGCCATGGTCACTGTCTGGGGACCAGGGTAGCTAGAAATCTGACTGGGAACAGAAGGACAAAAGACAGCCCGCCTTCGCCACCAAAGAGGCAAGCTGCCGACCACCCTTTGTGTTCGCAAACTTGGGGAGGGGAAACACAGGGCAGATGTACACAAGACACGAACAGGTGATCTGGTCTCCAGTGCAGGCTGCTATAGCAAAGCTGGGCCCAGTGCAGGCTATGGTGGAGCTGGGCCACAGTGCAGGCCTGTTGAATAGCCAGACACTATTGCAGGCTATGGCAGAGCTGGGCCTAAGTGTGGGCTGTAGCGGAGCTGGCCCCAGTGCAGGCAGTGGCAATTCTGGGCCCCAATGTGGGCTGCAGCAATGATGGGCCCCAGTGCAGGCTACAGCAATACTGGGCCCTAGTGCAAGCTGTAACAGAGCTGGGCCCCAGTGCAAGCTGTAACAGAGCTGTGCCCCAGTGCAAGCTGTAGCATAGCTGGGCCCCAGTGCAGGCTGTTGCAATGCTGGCCCCCAGTGTGGGCTATGGGCCCCAGTACGGGCTGTAGCTGAGTTGGGTCCCAGTGTGGGCTGTAGTGGAGCTGGGCCCCAGTGCAGGGTATGATTGAGCTGAGTCACAGAGCAGACTATAGGACCGACAATGAAGGGACGTAGGGTCAAGACACACAAGGCTAAGACACTGAAAGGGCAGTGGGACAACAAACAAAGAAACAACTGCGGAGGACTGCAAGGCCCGGCAAGGCTAGCACACTCACAGACACGAATTATGAAGGGCTGCAAGCCCCAGCACAGACAAGACATGAACTATGAAGAGCCAAATGGTCCAGCAAGGACAAGAAGGCAATAAGCCCCAAATCCCGAAACTGGAATGCCCAAAGACCCTTAAGGACAAGGAGATAAGCAGGGGGGTTGGAGAGCACGGCTAGGCTTCCAGAAGACAATGCAATTATCCAACACAGTGGCAGGGCCAAGCATTTGCATTTATAGGAAACCCACAAGCATGATTAACATCAGGTGAGGTTAACCCTTTAACTGTCAGCCTACCTGGATTTTTTTTTTTACTCTCTGTTGCCAGACCATTTTTAAATATTTTGCACTTTACATGTTCAACTGTGATTTTTGAAGGTATTTCCAGTGATTTTCAAAGAAAATTATATATTGTTTTTTTCAGCAGTTTTTTCTGAAGTTTAATATGTTTTTCCTGGGGCTAGGCGCTTCCCAAGTTTTTTTTATAGCTTTTGGAATATGACCATACTATACTGAAGGTTAAAAATTCAACATTGTATTAAATATTTCATAAATTCCATAAAAAGGAGCACGTTACTCAGTGCTCATGCAAGGTTCAATCAATAAATATACATGTTGTAGTATATAACCTTTGGTTCACAAAATATATGATATATAATTTCTGATTATTGCTATATTACTTCATTCCATTGCTTTGTTTTAATCTCAGTGGCAGACATGTTGTTCTTGTTTATTTTAAATAAAAATATGTATTTTATTCAAGAAAACCATATTCCACATGAAAGCCCCATTTCTCTCGATGACAGTGGTACCACATATGTATTGGTAGCCCCCTGTTCCTGCCCAGGAGACCCCCCAAACTGAAAAGAGCACTTTATAACATTTACATGTAAAGTGCAACAACTATCCACACTATAAAGGGTTAAATAAACAATAATTGATGTTGGGTGGATTCCTTACCAGTTAATTAAGGGTTAACTATTAAAAAGCACCACACCAAAAAATGAAATTTATTAAAAAATATATATTTTTTCTTTACTGACCTCCGATTGTCCCTCACCGATTTCAATGACAGTGATCTCTGGAGAGGGTGTGGGAAAGCAGGGCATCAGAGGATCCCATGACCCTCCACCCCATCTGACAATTGGGCGTGTGATGATGTCAGCGGGATGATGTCAACCACCCCGCCCACAAAGGCACAACAGCAGGAGGAGAGGGGCTGTCGGGCCCTCTCTTGAAGACTGAAGAGTCCAGGTGGATTGGATCCTCCCCCCCCCCCCGCGGTGAAGTGAGGGATTTTTTGCAGATATTGTTGGCCGCTGAAGAAGCGGGGGGGGGGGGGGCTATTCTGGGCCCTCTTCTGAATCAGAGGCCCTCTGGGTATAGGAGACTAGGCCAGATCAATTGAGGGGGTCAGGTTTCTTGGCCGCTAGCAGGGGGGAAAGCAAGGAAAGTAAAATTCACATGCCTGGCGTTTAATGATAGGATAAGCGTCCATATAAACTTTATGTGGCTGGCAGTTACAGGGTTAAACAATGCTTTAGGACCCAGGAAAGAACCACATCACTCCAGGAGGCACACAGCAACACAACAGCAGATAACACAGTGGTGAGTGCAGTCGATATTTCATTTAAAAATATTGAGAAATGAAAAAAAATTACAGACAAGACATTTCATGTTAAAGCCCAAACTCAAGGAAATCTTGGACAAAATCACAGTTAAAGCGGACCTTCACCCTGAATAAGAGCATATCTTATATGTTTCCCACACCCTGTACATACAGATTGCTCACATTAAAAATCATCCTACCTGCATCTACTGCGTCTACTGCTGACATTTTCCTGACCCTAGCTCTGCTCCGTCTGAGCAAAGCACAGCTATAACCCGCCCCCCCTGTACTTTATCCCGCTCTCTTCTCCTCAGTAAGTGTGATGCTTCTGAGTCAAGATGGCGGCGCCCATATCCTAAAGTCCTAAACAGAGTTGCAGCCCAGTTGAGGAAAGATTAAAAAGTAAGTGATTAAAAACTTAAAATATATTAATTTTAGATGCCAGGGAATCATTTTATAAGGGTTTGGGCTTTTCAGTAAATCATGGTGAAGGTCCAGTTTAAACATGTATAGTGCAAATGGTAAAATGGCCTGGTAACATAGCTTGAGAACATATCTAGGTTGGCTGGCAATGAAAGGGATAATTGACCTCATAGTTCTGGTTTGTTGACCATTGTTCTATTATTGAGAGCAGCTTACTAACTACACTGCCTTCTCAAGTCAGATCTACCTTATCTGCAGAGAATGTAAAGACTTTTGACTGTAGCTTTAGGGAACTTTGCTGGAGTTTATCTCTGACATGCTGTTATTCTAGTGAAAGAATGTTAGCTGTAATCTAATCAGCTCTAAAGGGTAAGTCCATTTACACTTGAAACCTCCACATGGCGTTTTTTTCTATTATATAGTTTCTATTATAGTGTTATAGTTATGTCCTCAAGGTTCTGATCTTATCTGTTTTTATTCTATTTTCTATTCCTTTACAAGTCTGTGTGATAAAAGAAAACAGTTGTCTCTAGCAACAATGTGTTTACATTAGCAAAGTACACCAACCTATGTGTTTGGTGTACCTGGCAAAAGCTTCCTGACTCTAGCTTACTAATCATGTAATTGGCTGAGGCAGATATGATGCTCCACATTTCTGAGCTCACAGGTTTAACCACTCCTGCTTTGTTATTGGTGGCATTCTATCCTATGGTGGTCATTATTGCAGCTTAATTTAACCAAAGCTGCTAACCTGTGACAGGATTCTGGGATTTGTAGTCAGACTCAGAAGCTATACTAAGGGAAACTATACTAATCTTACCTTTGCCTCGAACCTTTGCTGGGAATACAGCTGCGTGGGTAGTCACCCAGCGTTCATGTGTGATGTTCTGAAAAGCCCGCCCATGTTAGCACCGATAGCGGAACTGGTTTCCTGGCAAGGTTCGAGGACTAGGACCCCAGCCAAGTGGTACAGTACAGTGAAATGAAATAGTACCACTCTTGGGAAACCCTATAGTATTTGCCTCAAAACAAGGCTGTGAATCAGGAATTACTACATTGCCCTCCTTGTCACTGGACACTTTTTGGTCTGTCCCACCATGTCCCACCATGCCCTTCTTCTAAAGGATTTGTGTCCTCCTTGGACAGATAGTTGACATGTGGTATTGGTTTCAAGATATTTCTTAAAAGATTTTCCAGAAGAGCTGAATGTAGTGATTAGAGCTGGGGGGCAAACATCTTCTGGACTTGAGATAAAATAATTCTGTATTTAGGATAATGACACTCAATAATTAAAGAAAGTTATATCTGCTTCAGTCGGAGCTACCAAATTATCCAGCATGTAAAGTGCATCTAAATCATTATCATTAAAGATGGACATGGCACTCGGATTAACAGAAACCATCAAACCACATGTGCTGGAAGTACATTTTTTAACCATACTGCAACATTCTATGGAGTAGTGCAGTATCCTTGAATATTGCAGAATAATGGGGTATTTAATGATCAGGGCTGTATTTAGGATTTGCGCTGCTATAGGCACTTTTTGGTGATGCCCCCCATCTTTTATAGCAGACCAAAAGCCATTTAACTCTGTTAGGAGTCTAAAAGATTTCAGGGCCAGGTTAAAGCTTGTCTCTGGGGCATCCCAATTAATGTGCATATCTGAATAGCCTGCGGCAGGTTTGCATGGCCGGAGGGAGTGGTACAGAGGAGGGGTCCAGAATTCATTGTTGGCTGGGCAATAATATGATTGCCAATAAATGCTAATTTAAGAAGAGCCCACATAACATGGATGGAGGTGAGTGACTCAATGACCCAGGAGCTTACCACAAAGTGGCTCCCGGAATTGGCATGCCCCTCTTAAGCGGATGAAAAACCTAGGAGAATGAAAGTCCAGGGATTTAGTCCAGTCAATACTGATAGCAGAGGCCTAGTGTTGCCTTGTGTAAAATACAGCCCTGTTAATGATACCAGACCACATATGCCTACTTCTTCTTGCCCCCTTTCCTGATGCTCCTTAGCTGTTTTACTCTGCCCCTTACTTCTAAGCCTTTTCAAATGATTACACTTTTTGTATTTCCATTTTAACCTTATGTTGAACTCCAAGGACTCGATTCATAGTCGGAGCATCAAAAACCCAAAACCAAGCGCAAAACAATTCAGCATGCGCCTGGGCGCGTGATTCATGGATTAATACGCACGCATGGTGTACCAAATTTCATGTGCTCGGGGTGTGCACAAATTTCCTCTTCTGATGCCTCCTGCCTGAAATTCTTCTGTTTTTAAGCGCAAATGGACCTGACCCATGCGCTTTTGGGAGTGCATTCTCTGGGAAACCTGTGATCTCCATTTTTTGGGGGTATATTCTGATGAACCCTTAGCATTTTTTTTGCACAATGCTTTGTCCCAGATGTTCTCTTTAACCCCTCCCCCCCTTCCCTGTTTGGTTTGCATATTAATGCTTATTAATTTAACAATTATTTTTACTCCACATTTTTGGTGTTTTACCTTAATTTTTATTATTTTTTTGACAACTTTTTGTAACATTTTTTTTCTTCCCAAAACAAAAAAAAAAGAGTTCAATTCCTAACAAGACCTTGCGACTGACACTTTCATTGTTAGAAAACATGCCGAATGCTGCTTACATATGTTTTCGGTATGAAATAAGCTATTTACTCATTGGAATCGGCAATGTGCTTGAGGAAATCAGCTCTTCAAACTGCCACATTTGCACACACTTTTCTGCTCTGTGATCATACCATAAATCAGGTGCCGGAGACACTGCCATGAACATTCATTTCTGGCAATGAGACCGGTGCAAGTCTGCTCTTTGCTGGACGCACGTGTACAAATTGTGACCTAAAATAGGCGCATCCGATTTTGTCCACCATGAATCAGAAGGAAGCGCAACTTGGTGCTCCTAAAAACGTTTCCATATTTGAATCGACCCTCATATGTCCTTTAAGTACATTTAAAATCTTGTCTTTAATTCTTCTATTATTAGTGCCAATAACAAATGTTGAGTCACTCCTTTTTTGGTATCAGTTATGTTACAGAATAGATTCTAATGGTAAATTTAATGGTACTTGACACTCATTTTTGGTAAAGGATGTTTGGTTCCGTTATACACATGTTGCAATGGGTAGCAAGAAGGGTTAAGTGGGTATTTGGATTGGATAGATAATGGATGTTGGTTTTGTTAGTATGAATGCTATATGTGGTCCTGTTATTCTGTCCTGATAATAAGTTATGGTGCTAAAGAATGAAGAGACAGTGAGATCCATGTAATCCATGTAATACCATGTAATACCTCATCGGGGCCTGGTGGAATAAGTGGCTGCCACTCTACAGCTGCTAGGATTGGGACATACACATACATATACAGACTTTTGAGTTGGAGTGCTGCTAAGAAACAAATTAATTTGTAACTGGGACCAGTGCAATAATTGTCATGTTATGCTGTTGCTACTCAGATATCTGGAGAGTCATTGCCATGAGGGTTGTGTATACTTATTGTCACGGTGGAGCGCAGTGAGTGATTTTATGCTTCTGATGAACTTGAGTAAGTCTCTTCAACGAATATGTACATGTTACAATCAGCTATCCTTTTACATTCACATGAAAGTATCAGATACCACATGGCTCCCCTTTTTTATGTACTGTGGGACTCCCATCCATTAGTTGTGACCCCCGGCCTGATGTGCGATGGTGATCTTATTTAGCTTGCCCGCTGAGCTTGGAAACTGCCAGTAAACAGAAAGCGGAACAATGATTGGCCAAGTGAGCCATACAGGAGGAGTGGTCTCAAAAGGAATTATGGATGTTGGATGGCCACCCACCACCCTGACAAAGCTCCGGTGGGTGGAGCGGAACGCCCATCGGTTGACGGACGGCCTCTCTCACCACTCTCGCTGGCTTACAATGGATGGTCCCAGGTTGGAATTGAACATATGCCGATCGCGCACAGATAGCTGTGAGTGGGCCTGCTGGGAAGTAAGGTATTTGGGGAGGTAGAGCTGATGACAGGGACACCCTTTGATCAGCTGATATCTGCAGTGTGAACACTGATGGCCACAGCTCCCACCGAACATCCTATTAGCAAACCGGCATGTATGCTGGATACTTGTGCCTTCATAAGTTAACCTGCATTTATGTTGGATCCCTGTGCCTCTATATGTGCAGCAGCGCTTTGTCTCCCAATGAGTATGTATGGACGCTAGTGCCGGAATGGGACCCGCATTGTATTATGAGGATTTGTGCAATATTATCAGTCCAGCATTAGAGAGTGAGTGTGTGTGTTGGGGTGCTAGGGGTGCCAGTATGGTTGGGGGGCCACCGTAATTTTAGAACTGGCAATGTAGTCTTTAATTTGGTGTATGGGGATTTGGGGTATATATGTATATGTGCCAATTTTTGAGCTTTATATCAATAAACTTTTGTCTGTAAGGAAATATGTGCCTTGGATCCTTCCTGGTGCCGGCCTCACACTTAACCAGGTTTTTGAGTGTCTGGGCTTAGTGAGGCACTCCTATCACCATTCAGACATATATCTGACTTTACCAATTAGGGGTGTCAGAAAAAATAGATTCTTTCAAATATTGCAATATTTCAGTAGACAATACTAGTATCGATTCAAAATATGATCGAATCGATCTTTTATAAACTATTTATAAGTATAATTTACTCCCGACCACTAGTTGGCAGCGCACTGCACAAGAGCCTGTTATTCAGCAGCTCTGTCCCACTCACAGCAGAGAAACAATGAGAGCCTGTGAGAGTCGTCCTACACTGTTGTTATGTATGTGTGAATGTTGTATTGTTGTGTAGATTAGGTTTTCCAAAGCTATATTCATTAAAAACTTTGCAATATATCAGTCGGGATATATCGCGATATATTGTATCGTCATATGTGTATCTTGATACATATCATATCGCCAGATTCTTGCCAATTCATACCCTTAGTCCCAATGTATTTAGGGGGTTATTTAAGAAATTCTAATGCCAGGTAGTGCCACATAGCACCACATAGCGTCACGTGAACGCTAGGCGCTGTACGTGAAAACCACATTTAAGGAGTGCGCATGCGCGTCAGAGCTTGCTGGACACACGCTGACTTGCTCTGCAAAATGGGGGCTGCACTGCGGGATAGAGCACACACCCACCCCGGAAAGTGTGGGGGAGACTCACCGAAGGGTCCTGGGACATCAGTGGAGATCCCAGCGAGGTTGCTGGCAGCGGCTGTGGGATCTGCGCAGCCTAACAGGAAGTGCTGCAGACACATTCAAGATGGCGGTGGAGCTCACTACAGCAGAGCTGGAGGAGCTGGAGGAGATAGAGAGCAGCGAGGTCTCCTTCCTTGCAAGTTAGAGAGATGATGTGACAACTCCCAGCTCTGCTTTACAACCCGAAGTAAGTCCTGACATCCTGCTACAGTTTGAGACACTTCTGCAAATGGCCCTGACATCTAATACTAAGCTTATCACTGAGCAACTCTCTTAGAAAAAGTGACTTTAAGAATAACTACCCTGGAAACTAGACTGGGGGAGGTCACAGCTGCACAAGAGTTCCTGGATGAAGAGGTGGGTCAGTTGAAAATACATAATGCACTCCTGTTCTCCAAACTTGAGGAGCTTGAAAATAAGGACAGAAGGTCCAATCTCAGGTTCAGGGGACTCCCAGAGCACATTGAGGCCATTAGAGCAGCGATCACTGCCCTGTGCCAAGAGCTGGAGCCGGGGATACCAGTGGATCGACTGGAGTTCGATCGCATTCATAGGGCACTGGGCCCACGTAGACCCCCCAAGGAACCTCCAAGGGACATTATTGCGAAATTTCATTTTTCTTGCCACTAAAAAAGATATACAGAGAACTGGGAGGAATGCAAATTCATTGCAGTTCCAGGGACATAAGTACCAGATTTTTTCAGATTTGTCAGCCACCACTATGGCAAAGAAAAAAGAAATGAAACCCCTGCTTGTTATTCTTCAAGAGAGGAAGATCAAATATAAATGGGGTTTTTCTTTTTGTATCTCATTATCTTTCATGGACTCCCCATATTCAGCTTCTACTGTAGAGAATTTACGATCCCAGATGTCATCAGAGGGTCTC
The DNA here is from genome assembly GCA_027917425.1 of Gastrophryne carolinensis. Taxonomy (NCBI): domain Eukaryota; kingdom Metazoa; phylum Chordata; class Amphibia; order Anura; family Microhylidae; genus Gastrophryne; species Gastrophryne carolinensis. The sequence goes on along the minus strand of CM051239.1, from coordinate 244,283,593 downwards.
CCCCGACAACCACCTATTAAATCCCCAAGGAATCTGGAGGACTCCCCCAGAGCTCAGAGAGCCGGCAAAAGGCAGAGGCAGGAGCTGCGTATGGGTGGTAGGAGCTCTTCTCTGGACTCCAATGACACCTGAAGATGGCTGTTGGTCCTTAGGACTGTGTGTAGTTGTTTATATATAGGAAGCTTTGAAACCTAGATGGCTTAAGCCCTGCAGTGCCCGGGGCTAATATGTCTGGATAAAGATACCTGCACCCCTTTCCCAACGGGATGCCCCTAAAGTGTTTTTCCCTTTACTCACATGTTTTCTCGGTTAAATTGGAGCCTTATGTATAGTGTCATACCTTCTCTATGTATGAGCTGATTTGTTAACATGGCTCTGTTTTAGGTTATGCGCAATAACTCGTTTTTTTGTTTCAGGTTGATCCACCCCTGTGTGTCCGCTGGCAAATACATATCGCACTTCTAAAGAGCGATAGGGATAGTTCCCTGTGGTTCAATTAGTGGTTGGGTGAGAGTTGGGTGCTCTGTTGAGTGCCTGTTTTATATGTATTACTGTTAATATTTCCATACACAATTTTGCGGCCCTAGGCCCCTTTAATATTTTTAGGGTTTCTATTAGCCGGGTACCGTCTTCACTCCTCGGGAGTTTTGGCGGCCCTATCCCTCTGAGGAGCTTAGAAGGATCCTAATCACCCCCGAAAGAAGGGAGCTGACTGGTTGTTTGAGAACATAGTAGTCTGATTTAGACCTTCGGGCAGCTCATCCCTCTGGGTGTTGGTACTGTTTACTTAGATCCCCTTAAAGGGGGCTGAAAAGTCAAATTTACCCTTCCCTAGTGTTTTTACTTTTGTATCCCTTCCCCCCATCCCCTTACATATAGTTCTAACTTTTTCCATTTTATTTATTTACTTGTTTTTTTTCCTCTTGTGTGCTGGTGGTAATCTAGGATGTAATAATGACTTCTGTTTTATCCCTCAACATGCAGGGATTTAACTCTCCCAATAAAAGGAGCATGACATTCCGCAATATTAGAGCTCTGCATCCTGATGTGATCTGTTTACAGGAGACCCACTTCTCAAAATCCTCCAGACCCAAATTTCTGGATTCATCATACCGCCAGGTATTCATGAGTTGTGCAGAGACTAAACAGAGAGGAGTTCTGATTGGATTTCATGAGGGACTCAATTTGTATGCCAGAAAGAGATAACTGACCCAGACCCTCCAGGATACTGAAGTGACTATGGCGAATTATTATGCCCCTAATGTTAATCAGGGTGAGTTCCTCTCTATATTCTTTAACGAAGTACTGGCAATTGCGCAGGGCATGACGGTAATCTGTGGAGATTCTAACCTCACCCTAAATCCCTACTTGGACAGACAGTCCCCTAGAAATCCTATAGTGGGTACTATAATATATATATATATATATATATATATATATATATATATATATATATATACAATCTGCGGTTGTATTAGATGTGCATTCTTTAGTGGATTGCTGGAGAGAAGCACATCAAGGTTATCGTAATTTCACTAATTTTATATCCCCACATAACACTTATGCTAGGATTGACCATATATTCCTTCTCCAAAGATATCTACCTCAGATGCGGTCTGTTAAAATCATCCCAATCTCGTGATTGGACCATGATGGCCTATTTCTTAAATTGGGATCCTTGTTATCTAAGCCGGCGGAATGTTCTCCGTCTCTTAATGCCTCACTTCTCTCAGACCCAGAAGTTATCTCCTCGGTCTCAGAGATGTTGTCGGAATATTTTTTACAAAATTAGTCCTCTGAGGTCTCGGCGACAATATGCTGGGAGGCACATAAGCCCACTATTAGGGGTAGTCTTATTCAATTAGCTTCAAAAAAGAAACGGGAGAGGGATGAGCGCATCAATAAATTGGATGAGGAATGTAGGGTAGCCGCAGAAGAGGCCAAAATGCAAATGGCCCCAGCCGCGCAATCTAAGTTGCATAGGATTTCTCAGAACCTTAACCTGGCCCTTGTAGGAAGAGCTGAAAGGGCTCTAAACAGGGTCAAGAATAGGTTTTATTGTAAGGCAAACAGACCTGACACTCTGTTAGCTAGGAGACTGAAGACGCCAGATCAGGACTTCTGTCCAATCAGGCTTAAAGATGATAGGAGGGTTATTTCGGGTAACCCTGAAAAAAGTACGACTTTATTCAGATCCCAGTTGCTGAAAATATATGCTGAATATGGTTCCCTGAGGGCGGGCAGGCTAACTGAGTTTTCTGAGAGCTTCTCTTTACCGGTGTTGCCTGCTGATCTTAGGGAGGTCATGGAAGCGGATTTTAGTGTGACAGAGGTTCAGAAGGCCATTGGGAACCTGAAGCTGAATAAGAGGCCAGGACCGAATGGCTTTATAGCAGCTTATTATAGGTCCTTTGGGGGGGGGGGGCAACTCCTTCACCCAGGAGTCTCTCACAGCTTAAATAAGCATGGTCCCTAAACCAGACACTGATAACTCTATATGGTCTAACTTTCTGCCCATCTCCCTTATAAGTTTGGACTTGAAGATCTTTACTAAAATCCTTACAGATAGGATGTCAATGTATCTCCCAGAGATGGTCTCTGGTGACCAGGTAGGTTTTATCCCAGGGCGACAGGCAGGGGACAATGTTAGGTGGATAATCCATCTTACACATATAGCCAAAACGAGAGGAACCCAATCTATACTCCTTTCTCTAGATATTCGAAAGGCATTCGATATGGTATTGTGGGAGTAACTTTTTGGGCTTGTTGGATAAGTGGGGATTTGGCCCTAAGTTCTTAGGAATTTTGAGGACTATATATGCAAACCCAATTGCCTATATTAAATATAATGGCTTCAGATCAAGCCCTTTCCCCTTAGCCAGGGAAACAAGACAGGGCTGCCCATTGTCCCCCCTCCTGTTCACCCTGGTCATGGAGCCGCTGGGCCAGATTATTAGAGACTCTATGGATATATCGGGGATAGAGGTGGGGGGCATCCAACATAAACTTTGTCTGTTTGCAGATGATGTCTTAATGCTGGTCACTAATCCCCTCATCTCTCTTCTCAATATAATGAAGGTATTGAATGCGTTTGCTGCTGTGTCTGGCCTCCAGGTTAATACTGTTAAATCTAAGGTGTAGAATATTAACATTACTGAGGGTGTCCGGTCTCAGCTGCAGGCGTCATTCGATTTTCAGTGGAAAGAAAAGGTTAAATACCTTGGGGTTAATTTGACCAATGACTATGAGACATTATTTGCAGCTAATTACATCCCCTTACGACAGAAGTTAGACGCGTTACTGTCAAAATGGAAGAAATATATGACGTCATGGCTCGGAAAAGTGGCGGCAATTAAAATGACCTTCTTGCCTAAATTTTTGCACCTTGCTAGAACCCTACCAGTAAAAATTCCTCCCAGCTTTCTTAAGGCCCTGCAGAACAGGATTTTTAATTTTATTTGGATAGGTAAGAGACCCAGAGTGACAAGATGGATCCTTTTTAGATCAAAGAGTCAGTGGGGCTGGGGGTTCCTTGTTTTAGAAAATACCACCAGGCGGTCCAAATAGTGCAGTTACTTTCATACCATACGACAATGGATGTTCCTAAGTGGTTCCAGATAGAATCAACGATTTGCCATCCTTTGGCGATAGACAATATTCTTTGGGTTACCCCGAAATTTTGAGGGTTTGGGATGACCTTACATTTTCTGGAGGTCTTGCATCTTCCCACCTGCCTCTAATATCACTTTGGGATAATCCAATGTTTTTACCAGCCCTCGCTGACCCTGGCAGGTTTATTAGATGGCGGGAGGGAGATGCCTCGAGACTAATAGGGTGTGTACAGGGCTCCATTGTATCCTCATTCCCGCAACTCAAAGATAAATATAGACTAGAATCAAAAGATTTTTTTATAGTTATATGCAACAAGCGCTAGTTAGAGGGAGGGAGAAGCTGGATGCATTGACCCTATTTGAAACAAGATGTTTGAAGGACCCTAGGGGAAGGGGGGCAATAACGGAGATCTACAATCAGTTAGGCATGTATCTAAATCAGGGTAGTTTGCCCTATAGGGAGAGATGGGACCACGAGCTCCAGGAGGTCAGGAGCCACCGTGAATAGCAAAGGATGTGGATTGACTCTTTTGGGTCTGCGGCTTCAGTTATGTCCATAGAGGCTAATATTAAAATAATTTTAAGATGGTATTTGGTGCCGGAGCGATTGGGGCATTTTGTGGGAAGCGCCCAGAAATCTTGTTTCAGGGGCTGCGGGGCAATTGGTTCTTATCTACATACATGGTGGGACTGTTCCGTGGTGAAAAACTATTGGACTAGGGTGTTTGATGTGCTGAGTTCAGTGATAGACAGAGTACTGAAGCCTGATCCCTGGGTAGTGCTGCTCAATAGCCAGATTAGCCAATGTACAATCGCCCAAAAGAATCTAGTGAAGGCAAAAGCATGGAAGTCTCCAGATTTGAGTTTTGCAGCATTTCAGAACAGGGTCAATTCTATAATGGCAATGGAAAAAATATCTGCCCTCCATGGAGGGAATTTGGAAGATCTTCAAGAAGTGTGGTCTCCTTGGGTCCAGAAATTTCTGCCACCAGGCTTTGATACTACCCTTCTGGTTATCTAGGTATACGACCTATAGAACAGTGCCTTATCTTGGGAAGTTGCGTGATGTAAATTTGTAGGATAATTCCAATCTTCTCTTTTCTCCCCCCTCCCTGCCCCATGTCCCTCCCCTTGTCTGTCTGTCCTTTCCCCCCTTTTTTCCCCCGTTCTGGTTGATTTACAGAAATTATTTTTTCTGTATGTGGAAAGTTTTATATATGTTAGAGATCATGCTTAGAGTTCAGAAGTCCCGACTTGGACCTCTAGGCTTCGACAGGGATGTCCAGTTTGATTAGGATACTGTCTGTGAGACCAAACCAGCTGTATTGATTGCCCTTTTATTATCTTTCTACATGCGGATGTAGATATTGATTGTTATAACTATTGAATGCTGCCTTCTTCCGTGCATAATTGTTACTTGACAAATGTCTATGATGTGCGGAGTTTGCTGTAATTATTTTTCTTACAATAAAATTTATTGAGCAAGAAAACCACATTTAAGAAAGTCAATCTGGTCAGTGCCTCTGAAAGTGTCATATAGCATCACATGTATTACTACAGCTGCTCAGTGTAAATCGCCGGCGCTATATGTTCAGCAGCGCCACGTAGTACCTGTCGCATTTCAGTGGTGTTTCATTTGGTTGTGTTTAAATAGCGTGTTGCTATTTTTTTTAATGCAGAATTGTATGTGCATGTCTGCCATTGCATCGTCATTGTTACAGTGTTGAAACAATGTCATTCCATGTGTTTTCGCTCTGTTGCTGGTATATATGTCGATAGAACGCCCAGTTTTAAAGCGCTGATGCTGGGTGTGTGTATTTTTTTCTTAAATATGGCTTCAGCACACCTATCGTTCGCTGCAGCGTTGTCCTATTGTTAGATGTAGTGTAGTCTTGGGCGCTTTGACCTCGGAACATCGCCTAGCGTTCTCGATTGGCTCTGCAGTGAATCAGGGTGAGTGCTTCTACAGCATCCTCCAGCCATCAATGCTGGATAGGATAGTACAGCGTCACTTGTCAGCCCTCTAGGCTAGGTCACAGCGCACAACACCCGATTGCAGAGTCTGCTAGCGGTTGCTCTAAGCTCACCTGGCAATACGTGGTACTAGTCTTAAATTAGTTTCTTAGATAGTACTATACATTCTTATTCTGTTGGATAGAATTATTTTGTATTTACTGCAGTTATCTAATACATACAAATGTATATTTAATTGCTCTAGTTGTTTTGAACTTTGAATTGTTCTTTTAGTTCACCACTCTCTTTACTGGAACATTTGATGCAATGCATGCCTGCTGCATATCATTAAGGCATTGATGGCCGTATACCTATTTTAACTGCAAAACAGAATAATGAAGGCAATAATCAGAATAAATACAGAAGACCTTTATTGGGATATACAGAGGCTGAATTGTTGTGCTCTTTACTTTATACATACAGTATATGCATGCATATGTATGACAGCCACACTAGCCACACTATGTAGACAGTCTGTCAGTTACCACCACCTGAACACTCTTTCTATATGGCATTTGCAGCAGGGTGGAAAAGCATCTCCAGCACATAAGGCTCGATTCAGAGACTCATTCGTTTGCACTTCCGTAGCTGTCTGTGAAAGTTTTAGTGGGTGTTTGTCATTTTTTTGCTTTTTTTCGTTCATTTTTCATTCGTACGAACGTTCGGGAAAATGCGTATATGCGCTTTCGAAGAACGAAAGCAAATCGGAACATTTCCGTTAGTTCGGATCATTTTCCAAACAAAATCTGATATTTGTCGTTCGTTCAGATAACTTACGTTGTTGGGATGGGCTTGCGTCTGATTCAGAGAGCTGATTTCCGACGGGCCACCACCCTATAAATCCGTTTCATTTCCGATCCACTTACGGGACCTTTGAGGGCTCGGATTGCTATTGTTGAACATGTTTTGCGGCTATGTGGAGTCTGCGCGCCTTTAGCACCAAGGCATTGCATGTATCAGCATGGCCGAGGCCATAAATTGTATAGCAATGCATACCTAAATCAATACATTTCATGTAGGCCTTATAGAAGCATTTTAATGCTGACCTTAATTAGTCCTTAGCATGTAAACCTTTATTTTCTCACACATCCATATAATTGCTATATTTTTTAGACTTATGTCCTTTGTGAATTATATTTGGATTGTTGAACATGAATCTTAATTTGTTGTAGGGGTTCTTGTTTAAGTCGGTTAGCTTTGCTTTGTGTAATTATTTTATATTTGGTTGCAGGAACCGCAAGATGTGCCACTCACACAACATACAAGCAGTGTTTGGTCCAGTTATGCGATTCATCAGTGTTCTTGCAGGGCATCCAGGGTCATCCCATGATGCTTATATATTGCAGAGCTCCAGCTTATTTCGTCAGTTTGAGTCAGGAGAATTATCTGGTGGATGGCTCCTGGGTAAGTTTGCTCACATTCCATCAATCCATTTTCACTGTATGGCAATGAATATAGTTGATGACTCATGTCTTAACCTATGGCTGTTTTTAGCCCTTGATGACATGTTAAACAATAATGTAGCTTAGAATGTGTATTTTATGTTAGTATTTTTAAATTATTTCAGGGGATTCTGGATATCCACTCCTGCCCTTGCTCCTGATGCCCGTTCTTTGCCTGCAGAATGCGGGCCAGGGGTTCTCTAATCGGGCACTATGCAAAACCCAGGCCGTGGTGGCGAGGACCTTCGGGCTTTTGAAATCCAGATTTGGACCAAACCGGGGGGGGGGGGGGGGGCACTGCAGTATGACCCCAACAAGGTTATACCAATATTTTAATTTACGTTTTTTAACAGGGCCCACACGTGCCAGAGTGGCACAACTGAGTGTCAGGGTCCTTCAGTTGGTGGGCGAGATGCAGGAGCTGCGCGACTCGTTGGGGACCACAGATGAAGAATAATGTTCTGTGGCCTGCCATTGCTATGTATTTTGTTTTTTATAGTTGTAAACATTTGAAATTTTAATTTTTTTTTAAGATTTGATATTTTATGATGGAATAAAAAAAAAATGTTTCAGTGTCATTTCATTTACAAAATACATTAACACAAAACTAATGGGCCCAGAAATATTTAAAGATGAATATTCACATGACCGAGAAGTGATTTGGGTAAGTTTTAGGGGGCTAAAATGGAAGATGAACCTAACCGCGAAGTGGTTTGGGTGAGCTTTAAGGGTCCAAAAGGGAAGATGGAGGATAGTGCTATGTGGTTGGGGTGAGCTTTAAGGGTCCCAAGGGAAGATGGAGGATAGTGCTAAGTGATTTAGCTAAACATTGTAGTAGAAGTGAGGGATGTAGGCGAGCACTTTAATGAGTTAAGTTTGTAGTGCGCAGGCGCAAGATCGTAAGGATTTCCGTCTGGACGGTTATTTATTGAAAAAGGGAAACAGAAACTAACGGGAAACGTAAAGGATTCGTGGGAGGATACGATGGGAAAAGGGCAAAAACGAAAGCCGACGTTGTAACATGTGAAAATGAAACTGAAAAGTCACGCAAGGATTGCAATGCATGTATAGAATCGCTCGCACACTCATACGAGAGCGGAAACATTTCCAAATAAAAACAGATCGGCACTAAAACGAAAGTATTTTTTGTCTCTCTGAATCGAGCCTATATTGTAGAAAAACCCGAGCTAATAGTTCATCTGGGACATCTAGCAGACCAAGTTCTCTATCTGTAGATTTCAGAGCTGAAACAGACATGTGGCCTGGTGCAGAGCCTCCCCGTTCAGCTATCCCGTATGTTTTCCTGTTGGTTTTGGGCTGTGATCGGGTCAGGAACTGAGAGATGCACTTCCGTTGTCTGGACCAGACTGGGGGTGCCTGGCAATATGAGCCCGCCAAGGTCCTCCAAATAATTGTTGCGTGTGGGGTCCTGCACAACCTCACCATCTGTAGCCGGGTTCCCAGATACAGTGACCTGGCTGAGGACACTTTAATCATTTCAGAAGATGTAACACCTCCCTACTCTGGAACACAAAGTGGTTCGCCACAGGCGATCCGTTCACAGCTTGTGGACAATGTTTTTGCTTTTTTTTCATGCATTTTAGGCAATGTGTGCCTTTTTTATTTTGTGTGATCCCCACAAAAAAAAAGGGACAAACGCTGTGGAAAAATGTTTAGGTTGTTAATGTGGGGTTGTGGAAGAGCATGTGTTTCGGGTTACGGTAGTCTTGTGTCCTGCTCCCCAGAATCAATACATGAATACATGCCTTCAGTGGTAGGTAGAGTAGGAGGTTGAAGTTGATGGATGGGGTTGCTGCATGTTAGCGGCAATATGAGCAAGGCTCTGATTCATTAACTGCCATTGCTGTACCATTTCCGTCATATGCCTGCTTTGTTGTCTTGTTTCTGCAAGCAGGCCGGACATATTTTGATTCCAAACCTCTAGTTGTTGTGACATAGAGGTGATTTGTGAACACACTGTCTCATTAAACCTCTGTGTGTTAGCTGCAAACTCCACGTTTTCCTGGTGCCATGCTTCCTCCATTATCTGCAGATGTCTCCTCTGGCTGATATGGCGACGTTACTGGTTCCTCCACTGGCACGGGTGGGTGCGTCTGGTACTGATTGAGTGGCTGCAGGTGGCTGGCTGGGCGCAGAGTCTGTTGTGCGGCCAATGTCCACGGCAGCAGAGGTTTGTGCCCCTGAGGTATGGGTAGTGGACATCAGGGGCTGCACTTGCTGGGGCTGGTGTGTTGGATTTTGTCCCACTGGGTCTGGTGGCCTTGGCTGCAGCAGACTTGTGTCCTCCTCCTCCAAATCCCGAATTACTTCAAAAATGGGTGGGCTGGGTAGGGTCTGCCAAGAAAGGTAGCAGTTAGTGAGGCCACTATTTTAACTTAAATGTAGGCAAGTGCTATTTCATTTGGGCAGGTGAATATAGGTCAACACATGCTCTTCCGCTGGTGTTAGGAGGATTTTAGTAGGGATACCACCCCCTGTCTGCAGGTTGGGGAAGAGTAAAGCACACCTAATAAGTGTTACATCTAGTTAGAAAGCAGCCTATACATGCATTTCCACTCTAAATGTCATTTTCCTCTGCTGGCGGCGCATGTCAATTTTTTTTTCACATAATATTTAAGGTCCCCAAATTTTGGCTTAATTTGCTCAACATCCCTCCTCACAGAACCAACACTATTCACTTGCCGGCAAACCTTATCCCAAAGCTCCTGCTTGGCCTGCTTGGTTGTGGATTTGGAATAACGCCCAAATAGGGCATCATAGTGCTCACAAACAGCAGTGGCTACAGCCATGCTTTGGACATCACAGAAACGGGCTGTAAATGATCCACGGCGCAGCTGGCATCCACATGGGTGTGTGGTGTCCCTAGCAACAGACGACATTGATGGCTGGCTGTCTGGGGAGTAGTTTAGGTTTCTTGGGCTGATGGGTGACTGTGATGGAGTGTGGGGGGTGCTAGGTGATAATGGCTGGGTGCCTGTCGAGCTGTCACCTGTGGAGCTCTCTGTTGACTCTGTGGTTGTGGTACTTGAGGAAACAGAGTGGCCAGAAGGAGGGGTGGTTGGCCTGGGTGGGCTAGTTGTTTTGGTCCTACGCTTACCCTTGGTGGTGTGCATATATTTTGCCACATGCTTTGTGGGTGGAGGAGGTGGAGGCTGCAGGGTTGTCTTCGATTTTTTTGCCTTGGGAGGCCTGGATGATTTAGCAGGTGTGGAAGACTGTGTCAAGGGCTCCTTGCTTCTGCATTTTTGCCTTGAAGCCTGTGTGGCTAGCTTATACACCCTTTCACTATGGCCATGTCCCTCCCGGCTCTTGTGCCTGCTCTTGTGTGTGTGTTTGCGATGTCTATCTGTGTGGCTAGTATGTGCCTCTGGGCTTTTGGGGGTTTTGTGGCTCCCTTTTGGTCTGGGCATAGTGATATGGTAACCAACACAGAGCTGAGTGCATTGACCTTTAAATATTTGTCCCGTGTGGGTGACTGTGATGGAGTGTGGGGGGTGCTAGGTGATAATGGCTGGGTGCCTGTCGAGCTGTCACCTGTGGAGCTCTCTGTTGACTCTGTGGTTGTGGTACTTGAGGAAACAGAGTGGCCAGAAGGAGGGGTGGTTGGCCTGGGTGGGCTAGTTGTTTTGGTCCTACGCTTACCCTTGGTGGTGTGCATATATTTTGCCACATGCTTTGTGGGTGGAGGAGGTGGAGGCTGCAGGGTTGTCTTCGATTTTTTTGCCTTGGGAGGCCTGGATGATTTAGCAGGTGTGGAAGACTGTGTCAAGGGCTCCTTGCTTCTGCATTTTTGCCTTGAAGCCTGTGTGGCTAGCTTATACACCCTTTCACTATGGCCATGTCCCTCCCGGCTCTTGTGCCTGCTCTTGTGTGTGTGTTTGCGATGTCTATCTGTGTGGCTAGTATGTGCCTCTGGGCTTTTGGGGGTTTTGTGGCTCCCTTTTGGTCTGGGCATAGTGATATGGTAACCAACACAGAGCTGAGTGCATTGACCTTTAAATATTTGTCCCGTGTGGGTGTGTTGGCGCACGCACGTCACCGCGGGGGAACGTTATAGCCATACCCGGAAGCTCAGCCAAGATGTCGCCAGCGCTATATACTGAGGAGCAGGACAACCTAATAATGGATGTGAGTAGGCAAGCGTGCGTTTATGTGCGCGCACAAGCCGCTAAATAAAAAATAGCTATGGCAGGGCAAGATTAGTGAGGAACAACTGACTTGTTAAAGTAAACTACTAGACCAGCTTAGTTTTAAACATGTGCGCAGCAGCACACTAGCCTAGAGGCAGCTTGAATAAGTAGGCCCATGTGAGTAGGAATGAGGGCCATAAACTGCCTTTAGATAGGGCATGAGACTTTGACATGTATTTGTGTGACTAATGCTGTACCATTGTGTTTTTGGCAAACAGATGATGCTGAGGAACCGCTACGAATTCCTGCCGTGCGATTTTGACAAAAGGACGTTGGCACTGGCGGTGGTGGACGCGATTGCCCGGATTTCGGGAACAACCTATACCTTCACACAGATCGCCCACACTGGTCTGACTTGAAGAGGAGGCATAGGCCCCGGGTGAGGCGGTACTTTGCCAAACACTTTCCAGGTATGTCTTGCTATTTGACATGCACTAATCACACTGCCCTTGCCTGGGCCTGTTTTTATGATTGTGTTTATATTGCAGCGCATGAATGGAATATGCGTTGCCGCCCCACCCGGAGAAGAGCCCCCAGCCCTGTGTTGGGAGAAACTGGTGAAGGTATAGGTGGTACACCGCCAGTGCCAACGCCCACCCCCTCCTCTGCCAGTGAATTTGATGAGCCAGTAGACTCAGTATGCGGGGGGGGGGGGGGAATTGCACGGCAGGGAGTCGATCCTGATTCAACCACAACCTGACTCCGGTAAGACTATAAAACTTACATATGTCCTGATACATGCAATAAAGACATATACTAATGTGCACTATTGTTATTTGTAGATTCTGACGTCGCAGGCCCATCACAAGGGATAGTCCAGGAAGCTGGACAAGAAGAAGAGGTGCCTGGGGAAGGTGAGTGATTTGATGCATAGACGCCTAACCTAATCTGACATTCAGGAGCCACAAACAGTCAATAATATCCTTGTGTTTATGATCCCAACAGCTTCACAGCAGCAACAGATGGTGGAAGAAGGAAGGAGTCTGCGCCCCAGACGTCATGTTGGCCACAAGCCTTGTAAGTTTTGTAGATATATCAAAAATGCAGTTTAAAAGCATGGGAAAAAAAAAAACATGGTCCAAGAAACATTAAGGAAATAAAAAAATATCCCTAAAAATGGACCATAAAAAAAAACCCTAGATAAGCACAACATACTTACAAGGCAAAACTGATGATGTTTTTCATTCACAGATCAAAGAAAAGGCCAGCAAGAAGAATGAATATCCGGCTTTTATTTGTTTAAAATTTAAAAAAATTGCTACAAGTTTTTACGAGTTTACCCGTGCAGCAGGTGGGTGTGGTCTGCACCACGTAGGCAGCAGAGAAAGAGGCAGCTGCAGATGAGAGGAAGGAGCGGCTGTCCTGTCCCCGCCGCTCCTTCTTACTGGCTGGGCCACGCAGACACCCGGCCGCAGGCCACGCCCACACGATTCACGGGGCCGGGTGTCTGCACGGCCCGGCCAGTAAGGAGCAGCGGCGGGGACGCTCCTCCATCTTCAATGCGGGAGCGCCAGTAACATGTGAGTTTATTTATTTATTTTTTTTATTATTGTGTGCCTATGGGGAACGGGGGGGGGGGGAATGCCACACTGCTTCTACGGGGAATCGGAGGGGGGATGCCACATTGCCTATATGGGGAATGGGAGGGGTGCCACATTGCCTATATGGGGAATGGGGAGGAATGCCACACTGCCTATATAGCGAATGGGAGGGGGTGCTACACTGCCTATGGGGAACATGGGGGGGGATGCCACACTGCCTATAATGGGGAATGGCAGTGGATGCCACATTGCTTATATGGGGAATGGTAGGGGGGATGAATGCCACACTGCCTGTATGGGGAATGGGAGGATGGGAGGGGGTGCTACACTGCCTATATGGGGAATGGGAGGGGGAGGAATACCACACTGCCTATATAGGGAATGGGAGGGGGTGCTACACTGCCTATATGGGGAATGGGTGGGGGATCCCACAGTGCCTATATGGAGAATAGGAGGGGGGTACCACACTGCTTATATGGGTAATAGGAGAGGGGGTGCTACACTTCCTATATGGGGAATAGGAGAGGGGATCCCACAGTGCCTATATGGGGAATAGGAGGGGGGTACCACACTGCCTATATGGGGAATAGGAGGGGGGTGCTACACTTCCTGTAGGACTGTACCCCCATACCTGTGACTTACTAATCAGCGTACGGTTTTCAAATGTCTAATATTCCTTGGGCTCTGCTTTGGTACAGTGGTAGTGATTTTCATGGCCTTGAGTAAAAACTACTGACTACAAGTCCCAGAAGTTTGTCCAATGTAACAGGTGAGCTCATTAGCAGCTTTGGCTAAGTTTAAACTGCAATCATTACCTCCCCAGATGAAAACACTGCCAGTAACCTGTTAGCTACTGGAACACAAGATTGTCTAAAGAAGTTGAATCTCAGCAGAATGGGTTGAACCTGTTTTGAGTTCATGTTACAATGTAATAACAATGTAATTCCATATGTTTTCGCTTCGTTACTAGTGGATACATGTTCAAAAACACACTTTAATCATACAGCCTCTGGCGATCTGGGCTACAACGACCCAATTTTGGGCGCCAGAACTGTGTGAGGCTTTTTTTTTATGAATATGGTGTGAGTCGGTCGCACTGAGCTGGCGCTACCGTTCGCTCCCATACAGCGCTGAACTGGTGTTAGAGCGACTCACACAATATAATCATCAATGCCTGGCCAGCGACTGAGACGCTTTGAAACAGCGAACCATGGCTGAGCACAGCGACTACTAGCGGTCGCTCTCAATGCCTTGCTACAGACGCTCATCTGTCAGTACCTGGCGCAAGTAATGAATCAGCATGCCCGAAGACCTGCAGGTTTTTGCAACCTTCAGTGCTGACATGATTCCTGGGTGCACTCTCACATTTGATCAATAGTGTTATTGAATGTAAATATCTCAGTAACTGACACAAATGGAAGAGCAATGTTTTCAACTTTGCTGACAAATGTTTTTTTTTTTTGGGGGGGGGGGGGGCTTACTGTGAATTAGGCCCATTCATGATTGCACTGATCCTTGATCCTCCTTCCTGCCAGCTCAGCTAGGGCATTGCAGAACCCACAGTGTCCAGTATGATTCACATGGATGGGTCCCCCCCTTCCCTCCAAACATGTCCCGCAACTGTGCTTGAGTATAGCGTTATATTGTACATACTGCAGGCTGGAAATATACAGTAGTATCTAATACAAAATTATTATACCCTAGTAACTGGGACAAATATGGGTAACAGTGTTGGGCACCCACCTGTCTCTTCCCTTTTTTGGGGGCTTCCTGTGCATTTATGCCTATGCAAGATTGAACTGAAATTCCAAACACCCCCATCATGCCAGTACTGTGGTTACTGGGGAAAGTGGGGTGACAGTCTCTCTGCCCTCTCCCACTGCCATCCTGAAACCCATTTCAGATTTGTGCTTTTAACATAATTGCACCTGTCCTTTAACCCTTTAAATGCTAGACTACCTGGAGATTTTGTCACTTTCTGTTGCCACCATTTTGCACTATTTTGCGCTCCACATGTTAAGCTGTGATTTTTGAAGGTATTTCCAGGGATTTCCCAGGAAAATGATATATTATATATAAGTCTGGGCTTTAACATGAAATGCCTTGTTTGTAATTTTTTTAGGTGTATTATAAATATTTTGGGATGAAATATGTGAAAAAAAAAATCTATTTACAATTTGTAGTGTTTTTTGTAATTAAAAAAGTAAGTTTGTCAATAAAATGTTATTGCGTGTGAAATCCTAATTTCTCCCGGTTACAGCGATACCACATATGTATTGGTAGACACCCTTTCCTGCCCAGGAGACTCCTCCAAACTGAAACAGCGCTTTAGGAGATTTTCAGATAAAATACAACTATGCTATGTGATATGCGCACCTTGCAGTGTTACAAGAAAAGCAACTCTTTACATTTGAAATACCCCCCAAAAACTATTCTCTATATATATTCTCTGGAAGTACACACCTTAAGCTTTCTAGGCGTACCAGGCTTGTTAACATGGGTGCAGTAAGTAATTCCTCAATGAATTCTTTGGTTGCACAGAGCATCACTAAAAAAGAATAAAAAAAGCAGAATCAAACTCATATTTTCCTAAAAAAAAAATATATGCAAACAAGAAAAAATAGGTTCAGCCTGAAAAAACAAGGTCCCCCGAACAGAACGATACCCAACATGCATAGCTACTAGGGATGAGCGAATCGATGCGGACGAACCCGAATTAGTTCCGAATTTCATGAAAGATTAGATTCTGAACGAAACCGAATTTCCCCGCGATTCGATCGATCAAAGTTTTCCTTTAAACTCCATTTATTTCAATTACAGGCATTCTAAAATGGTGGATGAACATGTTCAGAAATATCCCCTGGGGAAAGTTATCATGGGAAGGTCACATGCAGCCTATCAGCAGCCAGGAAGCCCAGTGACGTCACCGTGCTATATAAACGGCGGCCATTTTCCATTTGCGCATTTCAGCCTTGCATTCCAGAAACAGCGGTGGTTGCTGCAGACAGGGAGAGACTTAGAGATCGTCGTTGAGACCCACAGAGAGGCAGACAGAACCAGGGAAAGATAGGGAAAGATAGGGAAAAATCGGGAACGATCCAGGCAGGGATAGTAAGAGGGAAAGCATTTTTTTATTTTCATTTGCCAGATCAGTTTTCTGTGTTCTTTGTGCTGTAAATATTCCTTGCCACTGTGCATCCCATCTTGGCAGTGGCATATTTAACCCTATCTGTTATACAAAAGCATTTCTCATAACTGGATTAGTTTTAATTTTTTTTTGTCTGCTGTAAAATCCCCAGGCCACATGGCCATTCCATTTCAGCACATGTGACCCTATCTTTTAAATTAAATCAGCTTGTTCAGCCTCAGGTTCATTAAGCTATTGCATTTTGATTTGGTTTTGGGCCTTCTGTAAAAACCCAAGCCCACATGGGCATCCCAAACCAGCACATGTGACCCTATCTTTTATACTAAATCAGCGTGTTCAGCCTCAGCTTTATTAAGCTATTGCATTTTGATTTGGTTTTTGTCTGCTTTAAAAACACCAGCCCACCTGGGCACCCCAAACCAGCACATGTGACCCTATCTTTTATACTAAATCAGCTTCTTCATCCTCAGCTTTATTAAGCTATTGCATTTTGAATAGTTTTTTGTCTGCTTTAAAAACACCAGCCCACATGGGCATCCCAAACCAGCACATGTGACCCTATCTTTTATACTAAATCAGCTTGTTCGGACTCAGCTTTATTAAGCTATTGCATTTTGAATTGTTTTTTGTCTGCTTTAAAAACACCAGCCCACATGGGCATCCCAAGCCAGCACATGTGATCCTATCTTTTAGACTAAATCAGCTTGTTCATCCTCAGCTTTATTAAGCTATTGCATTTTGAATTGTTTTTTGTCTGCTTTAAAAACACCAGCCCACATGGGCATCCCAAACCAGCACATGTGACCCTATCTTTTATACTAAATCAGCTTGTTCAGCCTCAGCTTTATTAAGCTATTGCATTTTGAATTGTTTTTTGTCCTGCTGTCAAAACACCAGCCCACATGGGCATCCCAAACCAGCACATGTGACCCTATCTTTTATACTAAATCAGATTGTTCATCCTCAGCTTTATTAAGCTATTGCATTTCGAATTGGTTTTTGTCTGCTTTAAAAACACCAGCCCACATGGGCATCCCAAACTAGCACATGCCACCCTATCTGTTATACTAAGTAAGCTTGTTCAGCCTCAGCTTAATTAATCAATTGCATTTTGAATTGGTTTTTGTCCTGCTGTCAAAACACCAGGCCGCAGGGTATCCCAAACCACCACATTGCACCCTATTCGTTTTACTAAATAAGCTTGTTCATCATCAGTTTAATTAAGCTATTGCATTTTGAATTGGTTTTGGTCCTGCTGTCAAAACACCAGGCCGCAGGGTATCCCAAACCACCACGTTGCACCCTATCTGTTATACTAAATAAGCTTGTTCATCCTCAGCTTTATTAAGCTATTGCATTTTGAATTGCTTTTTGTCCTGCTGTCAAAACACCAGGCCGCAGGGTATCCCAAACCTGCACGTTGCACCCTATCTGTTATACTAAATTAGCTTGTTCATCCTCAGCTTTATTAAGCTATTGCATTTTGAATTGGTTTTTGTCCTGCTGTCAAAACACCAGGTTGCAGGGTATCCCATATTGCCAATTTTCATAGTATCTGGTGCAGAGAAGCAGTTCCTCACTTTATTTAGATTCTGCTTTTTAAAGTAAACACATTTTTTAAAGTACCTATTGCGCATTTCAAATACATAAAAATGTCAGGCAGACAAGTGCCAGGATGTTCAAAGAGGAGTGGCAGAGGCCAAGATTCAGCAGGCAGAGGTCGCAGCAAACTAGGGGCGAGTGGCAGCAGGAGTCACGGTGAGAGACCTGATCTGCCAGTATCTGCTAGCGGTCGTGTCTCCACCAGTAATGCATCTGCCGTGGTAGATTGGTTAATGCGGTTATCCACATCATCACAAGTTACATCTGAGACCCCTAGTCTAGGGTCGGTAGGTTCCTCTGACACAACCCTGAGTTGGCATGCCCTGAGAGCAGTCCCGGTTCTCCCATTGCCTCTGTCCTACGCCGTTCCCTCCCCCAGCGATGTATCCTATGCTTTGGGTTCAGCTCCACTCTTTAGTGAGGAGGACGATCAGATAGAAGACAGTCATCAGCTACTGCCCAGCCAAGAAATGGAGGTGGCTTCTTTAACTAGGCAGACAAATAGTGATGTGGAGAGTGTCGTGGGTGTTGCGAGCGTTCCAGCTCCTGCGCCAGACATTGTTGAGGAGAACATCAGTGACACTGTTGAGGAGAAAATCAGTGACGTGCAGCAACAACTCGGTGATGATGATGATGAAGAAGCCGATCGCACTTGGGAGCCGGGTGCAGAAGGGGCTTCATCGTCAGCAGCTGAGACAGCAAGGTGTTAGCAGCATGTTTGGCAGTCAGCATGGGGGCACAATTGTAAAGCCTGGAGCCAAACGGGGCCGGGGTAGAGCACCTGCTGCACAGCAGGCTACCTTATCGGGAGGTAGTGGAGCAGGGGTTCCTGGAGTTGGCGACAGTAGCAGTGAATCAGTGCGGCCTGTTGGTGGGAAAAGTAGCTACTCGGCAGTGTGGCAGTTTTTCCTGAAGCATCCGCAGGAGGGTAACATGGCCACATGCAAGATATGTAGGCAGAAGGTGAAGCATGGCCAGGGCCCAAATGTTGGCACCACGGCCCTGCGTCAACATATGATGCGTCACTATAAAGCGGCCTGGGAGAACCGAGGCTCCGAAGAGGTGGTCCAGCCTGCTTCCTCACCGAGTGGCACGCCGCTCCCAATTTCTGCCAGCCAAGACTCCAGCACCTCAGCCGAAGGCAGCAGTGCGTCATACCCATCCTCTGTCACTCCTAATGCTCCTTCTCCTCCTCCTCCTCCAAGTCATGCATTCCGCCAACAATCCATCAGCGAAGCCATGTCTAAGAGACAGCAGTATGCGCCCACTCATCCTACGGCGCAGAAGCTGAATGTGCTCCTGTCCAAGTTGCTGGTGCTGCAGTCGCTCCCTTTTCAGGTGGTGGACTCTGCACCTTTCAGAGAACTGATGGCTTGTGCCAAGCCGAGGTGGAGAGTCCCAAGCCGTCATTTCTTTGCCAAGAAGGCAGTACCAGCGCTGCACACTTTTGTTGAACAGAAGGTGGGCCAGTCCTTGAGCCTGTCGGTGTGTAGCAAAGTGTATGGCAGCGCCAACGTCTGGAGCTGTAACTACGGTCAGGGACAGTACATGTCATTTACGGCCCACTGAGTGAATGTGGTCCCTTTGCAGCAGCAGCAGCAACTTGGACAGGTTACGCCGCTTCGGCCTCCGCGCTCCCTGGCCGTTGTGCCTGTGACACCGTGCGCCTCGGCCTCCTCATCCTCCGCCATCTCCTCACCCTCCACTGTAGGCTCAAGTCTCAGTGCCCCTCCAGTCTACCATGTGTGCAGGGCACGGAGGTGTCACGCTGTGCTTCACATGGTTTGTCTTGGCGAACGGAGTCACACAGGGGAGGAACTGCTTAAATTTATTCATCACGAAATCCAAACATGGCTTACTCCAAGAAAACTTAAAATGGGAATCATGGTTACTGACAATGGGAAGAACATTTTGTCTGCGCTGCGACAAGGAAGGCTGACCCATGCCCCCTGCATGGCTCACGTCTTCAATCTGGTTGTCAAGCGGTTTCTGAAGTGTTCCCCCCATCTGCAAGACATCCTAACAACTTCAAGGAAACTTTGCATGCACTTCAGCCACTCATACACTGCCAAACACACCCTTCTTGAGCTACAGCGTCAGAGCGGTAGCCCCCAACATAGTCTGATTTGTGATGTTTCCACCTGTTGGAATTCCACCCTTCACATGTTGGACCGATTATATGAACAGAGAAAAGCCATCACGGATTTCCTGATGATCCAAGCGGATAGGGGGACTCCCCTGTGTAACTTCAATGTCAACCAGTGGCAACTCATACGTGACACCTGCCGTTTGCTCAGGCCCTTTGAGGAAGCCACTTTATTTGTCAGTCGGCAGGATTACAGGATGAACGACGTGATTCCACTGCTTCATGTACTACAGCACATGTTGGAAACCATGGCTGGTCAGGGCACTGGAGACATGGCGTCTACATCTTACGGCCACATGAACCCCATTGGAGCTGAACTGGAGGAGGAGGAGGAGGAGGATGAGGAGGAGGAGTGGCCCAGTGAAGCACAGTTTAGGCTTGGCGAAATGGTTGGTTTATCTAGTCAGCGGATAGGAGAGGAGGAGCAGGAGCAGCCAGAGGAGCTAGAGGGTTGTGAGGAAGGTGAGACAGAGGACCCAGACACACCGTGGCAGTATGCAGTGGAGATGGAGACAGGTAGTCCCTCCGAGTCACTTGCGCAAATGGCAGAAGGCATGCTCACGTGCTTGCCTAGTGACCCCAGAATTGTTTCCATTTGTCGGCGGGATGACTTCTGGCTCTCCACCTTATTGGACCCTCTCTTCTGGCACAAAATGGGGGCATTTTTTAAACCCACCGAGAGGGAGGACAATAGTGTTTAACCAACAAAAGGAATGGACGGCACCAAATATTAAATACTATAATGCACAGGTGCCCTGCTCTGGTATAACCCAAAAAGGATAATACAAATACAGAAGGGGTGCCCCAACTCCCCTAAAAGAGGGATAAAACCAGAGACTAACACTGGCACTCTGTTATATGTAGTTCAAGATAAGTTTATTTAATGGTCCATATCACATACTAAGACATATTAAAAAGGTTTTCTATTAATAAACATATAACACATATATACACACTGCCGTCAAAAAATAGAGGGAAGGGGGGGGGGAGTTTATCTTAATGTATGCCAGTGGGGAACTCTAAAAACTATGAAATAATTAATATATACTATATAAATACACAAATACAAAAAAGTGTCAGGTGCTTTCAAAAGTGCATCAAAATCAAGTACAATCGGGCTGAGCCGTGTAAATAACACAAGAAATATGAGGAAGTACAAATCACAAACTAAATACACCACTCAATGACTTACTCGTCCATAAAGTGCTAAGTGCATGCCACCACTGGAACCCCCAAACAGAAGGCCCTGCAACGCGTTTCGTGACGTCACTTCCTCAGGCAGAGTACGCCAGAGTACGAGAGGGAGGAAAAACTGAACTACTCCAAAGACATTCTACATAGTCAGTTGGCCGATGCCTATCTGCGCCATGGTCCATACTCTCACAGGTCTGACTCGGGGGGACCTATGCGCTCACCTTCTACTGCCATGGCTGCTGGGGGGGTAGGTAGGAGCAGCAGCAGCAGCTCCATCAGCAGCAGCCTCAGTCTTCAGTTGCTAATGAGTAGCTTTCTACACCTGCATAGTGAGGCTACTCATGAGCAGGAGGAAGACCTGGAGCAGGACCTGAACCAGCAGGTCATGTCATAACTTGACATGACCATGCCAACACACCTTGAGGATCCGCTGGACTTCTGGGCAGCCAAACTTGGCTTGGGGCCACAACTAGCAGAGTTTGACCTGGAAAAGCTGTCCTGCCCGACAAGTAGCGTGCCATCTGAGCGGGTGTTTAGTGCGGCGGGGGCCATAGTTACGGCGAGGAGAACTCGTCTGTCAACTAAAACGTGGAGAGACTCACCTTTGTGAAAATGCATCAGGGATGGATCAGCAAGCAGGATTTCCACCCAGCAATGGCTGATGCATGCGACTAGATTCAGCATGGTGCCACGTTTTACACTTTCCAAATGGTGCAAAACAAATGTATGTCTTTAGGCCAATTTTTGGGCTTCTGCTGATGCCAACTTCAGGGTGTGCCTTTCAGCCAATTTTGGGCCTCCTGCTGCTGCTGCTGCCAACTGCAGTGTGTCTTTAAAGCTATGTTTGGGCTCATGCTGCTGCTGCTTGCAACTCTAGGGTGTGATTCATTCAATTTTTGGCCTTCTGCTGCCAACTCCAGTGTCTCTTTAAAGCAATGTTTGGGCTCCTGCTGTTGCTTGCAACTCCAGGGTGTGATTCATCCAATTTTTGGGCTCCTGCAGCCAACTCCAGTGTCTCTTTCAAGCTATGTTTGGGCTCCTGCTGCTGCTGCTTTCAACTCCAGGGTGTGATTCATTCAATTTTTGGGCTCCTGCAGCCAACTCCAGTGTCTCTTTCAAGCTATGTTTGGGCTCCTGCTGCTGCTGCTGCTTGCAACTCCAGGGT
Organism: Gastrophryne carolinensis; assembly: GCA_027917425.1. Classification (NCBI taxonomy): domain Eukaryota; kingdom Metazoa; phylum Chordata; class Amphibia; order Anura; family Microhylidae; genus Gastrophryne; species Gastrophryne carolinensis. The sequence continues at coordinate 244,261,520 of CM051239.1, read as the reverse complement.
GTGATTCATCCAATTTTTGGGCACCTGCAGCCAACTCCAGTGTCTCTTTCAAGCAATGTTTGGGCTCCTGCTGCTGCTTGCAACTCCAGGGTGTGATTCATCCAATTTCTGGGCTCCTGCAGCCAACTCCAGTGTCTCTTTCAAGCTATGTTTGGGCTCCTGCTGCTGCTGCTGCTTGCAACTCCAGGGTGTGATTCATCCAATTTTTGGGCTCCTGCAGCCAACTTCAGTGTCTCTTTTAAGCTATGTTTGGGCTGCTGCTGCTGCTGCTTGCAACTCCAGGGTGTGATTCATCCAATTTTTGGGCACCTGCAGCCAACTCCAGTGTATCTTTAAAGCTATGCTTGGGCTCCTGCTGCTGCTTGCAACTCCAGGGTGTGATTCATCCAATTGTTGGGCTCCTGAAACCAACTCCAGCGTCTCTTTCAAGCAATGTTTGGGCTCCTGCTGCTGCTGCTGCTTGCAACTCCAGGGTGTGATTCATCCAATTTTTGGGCTCCTGCAGCCAACTTCAGTGTCTCTTTTAAGCTATGTTTGGGCTGCTGCTGCTTGCAACTCCAGGGTGTGATTCATCCAATTTTTGGGCACCTGCAGCCAACTCCAGTGTATCTTTAAAGCTATGCTTGGGCTCCTGCTGCTGCTTGCAACTCCAGGGTGTGATTCATCCAATTGTTGGGCTCCTGAAACCAACTCCAGCGTCTCTTTAAAGCAATGTTTGGGCTCCTGCTGCTGCTTGCAACTCCAGGGTGTGATTCATCCAATTGTTGGGCTCCTGCAGCCAACTCCAGTGTCTCTTTCAAGCTATGTTCAGGCTCCTGCTGCTGCTGCTGCTTGCAACTCCAGGGTGAGATTCATCCAAATTTTGGGCTCCTGAAGCCAACTCCAGTGTCTCTTTAAAGCAATGTTTGGGCTCCTGCTGCTGCTTGCAACCCCAGGGTGTGATTCATCCAATTTTTGGGCTCCTGCAGCCAAATCCATTGTCTCGTTCAAGCTATGTTTGGGCTCCTGATGCTGCTTGCAACTCCAGGGTGTGATTCAGCCATTTTTTGGGCTCCTGCAGCCAACTCCAGTGTCTCTTTCAAGCTATGTTTGGGCTCCTGCTGCTGCTTGCAACTCCAGGGTGTGATTCAGCCAATTTTTGTGCTCCTGCAGCCAATTCCAGTGTCTCTTTCAAGCTATATGTGGGCTCCTGCTGCTGCTTGCAACTCCAGGGTGTGATTCAGCCAATTTTTTGGCTCCTGCAGCCAACTCCAGTGTCTCTTTCAAGCTATGTTTGGGTTCCTGCTGCTGCTGCTTGCAACTCCAGAGTTTGATTTATCCAATTTTTGGGCTCCTGCAGCCAACTCCAGTGTCTCTTTAAAGCAATGTTTGGGCTCCTGCTGCTGCTTGCAACTCCAGGGTGTGATTCATCCAATTTTTGGGCTCCTGCAGCCAACTCCAGTGTCTCTTTCAAGCAATGTTTGGGCTCCTGCTGCTGCTTGCAACTCCAGGTTGTGATTTTTTTTTTTTTTTGTTTTTTTTTACAAAGATTTTATTGGGTTTTGCAAGCAAAAACACATACAGTAGTGCATTCACAAAAAATCTAGGAGCACGAGCGTTACAATATGCGTTGCGTATTCATACAAAAGATCCAAAGCATTGTTGTCATCAATGATGTTAACCAAATATATAGGAGAGAGAGAGGCATTTGCGTGAAGGCAACATGAAAAATTATTCTAAAGATAATCAGTCCTGAGATAACTACAGAAAATTGCTTAGTAACCATATGTAACAATCCAAGATAGGGATGAAAAACCAGAAATTATTAAGGCTATTTGAATACTCATGAAATACTATCATGGAAGCTGCAAGTGGATTTGTAGGTGAGCCTAGCTGTATTTTAATAGATTGAGAAAACCTTTTTTAGGGGTAAGACAGACAGACAGTGGGGTAACAGGATAGGAAAGAGAGGGAAGGGGAAGTGTTGTGAGGCCGGTGAGTCCAAGTGGACCATTCTATCCATGTAAGAGACCCGGGTGAGTTGCACGAGCGGGCCATCAAACTGGGAATACGGGGTCGGTCTGGCCTTTAGGTACGCTTATATGGTCCAGCCACGGGGACCAAACCTCAAGAAACTGATCATATTGGTCTCTGTATATTGCAGTGAGTTTTTCATTGCACATAGTGTTTGAGACTCTGCCCTGTATCTCAGTCCAGGGCAGAGTGTGGAGTTTCCAGTTCCTCGCTATCGTGAGTCTAACGGCTGAGAGGACGTGTTGGGTCAATTTCCATTGGGTTTTAGTATATTTATTAGTTCTGAGCGAGAGGAGTGCTTCCCAGGGGTCTCCAACAAGTGTTAACTCCAGAATATCTGCCAAAAGCCTATATGTTTTGTTCCAGATCTCCTGGACAAGCGGGCATTCCCACCAGATATGGAGCATCGTCCCTGTGTCCTGGCAGCCTCTGAAGCAGAGGGGGGAGGAGGAGGGGGAGAATCTGTTGACACGCTCAGGGGTGTAATACCACCTGAATAGTATTTTGTAGGCATTCTCTTGGATCAAAGCGTTATACGAGATTTTGCTTGTGTTCCTTAGAATTGCCCGCCAAGCTTCCCAGTCCCTCTCAGCTCCCAGCTCCGCCTCCCATCCAAGCATGTATGTATGTTTCATTTTGGGAGGGGGGGCTGTCAGCGAAGTGTAAAGATTCAAGATCAGCCTGCCTGCAAACTGGTCCCTGATGCAGCGAAGTTCAAACTCAGTGGTTCTGTATGGGGGGGGGGGGACGATTTTTTCAGGTGGGTTTGGATGTAGTGTTGCAATTGTAATGATCTAAAGGTTTCAGCAGGAGGGAACTCTTCATTAAGGGCCAATTGCTGCTGGGATTTCATCCCCCAAGGGGTGCAAAAATCGTATAACAGTGTGAGTTGTTTACGCTTCCACCATTTAAATCCCATCTGGTGGGACAGACCCGGCGGAAACAGAGGATTGCCGAACACAGGGGAGGCTGGCAAGTGAGGGGAGGTGAAGAGGTGCTTTATTGTGTCCCAAATATTCAGGGAAAAATTAAGTATGCTGGAGATGGTCTTTGGTCTGGAGGATTTGGGGATCCATAGGAGCGAGGCTGGTGTCACCGGGTTGCATTCAGCTATGTCGTTTAACACCCAGAGCGGCCTGTCCCCTGGGGCATGAAGAAGGGTGAGTGGTGCAACCTGGGCGGCCAGATAGTATTTGTGGAGGGATGGGAAAGCCAGTCCACCGTCCTCTTTTTTACAATAGAGAATATTTCTCCTGAGACGTGGTTTGGACTTATTCCATGAGAAGGAGAGAATCTTCCGCTGGAGGATATCCAACTGGCGTCTCGGCACAGGCACAGGGAGGACCCGAAAAAGATATAAAATTTTCGGTAAATATGTCATCTTCAAAGCTGCGATCCTCCCTAACCATGACAATCTTAAGAAGCTCCACGACTGCAGTAGAGAATCTAGAGATTGAAACATCTCCGGGTAGTTAGCACTATAGAGGTCCCTGTAATTTTTGGTCAACTTAATCCCCAGATATGGAAGTCTGCACCCAGGACCAAGAGAAATTTTGGGCTAGTTGTTGTCTAGTGGGATCGGGTAGTGAAACATCTAAGGCCATAGATTTGGAGGCGTTCAGCTTCAAGCCCGAAATTTCGCTAAAGGAGGATAATGTGTGGATTGCGTTAGGGGCCGATACATGGGGGGAGGTAAGCATAAGTAGCATATCGTCCGCGAAAAGTGAGATTTTGTGGTCTCTACCACCCCATGGTATGCCCCGGATGGAGGGGTTCTGCCTAATTTTTTCAGCCAACGGCTCAAGCGCTAATACAAAAAGTATTGGGGATAGTGGGCATCCCTGCCTAGTCCCCCTTTTTATGTGGAAGTCGGTTGAGCTATAACCCGCGTATTTCACATGGGCCATGGGTTTCGAATAAATGGCTGAAATCCAGGATAGTAGCCCCGGGCCAAACCCCCACTTCTGTAAGGAAAACCGGAGGTATTGCCAAGAGAGTGAGTCAAAGGCCTTCTCCATGTCCAAAGAGAGCAGGAAAGCCTCCAACCTCTGGGAGCGAGCTCCCTCCAGCAACTGAAGGATCCGCCTCACTCCATCCCCCGCCTGTCTCTTAGGGACAAATCCCACCTGGTCCCTCCCCACCATCTCTCCTAAGAAGGTGTTTATCCTGTTGATAAGTAAGTTTTTGGTAAGGATCTTCAGGTCGAGATTCAACAGGGAGATGGGTCTATAGTTCGTCCAGGATTGAAGATCCTTACCTGGTTTTGAAATCATCACCACAGAAGCCCGAAGCATGTCCGGGTCAATGGGGTTGCCCTGCTTTATATGGTTAAATACTCTTACCAACCGAGGGGCTACAATCGGGGCCAATTTTTTATAAAATGAAGCCGTAATACCGTCAGGTCCGGGTCTCCTATTGGACTTAAGATCCTTGATCACTTTAAGTACCTCCTCCACCACAATATCCTCATCAACTTTCAGCTTATGGGCGTCCGAGATTGGGGACATGGCAATATCTTCAAAAAAGGCCCGGATCTGAGGTTCGGTACAGGGGGGGGGGAGCATCATATAACCCTGACAGACCCGTGGAGAATTCCTCCACTATATTTATCGGGTTGTTAGTGATAAGGCCAGCGCTGGTCTTCAGCTTAATGGGCTTCATCATGCGAGGTTGACATTTAAGTTGCAAGGCCAACAGGGTGCCAGGTTTGTTAGCTCAGATGTAATATTTTTGTTTGGAACGGCGGTACCTCCCTTCAGCCTCCTCCGTTTGTAGGAGGTTCAGTTTGGTTCTGGCCACTTCCAAAGTGCGGAGGTTTCTAGAGTTGGGGTTGGTTTTAAAATTTTTAGCCGCTAACTCATAATTTGTCTGAAGTGTTTTGGACAAGACCAGCCTCTCCCTCTTCTTCCTGGAGGCAAGACCAACAAAATAGCCCCTCATGACCGATTTGAAGGCTCCCCAGACCATAGTAGGCGCCGTATTCGGGGTCTCGTTCAGTGTGAAGTATTCTGAAGCAGCTTTGTTGGCCTCCTCCACCAGGAATTTGGAGGAAAGAAGGGAGTCATTGAGTAGCCAAGAGGATGGTCTAGGCTTTGTGATTAAAGAGGTGCAGGATATAGAGACCATGTCATGATCAGACCAGGGGATTTGATGTATGTCAGCCCGGTCTATGCAAGGGATGAATGCAGAGGAGACAAAAATGTGATCAATTCTGGTGAATAAGTTGGGGGGGGCTGAGAAGTGGGTGTAGTCTTTTGCGTGTGGGTGAAGGGCCCGCCATATGTCTAGTAACTGGTAGGTGTCTAATAATTCTCCAAAGCGTTTCCCCTCACTGGTCACCTGAGAGCTGGGGGGGAGGGACCGATCAAGGTGGGGATGAATCGTCAAGTTGGAGTCCCCACACACAAAGACGACTCCCCTCTGATGGTCCTTTAAGATAGAAAGCAGATGTGCTAAAAACTGGATTTGTTTGGTATTAGGGGCATAATAGTTAGGGAAGGTGACCTCAGTGTCCTGGAGGGCGCCCTGAAGTAACAAATATCTGCTGTCAGGGTCTGCTAACTGAGTGTGACATGTGAATGAAATTCCATTGCGGAAGGCTATGAGGACCCCCTTTTGTTTGCGTTTACTAGTAGCCTGATAGAACTGGGAGAATTTATGGTGGATCTGTTTCGGAGAGGAAGTTGGGGTATAGTGTGTCTCCTGGAGGCAGACCACGTCTGCATGCTGGGAATCAAACAGTTTAAACGCTCTCGATCGCTTGTTAGGGGAGTTCAGGCCCTGGACATTTACAGAAACTACTTTAAGCGCCATGTGAGGTCAGATGGACGAAGGACTGTAGCAAGTGGTTGGTTGTTCGTGACCCATAGACCGGAACCATTAGGAAGTGAGGTATTGGGGTTAAGGTGAAGGGTGGGAAAGGGGTAGAGGGGAGGGGAAGTAAAGACAACAAACATGTATACTGGGTTATATAAGACATTTTACCGTCAACCTGTGACAGAACAATGTCTTCCAGACCCACAGGAGAGGAAAATAAAAAGATTCCCTCCTGGCTGGAAGTGGTGGAGCGCGTGTGACCTGTCAGGAGGCCACTCACGGTGATTACATCAAAGGACGTATATCTGACCCATGAGAGAATTTATTACGGGAAGGTGCGCCGGGCGGTGCGCCCGACCCCCAACCCCGCGCCACGCCAACCCGCAAGCCACCGAGGCCCAGGCCACGTGACCGGGGACCCCCGGGGGGGGGACGGGACGGCAGGGAGCAAAGGGCCAGACCAGCGCCAGCAACGTCAACAGCTGATGAAATGATTTGAACTATTGTACATAACAAAAAATACTAGATCCCTGAGGGGCCTTTAAGAGGCCTAAACATTCCAGTTAGGACCGGCAAACAAGATTGAAGTCGATAACAACCAAAAGGAGCCAGCGGCATGTGAGTATATATTACTCTAACACTTGACCTGAGGAAATAAAGGGTTAAAGAACCTAAACGGTGCAATAAACAGCATAACATTATAAACTGTCAGACTGGAAAGTCACTGTACTCACGACCCCGTGGTAGGGTAGCGTTCAGTCCCCGAGCGGGAAAGTGTCCCGAGGTGCCGTCAGACCAAGAGCGTTGAGACGGCCGAACTACAAGGAGAGAGAGAGAGGAGGGAGGAGAGAGGCGAGTCCCGCCCTCGCATCACAGCTTATGGGGCATCCCACGCCTGTGCGGGAAAGGTTCTGAAGCAAAACCGGCCGCTCATACAACTCCTGTCCCCCGGCGGGGTCCGAGGATGAAAAAAGGGGGGGGGTTAAATATTCAAACTGGCAAGAATTTCTGTGAAATGAGTCTCTTCAGTGCTTGAGAGCTTTGTTGTTGCTTGCGGTGTTTCAGGAGCGGGGAAGGTTGTGCAGTGGCCTTCTGGCTTGTTTTCGGGGTCCTCGGGGTGGAAGGAAGTGAGGAGGGGGACACCTCAGAGTCTGGAATCTTTAGTCCCAGGCCCCTGAATTTTTCCAGAAGCTCAGGGACCGTGGAGACCTGAATTTGTCTGCCCTGATGGGAAAAAGAGAGTCTGAAGGGAAATCCCCATCTATAGCGTATGCCGTTAGCTTGGAGCGTTTGTAGGTATGGTCGGAATGATCTTCTCTTGAGGATGGTCATCTGGGAAAGGTCAATCAAGATTTGGTAGCTGTGGCCCTGGAAGGCCAGGGGCGCTTTCTCTCTGGACGCTTTAAGAACCGCTTCTTTCATCTGGTAAAAGTGGAACTTAACTATAATGTCCCGAGGGGGCCCCTCCACTGGTTTCTTGGAGAGGGCCCTGTGTGCTCTGTCTAACTCCAGCCTGGCAACCGGGATTTCGGGGGTTAGCTCCTGCAGGAGGGCTATGATGGTTCCATTAGCATCCTCCATAGACTCTGGGATACCCCTAAATCTTAAATTGGACCTCCGGTTCCGGTTCTCTAGTTCCTCGTTTAAGCTCTTCAACAGGGAGATCTCATCCTGGAGCCTTTCCATCTGGGAGCCCTGTTCCTCCAGGACCACCATGGCGTCATCCATCCTGGATTCAAGCGCATCGGTTCTGCCCCCCAGTTCCCTGATCTCCCTCAGCAGGGTGTCTGTATGTTTGGCTGTGACGGTGGTGACCTCTTCTCTCACTATTGCTCTCAATTGGGAGAGGATGTGATTATTTGTTAATGGCTGCTGTGCATCATGCTGGGAGGCCTGCTGGGAGGTGTGCTGGGAGGCATGTTGGGAGGCATGGTGGGAGGTGTGCTGAGAGGTGTGCTGGGAGGCTGGGGGGGATCTGGGCCAGCTATCAGCAGGGTCCATGGAAAGATCTTCGGCCAGATTCACCCTTTCCAGCTCCCCTCCGTCAGGCACAGCAAGGTGTTCCTTCTCCTCCTCGTCCACTGCAGCCGCCGCCGCCGCCATTTTGACCGCCGCCGCCGCCATGGACTTGCGGCCGTCCCTGCCGCTCTTCTTCCTCCCCGCCTGGAAGCTCATACCGACCCGCCGCCGGTGCAGCAGGTAATCGCCGGTCGGTTGGGGGGGTTTGTGGGGTCTGATCGCCCGCTCGCGGGCTCCCGACAGTGCGGAGCCGAGGGGTCAGGCGTCCATTGCTCTCGGCCGCGCGCGCGCGCTCCCTCCAGGTTGTGATTCATTCAATTCTTCGCCTCCTGCTGCCAACTCCAGTGTCTCTTTAAAGCAATGTTTGGGCTCCTGCTGCTGCTTGCAACTCCAGGGTGTGATTCATCCAATTTTGGGCTCCTGCAGCCAACTCCAGTGTCTCTTTCAACCAATGCTTGGGCGGCTGCTGCTGCTTGCAACTCCAGGGTGTGATTCAGCTAATTTTTGGGCTCCTGCTTCTGCCAGTTCCAGGGTGTGTTTTTCAGTCACTATAGGGGCCCCTCATAGTGATTCCACCTCAACTCTCTGCAATTGTGCCGCTCTGCGATTCTATTAGCGATGCCTCTGATCTGCATGTCATAATTATTCACAGTATTATTTCACTAACCCAGCACGCATCCTATGCGTGTTACAGCAAGGCAGAATGGTTTACAACCCTATTTAAGCTCTAGGAAGCTCAGAAATAGCCTTTTTAATAGCGTTTCATCGCAAATAAATTCTTGTCGAAACGATTTTTGTCGTAAAATTCGGCGAATCAGTCGAATCGAATTTTTCAAAAGTTCGCTCATCTCTAATAGCTACTATCAAGGCAAGAGTTGTTAAAAATACCATTTTGTGACTACTCACCTTGTAAAATGGGTATTATAAGTATGTCACACACCCCGCTTCAAGATATTCATTACCTGTGGGTAGTATGGTCCTGTAGAGGGCTTCTGCAGAGATGATTGGAGGAAAGAAAGCCCCTCCCAGTCCATAAGTACCTGGGACCTCCCACTCATTACCCAGTATAAGGAAAGCAGTAAGGTAAAGGACCAGGAAGAGCCAAATATCAGTCATAACAACGCAAAGTTCACCATATGAAGGATGCAGAATCCAAAGGGCGGGTTGAAGCGGGGTGTGTGACATACTTATAATACCCATTTTACAAGGTGAGTATTCACAAAATGGTATTATTCTAAGTATGTCACACACCCCGCTTCAAGATATTCATTACCTGTGGGACATCCAATAGCAGTGTCCATAAAGGGTGGGGATCCAAAAACAAGGTATAAAGCACAACTCAAACTACTGCAGCCTGCAGAACTTTGCGGCCAAAAACAGCATCCGCTGAGGCCCGCACATCAACCTTGTAAAACTTTGAAAAAGTGTGAACAGAAGACCAGGTAGCGGCCTTGCAAACTTGCTCAACAGAGGCCTGGTGCTGAAAAGCCCAGGAGGCCCCAACCGCACGAGTAGAATGAGCAGTAACACGAAAGGGAGGATCTCTCCCCTTAGCAGAATAGGCCCCTACAATGGCCTGACGGATCCATCTGCTGATGGTAGACTTTGTGGGTGCTAGACCCTTCTTGGGCCCAAAAGGCACCACGAAGAATGCATCAGTCTTGCGAAAGGCAGACGTAACCACCAAATAATACTTCACAACACGAACCACATCCAAAGAATGCAGGACCCTCTCCTTGTCATTGCTGGGGTTAGGACAGAGAGAGGGCAGAACAATATCCTGATTTAAATGAAAGGACGAAACCACCTTAGGAAGAAAGTCCATCTGAAAACGGAAAACCACTTTATCCTGATGTCTTTCAAAATATGGAGCTTGAATAGACAGAGCCGCCAACTCAGAAACACGTCTAACTGAAGTGATAGCTACCAAAAATGCCACCTTCTGCGTAAGGGAAGACAAAGGACTATCATGCAAGGGCTCAAAGGGGGGACCCTGTAGCGCAGAAAGAACCAAATTCAAATCCCAAACTGGAATCAAAGGATTCCTAGGAGGCCGCACATGCGTAACCCCCTGGAAAAAGGTCTTAACCAAAGGATGTAGTGCAAAAGACTTTTGGAAAAATACCGCCAGGGCAGACACCTGCCCCTTCAGAGTACTGAGTTGGAGCCCTAAGTCCAGACCATGTTGCAAGAACTCCAAAATTCTAGAAACAGAGAATTCCCTACAAGGGAAGGCCCTAGCCTCACACCAATCAATATAAGACCTCCAAGTCCTATAGTACACGGATGAAGAAGACTTCTTTCTAGCACGAATGAGAGTCTGAATAACAGCGTCAGAAAGACCTTCCTCCTTCAAGATGGAGGTTTCAGCAGCCACGCCGTCAAAGCCAGCGTTGGTAAATTGGGGTAACGAAGATGACCCTGTGTGAGCAGATCTGGCAGCAGGGGCAGAACGAACTGATCTTCTGCCAACCTTACCACGTCTGCGAACCAGACCTGTCTTGGCCACCTTGGAGCTACCAGAATTGCTGTTGCTCTCTCCAGAGCAAGCGTGCGCACTACTCTGGCCACCATGGGAAACGGAGGGAACAGGTACAGAAACCCCAGATCCCTCCAGTTCAGGGACATGGCGTCCGTCGCGAGAGCCAGTGGGTCCTTCGCCAGAGACACAAAAGCCGGAAGTTTGTGATTGTGACGGGAGGCAAATAGGTCCACCGCCGGTGACCCCCACCTGAGACAAATTGAGTGAAAGACCCTGGGATTGAGAGACCATTCCCCCTTGCGGGCTGACATCCTGCTCAGAGAGTCCGCCTCCGTGTTCTCCACACCTGGGATGTAAACTGCTGAGATACACGGGACATGTCTCTCTGCCCAGTCCAGGATCAGAGACACTTCCTTGAGGGCATTCCTGCTGCGGGTTCCTCCCTGGTGATTGATGTAGGCCACCGCCATCCGATTGTCCGACCTGACCTGGACCGGCAAGTCTCGCAGTTGATGAGTCAAATGACAAAGAACCAACCTGATGGCCCTTAATTCCAGAACATTGATAGACTCATGAGCTTCCAGGGGACTCCACAAACCCTGAACTTGCAGATCCTTCCAAAAGCCCCCCCATCCTGAGAGGCTGGCATCCGTAGTGACTATCTCCCACTGAGGAGTCCGAAAGGATCTGCCCCTCAGTAGGTTGGTTGAGTTCAGCCACCACCGAAGCGAGCGGCGAACCCGGGGAGACATCTGAAAAAGATGATCAAGCGACTGAGGAGACCTGTTCCAGACCGATAACAGATGGAGCTGAAGTGTCCTTGTGTGAAACTGAGCAAAGGGAACCGCCTCGAATGAGGCCACCATCAAACCCACCAGTCTCATCCCTAGACGGATGGACGGTCGAGGCATGGACATGAGCGATCGAACCAACTCCTGAATCAGAAGAACCTTGGACTGAGGAAGGAAAACTCTGGCCAGATCTGTATCCAGAGACATTCCCAGAAAGGATACTGTCCTGGACGGGTGTAGGGAGGACTTGGGGTAGTTGATCACCCAGCCGAACATCTCCAGAGTGGATATTACCGTCCTGGTGTCCAATTCTGCCTGGCTGAATGACGGTGCCATGATGAGGAGATCGTCCAGATATGGCACAATGCGAATCCCCTGCGCTCTGAGGAGAGCCATCACCCCAGCAAGCACCTTGGTGAAAACTCTTGGAGCTGTGGTGAGACCGAAGGGAAGAGCTACAAACTGAAAGTGCCGATCCTCCACCGCGAACCTCAGAAACCTCTGGTGTGCGGGAAAAATGGGAACATGGAGGTAAGCATCCTGAATGTCTATGGACGTCATGAAGTCCCCCTGACGAAGAGAATGAATAGCCGAGCGCAACGTTTCCATGCGAAACCTTCGCAGTCTGACGAACTTGTTGAGAATCTTTAGGTCCAGTATGGGCCGGACGGAGCCATCCTTTTTGGGGACCGTGAACAGATTTGAGTAAAAACCCCGACCCCGGTCTAATGAGGGAACTGGGCAAATGACTGCCATTTCCAGAAGACTCGATACTGCCGCCCGGAGCTGTTACGCAGCCAGTGCCTCCGGGGACACCCGAGACCTGAGGAAACGCGGGGGAGGGTAGGACTCGAACTCCAGCTTGTAGCCGGAAGACACCACTTCCCTGATCCACCTGTCCGAGACCTCTCGGTTCCAGACCTGGGAGAAGTGCTGTAGCCGTCCCCCCACCCGCACGGGTGAGGGCGCCCCCTCATTGTTGAGCGGGCTTGGCCACGGGTTTGGGTTTTGAGCCCCAACTGTATCCTGAACGGGCACGTCCTCTGCCCCTATTCCAGGAATTTCCCCTTGTAGAAGGGAAGGCGAAACCTCTTCCTGCTCTAGATCCCCGAAAGGAAGGAGTGAAGGAAGACGCTCCTTGAAAGGGGCGACGTTGCTTCTTGCGTTGAGGTAGTTTGCCCCCCTTGGCCACGGCATCCAGCTTGTCTCCAAAGAGCCGTAACCCAACGAAGGGAAGAGCTGTTAGTGACTTTTTTGACCCAAAGTCAGCCGCCCACTGGCGTAACCAAATTGAACGCCTGATAGTAACCATTAGAGCAGAGGCTCTACTACTCATCATCAAGGAATCATCCAAAGCGGCCACCATGAAGGACAAAAACCCCTCACATTGTTTTAGTTCACGAAATTCCTCACTGTCCGGATTCAAACCGGAGGAGGATAACAAGTGCCTGACCACCTTTCTCGTAGCCACCGCCAACAGCGATGAGGCACAAACAGGCCTTATTGCTGCCCCAATACTGGCAAAACCATGACAAGCCATCTGGTCAATGCGTTTATCCTCACCATCCTTAAGAGAGGAACAATCAGGGTTGTTCAATACGGCTGAGTTGGATAACCCCAAAATAGGGGCGTCCACCTCGGGGGGAGACGCCCAGCGCTTAACCGTATCCACTGGAAAAGGATACCTCTTATCCCAAATTTGGGGAATGCCTGGGAGCCGGGCAGGCCTTTCCCATTACTTAGAAATAATATTATCAAAATGCTTTTGATTAGGGAATTCCAACCGCGGCTTGGATTCGTCATAAAACTCCCCTTGCTGTTGAGGAACCTCCGCCGGAGGCGAGATAGCAAGCACCTCAAACATCTGAGTCAGAACATTAGGAGTATCCAAGGAAGTCCCTGAGCTCCGATCGGAATCAGCACCAACAAATTGCTGATCATCAGAAATATCTGAATCCTCAAATAATTCCCCTTCTTCTAGAGGGGAATAATCTGACCAATCCAGGCCGTCCTCGTCATCATCACATTCAAAATGATTAACCGGTGATAAATGCTTCCTCTTAGCCGGTGCTTTCTTGGCAACCGTGGAGGAAATGAATTTTTCAATACTGGCCAACCTGGCACACACATCAGATTGCGACTGCCCCCCCGTGGCAATCTCACACGGGGCACGGGTCAAAGTGGGAGGGGGAGAGGATGAAGCCGGCTGCGCTGACCCAGATGCCTGGGGACCGGACTGCCGTGTAATAGTCTGCTGTGCACATGATATACATAGGAAAAAATCATCCCCCGTTAGGGATACCCCACAACCCATAGACTTTCGGGATTGTCCCAAGGGGAGCCCGGAATCTTGGGATTCCTCCATAAGGTGAACTTGAATAGTCGCTATGAGTGAGGGAATTACGCTATTAAGCAACCCGGGATGCCCTTATATTGTCCAAGTGGGAGGTTTTGTAATAAATAGCAAAAGTACCCAGGTACTCTAGGACCAGGAGAAACCTGAAAAAATTCCTGGCAGTTCAGCCTGAAAACATAGAAAAAGACAGTAAGAGGTTCTCCCTATATAAACCTATATCTATTATATCTATTTATATACATATATATATATGCAAATATGTACAGATAAGCAACGGCCCAAAGAGTCTTTGGGCGCCAGTACACTGTGTCCTCTGCCTGAGGTAACACAGATCCGAGCGGGAGACGCAGCAGGGGGGCGTGGCCAGCGTGGATCGCGCTGCAAGGCTCCGCCCAGCAGCTCCAAACTCCTAAAGGGCGCGGGCTGCGGCCTCATACCGAAGGCCCGGCCCCGCCCCCTCACTGAAGAGCGTGAGGGGAGAAATCCTCCCCTCAGCTCTGAGGTAAAATCCAGTGTCTGTCAGCAAAAAAGATTGCAACAAGTTTACATTATAACTATTCATACCAGAAAAGTAAACATTTTAAACAAACATTTCAAATAAATCTATTTTCCAGGCGCCCCCATAGAAAAACACCAGAAGCTGAATAAGCTGAAGGTAAAATCCAGCACCTGTCTCAGCTCTGAGGAAAAAAAACCCAGTACAGTGTCTGTCAGACGTGAGGGGAAGCTCCCCTCCATTAACACTCGTGCACCGGTGCCGCAGGCAGCCGCGGCACCGGGCGCATAATAGAGCCGGTAGCAGCCCGCATAACAAGCGGAGCTGCTCCCCGCTCGGTCACGCTACCAGCTCCAAACTCCTAAAGGGCGCGGGCTGCGGCCTCATACCGAAGGCCCGGCCCCGCCCCCTCACTGAAGAGCGTGAGGGAAGAAATCCTCCCCTCAGCTCTGAGGTAAAAATCCAGTGTCTGTCAGCAAAAAAGATTGCAACAAGTTTACATTATAACTATTCATACCAGAAAAGTAAACATTTTAAACAAACATTTCAAATGAATCTATTTTCCAGGCGCCCCCATAGAAAAACACCAGAAGCTGAATAAGAGGCCTCCACACAACTAAAAAAGGGGAATAGGCCATTTAAGGGGAAAATTAAACTCTTGGACAGGGCATCCCAAACCGGAGTCACCAACCCGGTATAACCGCCTACCCTCTTTATAGGGTCTCGCGGTGGAGCATAGCTCCTGAGCACCTGAGGTGCTGTTATACCCTCGCTCGGACAGCAGTCAAGACTGGGAGGCATTTAAATAGCTATATATTAATAACGGGAATAAAGAGTCCGAACGGAAATAAAAATATATATAGGCCGGGAGTAGACCCGGCTACCTTAAAGTCCGCCTGTGCAAGGAGGAGATATCATCTGCTGCTTGCTCGCCATCTGCAGAGATGAAGACTGGGTAATGAGTGGGAGGTCCCAGGTACTTATGGACTGGGAGGGGCTTTCTTTCCTCCAATCATCTCTGCAGAAGCCCTCTACAGGACCATACTACCCACAGGTAATGAATATCTTGAAGCGGGGTGTGTGACATACTTAGAATAACCTCAAAGTAAAGCGCGTGCGTAAGGGTAATTTTACTTGAAAATTTCAGCTCTGCACCTTGCACTTTTTCTACCAAAGCTGTAAATAATGGGCCTTTATGGAAAATCAATATTGTTAAAATTGGTGCATATATATATATATATATATATATATATATATATATATATATATAAAGTGTAAAACACAGAGCACAAAAATAAATCCAAATTCCAACTTTCACTTAATGAAAAATGAATAAATTAACCAAAAAAAAGTCCAGAATATAAAAAAAGTGAAGAAAAAATGAAAAAATTTTAAAAAAAGGTGAGTATCCCACGGTGCATGCACTTCACATGTAATTGTGCGAAAAAAACCTCCACCAAACGTGCAAACTCTTACCGACTCCACAGCAAAAGAAAGCTTCCAAAATCAGCACCACTACCCCCAATGGGCTTCAGTGTGGGTTGAAGAATCAAACGATGCTCAAACTTAATATAGTGATTCCAATTGATACGAACACAAAGACACCGCTTCAAAGAGACTGCAGTCTCAATACTATTCAAACTTGACTCAGATGGTGCCAATTCATTCCATTAATGTAAAAACAAAGAAAGAGGAATATAGTGTAATACTGCAAAATTTCTCTCCTTTAATAAAGACTCAGGAAATACACTCACATGGTACAAGAATAAAAATGAGCATTAAGCATAGTAACGATCTCACCGACGCTGGAAACCAACAGTCACTCACTGCGTCCCATATGCCGGGCAATGCTGTTCCAATTAAAAGATAAAGTAAAATGAAGATGATCCTGGATCCACCGCTCGCCACCGCAGTGGAGGTTGGTGGAGGTTTTTTTCGCACAATTACATGTGAAGTGCATGCACCGTGGGATACTCACCTTTTTTTAATTTTTTTTCATTTTTTCTTCACTTTTTTTATATTCTGGACTTTTTTTTGGTTAATTTATTCATTTTTCATTAAGTGAAAGTTGGAATTTGGATTTATTTTTGTGCTCTGTGTTTTACACTTTTTATTGATTGTTTTGGGTCTTTTTTGAGATAAGGACTTTAACACGTTGAGCATTGTTTCTTTTAATTTTTTAGGTTAGCTTTCTAGCGCGGTTCTGGGTCTTTGGTTTAACCACTGATATCACTTTTATATATATATATATATATATATATATATATATATATATATATATATTATAGGAATATACAGCATGGCATGACATGAAGTGGGCAGGCCTAAGGCAGGTTCTCCAAGCTAGATAATATCTGCATTCCGAAACCAGAAAATAGAACAAAAGACATCTGAGAGGGCACTAGATAATATCAACATTCTGTGACCATACCATAAATATGTTGTAAATAGACATATAGACCTGAAATAGCAGTTGCACCCTCCTAGCAAAACGACTGGACATCAAAAGGTAGACCGGCAACAACTGGACATCAAAGGGTTAGATAGACGCTGGCACCATAAAATATACAAACGGCTTCTGGGAATTTCCGGGATGGACCCTTTTAGCATAACCGGTAGGACAGGAGAAAGGGGGGAGGACAGCAGGACTGGAGATCAAAAGGGCAGGGAAGTATAATTGAGGTGAGTGCATACAGGAGAGGAGGCAGAAGGAAGGAAGCAGAAGGAAGGAGACGGCTTGGACCGGAGACTGCTTGTACAGGAGAAGGGCCCTGGAATAGCGCTGGGGGAGACGATTCACTGAGGCAGGTAACTGAGCCATAGCTAACACTGGTTAGTGCTATCAGGGAATATTGCTGTATTGGGGGTGCTATCAGGGAATATTGCTGTGTTGGGGTGTCCATTTAACTTGTGTGGCTCTTTTCTTTTCTGCATGATTAATTGTAAGTTCCTTGTGTGAATTGTCTGTCAGTATGGTATTGGTGCTGTAAATCCACCCATTAGGGGTTAATATATCTGTGGTTGCATGTAAAGTAAATTGTATTGTCTTTTGCCATTTTGTTTTGCTTTTACTACAATATATCTCTTTATTTACTACGCGTCTCAGTGTCTCTTGCATTTACCAGAAGTCAAAAGAACCTAGTCTTATAGTCTTATGCGTGTATCCATTGCATGATCATTGGCCAGATATTGAGAATATTGGTATATGTGTTGCCTATTTTAGTCGGGCAGGATAAATATATACACAATATTATTAATATCTAGTTATAATATTGTTTACATTTGGCCAGCCATTCAGGAGAGGTTGTTATTGCTTACATTTGGCCGAGCGGCAGGCAGGAGATTATTATTGTTTACATTTGGCTAAGCGGCAGGCAGGAGGCATCTTGTGTATTTGCAGAGCACTATGTTGTGGTGAATATTGAGTGTATTGTGGTATATAATACAGTGTGCAATTCAATTTCTATAGTTCACAGACCGCTGTTGCTATTGGTAACTATAGCATATTTTAAAGTGTGGCAATTGATTGGAAGTGCCTTATTTTTATAGACATGGAGGGTCTTTTAAAAAAAGATTAACAAGGTAAAGAATGCAGAGGGGATTATTAGAGCAATGCAGGGATCCAGTAAGCCCAGGATTATGTGTCCAAATGCATTGCTGCTAAGCAAATCTCCAAATCTGAGGGCAAATGCTTTTTGATTTATGGGGCAGTTTGGATTGCAAAGGAGTTTGTTTTGGTGAAAATACAAAATGAAAGCCTCAGAGAGGAGGTGTCCTCCTTGGATAAAGCGCTAGGAGCCATGAGGGCATCTACTGAAAGTTTGGGCGCAATTGTGGAGCAGCTGAGAGCTGAGAGCAGAGAATTGCGCATGAACAATCAGGCAATGTCAGAAAAGCTGATAGCCACAGAAAAAGAAGTTGAACTTGTGTCTGGGAATATCAGAAGACAGGAAGATGTCTTTCCTAGTGCTGCTGAGGTGGTTTCATGTGGGTCTTCACCAAATAAGCATATAGACTCGGGGGTGCAGGGTAATTGTATGAGTGAAAATTACCCAAAGGTTGCCCCAAAGGTTAGTGCAGTCACACAAGCTCAAACGGCAGTTGCAAGGTCCCCATTACAAAAAGCAATGCCTAGAATAATTAACTCTGCTGTAGCCTGCAGAGACAAGTTAAAGAGAGCTGGAACTGTAAAGTGCCACTCCTGTGGCCAAGCGGATCACATTTCCAGGTTCTGCCCCTCTGCAAAACAAATGTATAGTAATGAGGCCCAGAACTATAGAACCCACAAAAGGCAGACATTGGTGTATTCTGCTAGATTTGGGACAGGGAGCTTTAACCAAAAGAAATTTGCTAGGGAGCATTATAGTCAAAGCAAACCTATAAAGTGTGTCCCAGTAAAATGGTTAAGAGCCCGAAATGAATACCTTATGGCAGAAAATCTGCAGTTGAGGAGTGATATGAGCTCACTGATCCAACAGGTTATGGCCATAAGAGAAGAGGTAAGTATGTCGGGGAACAGAAGAATGTCGGATGAGCCAAGGCTTGCACAAAAGGTTATAGAGAGGCACCCAGTTAGGTGTTATTAATTCTATGTGTTTTGTCTTTCAGGTCCATTGGATAAAACCCCGGCTAAGTCTCCGATTAACGCTTTGATTTTTCCATTAGGTTTTGAGGACCTTAACGTGGGCTTTTTTGTGTTGGTTTTTTTTTTATGTGCACATGTTAAGGATAAGCCTCAAAGATTAATTTGATAAAAGCAGTCAGGTTATCAAAAATCTAAATTCATTTTTGTTTTTTAGTTAAAAGACCTGAACTGCTAAGCTGGCATGGACAGGGTTTCGGATATCCCTGATTTCCATTAAAGTGAAAATTTAGTATTTTTTTTATGATTGCGCTATGTTTTACAGATTGCGCATATTTAGTAACTAGTGCCAGCCTAGTGTTTGTAGGTTTTGCTCCCAGGTGTCTGTGTGGAATGCTCTGTTGCTGGGGCTGCAGTGTCACTCCCAGGCATTATTAGCATTAGCATTTCTATACAGCCAGTGTCTTTCCAGTGACAATGCATTGGGAACCGGTTTTAAAGCGTTTTTTTTTTCCTTTTACAATGAACAATGAAAAGGCTAAAATTCATATTTTGGCCTGTTCATTGGATTCAATCATTTTAAATTGTGTGCTTGTAAGCTATTTTTCTTGTTATGTTATTGGAGTGGGAACCATTACTTTTTTTGCTAAGTAACTTTTTTTGTAGTTGGTACACAGGCACACAATTTGAAACTACCTGTTTGTTTGTTTTACTTTAAATGTTATGAAGTGGGCGAGGTTTAGTGCTTAGGATTGTTCCATATGGTCAACATACCAGGTCTGCATTAGGTGGACCAAATATCTTATGGATGTTTGTTTGAATATGTGATAGATTGTTGTAAACATAACTTTTTAACAGATTTTTTCCATAGATAGCCCAGATAGGCCCTTGATTTGAGTTTGCAGAGACGGAGGGGGATCATTGATATAGCATAGTAGCAACCATATTGTTCTTTGGTTATAGCTTGAATCCTCAAAGCCACATCTACAGAGTCACACTTTCTTTTGTTCAAGGTTTTCTTTCAGACATTTCCACCGTAATACGCCGTTTGCTATGTTGCATTATGTTTATGCTCTGTGACCTAAAATCTATTTCTTGTAGTCTGCTGTGTATCACTGTGTTGGAGAGTATATCACCGATTGCTTCTAATATTGCAGATGTACTGTTGCTGTAACTCCTTATGGTCTGTGTGAACTGTCAAAGTACATGTGCACCCATAACAATATGGACTGTTCAAATGATATGCACCCATGACAATATGGGCAGTTCTGATGCTGTGCACCATGAAACCATGGGCAGTTCTGATGATGTGCACTCATAACCATAAGGACTGTCACGCGGTGCAATCAGTATATTATGGACTGTCACCTTGTGCACCCACTTCGCTGATGATAATACAGGCCTTGGAGACTCAGTGACAGCTGATAAAGCATTTTCTGCAACTTACAATGGAAGTCGACTGATGTCTGTCAATACCAGCAGCAGTGAATAAATCCGGATGTCACCAGATTTGGTCACCCAAAATCACATAAGCGGTTATGGATGGTGTAAAAATATGAAATATGTTTGATGATCTTTTGAAGAGGGTGTGGCATTAAAACAGTGTGTGGTGGTTGAAGAATTCGGACTGTAACTTGAGATACTGCAGGTTGTCATAGCTTTGTGTTGGTATATATCGGGTCCCATCAGCCTCAGCAAATTTGAATCATTTTTTAAGACTTATGTTTTATATATTTGAGAGACCTCGATATATATAGATATAATATATATATATATATATCTGTCTCTAGTGGGCGAATCTGTAAATAATGGGCCTTTATGGAAAATCAATATTGTTAAAATTGGTATATATATATATATATATATATATATATATATATATATATATATTATAGGAATATACAGCATGGCATGACATGAAGTGGGCAGGCCTAAGGCAGGTTCTCCAAGCTAGATAATATCTGCATTCCGAAACCAGAAAATAGAACAAAAGACATCTGAGAGGGCACTAGATAATATCAACATTCTGTGACCATACCATAAATATGTTGTAAATAGACATATAGACCTGAAATAGCAGTTGCACCCTCCTAGCAAAACGACTGGACATCAAAAGGTAGACCGGCAACAACTGGACATCAAAGGGTTAGATAGACGCTGGCACCATAAAATACGGCTTCTGGGAATTTCCGGGATGGACCCTTTTAGCATAACCGGTAGGACAGGAGAAAGGGAGGAGGACAGCAGGACTGGAGATCAAAAGGGCAGGGAAGTATAATTGAGGTGAGTGCATACAGGAGAGGAGGCAGAAGGAAGGAAGCAGAAGGAAGGAGACGGCTTGGACCGGAGACTGCTTGTACAGGAGAAGGGCCCTGGAATAGCGCTGGGGGAGACGATTCACTGAGGCAGGTAACTGAGCCATAGCTAACACTGGTTAGTGCTATCAGGGAATATTGCTGTATTGGGGGTGCTATCAGGGAATATTGCTGTATTGGGGTGTCCATTTAACTTGTGTGGCTCTTTTCTTTTCTGCATGATTAATTGTAAGTTCCTTGTGTGAATTGTCTGTCAGTATGGTATTGGTGCTGTAAATCCACCCATTAGGGGTTAATATATCTGTGGTTGCATGTAAAGTAAATTGTATTGTCTTTTGCCATTTTGTTTTGCTTTTACTACAATATATCTCTTTATTTACTACGCGTCTCAGTGTCTCTTGCATTTACCAGAAGTCAAAAGAACCTAGTCTTATAGTCTTATGCGTGTATCCATTGCGTGTTCATTGGCCAGATATTGATAATATTGGTATATGTGTTGCCTATTTTAGTCGAGCCGGGCAGGATAAATATATACACAATATTATTAATATCTAGTTATAATATTGCTTACAAGTGGCGACCCAGGCAGGAGATTTATAGTTATAAATTAATATCTAGATATTGATATAATATTGTAGTTATTAATATTCAATTGTTTACATTTGGCCAGCCATTCGGGAGAGGTTCTATTGTTTACAAAGCAACTCTTTACATTTGCAATACCTCCTATGAACCATATATTCCCTGAAAGAACAGATGTTGAGCTTTCTAAGAGTACCCAGTTTGTTGTAGTGGGCGACAGAATATAAGGGGTTTAAATAAAAAAAAAAAATGACATAGGGTCCCCCTTACCTAGCATTACCAGCCCGGGACCAGCTATGGGGGCTTGTAGGAACAAGGCGCAGGTGGCCCCCACTCTGTCGACTACAAGCTCCATGGGTCCGGGCTCTTCTGCCCCCCCCTGGGCTTTGAGGAGGCAGGTAATAGGGGGTGCCGGAGGTTAATGGCAAGTCACCCACTAGCTGCAGCCCCCAGCCTTGTGAACTGATATAGGGATCTCATGGATCCCTTACCAGTTTGCAAAGGGTTAACAGTAAAAATAAATGCACACGCACATAAGAAAAAAAAAAAATATTAATTTATTTTCTTTACTCACCTCAGATTCTCATGTGTCCCCCGGCGATCCCCGATGACAGCTGCCGGGTGCTTGGTGGAGGGAGGCTGGGGGGGTGCGAGAGAGCTCTCACAGCCCTCTTTCCCTCTCCAACCTCTCTCCTCTGATCACCTGGAGCGACTAATCATCTCGGGGGAGGGGGAGAAAAACTGGCTACCGGGTGACGTCATAGACTAATTTTGCAGTGAAACAATTTTCATTTTATTACACACTATTATAACTTTTTTCTAGCTTGAAAAAACAGTGACCTTTAGTAACTTTCACCTTATTTAGCCTTCAAGAGCTTCCTTGACACAATTCTTACACTTAGGGGGTGATTTGCAACATGCACTTTTTCGCTCGACTTTTACCTTTTCCTAGTTTTTTTTTATGTGTGTGGCCATAGGAGAAAACTGTGGCGAATTGAGCTAAACTTACAGCAGTGAACACCAGTGAACACAGACTTACACCATGTATTTTGCTGTGTTACCGATATTTACATTAAAAATTGCTTTGGAGAATGCATTTATTTTAGAAAAACATGAAATCTTGCTGAAAACACACTTTTATAGCATATACCAGCATTGGAGGGGTCTCAGTAAAAAGTGGGTAACTTTCTGTTGTTCTGTATGCATTAAAAATTAGTCAAAGGTGTTAAAAGACTAAAGACACAATCTCTCCAAAAATAAAATTGATTCCTATGGAACTCACCACTAAAAACTGGCAAATGGAAAAGGTATTCGCCAGCATGTGCTGTGCAAAAAGACTTCAATGTAAATCCAGCAAACACCAAAATAGCCAGGCAAACAAGCATTGATGTGAGTTGTAAAAGCAGAAAAGAGCGTATGATGTGCAAATTGTTTTGTAAATAACTCTCTTAATGATAAATTGTAACACTGACTGACACATTTGTTTTCCTGGTGTTGCTTTTACACAGGTGTTACACTATAATACCAAGGAAAATACTTCCATTTTGTAATTGCATTATTATGTTAAAGGGGACATCTAGCATCACATTCAGATGTTTTAAAGAAGGTAAATGGTTATTATTCTTTAAGTGTAAAAATGCATTAGTCTGTTGAAGGGGGGCTCTAACCTCATTTCAGAAGGTATTTTTTTTCTTTCTTCTTCCACTTACAAATATAATAGTTAGCTTATGGAGCTTTCCCACAAAAGTACATGGTCTACAGCTGGACAAATTTGACCCAAAGAATAATTCCCTATGGGAAGCAGGGCTGGTTCCAGGTGTAAGCAGGCCATTAGACTGCATGGTCTCAGTGGGCCCCGTTGTGGTGGAGAGTCACATCTCCCACAACCTCCAATCAGCACTGAGCATACTGCTAGCCAGCAATCAATCACAATTATAAAATATATATTTTTTTTGCCATCTGCTGCCACCAGCCCTGGGTGTGAGGCTTGTTCAAACATAATGAGCCTTACTTATGGTATTAATTTTGCTCTCTGTAAGGCCTTGATGTTTTTCCCATTAATGCCATTTTAATCTATCCTTATAAGTTCGATTTAGGCAACACCTGGCATGTTTTATTCTATTAAATATACGTTATATATATTATTAATAGAGATGAGCAAACTGAACCGGTAGAACCGGTTTTGCCCTGTATTTCAGGAAAAGTTTGGTTCCCAGCGAACCCGAACTTTACATGGTTTGCTGTGAAACGTGGAAGACAAACCTGGGTGGGATTTCACTGCCACCACCCTACAGGTCATGGCCAGCCAATGAGAAGCAGAGAGACAGTGTCACATGGTCCCAGATTAAGAGGTCAAGATAGCTGGGCCAATCAGGAGGCACTATTGCAGGAGATACGTCACGTGATGAGCCATCTATCCACCATTAACGAGCTGGCTGTTGCAGAGAGAGCATTACATTTAGAGCAGGGTCAGTTTAGGAACAGTTTATGGTATTTTGAACCACTGCATGGGAGAAGAGAAAGGGCAGGAAAGGAAGTGGACACAGTGAGACACTGGGGGGGGGGGGTGCTGAACAGAAAAACTGCATCTGCGTGCACTGGTATCGGCTGGTCATTTTAGTCCACCCTGTAAAGTCTAAAAACTTCAGTGAGGGTTTTTTTTATTTTTTGGCCACATCTGTCTGGTTTAGCTGGTTCTTGTGACTGCATTGGGGAACTTGGGGTACACAGTGCCTCGGTGTTTAATACAGTTAAAAAAAACAATCTTTTTCACCTGAAAAAGGGCAGCTCTGTTTTAAGTGTGCACGCACTGTCTCTCTCTCTCTAAGTTGGGGTCCACGGTACCTCTTTGTTAATTACAGTTTAAAAAAAAAAACAGGGGGACAGCCCTGTTTTAAGTGTGCAGGCCCCTTCTCTCTCTAAGTTGGGGTCCACGGTGCCTCAGCGTTTAATACAGTTTAAAAAAACAATCTTTTTCACCTGCCAATGAATTTTTTTTGGGGGGGACAGCTCTGTTTTAAGTGTGCAGGCCCTGTCTCTCTCTAAGTTGGGGCCCATGGTGCCTCTTTGGTAAATACAGTTTAAAAAAAAATAATCTTTTTCACCTGCCAAGAATTTTTTTTTGGGTCGGAAGCTCTGTTTTAGCCGTGCAGGCCCTGTCTCTCTTTAAGTTGGGTTCCACTGTGCCTCTTTGTTAAACACAGTTTAAAAAAAGTTTTCACCTGCCAAGCTCCATTTTAAGTGTGCACACACCTTACCTCTCTAAGGTGTGGTCCACACTGCCTCACTGTTTAATACAGTTTGATAAAAAAAAAAACTGTTAGGGAACATCTATCTGTTTTAGGAAATACTAAGTAAAATGTCTCCACTGTGGACTGGTTGACTTACTCTCGCTCATCTCAAGAGGAGAAAGACTCTGACGCAATGACTTTGATCCAGGTTTCAGTGGATTCTTCTTCCACTGCAGCTACATGTCACTGTAAAAGAAACCTTTTTCTTCTATAATCTGCCTCTTTAAGCTTTTCTCATAAGCTCAGTTGCTATGGATAGTGGTGAGGAGAATTTGTTTGATGACAGTCAGCCTTTGGAGTGTGTAGCGGAGGTAGCAGAGGTGTAAGCTGTGTCCAAGATGCATAGCTGTGGCTGTGGGGGTGGTGGTAGACATAGACATACTGGCAGTTATGAAGATGGTTGTGGTGTGGGGGGCAAGTAGACCATGAGGAAACATCAGAACAGGGAAGTTGCGGGGATCAGGAGGAGGAGTTTGATGATGTCGTTTTGGACTTACAAACCAGGAAACAAGGAAGGGACATCATCAGAGCAAGAGGGTATTTCTAGCAAGGTAGGGCCAGATCATCTGCAAGATGGCATCGGGCTAGCTCTTCTAGTATGGTCTGCCCTAGAGCAGGTGATGAAGACACTGATACCCCGTGGCAATTCTTTTGTATCTTCCCAGAGGAACAAAGCATGGCACAGTACCGGATCTGTGGGGAGAAAGTTAGCTGTGGCGAAGGCACAAATCTAGGAACTATGGCTCTACATAGGCCCTTGGAATGACAATATAAGGTTGTCTGGGACAATCAAAATGCCTCGTAAATGCCCCATCAAAAGCTTATTGCTCTTGATGATGCTGCCACTGCTGCTGGTGCTGCTGATGGTGCGACTTCTATAACCTGTCATCTGTCTAGTAGCCAGGGCTCATCCACCAGCAGTAAGTATCAGCCTGGTCATCATCAATAATATGCAATATATATATTGTGCCCAGTAATCCGGTTGTCAGCCACGTTTGTGCCGACTGGCTTTAGCTTTGGACACCAGGCACCTATCCTACTCCACCTCAACAGACGGGAGACAGCATGGTGTAGGTTACCCTCCTCTTCTATCCTTTCATCACTGCAAGGCATAGCACTGCCACAACATATTACACATGTTGAGCCTGGTGTTAAAAGCCACACTGCCGAGGAGTTGTTGCTGTGCATGCATGAGAAAATCTCCTGTTGGCTGTCTCCACATCAACTTAGATTGGACAATGTGGTTGCAGATAATGGGATCAGCATTATGGCTGCTCTGCGTCCAGGTCGCATTGCACATGCCCCCATGTCTGGCGTACATGATCGATCTGGTTGTCAAATGCTTCTTAAAACATATGTTGGTCTGGCAAATGTTCTGACCATGTCCAAGAGGGTATGTGTTTGCTATAGACAAACCTATGCCTTCAAACACGGTCTCCTAGACTTGCAGCTCCAGAATGGTGTTCCCAAACACCGCTTAATCTGCTATGTCCCCACGCGCTGGACCACCTCCACCACCAGCGCAAAGCAGTGAATGGTTTCTTTCCAAAGCTTTTTCCAGCTTTTCCAATGTGATATTTAGCTCTGGCATTGGCAGATGATCAGAGACACATGTCGAGTGCTGAAGCCTTTGGAATAGGCGACAAGATTTGTCAACAGGGACAACAGCTGAATGAATGATGTTATGCCTCTGATATTTATTATGGATCAAATGCACATGGCCATGATTCAGCAAGGGATGGAGGAAGGATCCCGTCTTTCTCCTGGCTCTTTGTATCTACAACAAGACATGGAAGAGGAGGAAATCAGACCCCAGGAGGTGGATTTTGAGATGGAAGCAACCAACTTATCACAGGAAAAGATAAGGGAAGGAGGCACACGATGATGACAATGATGATGACGATGGCCATCATGATGGTGGTGGTGATGACGATGATGAACAACCATGACAATATGGACTGAAGCTGGAACAAACTGGGCCCACTGAAATGCTGGTGAGGACTGCAAGCTGTATGCTTGGGTGCTTGCGTGCTGACAACCGCATTGTTAGCATGAAGCAAAAAGAAAAGTGATGGATCTCTACACTTTTAGACGTATAAAGCCAGAATGGGAACATTTTTTATACACCTTCTGACAGGAAGGCAAAATGACTTACAGAGAGAAGACATGCAGCCAGTTACCCATGGCTTTCAACTGCTACTGCCACCCCTACACAACCGCAGGTCTACCCCTGTGATGCCCAAAATGGGTACATTTTTGTATGCTTGTAAAAAGTCATTACTTGTTTTCACTTTCCAGGAATGTGAACTTTGTTACTTCTCCCAATTTGTTATGTGCTTTAGTGTTATAAAGGACTTTTAGGGCCATCAGCCATTGTTTTCCATTTGTTTTAGACAAACTAGTTTGCATCGAACCAAACTTTTTCTGAACTGCCGAATGAACTTTTAAAAAGTTTGCTCATCTCTAATTATTCATATAACGTTTTCCATAATCATTTATAGAGGACTAGACAAAAAGTTTAAATAAACCTATTAGCGGGTTTTTGTGCATACTTGATTTCTACTCTCATTCATGTAACGGTGGGTTAATGTTGTCTATTTACAACCAAGGACAGAAAACTGTACAATGATTAACACACAATGCTGTAGCAGCAGGAGGGCTACAGTAGACCAGCACTCACAATGAATGTCCAAGATGTCTTTTGGGGGAGGGGTGGAAAAGGGACAAGGCATGTGTACACTGGAGACACATAACACATAAAAAGCTGGGGTACAGATTGAAATTCTCACATGAATACTAACGTGACAGAGTGCAATGCAAAACATTAGCTGTGCTAATAACTTCATACAAATAATCATACAAAGTGAGCAAAAAACTATAAATGGGATACTCAACGTATAAGAATGGAATATAAAAGGCAGGGTCCCCTAGCTGAATATGATCCTCATAATGCACTAATACTTTGAAAAGCTTCTCTGTATAATCCTTGTATTGCACTATTTGTTTATTTATCTGAGTTTGTTTGCACTGCAAATGTTTTGCATTGCACTTTGGGCCTTATTTAAGAAGTGCTATCATCACACAATGTCACACAGCGGCAGGTATTTTTCAGCTATACCACTTCAAAGCCATATTTATGATGCTAAAAATCTTTGGCACCTCACATAACGCCACGTAGCTTTCGATTTATCACTTGCGCGCCTACTTTGTAACACCTGCAGGGCCACATTACATCAGGCACTCTGTGACATTCTCCACTAGCCATTATTTTTTGTCCTTTATTTGATTTTTTCATATATATTTTGTGATAATTTAGGTGACACAAGAAAGCTCGCATGTTGTTTCATTTATTGAATTTTATTAGGAGCACCTAAATTGCATTTTCAATTTATGTGGCACTGATGTCATTCTAAGTATTGTTGCTTTGTCACTGTGCTCTCTGTGTTTTATACATGCTTTTTTTGCTGTGCTCCTGGCACTCAGTGCCTTAATTTTCCTAGTGCCAACATGGGCACTGTTGTTGTGTTTGTTACATTCCAAAACAGTGCAGTGTAGTGTTGTCTTGGGCGCTATGTGTTAAATGCGGCATCATGATTATAGAGGTCGCTGTCAGTTTGTCAGCGCCATTAGTGTCAAGCTTTTTTATTTTGTACAGCTGACCTAACAGTGTTTCTATGTTTGTGTGACTGTGTTTTCACAATGTTTTATTGTTTTTTGTGTGCACTGTATGTGTGTTGCACAGTTCTGTGTATTTTTGCTCATTCATTTTCCCTAGTTTGTTTCTACACATGTGTTTCCTGTGGGTGTATCCCCCTCTGTCTGTTTCCTCCATTTTTTGTCTTTTAAGTTTCCAGTTGGCATTCATTACCCTTTGTATTGTTCGCCTGTGTTTGATTTATTAGTTAGCGGGTTTTTGGCAGCGCTTGCATTTTCTACTTGTGTCTTTACACTTCTCTTGCATTTTTTGGAATTGTGTCTTTTACTAGCCTGTTTTCTTGGGTACTTTGTTTATTTTCATTTGCGTTCTTACATTTGTATTTTGTCCTGGTTCCTTTACTAAATTTTTCACATGTTCAAAGTGTTTTAATTGTTGGTTTTTAATTTAATCATTTTGATTTTGCTGGCTGTGGAAGTTTAGCATCATTGTGTTTGTTATCACCATCTGTAGTTTGCCCATTAGTCTATTTTTTTCCTTCATATAGACTGTGCCTCAGCAGGAGTATGATTACACCCGGACCCCAGCTCCAAACAGGGGTTATCATGGAAGAGCTCCAGGAGACAGTGACCTGAAATGCCAGGATCATGAGGCTGTCTACCAGCTTCATGATGCCTAAAGCTCCTGTAAGTTAATTACCCTTGTAGAGCTAGTGAAAGGCATCCGACCCTAAAATGATTCCTCAACCATTGTTAATGTCTTTTGTATCCATAGAAAATCGCCCCCCCCCCCCCCCCCTCTGCAAATATGGGAAAGCAAGAGACTTTGACAGCTTGGCGGAGGAGGGCCACTCTGCCCGAGGCCTGGGTAGGAGGAATCCCCGAATCAGTTGGGCTGGCATGAAGGAGAGACCCCAAAGACTCTGCTTGTTAGGAAGCACAGGGTAAACTTAAAAGGGAACCTATGTTTGTAAAAGTGCATAACAAAGCTACCCCAAAACAAATT